>CAWUFW010001483.1:699961-1399922 GCA_963921515.1 Calotriton arnoldi | reverse complement strand
TCTCATTCCCTAGTCTGCTCACCATGACATCTTTGTAATGTGCTCAGGATGATAACAGGTGCTATACAGGGAAACAACAAAACATAACATGGCGTGAAAACATCAATCCTACGTCTCTCAAGCTATACCCATCTTCCCTCTTTCCTTTACTCTCCTCCATTTCTATTTCCTCTCCTTTCATCGTCGGTGTCACTGGTGCTCTAAAAAGAGAGAGAGAGTTTATTTCCATTATTTCATTAGGTTATTATGTCTCTTACAGCCATCATCCCTACTCATGTGCCCCCAGAGAGGTGACGCGAACCTCTTGTCTTACTCCTGCCTTCCTTCCACTGGCACATGGCCATGAACATATGAGAGACTTTGTAGAATGTTCCTTGCTTTACCTCCTTTAAATCATCCTTCCCTCATCTGTGAGGGAAGAGCTTGGCAGTAGTCAGGTGTTTACGTCATTTGGTGCCATGCAGGGATTGCCTGGGAGACACAGAAGCCACGCTGAGGTAGGATGACCTCTGTCTCACTCCTGCCTTCCTTCCACTGGCACACAGGGGGCCTGCCATGAGAGACTTTGTGGAATGTTCCCTGCATTCTCTCCTCTTAATCCTCCTTTCCTCATCTGTGTCCTCTCTGTTACTCTCGTAGCCCGTTGCCTCACCTACACTACCAGCGTTCACAAGTTGCAGAGGTCTATAAGCAAGGGATTCCAACCATTGGACACTTGGACAGGCAACTCCCTCCCACCTCTGGGTGTCAAATTAAAGGAAGTCAAGATGACTGGGTTAAAGGGGCCATCCGGTCAATAAAGACACAATAGATCTCAAAAGCTAAGCAGAGGCCATAACACAAAGCAGTATTCTAGGATGCCTATGGTTGTTGATTGTTAGACCTGCAGGACTGAGTAAAGAGGAGTGTTTTTTTCTCCCTACAGTACATGGCGTCTGTACATCTGCACTTCTGAAACTAGACAGGGCATTAGAGAGAGGTCAAACAACTTATCATTTTGGGCATGGATGGAAGTACAGAAGAGAAATCAAACACGGAAAAAGGAGCTGGTGACACATGCAGATAGTGGGGTGGCAGTTGTATGGAGGAGTAACATGTTCAAAGATGCATTTGTTACCTGTATTCTGCATACCACAAATGGTTCGGCATTTGGCCTTTTTCTGGTATTCTGTCACATTGGCACACTTCAGAAATACACAAGACAGTAGCCACAAAAATACACACTGTTGGGTTAGACAGATTATGGACTAAAGAGGCTAGTAGCAAGACCTAAATTGCATTCCTGACAGATGTTTATCTTCCTAGAAAGAAGCAGTGAATGAAAGAGACCACTAGCGCACTGACTTGTATCATTCCACTGCTCACATTTAGGGAACTTATTTTCTTTTTCATTCAGCACTCCATGACAGTGTTGGTGTCTTCTAGCTCTCTCCGTTGTATGCTACTTCCACACCCCTCAACTGACACCCTGCGCGGTGTTGCTCCCCACCCCTCCCATTTGATCTGTAAAAGCTCAGCAATAGGGATCATTTTGCTAGGAATGTCTGAAGAGCAGATTTTAAGGGTTGTTTTTGTTTTATCTCTTGTATTCCAAATATTGCTTGAAAGCACAATCTTTGACACACTAAGACTTTTATGACGCTGGAGGAGAAGCCATCTGCTGCACTCACACAGCTGGCTGAAGCAGAAAGTGTACTTAGCATGATGCTTCTGCAGAAGACCAAATGGCTGAATCCTTTGGCGAGTAAATTAGGTTTTGGCAAGCATTTCCCTTTATATTCTGAAACTTTCTTATTTTTTTCAAATGCCATTTATAAAAATTGAAAGCACTGAATTAATTTCACAGTTTTGAGAAATCATAAGATATGTTTGCTTTTCCTCCAGTGTTATGAAATAAAAAAAAATGCAAGCAATACTTTACAAACATTGGCAAAGCCTGAAGCTGGGCACAAAAGTTATAAAGGTGATATCTATTGGCTTTTCCGGTGCTTGTTACCTTCTGCTTCTCTGGGGCCCACCTCCTTCCCAATTCTAGCTCTCCTGCCTTTGCCCATTGCTTCTGCCCTCTGCTGCTACCCAATGTGCCAGTTTCGTATTTTAGTGCCTGTGCAAGGCCTGAACACCATCAAACATGAACAGATGCCTCGTCGGTCTGCCCTGCTGAGCCCTGGCAGGTTTTGGCCTTGGCCACGGTCCTAAATTACAAACGTGGCTTCACCTTCATGTCTCCTACACTGATAGGTTTGTATATGTACCTCCTGGTTTCTCGCGGCCTGCTACACACAGATGTTTCTCGAGAAACCACGTAAAAGACAATGCTTGTCCTGAATGTTAATAACTGCTGCAGAGCTTTACACGTTTCTGGCTGTAAATCATCGTTTGGCGCGCCCTTTGCCAAATCCACCATCTGCACACAGGCCTTCTAAAGAGGAGCCCCGCCCACCTCTGACTAAACAGAGTGGGCCGAAAGAAGCAAAACCCGCGGCCGCGCTCCTTGTGTGGTTGGTAATCTCTGCAAACAATTAGTCACGAAAGAGAGCTGGCACCGTGGCTGTGCCGATCCTCCCTTGGCAGGGCACGCCGTGGGCAGAGCAGATCACAGCCGAAACACCTCTTCCGGCAGAGAGCCAGCGCACCTGCCCAGAGTGGGACAGGTTTACAGGGCTGACGTTCTCTTACCAAACCCGAGATACATGAGCGGAAGCATACGTTCTTAAAATAAACCCGCATTAATAGAAGAGGACATGAATAGAGGGCTTGCAATGCAGTGAAAAAACGCCTGGGAGCGTATGTTATTTCTTAATACAGCCACATAGCACAGACAATAATGTATGTTTGATTTTCACATGTTCTTTAAGTCCCTCCACAGCTGTGTGTTCAGGGAGGGTTCCTTGTGCATGCGAAGAATGCATACTTCCATGCTGTAAATCCGTGAGAGCCGCAGTTGGGCTATGACACACTGGTTTCACTGACATTAACATTGAAATCCACAGGTGACTCCTTGTGTGCTGTGACTCACCTGCTTGGCATTTAAAGACATTTAAAGATGCAAAGGTGCAGGAAGCTCGCATTTTTAAATTGCATTTATATAACACTTACTACCCCTGACGATTGTGCGCCTGTGAGGGTCTTGCACTCCAGGCTTTAAAGAAGCATGGCCACCTTGTTGCTTTTCACCGTCCCACTGCTTGCATTCCGAGGTTTGCTCCATTAGGCAGACAGATTTTACCTACTTTCGCCCTGCAATAAACTCGAAAACAGATATTTATACCCCACCCCTAACTTGGACTCCACCCTGTGGCAGCCGGCACGGATCGGTAGTGGGGGCTGGGAGGGTGTGGGGGCTGGGAGGGTGGGGGGGGCCGCGGGGGGGAAGAGGGTGGTAAAAGAAAAAGACAGAAAAAACGCACTTTCCTGCCGCTTCCTCGGCGCGTCTCTCCTTCGTAGTACCTCGCTCCAGGCCAGGCCAGGAAGGCTCCACATAGCCAATCACAACCCTGCAAAGCAGCATTGTGGTTGGTCTGAGCGCCGTGGTTGGCGCTCAGTCAGGTAGTGGGAGCCTGGGCATGTTCTCCACTCAGGCTACAATACAGCCTGGGTGGAGAATATGCAAAGTGCGCATGAATGTTTGGCCGGCCCACGGCGGCCAGCCAAACATTCATGCGCACTTACAAAGTGTGCTCACCACTCCCCCTGCTCCTGTCGTCAGAGCAGCCTCGCCCTCCCTGCAAAGCTGCAGCAAGCAGGACAAAATATAATGATAATAACATTGAGTTATTATCATTTTATTTTTTCCTTTATTTCACTGCTAAAAAGCAGTGGGGCAACGCTCCTCTGCCTTAGTGGAGGAGCCGCCACTGGCTCCACCTCATCCATGGTAATCAGAAAGAGGGACTCCACCTACTATACTTCCTGGAATACCAAGCACCTTAGTGACCCTGTGGCCAAAATGAACTGGGCGGAGATGGCAGATATCTAGAACTGTAACGAGGAACACTAGGATTCGGAGTAATGAAGATCACTAGTAGGTAAATGGGGCATCTATAGTCCACAAATGGTTCAGACACTGACCAGTATCAAATTTACATCACACCTAAGTATCACTTTGTAGGTCACCCACAAGGGAAGCACTTTCAAGGAAAATGCATCCGGTATGCAGTGCATGAAATACCAGGCTGAAAGCCAATCACGTTCCAGGCTTGTCTGTCACTAGCCTCGAATCACAGCATCTACTATGAATTTCCACTTTCCTCCTCTGCCCATTATTCATTCTCACTCTTTACCTTCGTTGGCAAATTTGCTCCCTTACAAAGTGCCTCCCTTGTTGCATGGATTATACTTGGGCATCTCCCTATAGAAGAATGTTAAACAATGCTCTGTAACAGAACAGATACTATATATAGGGTCCCTCCCAAAACCACCGGGGTGAGTGGGTGTGTTTCACAATTACTACCAGTTTCACTCAATCACAAGACTGAACAAGTAGACCACACGTCGCTTGTCTTCACCACATGCATTAACACCACGGTACTCCACCTACAGAGAACTCCCACACTGTCTGATTGTATCAAAGGCTTCCAAGCAAAGGAAAACACCTTCACACGGCATCTCACTGCTTCTTTCTGAAGCGCGGGAACATCAGCAAAAAAGAAAGCACATCGCAGGTATGCTCTGCCTTTCTCTCACTGTAGTTTGGCATACAGTGCCGTGAAAAAGAAACCAAACAGGAACTGGAATCACAGCCATCTTTGATTGGGAACGGAAGGAAGACCTATAATCGCTACCACAAGAAGCTCCTTGCGACAGGGCAGAAACTGGATCGCTATTAGCTAATTAGGATTTTTGGCAGATGCTAACAATTATAGAGATGGGTATCATCAACAATTATAGAGACAGGTATCATCAACTGTGTTTTTAATTTTGACATCAAACAGCTTAAAAGTCATATATTGTCATCGTGTAGTTTTTGGTTCTATGGACATTAGGCTTAATCAATTAAACTGGGCGTGGGGGTGTCAGGTTTCAATGCACGAGTGGCTTGGCCGTCAGTAGCTCACAATCATTTTCACTGATCAGAAGTAGCTCTCACTACAGAAAAGGTTGGAGACCCCTGATGTGGAGATGAATCCCCCCCTCCCCCGACCCTCCACCTTAGCCTTCACAAATGCAGGAAGTGGAAAATCCACAATTTGCAACATGTAGAAAGCAATGTTTTGAACCATTGTCTTCCAGAAGTTGATATTCCCATTGGCATGGGTTTATATCAATACTGTGTGATCCGTATCGACCTGACACCACAAGCAGATGTCAGCAGGCCAGGTTCACACATGGCAGGTGCAGTACAAATCATAACAATGCATTTGCGGTTTGCAGTGCGCTCTAACAATTTGTTTGAAGGGTTGACCATATACTTTCTCTACTGGCACCAGCACTTCCTAAAGACCCTATGGCTGTATACAACTGTCTAGCGTAGAATTGCCCACACACTGACAAGGTGACCTGGAGCATTTCCTCTCAATCAATTGAAGAGAGAAATACAAAAGCGTTTCTGCTAAATTGTTTTGAGAAACATTATTATCAGGGACCTGTGCAAGTAGTGCGACTGGTTCATAATTATAATGTGACAAGGAGTGTTACCTGAATAAAGGGGGTTTTACAAGAATGTTCAAGTACATGCAACGCAAACTTTGTGAAAACGGAAAAACTGGGTATTCATCCAAGTTTGGAAATAAACTCACTATGCTTGTCGGAAACTCCAACTCACACCTCAATGGACCAGTCATAAGTGGGTAAAATAAGGGGTGAAGGGCACCAATGAGTTTAAAATTCAAAAGTGAGAACTTAAAGCCATGGTATGCAAGTAAAATACATTTATTAGAGACTAGAAGAATGAGATGGAAAGAAAAGACTTTAAAAAAATGTCTCAAACCTACACATGAGTAAATTAAGTTGCACCTGAGTAAGTTACCATGAGTTGGAGAAGCAGACACAACTCAGAAATACCAATTGCTTTTCAGAAATACATGCCCCTTGCCCCAGCCTCCCTCTCATCTTGCATAGCTCTCCTTTGTACTTTCCCTCTCCCTCTTAAACTCTCCCCCTCCCCATTCTGACTTCCATCCAAAGCCATGTTGCAGATTTCCTTCTCCTCGCAAAAATCTTTGAATAACAGCATGCGCATCATGTGCATCATACCAGACAACAGCACAACCATAACAGGCACACCTCACAATCCACACCTCAACACATCATGCTACAACATTCCACATAACCTCCTCAGCATGCAATGCACAACCACAAACAGGAAGCACTCTGACCATACCTGGTCACTCATGCTGATCAATGCATACTCGGCAGTCCTCCATGGTATAAACACCCTTCATGGTACCAACAGAGCTGAAAATCCCCACCAAAAAAAGCAAGGAGTTACCTCGGCAAAGGAGCTGGATACCAGTGGATTTCAATGTAGGTGTCACTGAATCCAGACAATAGACATCATCACAATTGCATCCATCACATCCACTCAAGACATCTCAGCATGTGACTTGAGGCTCCTCCCACACTTTCCTCAACCTACTGGCCACGACAGACATCACACAGCTCATCACTTGTACAATGTATATCAAGGAGAAGACACTGGGCCTTTTCTGCACATCAAAATCTTCCATAACCTTCTCCAATAGGACCCCCTTGAGCATTTCAAAGCCCTAATAAGCTCTTCAGACCCAACATTGATGTTGAGCCCCTTCTTCCGGACTTCAAAATCCTTCAGCCTGAATCAGACATCCACATCTCACTCAAACCTCAATGCATGACAGCTAAGGTCTCCATTCCTTGATACAGCCAGAAGCTCACAGACAGCAAAAGCTGCTAGGGGGAGAACTGGGGATATACACAGCTATCAAAGAACCACGCCTCCGTGAAACGGCTCTGCTCCACATGGAGGCAGATCATCAAAGAGGCCAAGGCTACCTACTCCAAAAACACCATAAACAAGGCCTCTGATACAAGCTGAGTACTGTGATTAATGTATTAATTCATTTTATCAACCACACAACAGCATCCATACCACCCGAGCCCAACGAGTAGTGTTTTGCCACCAGCTGCTTCTTCATGGACGAGATATATGATTTGCTAGCTCACTGAAGACACACCCATGCCTGACATTTGCAAACCTATTCTGACATGTTTTGTCCCAACGTTGTCTACATTTTGAATGATCGTCTCAGTAATGTGCCCCGGTGCTTAAATGGCATCTCATACAAACAAGACATTATTGCATTAACAAGTATGAATGAGATGTATAGTAAAGCTTGGACGCCACTATTAAACACCACCAATTCATATCTTCTACAATACACCTTCCCAGATACCCTCAAGACCGGTCAGATCATATAATTCCTCAAGATCCATCACTAACTATTGCCCATTCATGCACTTATCGTACCTTGAACAGATTGGTGAGAAGACTGTTGCTAAACAGGTTCATGACAAAATCACACCTACCACCTTTCTACCAAACTACCCCTCTGACTTCAGGACGCACTGCAGCATAGAGGCAGCAGCCACTCAAGTGGCTGACGACACCTTAATCCTGAAAATCAATAGCAAAGCCTGGCTTCTGGTCCCGTTCGGTCTGTCTGCAGTCTTTGACACTGTCATCCGCCAAGAACAGCTTAACACTTTGGCATTCCAAGTGGGTTTCAGCAGCACGGCACTAAAATGGATTAGGTCACAAACTGATCTAGATGGGCTCCTCCTAAGCTTGGCCCATCCCTATAACATGCAGCATAGCACAAGCCCCTGTCCTCTCATGATGATGGTCAAGTTATGCATGGATCCCTTTGGGACCTACTAGCTGACACAGACACCTGCATCCGTCACTATATGGTTGGCACCCTAAGGGTCACCTCTGACTACAACATCAACCAGCTGAAGAACTGCCTTGCTACCATCCAATCCTGATAAGCAGGGTCTACCTCACATGCAATCTCACCAAACACAGACTGTTCTGATCACTAAAACCAACAATCAACTACAAGTACAGAAATGGCTTAAGATGAACCATGATGGCTTCACACCTCATCTCGTCGACACCTCAACTTTTCAAGCAGCAGTAGACCAAGTCAAATGTCTTTGGAAATTTGACAGGATAAACCCAAATTTCAAAGTACCACCACTGGCCTCCTCTTACACCCTGCATCACATTTAAGACCTACTGCATAACCAACAATGCTCTATACAACACACTCCTCACTGCGTGTTTAAGATCAAGAGCGCTGGCGGCTACTCAGGACATGTTGAAGCACCATCACTGGATCTGAGCCCAAGCACTGCAGGAAAGAAGTGAACAGATGCCAGGGCTTCTCATTTTGTGCACACAGGATATGGATTTCGATCTTGGTCGAAATATGCCAAGCACCATCTTCTCACCTTCAGGAAGCAACTTAAGACTGCTCTTCAAGCAACTTTCTGATCTGTAACCCCTTCCCTACTTGACTTCTGATTAGCTTTAGCACACTCAAGATGCTGCTCATTTTCCTTTCCCCAGCAGCCCTCCTCCCTTCCTCTGTGCATTGCTTTCTTCCCTTCTAGCCTGTCATCCACCATGCACAGACTTTAGTGGAGAGCTCCTCTGTGTTCAGCATGCTGATGCATTCATTTAATCAAACGTATCATTAAGCTGTGCTTTCACCAATGTCCACTGCAATGAGATGCATTGCTCTTGGTATTATTTTTTTTCTCTGTAACATAATGTGTATTTATAAAGCACATGTTTATTCTTGGATCTTTTGTACTACATTAATATATGCTTACTCTTTACTCAGTTCAATGGTACTCATTTTATTGACCTCAGTAGGCTGAAAAACTGAGTGGACTTGTCGGGATTTGATTCTGTGACCATAAGGTCCAACACAGATTCCAGGAGTGGATGTATTAGTCCATTGAGACAATAAATTCATCTGGTAGAAAGAAGGGGCGCCATGGCCAGGCTGCCCTACCACACCTCAAGTGCTATAAGAATACATTTCGCTGTAGTGGCACGAACTCCTTAACTATACCAGGGGCATTATTTCACATGCAGCGCATTTTCCTTCATTGTGCCGGGTGCACTTATAAAAAGGTGCGCCAGGTGCAATGAAGGAAAATGTGCAGCATTATGCGAAATGCGCTGCTGCAGGGCAACCGAGAACTCTTGCTGACCTGGGGGCAGCACATTCACGTGAAATAGGGAGCGGTTACTTTACAGCCGCTCCGTGTTTCACTGTGCAGGCGGCAACCCGCTGCTAAAGGGGAATAGAGATCCCCTTGCAGATGAGTGCAGTCAGTGCCAGCACCCGGCTGCAAGGGGATGTCTGAGGGGGTCCATTGGACACCCTTCCCTCCCTCTAGAGAGCTGCTCTCAGGGGGCGCACTGAGCGTGTGCCACCTTTTAGGAGGCGCATGTCAGTACATCTCCTGAGAGCTTCTTTGCCTCTGCGCCCACGTGGGTAATACGGCGTGGGTGCAGAGGCAAAGGGATTCCCTCATGCCCCATGCGAATGAGGGAACGCCCCCTTGAAGATAGCGCTGGTTCTTTGTGTGCGCCAGTACTATTGGTGTTACAGAAGGGGCCGCACAAGCGTCTGTAGCCCCTTCTTTAATACCAAAGTGCCCCGGGGACGTGCAAAGCGGGAGCAAACGTCCGTTGCGCCCCCGGGGCACTTTATGTAATACGGCCTCAGAAGGTAGCAAAAATAGAAAGGAAGGTGGGCGCATTGAATACTTCCAGGTCAAATATTTTTTCAGTAGCCCAGCAGAAATGAAAATAAGGGTGCAAATGCCAACCAATAACCACAGAATTCTTCAGCATGTTAGTGGAAATAGAGTTTATTTACGTCATAGTGCAAAGACGAAGGCCATACTATCCACTACTAAGGAAATGCATCGGTGAAATAAATCGTGTTGACTCTTGAATTCCTAAGAAGCCACTGTGGATTGTTTTGGATTTGAACTGGTTTTCTTTCCCGAAGTCCCCTATGAACCATGGCTATTAGTTAATGTTTTACCTGTTCTGTTGCCTTACGGTAAAAGAAGCCCTTGCACAATCTATGAGGCAGCCCGCCCTTGCCACACATTCTAAAGTACAGTGATGATGGGAACCTTTCCATGGGCATCCAAGGGCTTGGTTGTTTTAGGACTGCATGGCAAGCAAAACATTTCAAAAGATGTGTATGTAAACATATTCTTAGTTATTCAAATACTTCTAGTTCAAATAAAAAGTATTTACCTACAGTAAAAGATAATCTGCACCCCATCCTGATGAGGATCTGCAGGAGTTAACCACCAGCTCTGGTGAGACTGTCTGCAGCTCAGAGTTCCCATGTCAAGGACAATTTTTTTTAATTAAAGTCAGTGGAGACCCTGAATAGAAGCCTCATATTTCTGAAAGATTAAATGCAGCTTTTCTTCTTCAGCACATGTTCAACTCTCTGATAATTTTGTAAAAACATATTTTATTAAGCTATATTATACCCAGTATATATGTGGGGAGAAATGTATATATGTAATACATTCATAAAAAGAAGTGTGTGAAAACATAATGCACTACTCTGCATGTGTGCCCTGAGTGAGGCAAAAAGCTATAGTTTCATTCACATTTCATCCTTTATACTGCATTGCGTTCACTGACTAACTTGCTAGGCTAGACTTTGCACATTTTAGCAAATGTAACCTCATTTTCAAACCTGGCCAGGAAAGCGGCGTTTTCTGAGAAGAATAGCGTCAGTATTTGTGGATATGAATGCTGTCTTCCTTCCAAGGCCCATCAAGTGCTTCCTTGAAGGAAAAAACCCGGATACCTGCATGTTAGAAATCTTTCTGCTGAAAAGAATTATTTGCTATCACGTGACCTTATAACAATGTATATATACAAGTTCAAAATGTGCATGTTTTAGCACATTGCTCCAACTGACCATTTCCCTAGTGTGAGGCCTTGTCAGTTGAACTTTCTATTATCTTCCAGCTATTTTGCCTTAAACGCTGCTTGGAAGCAGGCTTCTCTACGTGTAGTGTTTCATTTTCCACAGTGTTCCAGTGGTAACTAACCAAAGTCTTCGTGATTGATGGGGGGACATTATCGCCTTATTTTCTGCTGCATGTATTTGTTACGATATCATTTCGTCTTGTTCGTGGTGTTGTGTTTGATGACAGTTATTAAATGGAGAATTGTGACTGGATTTCACAGATTTCACTGGTGCAATTTTGCACCAATTATGGATTACTTAGAGGCCACTGCTTGAAATGAAAACAGGCAAAGGCAAAGCCAACAGGTGGGTTTAATGTGCTTACACTTCCAGCGTAACCACATTAAATGCTGCACGAGTGACAGAAAGGTCTATAGCTAGAAAGTAGTCCCTCATGCACTTGAAGGCAGTCTCTCAAGTAGAGGCGGAAGAATACTTTCAAGCAGCCATTATATACAGGTGAGAGATAAATACTTTACTGGGCTGTGCCAAGCAGTGTTTAATAAAGTGCCAAGCCAATGACAAATAGGCTGGTGGGAGAAAGTTAGTGGTTAATAGGCCCAAAGTCCATTTTATGTGTATTGTAAGCAATAAGTCTGTATGACAGTAGCAGTGTCAAAACCCAGCCTAAAAAAATGACCATCCGAAACACAAATGTGAGGTTAATCGTGTGTGGTAGCAAGTGTGGAGAGTGATGCTAATATATGTATTATTTTTTTAACAAACTGTCAGCAACAAAATTGACAGCAAGGAGAAATGCTATTGTGAAGGGCCTCTTGTTTATTTTATTGGTCATAGACTGAAGTATGAAAACTCTGCTATTTTGTGTCACTTTACATAACACAAACATCCAAATCTGATTACAAAAAACTCTGCCCTGTGTCTGGCATAAAATACTATACATTTTACAGAGTAACCCAATTATTGCTTTCTGCTTAATCTCATATTTATGTTCTTATTAAACAATTACAGGTCACTTGCTGAAGCCGGGGTTAAGCGAAGGTCCACAGATTCCATGGTAAGGAAGCATTGGGAAGCCTAAAAGGTCTGGCACAGGCAACTTTATTTTTGGCTGTGCTGCCAGGCCCTCGCCAATATAAAGAAAATATTATCTTAAAGCGAAAATATTTATTTTGTATCAAAAACCACACATTGGCATAGTAGTCCATAGCACTAAAGGGAAATACTTTGTGTCCGGATGTTCTTTTTGCAAAAGAGAAGAATGCTGTCACTCACAGTTGAAATACCCAATGGCTGAAGTGGGCTGACCACTGCCTCATGCTGTATACTGCAGCGATGGAAGAAAAATTTGATTGACGCAACAAAAGACCAACGAATGAAGAGGGCTAGCTGAAATCCTTGTAAGAAAGTATTTCATATATTAAAGTTTAATTAAATAAAAAAGGCATTGGCTAACACCAGATCCAAACAATTAGTAAATGTAAATATGATAATTAAAAAAACTACTTTTTAAGCTATGGGGTAGAATGCATGCCATCAGTACACCACTCCAATCACTACTGATAGAAAAAGATGATCGCAAACATTTGGCAAAATGGATTTTTAAGATGAAAAACTATATAAAATACTTAAACAATTGCTAATATAAAAGTCTAAAAGTTAAGACTGTCTTGCTGATGTGTCAGTGTGGACGGATTTTTCATCCGAAAACTGATTTTTATGAATTTTCTGTTTTTTAGGGACTGGGAGGCCCGCCAAACGATTCCACAGTTCAGCGTGTGGTGTTCATAATACCTTATTTAAAATATTGTTTTAAATTCCCTCTGTGGGTGCACAGGTCTTAGCGGGGCTAAGAATTATATCTCCCCCCACACCTTTCGTACTCTTCCCCTTCCATTCTCCTGCATCCCCACTTACCTCTGCTAAGACCCTCCCATTATCCACCAGCACCCTACTATAACTACATTGCAGAAGGCAGTCTATATATGGTGCTTTGGGCATAATAGGCTGACAATCTTTCTTATTGGAGAAGATAGCTCTTCTATCCACAGTAACTCAGCAATATTAGAAAGATGGTATTTTGCTTTGCAAAATACAGTCCTTCTGTTCAGGGAGAGGGGGAGGGGTGGCTATTATATATAGAGATAAGTGGTCCCTCCAACAGGATGTTTCTACACTTGGAGGGGATTGTGAAGCTCTGGACTTTAGTATTAATGTTTCGCCTCATTTTACACTTGGTGGATCCTTGATCTATAGACCTCCTGGTCCAGCGAGTGCGTTTCTGAAAGCACTGGGGGACATTATTGTTCCCCGAGCTCTCCGTTTTACCCATTATATTATCCTTGGTGATTTAAATATTCATCTCAACCAGGCAGCTTCGAAGGACACTCTTGATCTATTAGATGTATTGTCCCTCGCTCAGCTCACCCAATGGGTTGGCCTTCCGACGCACTCAGGGGGCCACACCTTAGACCCCATCTGTACGAATTTTCCTATCACAGTTGAAACTCCCACTCCGGTGCCTTGGTCAGATCATTTTCTGACATATTTCTCCTGGGATCCGCCAGATGGCAACCTTCCGCCCCGGTTTGAGCATGAGCCGGCTTTTGCTAAAATTGACCCATTGCTATTTAGCCGAGCCTTGGGGGCCACCAGACCCCCTCCTGCCTGCGACCTTGCAGACGGGCTTGCTGGGTTTACAAGCTGGATCTCTAATACTGTTGATATTATAGCCCAGCCATTCGGCATAGGCACTCCAGAGACTCCCCCTCTAAACCCTGGTTTACCATGGATCTGAGGATACTGAAGCAGGAGTGCAAGAAACTGGAGAGAGTCTGGCGTAAGGGATATCGTCCCGAGGATAAACTTACGCTGAGAAATAAGCAAAAAACCTATTATACGGCTATAGCACAGGCTAAAAGTCTTTATTATGGGAATATAATTGATGCAGCCAAGAATAACTCAAAGGAAATCTTTTCTATAGTTCAAAGTTTCCTGGCTCCCAAAGCGCAAGCAAGCACGATTCCATCTTCTGCCTCGTGGTGCGAAGATCTCTCCATTTTTTTTATGGAAAAAATTCACACCATACAGACGTCCTTTACTTCTTGCAATAAGGACCCAGGTGCCCTCCTGGCTGGAGGGACCCTATTGGCCCCTCCCTTTCCTTTGCTGGCTGCATTTGCCCCCATTGATCAAGCCGGTTCCCTTAAAATTTTAAAGGGTCTGAAATCAGGATCCCCTTCGGACCCGTGTGCTGCTAGACTTCTGGCCGACGTGGCGGACACGGTTAATCCAGAAGTCAATAGACTTATTACTCTGTCCCTTTCTGAAGCTCTTGTCCCGGCCACTTGGAAGCAGGCCATGATCCTTCCTCTTTTAAAAAAAACATCACTTGACCCCCTGTGCCCGGCAAATTAACGGCCGATCTCCCTTTTGCCCAGTGTGGCCAAGGTATGTGAGAAAGTGGTCACCAGACAGCTGACCAACTTCGTAGAAAGGTCAGGCCTTCTCCACCCTGCACAGTCGGGTTTTAGGGCCTCCTTTAGTACTGAATCAGCTCTGGTAGAAATTTCTGAAGCCATCAGAGACTGTTTGGATGCCGGCGGGAGGGCTGCCCTGGTTTTGCTGGACCTCTCGGCGGCATTCGATACGGTCCCCCACGCATTGCTGCTCACCTGACTGGCAGAGATTGGTGTATCAGGAAGTGCTTGGGGCTGGCTCAAATCCTTTTTGGAGGATCGGACGCAGCAGGTGTGGCTCCCACTGTTTTCCTCCTCCCCGAAGAAAGTGACCACAGGGGTCCCACAGGGCTCTTCCCTGAGTCCTCTTCTTTTTAATATTTACGTTACTCCTTTGGTTCAGTTGGCTGAGGACTTAGGGTAGCATATGCCGATGATACCCAGCTCCTGTTCACATGGGAAACAAGCATTGGCATAGCCAATAGGTCTCGCTTTTGGGACCTTATAAGTGCTTAGCCATGCAACGGTTGATGTTGTTGTACCAAGGATATTGTGCTGCATAACTAAACACTTATAAGGTCCCAAAGGCGAGACCTATTGGCTATGCCAATGCTTTTTTTTTTCTTAAAGGACAAGTAGTGCTATCAGGCTCCAGCTGCCACTTAGTCCACCGCAGGGTAGAAGAGGGATAGAAGAGGGGTAGAGGGGTAGAAGAGGGGTAGAAGAGGGGTAGAAGAGGGGTAGAAGAGGGGTAGAGGGGTAGAAGAGGGGTAGAAGAGGGGTAGAGGGTTAGAAGAGGGGTAGAAGGGTAGAAGAGGGGTAGAAGAGGGGTAGAGGGGTAGAAGAGGGGTAGAAGAGGGTTAGAAGAGGGGTCGAAGAGGGGTAGAGTGGTAGAAGAGGGGTAGAGGGGTAGAAGAGGGGTAGAAGAGGGGTTGAGGGGGTAGTAGAGGGGTAGTAGAGGGGGTAGTAGTGGGGTAGAGGGGTCGTATAGGGGTAGAAGAGGGGTAGAGGGGTAGTAGAGGGGTAGAGGGGTAGTAGAGGGGTAGAAGAGGGGTAGAGGGGTAGAAGAGGGTAGAAGGGGGTAGAAGAGGGCTAGAGTGGTAGAAGAGGGGTAGAGGGGTAGAAGAGGGGTAGGGGGTAGAAGAGGGGTTGAGTGGTAGTAGAGGGGTAGTAGAGGGGTTGAGGGGTAGTAGTGGGGTAGAGGGGTAGTAGAGGGGTAGTAGTGGGGTAGAGGGGTAGTAGAGGGGTAGTAGAGGGGTAGTAGAGGGGTAGAAGAGGGGTAGAAGAGGGTTAGAAGAGGGGTAGAAGAGGGGTAGAAGAGGGTTAGAAGAGGGGTAGAAGAGGGGTAGAAGAGGGGTAGAGGGGTAGAAGAGGGGTAGTAGAGGGGTAGAGGGGTAGTAGAGGGGTAGTAGAAGGGAAGTAGAGGGGTAGAGGGGTAGAAGAGGGGTAGAGGGGTAGAAGAGGGGTAGAAGAGGGGTAGAAGAGGGGTAGAGTGGTAGAAGAGGGGTAGAGGGGTGGAGGGGTAGAAGAGGGGTAGAGGGGTAGAAGAGGGGTAGATGGGTAGTAGAGGGGTAGAAGAGGGGTAGAGGGGTAGTAGAGGGGTAGAAGAGGGGTAGAAGAGGGTTAGAAGAGGGGTAGAAGAGGGGTAGAGTGGTAGAAGAGGGGTAGATGGGTAGAGGGGTAGAAGAGGGATAGAAGAGGGGTTGAGAGGGTGGTAGAGGGGTAGTAGAGGGGTAGAGGGGTAGAAGAGGGGTAGAAGGGTAGAAAAGGGGTAGAAGAGGGGTAGAAGAGGGGTAGAGGGGTAGAAGAGGGGTAGAGGGGTAGTAGAGGGGTAGAGGGGTAGAAGGGTAGAAGAGGGGTAGAGGGGTAGAAGAGGGCTAGTAGAGGGGTAGAAGGGTAGAGCGGTAGAGGGGTGGTAGAGGGGTAGAGGAGGGATAGAGGGGTAGAGGGGTAGAGGGGTAGTAGAGGGGTAGAGGGGTAGAAGAGGGTGGAAGAGGGGTAGAGGGGTAGAAGAGGGGTAGTAGAGGGGTAGAAGGGTAGAGGGGTAGAGGGGTGGTAGAGGGGTAGAGGAGGGGTAGAGGGGTTGAAGAGGAGTAGAAGAGGGGTAGTAGAGGGGTAGAAGAGGGGTAGAAGAGGGGTAGTAGAGGGGTAGAGGGGTATAAGGGTAGAGGGGTAGAGGGATAGAAGAGGGGTAGAAGAGGGGTAGAAGAGGGGTAGAGGGGTAGAGGGTTAGAAGAGGGGTAGTGCAGTGGTGCTATATATTTATCACAGCGGCAGTACACTGTGAATGTCCTGCGAGGGTTTTATTTTATATAAAAATACATCACTTTAGTAATGTCTCAGAATATATAAATATATGCAAAGTAAGAATGAAAGTAAAAAAGTAACCAACCTTGCCAATAGGTCTGGTCTTGATACATTTGTACAGGTTCTATGTTGAATGCATTGACAAACACCGCACGTGCAGGTGCTCATTTGCCTACAGACACGGCCCAGATGTGCACTTGAACGCACATGTACACACAATCGGACCGCACACGTAGCAGCACATGCAGACGCAGGTGGATGTTGGTTGGAAAAATGCTTAAAATCATGGCTGTGAAGTGCTATAGAGGGATGGACAGCTGGCTGGGGGTGTATGCGATGGTGGGTGGAAGGATGTGTAGATAGAAGGGCGTTGATGCATTGCTGGGTGGATAAAGGAGTGAGTGAATAGATGAATGCTTGGGTCTCCGTGGATAAATTAGTGTTTGCTTGTTAGTGGATGGATATATGCTTACGTGGTTTACGTGGGTTGATGGAAATATGTGGGTGAGTGGATGAATGTACGAGTATTTAGAAGTAAGAATAGAAGAGCAAATGTTTTTAAGAGTAAGTATACATATGTAAGAGTAGCAGTAAGTAGGAGTAAGATGAAGAGTCAGTAAAAGTAAGTATAAGAGTGAGAGTGGGAGTACCTGGAAGCAACAGTAGAAATAAGTGTAAAAGGAGGAGTAAGATCCAATGTACAGAGGTGTAGAAGTAGGAGTACGATTAGGAATATGTGTAGAGTAAGAGTGGGAGTAATGAAATGAAAGTATATGTTTAAGTATGAGTACTAGTAGGCATAAGTAGGAATAATTGTGGGAGTAAGTAAGAGTAGGTGTACATAGGATTAAAAGTATGTCTGGGAGTATGATTCGGAGTAAATAGTAAGAGTAGAAGAATACAGGAGAGGGAGCATCTGTCTAGATGGAGTAAAACGTAGAGAGCAAGACTAAATCCGAGTAAACCAAAACATTTGGCACCGACCATGAAAGAAGCTTACTGTCATGTGGCGCTTGCAAAAGTCCCGGCACTTTCTAAAACTTTGTTTAATTGATATTGGTTAAGCAGATCAGCCCAAAGATAGATTAATGAAGTGTTTAAAAAATGTATACGACATTGGAATCTTGCGCAAAGCTCTATTAGACAAAGTCAGTGGTGTGTTACTGATGAAAAGGAATTTGTTGAATTTAACTACATCCAAACTTCCCTCGATGGAATCTACTCTATAACCACATTGTAAGCCAAGAGGCCACACACTGTCATTAAATAAACATAAGACCACGTACTGCCAGCAACGCAAAACGCAGTTGGCAAGAGAAATGTAGAAGCATAGCTGGAATTCCTTCATCCAAACCAGAGAGACTATAGAACAAGCGGTCTTCAAAAAGGAGACGGAGAGGGCAGAGCGAGTGGGCGCGCGGCGGCAAAAATGAAAGCAGCTGCAGCGTCCACACGCTTTCTGTGTGCCCGCGAGCGATGCGCTGAGTGCATGACGAGAGAGGTAAGCCAGATGGCGCCTCTGCTCATAACTGTGCGCGTAACCGCACGCTCGAGGCCACACAGAAAGCGTGTGGTCGGATTTTTGAATGCCCACTCACTAAAAGTCTCGCCAGGACAGCGCATGTGCTGGCTCAGGCGAGACCTAAAAACGAGTGCTCTATCTCAGTCGCCAAACACTGCCTGACCGCAGTTTTTCGATGGTTGGCTGCGGCAGAATTGAAATGTAACGAGGAGAAATCAGAAATCCTCTTATTTGGAACGTTTCCCTCTCGGTTTAGGGAAACACTCTGGCCTTCCGATTCAGTGCTGCCTGCCTCATCAGGGAATCCTGTTAAGAACTTAGGGGTTTGGTTCGAGGGGAATCTCTTATTCTCGACTCAGATCAAGAAGCTGTCAGGGACCTGCTTTGGTTTCCTAAAAATCCTCAGGAAGTTCCTTCCCCTTCTTCCTCAGGCGGCCAAGAACACAGTGACCCGAGCCCTTATTCTTTCTCGGCTAGATTACGCCAACGCTTTATATGTTGGCGTTCCGAGTTACTTACTAAATAAACTGCAAGTGGTGCAGAACGCGGCTGCCAGGCTTCTTTTGAACATACCTGCCAGATGTAGCGTGAGACATCACCTACGCGCCTTACACTGGCTGCCTGTGACAGAGAGACTTAGATTCAAAACCTTAGTTATCGCCCACCGCGCTCTGTATGCCACAGGGCCAGGTTATCTTCAGAAACGGTTCTCCTTCTATACCCCCGCAAGACACCTGCGTTCCTCCTCCCAACTCTTGGCTCAAGTCCCGCGTTTCTGCTTGCAAAGGACGGGCAGCAGTTCTCTGGCTGTGAAGGCCGCTTTGACTTGGAACGATCTGCCCTTCGCGCTCCGATGCACTCAGGACCCGAGTCTTTTCAAAAAGAAGTTGAAAACACACATATTCCCCTAAATTTGGCTCCTCTTCATTCTCTCAAGGCTCGCGCCGGGACACTCTTGTAGTATCTGTGCGCGTTAGAAATGAAAATAACATAACATAACATATGGGGCTGCTGGCGGGAGGCGGCTGGGCGGTGGCTGCACTTGATGGTCTTCTGCACACAACAGAAAGGTAGTCTTTTAACATACAATCAACCTTTCCACCTGTGCATTTTGCATACAAAACGGAAAGCGTGAACTAGAAGCCACAATCAAACCTTCTGCTAGTTTATATTAAGTAGACAAAATAGATCAGTATCTGAAATGACACACAGAACCCTCAGGCCAGGATGGAATCAAGTGCCTTCTATAGTTTTTAGAATAGTTTCTTTGAAAATTCATGTGGCACATGCATAAAAGGTTATTATAAAGAAACCATAATATTAATTTTAATAGTTATTATTTAGGAGTCTTGTTGAGAGCTAGTGCCCCATTTGGATTAATTTTAGCTAGCAGTGACATTTTAAATTTGTGCCAAATGTCTGTCTAATTACAAAGTTTGTTAAATCTTGGAAATTCAGAAACTCAAAGTCAAGTATTTTTAAATACTATAAGTGATTATTTCTAAACCTCAATAATTCAGTGCCTGCAGCTCTGTAGTTAAGTGAAAAGGTCATTGTCGGTGTTTTGGTCAGTTTGATTCTTGGCCCTCAAAACTAGTAAAACGAAGCATCACTTGTATTAATCAATCAATTGTATCCATTTTGAGAAAATCCCAAAATGAGGAAAACCCTTTTCCTCTAAATATTTGAAAAATTGCATAAAAAAACAGGGACTAAATAGGACATAGGCGGAATAAGCAGACAGATGAAGAGAAAAGGGGCAGGATTAATGGGGGCTGGAAAGACAAACTTTCAGACGCATAGGGAGAAAAGGGTAGAGGCATTGATAGACGGTTTCAAATGCATGTAGGGATATAATTACAAGGGTATATATAGATGTTCTAGGGTATAGGCAGGGGCAGGCATACTAAGATATTGGTAGGAGTAGATGCACTGGTATAGTCAGGTAAAGGTTCTAGTGTGTAGCTAGTGATATAGGTAGCAGTCGCGGCTCCTGCAGGTAAGCGCGGTGGGGCAGGGCGGGGGCGGGGCAGGGCAGGATGGGAGGGGGGAAATCGACAGACAGAATAGGGAAAATTAAATAAATAAATAAATCCTATTCCATCGTCTGTCGACATCCTCCCACCCCACCCTACCGCGCATACTGCACCGACCGCTGCTGATAGGTACAAGGGAGTAAGTAGGGGTAGAGGCACTAAGGTATTAGCAGAGTTAGAACACAAGGGCATTTGTAGATGTACTAGGGGGGTATAGCTGGGGTAGAGATGAAACCGTGTAGGCAGGAGTAGAGCACCACAGTAGAGGTACTAGGTTGCAGGCAGCGGTATAGGTACTTTAGTATAAGTAGAGGCAGAGAATACAGGGTTTAGGTAGATATTTAGGTATACTAGGGTGCAGAGGCACTAGGTGTATTGGTATTATGGCATAGTTAGATGTAATAGGTTCTAAGTAGGGGGAGATGCACTGGGGTATATGCAGGGGTAGAGGGGGCGGAACTGGCCAGGGTATACGAGGATTGATGAAATGAGAAACCAGGTAAACAGGTGAGCAATATGTGGGGGTCCTCCTTAACACACACACACACACACACACACACACACACGACAAACGGCAGGGGGAGGTGGAAAGACATGGAATCCCCTCCACACTCCCAGTGAAAGAGAACTACGTGTCCATGTGATCCTGGAAAAAACAGACAGGAAGGCATCTTCTCGCATTAACGCAGACACCAGAATGGAAAATTCGACATCCTGGGAATGCTGTTCACTAGGAAAAAAATCATGAAACGGATTTGTGTCGAAGGTTTCTCTGAAACTGATTTCCAGAAGTAAGCTTTTCAACATCAACACATGCAACTGCTATAGGGTGTGTGTAAAGTATTGACTACGACTCTCTAGTGAGACCTGGAGAGGCACCAAGGAAATGGGAATGTGTCGAAAAAAAATCAGTTATCATCATTATGTTTTTTAGTACAGTCCAATTACGTCAGGGAAATACCGCTCCCGTGGGGTTCGGTATTTCCCGAGGGTGGTACTCCTACATCATTGCACATTCCCAGTTCAGAATGGCTTAGCATCTCTGCATGTATTCACTCATTCTAGATTTTTTTTTTTTTTGTAGTTTTATATAGCGCGAACTCGACCCGAAGGTATTGGAGCGCTATACATGAGCACCATTCAGGAATCACAAGGACACATTCAGGCACGGGGAGATTAAGTGATTTGCCCAGAATCACAGGATGTGGAGTCGACCTCGAGGCTCGAACTTTGGTTCCCCAGCTCCAAAGTCGGCAGTCTAGCCATCAGACCACAATCTCTCCCCTTTATTTGCTAAATTCAGAATCTTGCAGTGTTCATGTGCTCGTTTTTGACGGGATTTTACCGGCAAAGGCCACGCAGTTTCATGTGGAAACCCAGGTATCTACCCAAATTTGAATTACAACTCGGCTCAAGATCACAAATTTATTTATTTTATTTATTTATTTGAGTTTTATATAGCGCTGGCTAGACCCGGAGGTATCAGAGCGCTTTCCATAAGGTTCCACAAAATTACATCAGTTACAAGTTACATCAGTTACAAGAAAACATTTCAAGAGCGTCGGAAGAGGAAATAAATGGAGCTTAGAAGGGAAAGGGGGTGGGGTAAAGGTGTAGGAGGGAGAAAGGATGGAGATAGGATGGATGGAGAGACGAAGGAGAGTCTGCCCAAAGTCCGGCTGGGTAGGTGATGGCCGAGGGGGAAGTCCACAGCCCATCTCCTCTATAGCTATCAGGTAGCTCCACCGGGCAACAGTCAAGCGGCTAGGTCTCAATGAGAAAACAATTAGAGAGCAAAGAGGAGGGATAAATGGAGCATAAAGGAGAAAGTGGGTGGAGTAAAGGGGTAGGAGGGAGAGTACGACGGAGAGACGAAGTAAGATCTGCCTAATGTCCGGCTGGGTAGGTGACGGCCGAAGGGGTAGTCCACAGCCCATCTCCTCTATAGCTATCAAGTAGCTCCACCGGGCATCGGCCAAAAAGCTAGGTCTCAACGGTCAGAGGTAGGTTCACAGATTCGGTATCCTGAAGGGTAGGCCGGATGGGGGATGTGATCGAGGTCTGGTCGAAGTCCGGTTTTTTCTCAGAGGAGTAGCACGACGTGGTAGGGAACACTGTGGCAGCCATCTTGGGGTCAGGCAAGGGATTCTGACCTTGGAGTTAGAAACAGCCGGTTCCCATTTTAGTCTTTCGCTCGAGGGGAGGGGGTGTTTGTTGTGCAATGGAGCAGCATGAGGCCGGAGTCAGTGTCCGCTTGCCTCCCGAGGAGGAGAGTATTTCTGCGTTATAGCTGCCACGGGGAGAGACGTACGCCATAATAGAATCAGGCGGGGGACCTCTAGTATCCCACTCGGTTGCTTGTGACGCTAAACGAGGACTTCTCTTGAGGCCTGAGCTGTTGCTGCTATTTCAAACAAATAGGCTGAGAATGAAATGATTGTCTCCACATGTCCCCACTGCTGTGCTAGTTGATAAGATAACCCCAGCAGGAGCATAGAACCTTAGTGCAGCCAGGCAGATTCCTAGCAGGCCACATCACAGGTGGGCCAGGGGTATAGTCCAACCTTTCTTTCACATCATAGACTGAATGGAGACTAAAAGTGCTTTATTGCAGCTCGACCCTTCCAAGATGGCCGCCCCCACAATATAGCCAGCGAAGAGTCCTACCTTTCTTTTCACAGTCCAGACAATTAGGGCTTGAAGCAAAGGACCCTTGACTACTAGGGAAATCAGCACTTTCTTTCCCCCAGACGTAGCGGATTCCCAAGCCCACTAAAGAGTCAGAAGTAGTGCCCAAACACATTGCCACAACAGGAGCCCAGGGAGAAGTCCCCCATACAATGATAAGCTCCTCCCAGAGCATGGATAGAAGCTCAAGTCGAATATCAGCAGCGGGCGATGGCTCCCAGGCGTCGCGCTGTAAATATGTGAAGCATTCAGTACATTTATATGGTTTCTCACCAGAATGGTTAATCTCATGCAGTTTGTGATCTTTTCACAGTGAAAGCTTTGTCACATTCCAAACATTTGTATGGTTTCTCTCCAGTATGGATACGCTGGTGTAGTATCAGGTTTTTCTCTGCAGTGAAAGCTTTGTCACATTGCAAACATTTGTATGGTTTCTCCCCAGTATGGATTCGCTGATGTAATATTAGCGCATCTTTTGTAATGAAAGCCTTTTCAAATTGACTGCATTTGTATGGCTTCTCTCCAGTATGGATTTTCTTGTGTAGTTTCAGTGATTTATTTGTAGCAAAAGCTTTATTACACTCAGAACATTGATATGGATTCTCACCAGTGTGATTCCTCTGATGTGACAACAAACGTCCCTTTTCCATGAAACCCTTGCAACATTCTGAACATTTATAAGGTTTCTCACCAGTGTGAGATCCCTGATGTAGAATCAGCCACCCCTTTCTAGTGAAATGAACTTGTAATGAGCCCCACAATCTTCTAACTCATTTCTGTGCTGTAGTGATGTGTGTGAAGAACCTTGACACCACTGGTTATCCGTTGATACTTCACAATATGAATGAATGAGAAAATAAACTCGACAAGAGTCAAATGTTCACACAACATGTCTTTTCACAGACACTGCTGCACGACCAGTTGTGGAACAGAAATATTTCACAACAATATTTCAGGGTGAAACAGGTTAGAACTGTAGTTGCGTTGCTGCTTGTGTTACTTGTGAAGCTTACCATGAGAGACATAAATCGGAATTATCTTAAGATTCAAATGAACTATTTACTACATTTGTGGTTTTTTATCAGTAATCTAACTGCTGGAACACGAAGGCATGAAGCTTAATGTCAGAGCTCGTAATTAGAATGTTAAAGGGGCATGGTGAAGGCTCCAGTGTAAGTAAAGACGACCAGAAAGTGGCTTGGGGCATCAACAAGGGGTATAAAGAGCTATAGAAATGCTATAATACAACACAGTATAAGTTTCAACACTAAATATTTCACATATCCATGTAATCAAAGACACAATATCCCCACTGTGATGTTGGCAGACACTTGATGCTTGATAGCGTCAACGTATCATTTTACGCAGATTTACCTCAAAATCTCTTCTGTACAGAATGTATTTTTCCTTATTCAAACCCTGATCAAAATACTAGCCTGGTTGTCAGCAAACCACCTGAAACTCAACCCACTGAAGAGGGACTTCCTTCTCATTTCTCCCCCTTCCAGTCTTCCTCCAACACACAATTGGTTAAACTACCTAAGCGTGCTCGGCTGCACTTTGAAAATAGTTGACTGTCCCAAATCTTTCAGAATCTCTCCAGACAAACACCTGAACATGATAGCCCACATTACCTCCACTGTCAAGGGCGCTCTGTATCAACTCAGGCTACTATTAAGCCTTTTATTCCCACACCCAAAATGTGGTACAAGCACTCGTGATCTCTAGAATAGACTATGGAAATGCAGTGTAACTGGCACTCCGAAAACTCATCTGGTCCATTAAAGGCCATTCTCAATGCGGCCGCCAAACTAGTATCGGGAGCGAGTCCTTTTGAACACATCACCCCATCTCTAATCACACTTAAGTAGCTTCCTATAGAAGCTGGCTGCATCCTAAAGATAGCTTGTATCACACACAAAGGTGACACCTTGGAACCCTGAAATACCTGGCCCAGAAATTCAAGATCTTCAGAGGCAGACACTCAGAAGCTCAAACTCTCTAACCCTAGAGCTGCCCAGATTCAAGAAAGAGAGATCCTACCCTCATTCATTCACAGGTAACGCACCAAGGATATGGAACTCTCTGCCTCCGGAGATACAGTGGCGTAACATTAGCCCCCGCAGCACCTGCAGTGCGGGGGAGAGCCCCGAGCTCCAGGGAGCCCCCTCCGGCATTGTGCACGGGCTGCAGGCCCCTGGCCTGAGAGCTCCTGACTGGGTCATGTGGGCCCTCCATGTACTTTGCAGGGAGCCACTCATGTTTCGTTATGCCACTGTGGAGATACACACTAACCCCTCCTATCTGCCTTTCAAGAAGAACGTGAATGCACTACTGCTCGAAAGATACTTAACTGGCTGTTATAATTATATAAGGGGGGCAGCTATGGACTAACATAGAAATCCTGAACTCTCTTATAACAGCTGTACCCATGTCACTGTAACCCATTTTGATGTCCGGGTTCTTCTACAAACCCAACCCCCCTCTTAGCAACTCATTGTTTGTTTATGTTTACACGCTTTATCCTGCACAGAGCTCTAATGCCTTTGGGTCATGTTCGCGCTTTATAAAGCACAATAAATAAATAAATTGAATCATGAGATATTTCACTATCAAATAGCAGATTCTGTTTCTGCTGGTCACAAAACCAGTACTCACTTTCACAGCCCGTGGACGACCCCTTTTTCATACCATAGGGCCTCTGCCCTCCTAAAACCTTGCACACTTACGGATATGAGCAGGACTCACAGTGTTCACCTCCCTCCAACCCGCTCTTCAGCTGCGGGTCCATTATTGTGGAGAGAACAGTAAAATAGCCAGGGGCATGCTGCCCGATTGAGTACTGAAAGACTGCCTATGTCAGGTACACAGCCCCTTCCCCCCTCGGCTCCAGTGCCACTGCACCAGCTGCACTATAGCTATATCCACTGCTAGAGGAAATGAATGAATGTTCCAGAACGTCCCTTTTGCACTGTGATTCATGTGTACCTCAATACTGTATTGCTTCATTGTGCTGATTTTCTAGAACTTGCACTTGCTTGTGGTAGTTTGTACGTCCTTTTGCACCGTGTGTTCTGTCTACCTCTCTGTTTGTACTATATTACTGTCTGCTTTATTCCTAGAATTACACTATCTAGTCATAGTTTGTGCATTCCTTTTGCCAAGTGTTATTTCCGCCTGACTCATTATTGAATGGTATTGACTTGCTATTTTAGTAGAATGTACACTATCTTGCCAAAGTTGCACGTCCTTTAGCACAATGTGATTTGATATTTAGGTCACTCCCACCTGCAGTATTGCAACTGTACTACAAAGTCATGCTTTACAAACTCTGCTTTTGCTCTGTGCACTCTGAATCTTCCATACACGACTGCACCCCCCTAACACTTGAATTGACGAAGGCATCATTGCAGTTATACTATGCCTCCCATAAACACGCGCTCCAACACCTCCCTGGTCAAGGCTCTGGCTGCAACACCTTCAACATTATCTGGAGAATACCTCTAAAAACCTCAATAACTGCACTCTCACCTCCAACCAGAGACTCCTTTTGCAGACAGTTACAAGAGGTAAAATAATTAATAACCACCTAGGATCTGACCTTCTGCCATTTCTTTCACATCCTACAAAATGATGCAACCCCCCTCCCTCCACAGCAAGAAACTGGCTGTTTCCGGTTACCAGACCCAAACATGTGAACTACATGTCAGTACAGTGTCATCTTAAGGCCTTAGGGGCCCCATGAAAACAATATTTTGGGGGCCCCTGTATCGATCAAATCTGAATTTTCATTACTCATTTCCATTTAAATTCAGGCCCTCCATTATTGCAAACAATTCTTAATTATATGTTAAACTTTAAAAGGGTCACAACAGTTGGACTATGTATCGCGCAAGAACCCAAAAAAGATGACACTGAGTAAAGAGACTAGGCCAGGTGTAGAGGTAATCAGGACATTACAGGAGTATTATGGGCTGCGTTGGCCACTGACGGTCAGCTCCGTGGTGGCATGATTAGAAATGCAGAGAAAGAGCACGAGTGTAGGGACACCACGTGATACCACTTCCGGGTGGTACGGCGAAAAGACTAGAATGCCGACC
This sequence comes from Calotriton arnoldi, assembly GCA_963921515.1. Classification (NCBI taxonomy): domain Eukaryota; kingdom Metazoa; phylum Chordata; class Amphibia; order Caudata; family Salamandridae; genus Calotriton; species Calotriton arnoldi. The sequence goes on along the minus strand of CAWUFW010001483.1, from coordinate 1,372,844 downwards.
GCAGTGTGTCCAAGTCTAATTGTGGGTGCCGGTAAACTCCCCGGCAAACTCTGCCCTCCAAGCGGAGTTTAATGCCCACCCCTACTATAACTACAGAGTGGCTACAGAATGACACCAAATTTGGCAGAGAGGTAGATGTTGTTATGCAGATTGTGCTTTTTGCTATTTGGTGCACATCCGTTCAGTAGTTTTTGAGAAATTAAGAAAGAAAAAGTTAGTCATATCTCTGGCCTCGAAGCCTTTGCGTAAAAAGACGAGCTTGTGCAGGGAAATGCACAGCTCTGATTGGCTGGCAATGCTTCAACCAGGAAGGGCAGGAAGCCATCTTGGGACTTGGCGTCACAGAGTCCCCATAAACAACAGTGAAAATGAAGAAACAGGGGCAGGGTAGGAATACCCTGACCCCCAAGCCATGGTCTTGGGGGTCCCTCTGGGACTCCACCATGCAGAAAAAGCATTTTTTTAAAAACTATTCTACTGCAAGGTTGTGACAAATTTGAGCTAAAAAAAATTAAAACACAAGCGCGAAAGTCCCATTGGATGCTGAGGGTCCTTGGGGGTCAACAGCCTTCCTGTTACCTCCAGTAAGTCCCACACAGTGCGATTGCTGAGAGGACTCCGACGGCCACACTCCTTTCTCCACCACTCTGCAAATGCGCCTCCTGGCGCACTGCTGGTTGGGGGATGAAGTCCCTTGGGTCCAGAGGTTCCTTGGGTGCCAACAAGCCCTCCTGTTACCTCCAGTAAGTCCCACACAGCGGGATTGCTGAGAGGTGTTCAGAGGCCACGCCCCCTTTCTCCACTATTCTGAAAACCCGCCTCCTGGCACACTGCTGGTTGGGGGATGAAGTTCCCTTGGATGCTAACCAGCCCTCCTGTTACCTCCAGTAAGTCCCACAGAGTGGATTGCTGAGAGGATTTCAGAGGCCACGCCCCCTTTTTTCACCACTCTGCAAAGGCGCCTCTTGGCGCACTACTGGTTGGGGGATGAAGTCGTTTTGGATGCTGGGGGTTCTTGAGGGCCAAGAAGCCCTCCTGTTACCTCCAGTAAGTCCCACAGAGCAGGATTCCTGAGAGCTGGTCGGAGGCCCAACCCTTTTCTCCACCACTCTGCAAACGCGAATACTAGTAAAAAAAAATAGAAATTCACTTAAAAAACAAAGTTTACAAGGACGTTATAGTTAGGAAACAGAATTTGAAAAACCCTAGAAATTCACTGAAAAAAACAAAGGTTATAGGGACATTATAGTAAGGAAATAGAATTTTAAAAACTTTAGAAATTCACTGAAGAAAACAAAGGTTACATGGAAGTTATAGTTAGGCTCAGATTTCACTCGTACAAAACCAGGGAAATTCAGCAGTTATAGTTACCTGAGCTAACTATAACTTACGCCCTGCAATGCACTGTTTATGACCTCACATATTACATCACTCATGACATGGTCAGTGACATCACTGATGACATCACTCGACATTTCAAATGACATCACTGATGACATCATCCACACAACCAGTCAAACATCCACTCACACCCCCATACAACCTCTCGTATGCCCACTCAGACACCCACACAACCACTCCCATACCCATTCACAGATCCATACCAGACCTAAACACCCACTCACACCTCCATAGAGCCACTCACACACCCACTCACTCACTCATACAGCCACACACGCAACCATTCACTCACCCATACAGCTACTGATACAAACAGTGGCTGACCGGTATAGCCACTCACACAGCCACACACTGAGCCATACAGCTACTCGCACACCCACTTATTCACCTGCAGTCACTCACACACCCACTCATTCACCCATACAGCCTCTCAACACGCCACTCATGCACCCATACAAGCACTCACACACCCACACAATCACTTACATACCCATTCACACATCCATACAAGCACTCACACATCCGCTCACTTACCCATACAGCCATTCACACACTCCCTCTGCAATACACCACTCACAAACCAACTCACTTAACCAAACACCCAGTCAAAAACCCTCTCACCCATACAGCCACTTACACACCAACTTACCCACCCATAGAGCCACTCACACCACCACTCACTCACCCATAGAGCCACTGGTATACTCACTCACCAATCCCACCAATCACACAGCATCTCACTCACCCACCCAGCTTCTCCCACACCGACTTATACACCCATACTGCCACTTACACACCCATACACAGAAGGATACATACAGTCACACAGCCACTCACTTAACATGTTAGAAGTAGAATCATTCAGTAGTACAGCACCTATTATACTAATTTAACTTGTGTAGTAGATTAGTATATATGTTTAACACTCAGAAACTCTTAAAACCACTTACAGTCACTTGATGATATCATCAGTGATGTCACTGACCATGTCATGAGTGATGTAATATGTGAGGTCATCAGCAGTGCATTGCGGGGCATAAGTTATAGTTAGCTCACCTCACTATAACTTCTGAATTTTACTGGTTTGTATGAGTGAAATCTGAGCCTAACTATAACGTCTCTGTAACCTTTGATCTTTTTCAATGTGTGTATATATATATATATATATATATATATATATATATATTATTCCAAAGCTCTTCAACGAAGACAACCCCACGATCCGAGGGCATAGAAGAAAGCAGCACAGCCAGGCACCAGCGGAATGTAAGTAGTCCTTTTATTTAATTTTCATAAACACCGACAGTGCAACAAAGAGACCTTCGCGTTTCGACCGAGGCCTTCTACAGGGTTATAGAGTTTGGGTGTGTAGACAGGCCATTTAAAGGGAAAATTCTCTCCAAAATCACCTCCACAATTGAAAGGGACACATACAAATTGTTACATTTTAAACACTACACAGGCAAGTTCGTTGATTGAATACAATAATTGGTCCAAAAAACCCCCCCCTGCTATCACATAATATATATACACAATTTACTGTATTGTTTTTCATTTTAATCATTGTGTAATTATCTAGTCACGGTAAAGTGCCCATAATTCAAAGGATGGCTGTAGTAGGCTAAGATGGTAATAAGGTATTCAATAACCTACAATCTCCGCTAATGATTATTTAGAGGGCTAGTGGGGGGCTAACACTTGAAAGATGTTTGAACATCACAAGTGAGACAATGGTCAATTCCGAATAAGTAGGGAAATGTCGCTACAGACTATTCCCATATTGTTGACTCTATAATTGATTTGGTCGTAATATGCAGAAAGAGGGACTGAAACATTGACCAGTGCTATTACCAGGTCCATACAAATAGGAATAATACGATGGTACCATGCTATTTTAGCGTGAGCAATCAAGCTGAATGAGGTGTTGCCTAGTGCTAAAAGGTGCATACCATAATGACATAGTGGCTTCTGGTTTCATTCGGGAACCAGGGCTAGGTACTCACAGTAGGGCCGGACAGAGTATAGATGGGGATATTCACTCAAAATACTTAATCCGACTTGAGGATGCTCTAAACTCGAGATTCTTCAACATCAATTAAATGCACACAATAAATAAACTCCATATTACTAGATAACACATAAATCATCGACGCCAATATACAGTACTCTGATATTAAAGTGATATGTGATGTAAACAGTTTGAAGATTCAATTGGTATACTAAAATTGGTCTCTTGAACAGTGCAGATCTCCGTTGCAGTACTACATCTTAATAAATCCCAAATAGATCATCGACGCCAATATAAAGTACTTTGATATTAAAGTGCTATGTGATGTAAACAGTTTAAAGACTCAATTTGTACACTAAAATTGGTCTCTTAAACAATGCCGATCTCAGTTGCAGTGCTCAAATCTTGGAGTGTTGTATCGGTTATGCATAAAGAACTGAACCTACGATACAATACTCGATCCTAAAGTGCTAAGTGCTGTAAGAAGGGTAGGGTTACTCGAATCACAAGTTCAAATGATTTGCATGTTAGAGAGGTCTCCCATACAATATATATATATATATATATATATATATATATATATATATATACACATATATATATATCCAATGAAAACTGCTCACACAGAGAAGTGCCACACACGACGTACTTTATTCACCTTCTTTATTCAGTAGGCAGCAGCAGAACAAAGCGTGCTTGTCTAAGCAAAAAGTCATGCCTCATGCCAAACGCGTTTCTGCAAACCTTTTCCCTTGTTCACTGGCAGGCCACGGGAGACAGAACAGCTACGTTGCATTTTTGCTCATATTTAAGTTCATAGTCCCGCCCAAAGGGGCGTATGCAAACATTGCATCTTGGTTCTTGTAGTGTCAGGCAAAATTAAAATCCATAGTGGTTGCAGCAATCTTGAATCTTCCCCAAATAAAATTCCATCAGGTTGCTAATTCAAAGCAACGCCGTTCTGCTGCTTTTGCTTGTCCCTCACCGAATCGGTTTACGTCGTCCTCACGGTGCTGTACATTGAAAGCACCCGGCCTGCGCTATCTGCAGTAGGGCAGCTTCGTGACTTCTTCTAGTCCCGCCCAAAGGGGCGTATGCAAACATTGCATCTTGGTTCTTCTAGTGTCAGGCAAAATTAAAATCCATAGTGGTTGCAGCAATCTTGAATCTTCCCCAAATAAAATTCCATCAGGTTGCTAATTCAAAGCAACGCCGTTCTGCTGCTTTTGCTTGTGCCTCACCAAATCGGTTTACGTCGTCCTCACGGTGCTGTACATTGAAAGCACCCGGCCTGCGCTATCTGCAGTAGGGCAGCTTCGTGACCGGAGCGGGCCACTATAAATCCAATGAAAACTGCTCACACAGAGAAGTGCCACACACGACGTACTTTATTCACCTTCTTTATTCAGTAGGCAGCAGCAGAGCAAAGCGTGCTTGTCTCAGCAAAAAGTCATGCCTCATGCCAAACGCGTTTCTGGAAACCTTTTCCCTTGTTCACTGACAGGCCACGGGAGACAGAACAGCTGCGTTGCATTTTTGCTCATATTTAAGTTCATAGTTCCGCCCAAAGGGGCGTATGCAAACATTGCATCTTGGTTCTTGTAGTGTCAGGCAAAATTAAAATCCATAGTGGTTGCAGCAATCTTGAATCTTCCCCAAATAAAATTCCATCAGGTTGCTAATTCAAAGCAACGCCGTTCTGCTGCTTTTGCTTGTCCCTCACCGAATCGGTTTACGTCGTCCTCACGGTGCTGTACATTGAAAGCACCCGGCCTGCGCTATCTGCAGTAGGGCAGCTTCGTGACCGGAGCGGGCCACTATAAATCCAATATATATGTATATGTCTATATATGTATATATATGTACATATATGTATATACAAATATATATATATATACGGGAGATTTTCTGAGATCTATAGAGAATGTAACCTGGGATACTGACATGTTGTTAATGACTCTTGATGTAAATAGTCTTTACACATGTATACCACATTCCATGGGTATGAAAGCTAGCCGTCATTTCCTGCAGAAACGTGATTCATCTTACTACTTGCACACAGAAATGATCTTACCATGATGCATACTTGTGTTGTAGTTAGCCTCAGCAAGGCCTACCAGTGCTTAGGGGTTCTCCCTTCTCTGCACAGAGTCCTCAGACACTTAGGAAGAAGTTGGCACAGAAACTGGAAATAGAAAAGACAGAGTTTATTAAACCTCATGAGGTGGAGCTAACATTCACACATCACCCTTCAGTAATGCATGAAGTAGCACGCTGAATGGCAGGATCCTGGTCCTTTTATACCCACACAGGGGCTCAAATGAAGGCGGTACTAACACAAATGCTGGTTTTAGGTACATATAAGGTCATACAGAGAATGCACAGTCGACAAGTGGGTGGAGCTAACAGTTTCTACTTTTAGCAGACACATCCTGACATTTATAAACTCGGAACAGCTGCAAGCTCAACTGAGCATGTGCAAAGCAAGAGGAACTAAATATAACTTGTCTCTAGGCAGATTTCAAGAGCAGTTGACAGGAAGGTAGGACAGAGCACATGGCGAGCACATGGTAGCACATGGCAGCCAAAATGGCTGACAGAAATACAAAATGGATTCCACAAAGCGGACAATTTAGCCTCTAAATACAGGCTGTCTTCAGTTAATGCTTAACTTAAATGCTGCCAAATTACAACAGACGACCCTTTCAGCATTGGCTGAAGACATTCGTTTATCTGGGGTAATCTAGATATTCATCCCGTACATCTATTAACATTATTTCGGCCACTTCTTTATTCAACATTTGTTGGGCCTTTGTTTCAGCAATGTTCCCTCTGGCAGGTATACAAGCAGAGATGCAAATGGAGCAAAGCATTGGACCACATTGGATACATACGCAGCATGTAAAGAATATTGTAATTATTACACATAGGATAGTCAGTAGCTTCCAGCCCCAAGCAGAAACAAGAGTCCAAAACCATCCAGCAAAAGTCCAAGTTCCAGTCTCTGGATGAATTTCTGCAGCAATCTTATGCAGTTTTGATATTGCGTCATATACTGAAGGTGAGTGATCTGGTATGAATACACAACAGCTGCTACCGATGATGCGACATGCACCACCTCGATCAGCCAAAATTACGTCTAGCACCATCCTATTCTGGAGTGCTACAATCCTTGCAATCTGTAGTTCCTCTGTAATGTTCCCAAGTGCCATAGCTGTCTGATTAGTAACAGCTTCCACAACACGAGTCAGTCGCCTAATCTTCCTGCTATTTAATGCAGCACCCACAAAGAAAAATAAGCCCAAATTGAAATCAACATATTGTTGTAGGGTAGTGTCGGTTTGGTCAACTTCATCCATACTTATTGTCCTCTTATTTCTGTTTGTGGAAATGTCATTGTACAGTTTAAAATCACGGTGATACAATGCAGGTGCCAGAAACACAGGGGGCAACAGAAAAGATACATAGCAGATTCCTGACCACCCAACAGGTAATTGATAATATCCGTTATTTCCGCACACAAAATACGTATTATGCGAGGCTGTGAAAGTGCTCTTATTGGCACCTTCAATGGTCAGGATTACAGTACACTCGCTCCTCCCCACTGGAATTCTTCCAACACTACAAATACACAAATCTGCTTTAGCTTTTGTCACAGAAATCACAAAAGGTCCAATGTTCTTTATTATTCTCACATTTGTGAAAACATATGGTGTTGAAATATTGTCCGGTTGATACTCTTCCCATTCCCATTTAGTCCCTTTGGCTTGTGGATAACCTTCTTTATTTTGATAACATACTTTATTAAGTTGAAAAATAATCCCACCTACTGAAGGCTTTCCATATGCAAACAAAAGCGCATACCAAGCTTGACAAGAACCATTGTGAGAAAATGGAAGAGGAATAAAAGGTGTTCCTCCTTTCTTTTGATGTGCAGGTATCATCCCACACACCCAACAGTTGGTAGTATTCGTAGCATTGTGAGTATGGTGCAACATCTGGATAAAAGTATTATTTAGGTAGGATTGTCGATGCTTTTGCTCATGGTAAGGAAGAGTAAAGTAGTGGTGTTCCACGGGTACTGGCGTAGTGGCAACAAAAAGCTGTCGAACAGGAGCCACCTTCTCGATGTACCATGTAATTGCTGCCATAGCCACCATAGCAACAACAAACCCTACAGCACAAATGATTTGTTTTTTCATTTTAGCAGCAGTAATGATTGATCTTTCTGAAAACTTGTTGAAAACAGTCGTTGGAGCTCTTCTCCCTGGGCAGCCGCTGATTTCTTCACCATGGGCCAAAGTAGGTGTCACTACACTAATACAGGGCTGATCCCCCTCCCCTTGCCACAATGGCTCTCCGTTTCACTAACCCAGGGTGGTAGCTCAACCAGTCTTTTTCAAAACTGCAGATCCTTTCCTCGGTCTCAATTGATATCTGGATACTCCAGTGATCGTGTGGTCCGGGAAGACTTCCGCAGATTCGTCAGGTGAGATAGCTTGGCCTTTCTCCGTCTCCAGAATCTCTCGATGGTCGGTCAACACAGCAGGTTCCACCAAGGCAGGCGACACGCGTTTGCAGTGTGTGCTGTGGATCCAATTCTTTCTGTTTGTCACTCGAACTGCTGTCCTTGTCGCAAGGAGCACCTGCTCTGGTCCTCGCCACCTTGGCTCCAAGCTGTTCGATCTGTCGAAGACCTTGACCATTACATGGTCACCAGGACGGAGTTCGTGGGCCTCACCTGTAGATCTGTCAGGAAGAGCTTCTCGAACCTGTTGATGAATAGAAATCAAACTGTCAGTTAACTGTGCCAAATAATCATTCATCAGAACACAAGGAACATCATGTATGGGGCGTGGCTTAGGAATTCCCCAAATGTTCATCGGTCTCCCAAACACCACCTCATAGGGGGTAAGACCTGATCGTGAATGTGGCACCGATCTTATGGATAGTAATGCCAAAGGTAGTGCATCTGGCCACTTTAGAGACGTGGAAGCCAGTATTTTCGCCAACTTTGTTTTTAAAGTAGCGTTATACCTTTCCACCAAACCTGCTGATTGCGGGTGGAAAACTGTATGGAATTTCTGTTTGATCCCTAATCCTTTCAGGACATGCTCAACAACTTGCCCAATAAAATGAGGTCCATTGTCACTCCACAAAAGTTTACAAACACCGTATCTAGGGAAAAACTCCTTTAGAAGCACCTTTGCTGTGGTGAGAGCAGTATTATCCTTCGTAGGGTATGCCTCTATCCATTTGCTAAAGGCACATACCACCACTAGGACATATTTCAAATTATTGCAGCGTTCGAGTTGGATGTAATCCATCTGCAAAACTTCAAAAGGTGCGGTTGGTGTAGCAAACCCTCCTGTAGGAGTTCGTGTCCCTTTTCCAGGATTATACTGCCAACAGATCAAACAGGACTGTACTACCCTTTTGGCTGTGCTAGCAATTTCAGGATGCTCCCAAACTTGTGTAAGCAATGTAGTTATTGCTAGAGCTCCAACATGTGCCAGCCCATGTGCCATTTGAACCATAGGTTGTAAATAGGCCGCAGGCAATTTCCACTTATTCATTTCTTTGTTACGCCAACAACCCTCATCATCTATTATTCCTTCTTTAGACCATTGCTCAAGCTCTTCCACAGAAGCAGATCTCTGTATATCCAATACTTCCTCTCTAGCATCATGCCAACGCTCAGCTTGTGATTTTACTACGTACATGGGTGTAGTGCTTCGCTGCATCGCAGTCTCACGGGCTACGCGGTCTGCAAAGGCATTGCCTTGTCCTATTTTGTCAGTCACTTTCTTGTGTGCGCTACACTTCATAATAGCAACTTTCTTTGGGTATGTAAGTGCAGTCAAGAGATTATGCACTAACTCTCCGTGCATTATCTGCATCCCATGGGATGTAAGAAAGCCTCTTTCCTTCCAGAGTAGGCCAAAATCATGAACCACTCCAAAAGCATAGCGGCTATCCGTGTAAATGTTCACACACAAGTCAGTGCTAAGCTCACACGCTCGTGTCAAAGCTATTAGTTCAGCTGCTTGAGCTGACTTCTGAGGTATGCGAGCTGTTTCCACTACTGTCTCAAGCGTGGTAATTGCATAAGCAGCTGAAGTCGTGCCATCTGGTAACTTCAAACAGGACCCATCAACCCACAGTTCCCCATCTACATCTGGAAGGGGCGTATCTTGCAAATCGATGCGACCCTTTGTCTGTTCCTCAGTAAGGAATATACAATCGTGAGGCTCCTTTGACTGAGACTGAGTCGCAGGATATGGCAACAAAGTGGCGGGGTTCAGTGTCGCACATCTCTTCAAGGTAATATGAGGTGCTAGCAGTGTCAATTCGTATCCTGTCAAACGAGCACTAGTTAAGTGCTGAGTCTTAGTCTGATTCAAAAGGGCATCTACTGCATGGGGTACTAGCACCAACAGTTTGTGTGACAAAACTATCCCTTCACTCTGACGTATGGACACAGCCGTCGCTGCAACTGAACGGAAACACCCAGGCAATGCACGAGCAACAGGGTCAAGAACTGCAGAAAGGTATGCACAAGGACGCTGTTTGTCCCCGTGTGTCTGTACTAAAACTGACAATGCACATCCTTCTTTCTCATGTACATAGAGTGTAAAAGCCTTCGTGTAATCTGGTGTGCCTAACACTGGTGCAGAGCAAAGAGCTTGTCTCAACTGACAAAAAGCATTTTGACATTCATCTGTCCATGGAAGGGGGATCGGAGTGTTTTTAGTCAAAAGTGCTAGCAAGGGTTTAACAATGTGTGAAAAACCCAATATCCATTGCCTGCAAAACGAAGTCAGACCAATGAATGCACGGACATCTTTCTGCGTGGAAGGTACTGGGGTGTCTAAAATTGCTTGAATACGATCTGGTGTCAGTGCACGGCCCTCCTTAGACAGAAGGTGTCCTAAATAGGTCACCTTCGGTCTACAATATTGCAATTTCTTTCGTGATACTTTATGGTGGTGTGTAGCAAGAAAAGAAAGCAAAGACAAAGTGCATTTCTCACACTGCTCAGGTGTATCGGCTGCCAACAAGATGTCATCGACATATTGTATGAGAGCCACTCCTTTAGGCAAGGTAAAGGAATCAAGCTGTCTCTTCAATGCTTGACTGTAAATACTAGGACTCTCAGTATAGCCTTGAGGAACTCTACAAAATCTGTATGATCTATTATTCAAAGTGAAACCAAACAAATATCGGCTATCAGGATGAATAGGAATCGAGAAGAAAGCGTTCTTCAGATCAATTACAGAAAATGTAGTTGCTGTTGGAGGGACCAAGGTAAGCAATGTCGTTATGTCAGATACTACAGGGTACTGTGGTACTACAATCTTGTTGACTTCTCTCAAATCGATAATAAATCTATAAATCCTAGTGTCAGTATCTTTTTTCAAAATGGGAAGAATCGGACTATTGCAAATATTGTAAGGAACTTCTTCCACAACCCCCACCTTAATTAAATCATGTACAATAAGTGTGAGTGCTTCTTCTCCTTCTCGAGAAATTTTATACTGAGGCAGTCTTGGCAATAAAGCGCCCTCCTTGACACTAATATGTACTGGTGGAATAACCATTTGCCCTACATCAGTGTCCGAAGTAGCCCACAAAGTACTAGGGAGTGAGGCTAGTGCAATGTCCTCTTTAACAATACAAGATCTCTCAATCAAAGGGTAGTTGTCATTCAAAATAACCCGTACTCCTTCCGGAGAACACCGTATCGTAGCCCTAAAATATTTAAGCATATCAAGACCCACAATATTGTCTGGTGTGTTTGGAGAAAGCAAAAACGGACATGGAGCAGTAAACTTATCAATATCAAATGCAAGTGGTTGTGACAATGGGCTAAGGGAAGGTGTTCCATCGAAACCTATCGATGTAATGGTTAAGCCAGACAGGGGAGCCCTTGGAACCAATTGTTTAGACAAGGCGCTACGAGTAGCTCCTGTATCAACCAGAAACTGATCAGTAGAACCCAAAACATGTGCTATAACATAGGGACCCCTCTGATCTACTGGAACTTCAATTGATTCCTTACCCCGTCCTAGGCAATCCTATGCATAAGCAGAATCTTGAAAATCAGAGGGCACATAGTCAGACATTTGATATTGGTTCCTTCTATCAAAAGTGTTAAACCCATTCTGCCCACGTGTATTAGCATCAAACCGAGCACGATCATTCGCGCTTCCTCTAGGCCCTTGATATCCTGAACGATTTCTCATTTGTCCCCGACCACGTAGATTCTGCTGAGCACGCAGCACTGGACAATCAGAAAGCCAATGTCCAAATTTTTTGCAGTACGCACACTGATCAACAGACAAATTCGAACGGGCAGAGGAAGGAAAGGACGAACCATAAGATCCACGTCCACCTCTATCATTACCTCTAGAAGGCGGACCATAAGCTTGAGCCAACATAACCTTTGTTTTCAACTCTTTAGACTTTTTGTCCTCATTACCTTTGGCTTCTAATTCTTGCCGCTCATAATACTGGGCCATAGTTAAAAGAGAAACCGGAGAAGATGTAGTCCATGAACTCTCACTGGCCTTTAAGCGACTAGCTATTCCTGGCAAAAGGTTTGCGACATATTTATCGACAAACAGATGCCTACCTGTGTCATCTGTCAATGACTGGCCACTAAAATCGTGAAATGCTTCTTCAAAGCGTGTGAAGAAGTCAGAAACTGATTCATCTACCTTTTGCTTGCAAGACGCTAGCACTGTCCAATCTATCTTTTTAGGGGGAATGATCGTCTTTAACTTAACTAATATAGCTGCTGGAAGATTTAAAATTAACTGACACGGTTTCTGTGCAGGTTCTCTATCTTCATCTAACCGCTCTAAATCTTTCCACAATGCTCCAAATGTCGCATTATCATCTATTTTGCGCACAGTTCTCCACATATCAGGTGGTAATATTAATCCAAAAAACAAATCAATATCAGACAGAGTCATAGTACAAGAGCTGATTGCACCCTCAACTTCCTCATAAAAGGCTGCTGGATTCTTTCGCGGGTCAGGCAATGCATTTTTAAGGGCCATAACATCTGCTCTATTCCAAGGAGTGTAAACCCAATTATAAATAAAGTACCCTTTCGCATTAAGAGAAGTCTTATCATCCTCTGTACCCGTTCCTTTAGGAGGAACATATAAAGGCGCGGCTTCCCGCATGGGTTTCACATGAATTACAACATTCTTATCTGTTTCAGGAGTAAAAGTTCGTGCCATGCTGATCTGAGATGCTGGTGCAGCTGTTTCTGCTGCCTTTTTCTCCTCTCGCAAACGGGCTGCTTCAACACGCAGTTTAACCAAGCGTCTGATCGTGTCAGCCACCTGGGAGAAGACAAAAAGACCGTCACGTAATTGTTTACAATCAGCTGCTACATCATTGGGCTCCACTTCTACCGAATACTTCCTAAATTGTTCAATAACCTCTGCAGCAAATGTATCGGTAAAATATATTTGCTCCCTTTCCTGCCATCCTTTTATACTATCTAAAAGTTCAGAGGCAGTGGTAGTACTACGAACGGCTTTACGCGCAGTAGATCTAATGTCAGATGCACGCTCAGCAGATAGCATGGAACGAGTTTCTCGAGCTTTGTCCTGGTCTGAAAAAGAGTCCTCATCTGACTCATGAGGAGCAGAAGAAAAATATACGGAGGTGGAGAACGATCTAATAACAGGAAATCATCTTGCGGTTTATTAAGGATAGGATAAAGGGGCTGCCTAACAGCATATTGGCCAGTTACCTGTAAATGGCGTTCCCTATCTTCCCTCTCTTTAATTTCTCTCATCTCCTTGTTTTTTAACTCTAATGCTTTCGCATAAATGGTCTTTCGCTGTTCTTTATCAATCAAGGCTTGTTCACGTTTCATTCGCTCACGCACTTCTTTCTCCCACATTCGCACACAATCAAACATATCTTGCCTAGTCTTTCGTTTAAACATACATTGTTCCACATACTGAATTTTTCGCAAATCAAATGACCCATACATAGGCCAACGCAACTCAGGATCTTTACTAGTATATTTGTTCCATAACGTGCAGTACATTATAGAAGAAATACCATACTTAATATACATATCCCTATTAGGCGTCCCCTCCGGGGGGCTGGTTGTGCTTCGTCAAGTCTCAAATTGGTACCACTACAAAAGCAACACATCCTACGAAGTGTGCTGAAAACAGGCATGCCAAAAAATAGTGCAAAATATGCAGTATTATAATCAAAGTAGCGCTTAAGGTATTTTTCGTACGTTGCGCTGTTCAAACAATTTTAAATAGAGAAAATTCTCCTTATTACCTGCCTATATGAATTGCAATGCATATATAACTTACAAAACAAATTCCAAAATTGGCCAATCATACAAACAAAGCCACAGTAAGTGTTACTAAAACTACCTTACCAATCAAAGGCATCAAACCAACAGCAAGTGCCGCAAAACGGCTCTTACCAATCAAATGGTGTCCAGGTTCCAACTGCCAAGTTCTCAAATCGACCAAATGGTCACTGCACGGCGAATCAACAGAAGAGATCTCAGTCAAGGACCGGCGCCGCCGGGATGGTCAGATCAGAAAGAAAGGAAAAACGCCGTGGGTGCCAAGACTCTGGTGTCTCCTCAGGCAGCGATCGCGTCCAAAAGCGAGATTCCAATCCTTCGTCGCGACCAGTCCTTCGGGCATCCGAGTCGTTGATGAGTCCCACGTTGGAAGCGCCAATTTGTTGTAGTTAGCCTCAGCAAGGCCTACCAGTGCTTAGGGGTTCTCCCTTCTCTGCACAGAGTCCTCAGACACTTAGGAAGAAGTTGGCACAGAAACTGGAAATAGAAAAGACAGAGTTTATTAAACCTCATGAGGTGGAGCTAACATTCACACATCACCCTTCAGTAATGCATGAAGTAGCACGCTGAATGGCAGGATCCTGGTCCTTTTATACCCACACAGGGGCTCAAATGAAGGCGGTACTAACACAAATGCTGGTTTTAGGTACATATAAGGTCATACAGAGAATGCACAGTCGACAAGTGGGTGGAGCTAACAGTTTCTACTTTTAGCAGACACATCCTGACATTTATAAACTCGGAACAGCTGCAAGCTCAACTGAGCATGTGCAAAGCAAGAGGAACTAAATATAACTTGTCTCTAGGCAGATTTCAAGAGCAGTTGACAGGAAGGTAGGACAGAGCACATGGCGAGCACATGGTAGCACATGGCAGCCAAAATGGCTGACAGAAATACAAAATGGATTCCACAAAGCGGACAATTTAGCCTCTAAATACAGGCTGTCTTCAGTTAATGCTTAACTTAAATGCTGCCAAATTACAACACTTGTTTGTCGAATAATTATTTCTTGTTTGACCATGTAATCTACTGTCAGGCCCAGGGGACCGCGATGGGCACTTGCTTCGCCCCCAGTTATGCGGGGTTGTACCTTGGCTGGTGGGAGGAGCAAGTGGCTAGTAACATCTTAGCATTTACCCATCATGTGGTCCTCTGGGTTAGATATATAGATGACGTTTTCTGTATCTGGAGGGGGACTAAGCATGAAGCATTGTTGTTTGTTGATACTTTAAATGAAAATCAGTGTAATTTACAATTTACTAGCACAATACACGAAGAAATAATTGAATTTCTTGATGTAGAAGTTAAAGTAAACAACAACAAACTTGAAAGCAGACTGTTTCGGAAAGCCACGGCTGGAAACAGTCTGCTACATGCCAAGAGTTGTCATCCCAAAAATCTGATACAAAGCATACCGTACGGAGAGCTCCTAAGAGCTAAAAGACATTGTAGCTCAGAGGTTGCATTCAAAGAAGAATTACAAACTATGACAACCAGGTTTAGTCAGAGAGGATACTCTGCCAAATGCATTAAACAGGCTTGTGAGAGAGTAAAGACTGTCGAAAAAGCTGAGACATTAAAAGTAGTTACAAAAAGCCTGTCAGAAGAAGAACCTATTAGGTTTATTACAGCCTATAGTAACCAATCATGGGAAGTAAGGAAATGCCTTAAAAGGTACTGGCATGTGTTTAATACTGATGAGACTTTGAAAAAGTATGTAGGAGGCAATCCAAAAATCACGTTCAGGAAATGTATGGCGCTAAATGATATACTATGTAGCAGCACATTACCAATTGAAAGAGTAGTGAATCCCATACAAGGGTTTTATGTATGCGGTTCATGCAAAGCTTGTAGGGCCAGTATTAACCGCAAAGAAATAAAATTGTCTGTAATACAAAAACCTTTTCATATTTCAAAACATCTAACATGCAAATCAGACTACTGCGTGTATGCACTAAGCTGTCCTTGCTCACTGACTTATATTGGTAGCACCGTCCATCAGGTCAAACGACATGTTTTGGAGCATATGCGGGCTATCACTAATGAAGATAAGAGCTATCCTGTCGCAAGACACTTTAAAGAGTTCCACAATAAAGATAGTGGTCTCCTTCAATTTTGTGCCTTGGACAGAATTTTGGTTACCGAACGGGGAGGTAACAGAGTGAGGGAGCTTAGACGCCTGGAGTCAAGGATGATTATAAAATTTGGTACTGTTTATCCGATGGGACTAAATAAAGATGAAGAGTTATCGGTCCATCTAGAATAAATGAATTTGAGAAACTGATAGTCTGTCCGCTTCTAGTAAGAAATGAATTGTCATATGCCATGTTTGTTTTTAATATGTATAAAACTTTATTGATAGCACTATTTTATTAACTTTTTCTGTAGGAGACGGAGATATCAGCTTGCTTTGAGGAGAATAATGAGATCTATAAATATCCAACAAGGGATTACGAAGACTGCATAACAAGAATTAAATGTGTATTAATGTAGGCTGATACTTAAGCCGGCTGGGGAACCAGGTGTAGTTGCCATACGTACGTTATGGAATTGGGATTTCCAGTCCATTTAATGATGGCCCACTGGGGCAGAATTGTAGAAACACAGTAAGATCAGTGCGAGGACATTACACGTTTGCCCACTGGGGCGGCAAGTAAATCAATATATTCTGAACAATGTATTTTGTCGATAACTGATTAGCCAAACTGCTAGTGATGACTTGGCAACACACCATTTTTGAATGTAAATACACAAGAAATGTTTATTATATACTGAGTAATCCTTGAAGAATAGGTGAATATGTATGGAACTTTCACCATTACAAAATGGATGCCAGTTTGGTCTCTGTATTAGAGCATTTGGGATATGTAGTCCTACATTTATTTTTGTTGTAAGTGCACTATATGTATTTCACTTCTACAAACGGTCCTATGACCCGTGACCAAGGTGCGGCTGCACCGAAATGTGTCGGTCGTTTGGCTTGCCACATGCTGCAATAAATCACTTGCGTGAATGGAATTGGGCTCAAGCATCTTTTTTCTTCGATACCGAAAAAATTGGTGATATATATATATATATATATATATATATAAAGGAACAGAATCCTGAGTTACCCCTTCTGGTAACAAAGACAGGTACGGACCACAGCGTGTAAATTAAGAGTGAGTGCTTTATTGCAGTTTCAGCATGACGCGTTTCGGCCGCGTTTCCAGGGCCTTGATCACATATATATTGCACCGATTTCCTTTAGGACTCCTTAACGAAATGGCACTTCAGATGATGCTTAAATCGACTTTGTTCATTGTTTAGCAGAAATGCTGTGTCTGCCAAACAACAAATAAAAGCGATTAAAGCATCATCTGGAGTGCCGTTTCGTTAAGGAGTCGTAACGGAAGTCATTGCAATTAAATAGACGCAGGCATCTAACTAGCACCCCTGGCGTTCTGACCACACACCAACCATATGTGACAGCTTTGAACTATATATGTACATGTGTATATATATATATATATATATATATATATATATATATAACACCAATCCTGTTAATGTTACAATAACAGGCGCTGACTCCGTGGAAGTATGACACGAGAATTTTAATCCAAACAAAAGCCTTGACGCGTTTCGGCGGCAAGCCGCCTTGCTCACAACATCGGGCGCCATGGAATTCCATCATATTATAGCAAAGTCACTCTGCGGGTTCTCACAGCAACCATGTGTCAGAATGAACATAGAAGTTAGACACAAATAAGTGAAACAACAATAATTGTAAATAATAATAACTGTTCTAGAGTTATTCTATATATACACAGATAATGTGACAACCCAAAAAATAATAATACTACTAAGACAAGCATTGGCTCTTTGATGTAAATTGAGAAGAAAAACTTCAAATCAGTCGATCCCTCAGAGCCACAACAGTAAGTGTATGTACAAATTTAAGCACGGCACATCAATACTGAATAATGCAATGTCTCGAGCTGTGGTAACCTGAATGTGGTACACAGCTAATGTTATGGCGTTTAAATATATAATCCAGGCTAAAGTGTAAGTAGATGATTAACTGAAAATTCCGTACATGTAGCCTTAAAGAAGCAATCAAGAAGCATGTGTAAGCATGTGTTTGAAGCTACACTAAAGCCTGTTCACATAATTCTAATCTAAAGAAATCCTCAATATACGCTGCGTTGCAAATGCTGCTAGCCACTGTTGGCCATCTGTAGCGACTATGAGGGACAGGGGAATCCAGCCCCAGTGGGCATAAGGGACGCCATTGAGTAAACTAGATAACAGTACAGGTACCCAACTCAGCAAAAGAAATGGAAAGAAGCAATTATTCATGTGATGCAAGATGCCCAAGTGACTAATGTGAAAATAAAGTGAGATGTTACATAGACCCGGGAGTGTCTAGGGAGAGAAAGCGGGACAGGCAGCAGTAGCTTATAGGTGCATGGATAGTGCTTCATCAGCATTCATTCCGAACGGAATTTTGGAGTTCATCAGGAGGATGTATCTAGATTCCAACCTCCTAAGTGCTAGTTGTCTATTCCCTCCCCTAGGGTTCTTGGGGACGGTGTCTATTACAAAGTAGGATCGATCTCTCGCATTGCCCCCTTGGCACAGGTTGATATGTCTAGCGACAGGGTAACTGGGGTCGTCGTTGGTAATCGCCCTGAGATGCTGTAGAATTCTTACATGTACAAGGTGTATGGTACTACCCATGTTTTTTTTATTGCAGGTACATTGTAAGATGTAGACTGCAAAGTCACTTTTACAGGTATAGCTTCCTCGAATTTCGAAAGGTGTCTGTCTAAATGGTGTTTGTACCATCTTGGTGTTAACACCATGACGGCAGGCTTTGCATTTGGGACACCTTTGAAAGCCCGTATGTGTCCTCAGCCAATCTTTGCCCTTTTTTATCATAGGTGAGTTGCGTACTAGTTCGTTACGCATTGATTTGGCTCTCTTGAAAGATATAGGAGAGACTCTGGCGATGTTTGGGCCAATTACTGGATCGCTTCTGACGATCTGCCAATTCTTGCAAAGGATCTTACGGAGATTAGTGTGGTATGTGTTGTAGCCAGTGATGAGTCTTGGTGTACCTGCTTGTGTGAAAGTGTTCTTCCTCTTGCTGTTAGACTGACTAAATAGCAAGTCCTCTCTCTTGATACGTGAAACTTTAGCCTGGGCTGTCCTAAGTGTTTCTGAACTATATCCACGTGACTCAAGCCTCAAGAATAGATCATTGGTGGCTCCCCTTAGACTCTCTGCAGTGCTGCAGTTACGCTTCATACGAAGGCACTCAGCATAGGGGATGCTTTCCTTAAATTTCGCAGGGTGGAAACTGCTAGCATGTAAAATGGAGTTGCCTGAAGTTGGCTTCCTGTAGGTTCTGAAATGCAGCTCACCATTTGCCACAAATATTTCTAAATCAAGAAAGTGTATAGATTCTGTACTGGTGTTTCAGGTAAATGACAAATTCAAATTATTGGCATTAAGATCTTATGCAAATCTGCACGCTGATTCTTGAGACCCCTGCCAAAGGAAAAACAGGTCATCAATATATCTGACGTACAAAACGACATTTTCAGACATTTCCCTTCCGAAAGTGGTCATGAGTACCTGCTCCTCCCACCAGCCCATATGCAGATTCGCATAGCTGGGGCGAAACAGGTACCCATGGCTGTGCCTTGTAGTTGTTTGTAAGTGAGTTGATAAAAAAATAAAGATGTTATTATCAAGGCACTATTCAGTCATTTGGAGCAGCATTTGTGTGTGCTGGTATAGGTGCATGGGTCTCTTGCCTAGATAATATGCTAGGGCTTTTAACCCATCCCTATGTCTGATACTCGTATAGAGTGCATTAACATCAAGCGTCATAAGTACATATTGATTTTTCCATGCAACATTGTAGATCTTAGTCAGAAAAAAATCTCCTGTATCCCTAATGTAGGAGGGGAGTTCACATACAAATTGTTGTACGAAGAAGTCAATGTATCTTGAAGTGTTCTCGAATAGTCCCCCTATGGCAGATATAGTAGGTCTTCCAGGGGGATTGCTTGCATGCTTGTGTATCTTGGGTATAAGGTACAATTGTGGTGTGATGGGATAATTCGTTTTCAAAAAGTCAAGTTCTTGTTTGGAAATTAATCCTACACCTCTCCATGCATAGAGTGCAGTATGGAATTTCTCTTTAATTCCCTGGATGCTGGTAGGGCTTACTCGACAATAGCACTCCCTTTCCTGGAGTTGTTTTTGTGCCTTCTTATTGTACATTTCCAACGGCCAGAGCACCACGTTGCCTCCCTTGTCTGACCAGCGCACCACAATGTCTTGCCGTTCTTTAATTTTGTTGATTAAATTGGTGTACTGTATCTTGCGATTGTGATCAGTTCGTGTAAAATCTTTGCTGGAGTGAATTGCCAGTTGCTTGAGGTCTTTGATAACATGTTCTGCAAAAATGTCTAACCCATCTCTTGGCATGATGGGTAGAAACACCGATTTGGGCTTGTAGGGGGTACGTGTGCTGCCATAGATATCCATGCCCATAGCTGATGCCAAATCGGTAGGTGAGGTTCCGATCATTGGTTCACCATATTGTAGCCCATTCATATCCTGGAGAAGAGTCATATCCTCTACTGATAGACTGGTGGTGGTATGACACAGTTCCTCATTCTCTTTAGGGTTCTTTGTAGCATTGTAAAAGTACTTTTGCAACTTAAATTTCCTGACAAATTGAAAGATGTCTATACGGGTCTGAACATAATCAAAGTTAGTTTTCGTGCAGAATGTAAGACCCAAGGATAAAATCTTTTGTTCTTCCTTGTCTAGAGCCATGTTAGTGAGGTTGATGACTGTGTTATCAATGTCTTTGTTCATCATCATTTCCTCCGTGTTCGTCTGGCTGTTTGTTTTGCCCCTGTGTTTATATTGTCCGCCCCAACGTCTGTCTTTTCTCCTCCTGCTCCTCGTCCTCTGCCTTTTTGCTCCTGGCGTTTAGGCCGAGGTCGGAGGTGCATTGTGCGCTCCAACCGTAAAAAACGCAACTCTTGTATTACTGAGGGCGCTTCTCTACTTGATGTGCTGGTCGCATTATCCTCTAAGTCAGTGTCGATTTCTGAACTTAGTTCTGAGCTACTAGGCTCTGTCGCAGTCATTGAGGTTCCTACGGCTGTGGATAGTTGTTGTCGTCGTATGTTCTCAAATTTCTTTGAAAAGGTGTATATTTTTCAGTTTAGGTAGTCGTTTTTATCCCTTTGGAATTTTATTGCTTTTCTTTCCTTGATTGATTGCTCATATTTTTGCAACCTATTTACCATTTCTGTTTGCATTTTAGTGACTTCGTCTTGATTATCAAATTTCTCTAAGTCCTTGTATATTGAGTCTATTTTCGCAAGTATGCTTTCCCGATCACTGGTAGCATATTTCACTAGAATCTGAAGCATGCGCTGGGACGACTCCGCACTGTTTTAAGCCCACTCGCGCAACATGTTAGGATCCGGGTTCTCATAAGTAGGGGCTACCAGTATCCTCAGTCCCCTCGGGATGCGCCCTACATCCAGATAGCGTTGGAGTGACTTGCACTCCCACCATTTTGAAATTTCTGCTTTCCGTAATTTCTCTAGTTCATGTAATAAATTTGTTAAATTATTGCCTTTCGCGAGTGCTCCTGTTTCTCGGATTGTTTTTTCCGATGAACCACTCTTGTCATCGTTAAATATATCCACTGCTGTCTTTTCCCACTCTCTGACCCCCTCCTCGGCCATCGTTGGTGGTCAGAAATGGCCGTGTCATCCACTGCCCGTATACAAGTTTACGGGACTACCTCTCCCATCAGCCACTTTGCTGCACTCACAATACCCAAGCACCGACAATGGGGAGCTTACCTGAAATTCCGATCGCCCTCCAGCCACCCAGAAGATTGGCAATTTTCCTGTCTGAAGGCCTTCGGTAAGTGAGTGGAAATATTCGCTGCAGGGGGCTCCGCGTTATCTTTTCCGATAAATACCATGCAAATCCGGGTGAGCACTGCTCCTGATCGAGGAGGGTCAGCGTTGAGATTCCGGAAAATCTTTACATATAACACCAATCCTGTTAATTTTACAATAACAGGCGCTGACTCCATGGAAGTAAGACACGAGAATTTTAATCCAAACGAAAGCCTTAACGCGTTTCGACGGCAAGCCGCCTTGCTCACAACATCGAGCGCCATGGAATTCCATCATATTATAGCAAAGTCACTCTGCGGGTTGTCACAGCAACCATGTGTCAGAATGAACATAGAAGTTAGACACAAATAAGTGAAACAACAATAATTGTAAATAATAATAACTGTTTTAGAGTTATTCTATATATACACAGATAATGTGACAACCAAAAAAATAATAATACTACTAAGACAAGCATTGGCTCTTTGATGTAAATTGAGAAGAAAGACTTCAAATCAGTCGATCCCTCAGAGCCACAACAGTAAGTGTATGTACAAATTTATACAAACAATGTGGACGTACCCACTGAAAAAGACAAGGAGTTAGGACTCACTGTGGTAATAAACAGTGCCACAAAACCATTAGGTTTTATTAAAAGACTCCTCACACACCAACCTGGTTGGTGTCATGCTTCATCATTGGGGTCCCAACCGGGTGGCCGAATGCCGCCCGGTTGTGCTACAACGCCTGATTACAGCGGAGCTGGTGTGGTGTATTAGTGTGATGTGAGATGTGCAATTTAAAAATATCTCTGGGGATCCTTGCCAAATGTATTTATTGTTGGCGGCCCAGGATATATTAAAATCCAAGAGCGCAACTAGTGGAGTTGTTTTAAGCCCATAGTTGTCTGTGATAGGTCTACATGTTTCAGCCCCTGTAAGAAAATAGAGGGGGCTTTCATCAGGACCGGGTGAAAAAAGGTGAGTGAGTGGCAAAATATGGCCACATGAGTATTAAAAAATCACAATACACACGCTAAGGTGTGTTGGAGAAAATGAGGGGAGTCGGTACTTACGACCCCACTTGGAGAAACCTGTAAAGAAAGAGACAAGACAACAACATATAATGGAAAAAAAGAAGCAACATAAAATGCAATCTTTTGCTTGATAAGGTGCCTGTCTAGGACTATATAGTGGGCATAGCAGTGAGTCCTTGAAGTCTGGTAGCCTGCTAAAACAGTACTATATTGTAAAAGTAGCATGTAATTGTGAAAACGGCTAGTCCAGGTGAAGGAATAGCATGCTGGTCAGCAGTGACGTGATGACATCGATAGCGAGTACTGTGGAGTACATGCAGCATGCTAGGAGTGACAACTTGTAGGGCAAGTATCGCCCTGGGATGTCTACTAAATGCAGCGAAATTAAGCAGTATAGGTAGTATGCATTCTACTAGCCAAAGTGGCCGGTGTGTCGACTGTGGCATAAGTGACCGGCACTGTTTGCAACGTGCAGCAAGTTGCTGAAGAACACGTGTTTTTAAAGAAAGTGAAGTACAAAATGCGATTAAAAAGAGAACATAATTACACTAGAATAAAGTGTCTAGCAGCATTTCAGGGCCCGGGAGGGGAATCGTCTGTAGTCACACACTGTGGCAAGAGAGGAAATGAGGAAAAATGATGAGGCATCTAGGCAATTTGCACAACTGTATACGAAAAACGTGTACGTGGCTGAACATGTCTGCAATAAAGAAAAGAATGCGCTAAGCTTAGCGCGCTCACGAGTTGAATGATCTTACTTCGTCAAGACGAGTATCCCGCTACAACCTACTTCGATCTCCCGTGGTCCCGGCTGCTGGCGTTTGTGTCGGTGCCGGGGGTTTAGTAACGGTAACGTCGGCGTGAGAACACGCCCCACGGGGAAAAGGCTAGAGAGCTCACTAAGGGTGAACCACGCATGTGCGGGCGCCATGTTGGAGTGATGGGAAATGTCCATGCCAGCCGATAGGTGGATGCCGGGGTAATCTAAGTAGGGGGGCTCATCAAGGAATGGCAGTGCGATATGGTAATGTCAACCTATTGTGTACAGGATGGTAGAATGCTACAATGGCAAGGGGTGAAAAAAGGTTAGCGCTCTCTATATGTGCTAGCCACGGATGTGACGGGCGCCATATTAGAGTGGTGTAAACTTAATTAGGTCAGCCATAAGGTGGGGGCCGGGGACCAACAGAAGACAAAATTCATGAACGGGGGAAAGGGGGGGGGGGGTCATGTAAATGAACTGGACATCCAGAGGGATGTGGACACAGTAATGAAAATACATAAAATGAGGCCAGCATGAGAAAGCCCGTGGGGTGATAATTGGGCGTCTACGGTCTAATGTGATGGCACAAAAAGGGGCGCTCCCGGATTGAGTGGGCACCATGTGATATTGAGAGTTGCCAACAGGTAGAGATGAGATACCAAAGGGCTGGTCAGCAGAGTGGTGGACACCATGTCCGAATTTACTCATTTACCGAAGTGGCTATGATCTAAATATTGGGTAATGCCACAGTTACTTGCTGAGGGAGTTCCAAGGAATGTTATCGTTTAAACCAGTCAAATGGCTGGATAAGCGATAAATCCATCGCTGTTCCTTCTCCAGTAGGCGACTTTGGATGTTGGGGGTGGTCGGTTCCAATGTTTCAATAACGACCCACCGCATATCATTAGTGGTGTGACCCGCCTCTAGGAAATGGTTTGTCATCCTGGTGATGTTTTTCTTGCAGCGAATAGTGCTGCGATGCTCACAGATACGTGTCTTTACCTTTCTGTTGGTCATGCCTATGTATATAAGGCCACAGGGACAGGTGATGCGGTAGATGTCGTGTGCAGTGTTACAGTTGGTGTGCTTCCTGATAACCCAGGTTTTACCTGGTTCTAGTGATAGACTTTTAGTTGTTTCAGTAATGTGACAAACACTACAATTTCCGCATGGATAATGACCCATTATATTGGGAAGGCCCCATGCGTTAAGAACAGTATTGTTCAATTGGGGAGGTTGTTTGGGGCGTGTGGATACAAGGGTGTCCTTTAGGGATCTGGACCTTCTATAGGACAACAAGGGTTTTTCCACTTTAGTTTCCCAGTGTGCAGTATGTTCCAGTTTTTTTTAACGATTTGAGACACTTTGTTTGAAACAGAGTTGTGTGTCACCACACATGTTAGTGGGATGGAGACGTCAGGGCGTTCAATGGTCTCAAGTAAGCCCTCTCGATTCTGATTGCGGGCACGTTTTTGTGCTTTAGCTGTTATCTTTTTGGGATAACCACGGTGCAGTAGCTTGACACTGAGGGCGTTTGCCTGTATTTTGAAATCATGTACGTCGCTACAATTCCTGCGTAAACGTAGAAACTGGCCGTAGGGGAGGTTTTCACGTAATATTCTCGGGTGAAAACTAGAGTAGTGTAACAGTGAGTTACGGGCTGTAGGTTTGAAATGAGTTTTGCTTCTAAGTATTCCATTGTCAGCTGTTATCTCCAGATCCAAGAAGACCATGTTGTGCCGATGGACACTATGGGTGAACTTTAGGTTTGGGTCACAGGTGTTAATCCACTGACAGAAGGTCGTGAGGGAATCTTCGCCGCCCTCCCAAATGAGAATGATGTCATCGATGTATCGTTTATAGAATGTAATCTGATGAATTTGCGGTCTGTTGTTAAAGAAAAGATAAGTAATTTCAAAGTTGTGGACATACAGTCCAGCCACACTGGGAGCGAAAACGCTTCCCATGGAAGTTCCATATTTTTGGAGATATATTTCACCTTCAAATTCAAAGTAATTATCTTTGAGTGCTAGTGAAGCACACTCTAAAATGAATTGTTTGGGAGTGTGGTAATTCCAAACCGTGTTGTCCAGAGCCAATTTGAGTACAGTAAGAGTGTCGTCTTGTGGCAAGCTGGTGTATAAGCTTTCCACGTCCAGACTGACAAGGAAGGAAGTTTCTGGGTTGTATGTCAAATTGTCAATCTGTCGTAGGAGGTCTTTAGTGTCCTTCAAGTAGGTGTTAGTAGACTGTACTATGGGTTGTAAAAAGAAGTCGCAGTAGCGAGAAAGGGGTTCCAACAATGACCCTATACCTGGACGATGGGGCGTCCAGGGGGTGGTATCTTGTTCTTGTGTATCTTGGGAACCGTATAAAAGTACGGAATTTTCCCTTCTGTAGTGGTGAGAAATTGGGCTTCCTGTCTGGTAATTTGCCCTGTATTTTCTGCTTCAGTCACCAAATCATGGATTTTAGTTTTGAGGTGAGCACTGGGATCCTCCGTAAGTCTTTGGTAATTTTTGGTGTCATTAAGGAGGCGTTTGCACTCATTGCGGTAATCTTCTTTATTCAGGATGACAATACCTCCACCTTTATCCGCTGGTTTGATGATGATGCTTGCATTGGATGTAAGGGTTTTTAGCGCCTGTCGCTCCTTGTTGCTCGTGTTTTGGAAAGTGTGGTCTTCCTTTAAAGCTTCAATCTCTTTGAAGACAGCTTGCTCATAGACTAGTATTTCCGGTGGTATGGCACTAGGTGAAATATATGTCCAAAAATATGGAACTTCCATGGGAAGCGTTTTCGCTCCCAGTGTGGCTGGACTGTATGTCCACAACTTTGAAATGACTTATCTTTTCTTTAACAACAGACCGCAAATTCATCAGATTACATTCTATAAACGATACATCGATGACATCATTCTCATTTGGGAGGGCGGCGAAGATTCCCTCACGACCTTCTGTCAGTGGATTAACACCTGTGACCCAAACCTAAAGTTCACCCATAGTGTCCATCGGCACAACATGGTCTTCTTGGATCTGGAGATAACAGCTGACAATGGAATACTTAGAAGCAAAACTCATTTCAAACCTACAGCCCGTAACTCACTGTTACACTACTCTAGTTTTCACCCGAGAATATTACGTGAAAACCTCCCCTACGGCCAGTTTCTACGTTTACGCAGGAATTGTAGCGACGTACATGATTTCAAAATACAGGCAAACGCCCTCAGTGTCAAGCTACTGCACCGTGGTTATCCCAAAAAGATAACAGCTAAAGCACAAAAACGTGCCCGCAATCAGAATCGAGAGGGCTTACTTGAGACCATTGAACGCCCTGACGTCTCCATCCCACTAACATGTGTGGTGACACACAACTCTGTTTCAAACAAAGTGTCTCAAATCGTTAAAAAAAACTGGAACATACTGCACACTGGGAAACTAAAGTGGGAAAACCCTTGTTGTCCTATAGAAGGTCCAGATCCCTAAAGGACACCCTTGTATCCACACGCCCCAAACAACCTCCCCAATTGAACAATACTGTTCTTAACGCATGGGGCCTTCCCAATATAATGGGTCATTATCCATGCGGAAATTGTAGTGTTTGTCACATTACTGAAACCACTAAAAGTCTATCACTAGAACCAGGTAAAACCTGGGTTATCAGGAAGCACACCAACTGTAACACTGCACACGCCATCTACCGCATCACCTGTCCCTGTGGCCTTATATACATAGGCATGACCAACAGAAAGGTAAAGACACGTATCTGTGAGCATCGCAGCACTATTCGCTGCAAGAAAAACATCACCAGGATGACAAACCATTTCCTAGAGGCGGGTCACACCACTAATGATATGCGGTGGGTCGTTATTGAAACATTGGAACCGACCACCCCCAACATCCAAAGTCGCCTACTGGAGAAGGAACAGCGATGGATTTATCGCTTATCCAGCCATTTGACTGGTTTAAACGATAACATTCCTTGGAACTCCTCAGCAAGTAACTGTGGCATTACCCAATATTTAGATCATAGCCACTTCGGTAAATGAGTAAATTCGGACATGGTGTCCACCACTCTGCTGACCAGCCCTTTGGTATCTCATCTCTACCTGTTGGCAACTCTCAATATCACATGGTGCCCACTCAATCCGGGAGCGCCCCTTTTGTGCCATCACATTAGACCGTGGACGCCCAATTATCACCCCACGGGCTTTCTCATGCTGGCCTCATTTTATGTATTTTCATTACTGTGTCCACATCCCTCTGGATGTCCAGTTCATTTACATGACCCCCCCCCCCCTTCCCCCCGTTCATGAATTTTGTCTCCTGTTGGTCCCCGGCCCCCACCTTTTGGCTGACCTAATTAAGTTTACACCACTCTAATATGGCGCCCGTCACATCCGTGGCTAGCACATATAGAGAGCGCTAACCTTTTTTCACCCCTTGCCATTGTAGCATTCTACCATCCTGTACACAATAGGTTGACATTACCATATCGCACTGCCATTCCTTGACGAGCCCCCCTACTTAGATTACCCCGGCATCCACCTATCGGCTGGCATGGACATTTCCCATCACTCCAACATGGCGCCCGCACATGCGTGGTTCACCCTTAGTGAGCTCTCTAGCCTTTTTCCCCGTGGGGCGTGTTCTCACGCCGACGTTACCGTTACTAAACCCCCGGCACCGACACAAACGCCAGCAGCCGGGACCACGGGAGATCGAAGTAGGTTGTAGCGGGATACTCGTCTTGACGAAGTAAGATCATTCAACTCGTGAGCGCGCTAAGCTTAGCGCATTCTTTTCTTTATTGCAGACATGTTCAGCCACGTATACGTTTTTCGTATACAGTTGTGCAAATTGCCTAGATGCCTCTCATCATTTTTCCTCATTTCCTCTCTTGCCACAGTGTGTGACTACAGACGATTCCCCTCCCGGGCCCTGAAATGCTGCTAGACACTTTATTCTAGTGTAATTATGTTCTCTTTTTAATCGCATTTTGTACTTCACTTTCTTTAAAAACACGTGTTCTTCAGCAACTTGCTGCACGTTGCAAACAGTGCCGGTCACTTGTGCCACAGTCGACACACCGGCCACTTTGGCTAGTAGAATGCATACTACCTATACTGCTTAATTTCGCTGCTTATAGTAGACATCCCAGGGCGATACTTGCCCTACAAGTTGTCACTCCTAGCATGCTGCATGTACTCCACAGTACTCGCTATCGATGTCATCACGTCACTGCTGACCAGCATGCTATTCCTTCACCTGGACTAGCCGTTTTCACAATTACATGCTACTTTTACAATATAGTACTGTTTTAGCAGGCTACCAGACTTCAAGGACTCACTGCTATGCCCACTATATAGTCCTAGACAGGCACCTTATCAAGCAAAAGATTGCATTTTATGTTGCTTCTTTTTTTCCATTATATGTTGTTGTCTTGTCTCTTCCTTTACAGGTTTCTCCAAGTGGGGTCGTAAGTACCGACTCCCCTCATTTTCTCCAACACACCTTAGCGTGTGTGTTGTGATTTTTTAATACTCACGTGGCCATATTTTGCCACTCACTCACCTTTTTTCACCCGGTCCTGATGAAAGCCCCCTCTATTTTCTTACAGGGGCTGAAACATGTAGACCTATCACAGACAACTATGGGCTTAAAACAACTCCACTAGTTGCGCTCTTGGATTTTAATATACCCTGGGCCGCCAACAATAAATACATTTGGCAAGGATCCCCAGAGATATTTTTAAATTGCACATCTCACATCACACTAATACACCACACCAGCTCCGCTATAATCAGGCGTTGTAGCACAACCGGGCGGCATTCGGCCACCCGGTTGGGACCCCAATGATGAAGCATGACACCAACCAGGTTGGTGTGTGAGGGGTCTTTTAATAAAACCTAATGGTTTTGTGGCACTGTTTATTAGCACAGTGAGTCCTAACTCCTTGTCTTTTTCAGTGGGTACGTCCACATTGTTTGTAAATTGAACCTGGGGACAGGGACGTCCCGTTATCTTTCCTCGCTCTCCCCCATTCTTGTTTTGATATATGTACAAATTTAAGCATGGTGCATCAATACTGAATAATGCAATGTCTCGAGTTGTGGTAACCTGAATGTGGTACACAGCTAATGTTATGGCGTTTAAATATATAATCCAGGCTAAAGTGTAAGTAGATGATTAACGGAAAATTCCGTACATGTAGCCTTAAAGAAGCAATCAAGAAGCATGTGTAAGCATGTGTTTGAGGCTACACTAAAGCCTGTTCATATAAGTCTAATCTAAAGAAAACCTCAATGTACGCTGCGTTGCAAATGCTGCTAGCAACAGTTGGCCATCTGTAGCGACTATGAGGGACAGGGGAATCCAGCCCCAGTGGGCATAAGGGACGCCATTGAGTAAACTAGATAACAGTACAGGTACCTAACTGAGCAAAAGAAATGAAAAGAAGCAATTATTCATGTGATGCAAGATGCCCAAGTGACTAATGTGAAAATAAAGTGAGATGTTACATAGACCCGGGAGTGTCTAGGGAGAGAAAGCGGGACAGGCAGCAGTAGCTTATAGGTGCATGGATAGTGCTTCATCAGCATTCATTCCGAACAGAATTTTGGAGTTCATCAGGAGGATGTATCTAGATTCCAACCTCCTAAGTGCTAGTTGTCTAGTCCCTCCCCTAGGGTTCCTGGGGACTGTGTCTATTACAAAGTAGGATAGATCTCTCGCATTGCCCCCGTGGCACAGATTGATATGTCTAGCGACAGGGTAACTGGGGTCGTCGTTGGTAATCGCCCTGAGATGCTGTAGAATTCTTACATGTACAGGGTATATGGTACTACCCACGTATTTTTTATTGCAGGTACATTGTAAGATGTAGACTGCAAAGTCACTTTTACAGGTATAGCTTCCTCGAATTTCGAAAGGTGTCTGTCTAAACGGTGTTTGTACCATCTTGGTGTTAACACCATGACGGCAGGCTTTGCATTTGGGACACCTTTGAAAGCCCCTATGTGTCCTCAGCCAATCTGTGCCCTTTTTTATCATAGGTGAGTTGCGTACTAGTTCATTACTCATTGATTTGGCTCTCCTGAAAGATATAGGAGGGACTCGGGCGAAGTTTGGGCCAATTACTGGATCGCTTCTGACGATCTGCCAATTCTTGTAAAGGATCTTACGGAGATTAGTGTGGTATGTGTTGTAGCCAGTGATGAGTCTTGGTGTACCTGCTTGTATGAAAGTGTTCTTCCTTCTTGCTGTTAGACTGACTAAATAGCCAGTCCTCTCTCTTGATATGTTAAACTTTAGCCTGGGCTGTCCTAAGTGTTTCTGAACTATATCCACGTGACTCAAGCCTCAAGAATAGATCATTGGTGGCTCCCCTTAGACTCTCTGCAGTGCTGCAGTTACGCTTCATACGAAGGCACTCAGCATAGGGGATGCTTTCCTTAAGTTTAGCAGGGTGGAAACTGCTAGCATGTAAAATGGAGTTGCCTGAAGTTGGCTTCATAGATATAGATATAGAGATATAGATATATATATATGTATATGTACACAAACATATGTAT
The DNA here is from genome assembly GCA_963921515.1 of Calotriton arnoldi. Lineage (NCBI taxonomy): Eukaryota > Metazoa > Chordata > Amphibia > Caudata > Salamandridae > Calotriton > Calotriton arnoldi. The sequence continues at coordinate 1,341,774 of CAWUFW010001483.1, read as the reverse complement.
ATATACACATACATCTATATAGTTATGTATATGTATGTATGTCTCTATATATATATATATATATATATATATATATATATATATATATATATATTCAAATGGAGTCCTTTCATCTCGCCCCAATGGCAAAATAATTCAGGAAGCGGCACACCAGGAGACTGCACAAATATTTTATTGTGCACCAAAGTTAGGACGACGCGCTTTCGCTTTTATCAAGTTATTTCCTGTACATCTAGTTCCTTTAGAAATACATTTTAGAAATCATAGGCATAGAAAACATACTTCGCGTGTTACGAGTATTTTCAATCCGGCGATACATAAGGAAAATAAAACATTTTAAAATTCGATGTCATGTTTTAGCAATTCATTGCTATGATAATCATGATATATACGTTTTGATACCATTGCATGGCTTGCCATTCTTACATAATGTTCGTTCTGTGGTCACAATAAAGTTACCATTGTTCATATCCCACATTTTGCGGACTGCCAATCCCAGAATGCTTAGTACAGACTCATATATTACGTCAGCAGTAATCGTCTTCATGTGATAAATTTTACCGGACAATTTACGGCTAGACTAGTACACCTTCTAATGCGGCGCCAACACAATAACTTAACAACAATTCCTTCAAATTGGCAATACTTAAGAATAAAGCATATTAAATTCAATCTCATTAATTCACAATTCACAGTCGAGATAATCATGTTATGTACATTCGAATGCCACTGAATAAAAATCATTCAAGAATAGTGTCGGTTCTTAGCATGGCATTGTACTCAGGTTACCGTTGTTCGCATTTTCCATTCTGGAGACACGGGTTCAAACCCATGTATTTCGCCACAAGAATAGTCATATTCATGTAATAACATCTAACAAACACCAATCAAGTCGGTCGTGCCATCTCAGTACGGTTGCAACACATAATTTGACTGTTATTATTAAATACACAATAGTTTGCACATCAGCGCTTTCAGATCTGTTAATCAACCAATATAGTAATCCCCTATATCACCAGGGATCTTACGAAATTACAGCAATCTAATCTTTACTCATAGACGCGGCACTCAATTGCGTGCAGTCTAAATAAATGACCTTATTGAGGGTAACTTTACAATATCATGACTAGTGCCATATTGCTCATTGTTATCCTGGGTTGCTACATACTCGTGTAACCTCCTTATATGGTCATTATTCATGTGCGATGATATGAACAACAGTGTGGCATACTTACCGTGGGCAGTCTAATCTATGGAATTTCATCCTAAAATCATACCTTTTCAGATCCTATGTATTCCAAAACCCATATATTCACATTTTCCACCAGGAATAGAACTTAACATGGTGCAAAGTGAATGAGACTAATGTGAGTAATTGTTCCTAACACAGTGATAACGTGATTGAATTCGATCGACAGAGCGCTGTCTAAGGATAACCTTGCTATTATAGGAACCCATGTGGTAGTCCTGCATCTAGGCTACAATTACTACTTTTACAGCCAAATTGGTTTAATGAAGACAGTGAGCTCCCAAATCTCGTTCCTCCCTTAAAATTGTGAAAGAGTGACCAAATTATATACATAAAAATAAAAGAAATATAAATTGTTTAAAACACAGAAAAGCATTAGCTTAAGATTTTTTCACTTCCTGAATCTAACATCCAATATGGGTGGCAGTCCTCTCCACTGTTCTAGCCTTTGGGACTTTTGCAGTTTAGGTCAATGATGTATTTAGACTCTAAAATTCGAAGCTCTTCTCTATCTCCCCTCTGATATGTTGCGGATTCTGTCAATTCCAAGATTTCAGACCGCTATTTAGGCTTTTATGTTTATCAGCAAAATGTCGGCTACTGGGTATTGAATTCTCTGTTGTTATTGCGCTGAAGATGTTGTAACATTCTACTTTGAGTGGGAGTTTCGTACTGCCCACGCACTGGAGGCCACAAGGGCACTCCAGTACGTAGACAGTAAAGTCACTATTGCAATTAATGAATTTGGTTATGATTTTTTCAGTCCCTGCTCCAGTGATGTACCTCCTGCAGTTCTTCCCATTTCTACAGGTTTTGCAGCTTCCACACGTGGTGAAGCCTTTCACTGTTCCTAGCCAATTTACAGTTGGCATGCCCTGGGTGTAACTGCGTACTAAACGATCTCTTAATGATCTGGGTTTCTTGTATGTTATTTGTGGGGTGCCACCTATGCTCCTCCCTATTATGGGATCAGCTTTAAAAGATTCCAGTGGGCCTTCATTGCTGTCCTTAATGCCCTAGCTCCCTGCTAAATGTCGTTATCATTCTCGAATTCCATCATTTTCCTGCCTCTTATTTCGGCTTGTTTGGTAGATGTATTAAACAGCAAGTCCCTCTGTGTTTTGCTCTGTACTTTTTCTTTGGCTGACTCTATGATTTTATTGCTATAGCCTCTATCTTTGAAGCGTTTTGTCATAGCTAGCTGCTCTATAACAAATCCTTCGCTGGTATTGCAATTGCGGCGGACACGTAACATCTCCCCATAGGGGATGCTTTGTACCAGGGAAATGGGGTGGTGGCTGGCAGCGTGTAGAATAGTGTTGCCCGCTGTTTCTTTACGGAACAGACGGGTCGTGATGGCATTCTCTTCTATGGTTACAGCTATGTTTAAGAATTCACAGTAACTGGCACTGATTTTGTGAGTGAACTTCAGATTTAGGTTGTTGACCCCTAGTTCCTGAATAAATTCTTGAGCTAGTTGTTCTGGTCCGTCCCAGATAAGGAACAAATCGTCGATATATCTGATCCATATAGGTATATGGTCAGTATATCGTTCGTATCTGTCAGTCCAGACAATTTGTTCCTCCCACCAGAGGACTGACAGATACGAACGATATACTGACCATATACCTATATGGATCAGATATATCGATGATTTGTTCCAGACCAGAGCAACTAGTTCAAGAATTTATTCAGGAACTAGGGGTCAACAACCTAAATCTGAAGTTCACTCACAAAATCAGTGCCAGTTACTGTGAATTCTTAGACATAGCTGTAACCATAGAAGAGAATGCCATCACGTCCCGTCTGTTCCGTAAAGAAACAGCGGGCAACACTATTATACACGCTGCCAGCCACCACCCCATTTCCCTGGTACAAAGCATCCCCTATGGGGAGATGTTACGTGCCCGCCGCAATTGCAATACCAGCGAAGGATTTGTTATAGAGCAGCTAGCTATGACAAAACGCTTCAAAGATAGAGGCTATAGCAATAAAATCATAGAGTCAGCCAAAGAAAAAGTACAGAGCAAAACACAGAGGGACTTGCTGTTTAATACATCTACCAAACAAGCCCGAAATAAGAGGCAGGAAAATGATGGAATTCCGAGAATGATAACGACATTTAGCAGGGGAGCTAGGGCATTAAGGACAGCAATGAAGGCCCACTGGAATCTTTTAAAAGCTGATCCCATAATAGGGAGGAGCATAGGTGGCACCCCACAAATAACATACAAGAAACCCAGATCATTAAGAGATCGTTTGGTACGCAGTTACACCCAGGGCATGCCAACTGTAAATTGGCTAGAAACAGTGAAAGGCTTCACCACGTGTGTAAGCTGCAAAGCCTGTAGAAATGGGAAGAACTGCAGGAGGTACATCACTGGAGCAGGGACTGAAAAAATCATAACCAAATTCATTAATTGTAATAGTGACTTTACTGTCTACGTACTGGAGTGCCCTTGTGGCCTCCAGTACGTGGGCAGTACGAAACTCCCACTCAAAGTAAGAATGTTACAACATCTTCGCGCAATAACCAACAGAGAGTTCAATTACCCAGTAGCACGGCATTTTGCTGATAAACATAAAAGCCTAAATAGCGGTCTGAAATTCTTTGGAATTGACAGAATTCCGCAACATATCAGAGGGGGAGATAGAGAAAAAGGGCTACGAATCTTAGAGTCTAAATACATCATTGACCTAAACTGCAAAAGTCCCAAAGGCCTAAGCAGTGGAGAGGAACTTGCCACCCATATTGGATGTTAGATTCAGGAAGTGAAAAAAATCTTAAGCTACTGCTTTTCTGTGTTTTAAACAATTTATATTTCTTTTATTTTTATGTATATAATTTGGTCACTCTTTCACAATTTTAAGGGAGGAACGAGATTTGGGAGCTCACTGTCTTCATTAAGCCAATTTGTGGCGTAAAAGTGGTAATTGTAGCCTAGATGCAGGGCTTACCACAGGGGTTCCTATAATAGCAAGGTTATCCTTAGACAGCGCTCTGTCCCGATCGAATTCCAGTCACGTTATCACTTGTGTTAGGGAACAATTAATCACATTAGTCTCATTCACTTTGCACCATGTTAAGTTCTATTCCTGGTGGAGAATATGTGAATATATGGGTTTTGGAATACATAGGATCTGAAAAGGTTATGATTTTAGGATGAAATTCCATAGATTAGACTGCCCCCGGTAAGTATGCCACACTGTTGTTCATATCATCGCACATGAATAATGACCATATAAGGAGGTTACACGAGTATGTAGCAACCCAGGATAACAATGAGCAATATGGCACTTGTCATGATATTGTAAAGTTACCCTCAATAAGGTCATTTATTTAGACTGCACGCAATTGGGTGCCGCGCTCTATGTGTAAAGATTAGATTGCGTAATTTTCGTAAGATCCCTGGTGATAATATGGGGGACCCACTATATTGGTTGATTAACAGATCTGAAAGCGCTGATGTGCAAACTATTGTGTATTTAATAATAACAGTCAAATTATGTGTTGGCAACCGTACTGAGATGGCACAGTCCGACCTTGATTGGTCTTTGTTAGATGTTATTACATGAATATGACTATTCTTGTGGCGAAATACATGGGTTTTCGAACCGGTGTCTCCAGAATGGAAATGCGAACAACGGTAACCTGAGTACAATGCCATGCTAAGAACCAACACTATTCATGAATGATTTTTATTCAGTGGCATACGAATGTACATAACATGATTATCTCGACAATGAATTGTGAATTAATGAGATTGAATTTAATATGCTTTATTCTTAAGTATTGCCAATTTGAAGGAATTGTTGTTAAGTTATTGTGTTGGCCGCCGCATTAGAAGGTTACTGTCTAGCCGTAAATTGTCTCGGTAAAGATTTATCACATGAAGACGATTACTCCTTTGACGTAATATATGAGTTCTGTACTAAGCATTCTGGGATTGGCAGTCTGCAAAATGTGGGATATGAACAATGGTAACTTTATTGTACCACAGAACGAACATTACGTAAGAATGGCAAGCCATGCAATGGTATCAAAACGTATATATCATGATTATCATAGCAATGAATTGTAAAGGCATGACATCGAATTTTAAAATGTTTTATTTTCCTTATGTATCGCCGGATTGAGAAATACTCGTAACACGCGAAGTATGTTTTCTATGCCTATGATTTCTAAAATGTATTTCTAAAGGAACTAGATGTACAGGAAGTAACTTGATAAAGGCGAAACGCCGAAACGCGTCGTCCTTAACTTTGGTGCACAATAAAATATTTGTGCAGTCTCCTGGTGTGCCGCTTCCTGAATTATTTTGCCATTGGGGCGAAATGAAGGACTCCATTTGAATTTACGAACGGCTGTTGCCGCCGTCCAGCAGGCACCGACGCCGTGGGAAGGGAACCGCTAAGCGCAACAACTTTGCAGTATATATATATATATAATTTTTTTTTAAAATAAAATGTGGTTATTTTCTACTGAAGCCTCAAAAACAATCCTTTTATCAGTTGAACTAGTTTGTGATGAGGCTTGTTTAATCAAATAATTTAAATAAAGAGCTTTACCTCCACAATGAACTACAAGTCTTTGATACCTTTCAAAAGTGCCCTGTAAATTTTAGTGATAAAGTGCTTGAAGCACAACACTGGACAATGCACCAGGACACAGAGGAGGCAGGCCACTGGTCACATTTCACTGTTGCTGTAAAATACTTGTGCTTTCATTAGTCGAGCTAAGACAGCAGCTTCAGGGTCCACTGTGATGTGACACGTAATTACCACAGAAGACCTAAGCCTTAACTTTTTTAAGTGTTCGGGTAGTGCTCCCGAAGACTAAATTATATTTTGCCTTTAGTGCTGAAAATTAATAGTACCATTGATGGCCCTAACCTCCTGAATTTTTTTGCAGTTTTATATATTGGGACCTCGATCCAAAGGCATTGGAGCGATTTACAGGAGCATTTATTAGGTCGAAGCCTATCAGAAAGCGCAGCTGTCTGGTTTGCTAACAACATCTTAGGGACATTTGGAAAGCTTCCCTGGGAATGCATTCCGCCTACTGCTTACCATTGGCTTTGTGGTTTGTAACTCACATTTACTGGCTCTATTTGTTTTAGGCTGTCGAGCTTTAGTTTGCCCCTTCCATTGCTCAACCACTATTTACTGTATGCTTCCACCAGTACAGGACTTCTGCAAACCAGCCTTTAAATCTTGTTCTTATCTTGTCACTTTCGCTGTGCATTTAAAGACGGAGGTCAAATGTCAGGCTCTGTCTTACAGGCAGCTTGGTGTTTACTTTTCTTTCTCTGACTTGAAAGTGAGAGGATTTATGTGACAATCATGCTGGCTAGGGGGAGTGTGTTTAAGGAAGGCTGTACAATGTTATTTTTTTCTAGCACACAACCAAATGTATATGTCCGTAATTGAACTGTGCAGATATTTCAGAATATATCAAAATTAGAAAAGCACATTTTTTTGTAATTCTGAAGTGTGGTGGAAAAAAATACTTTAATACGATCAAAACAAATCGATACACTAGGTGATAACATTTCCACACATTATTGTTTGTGCGCTGTACACTTTTATCAGAAAAACTGTATGTCTGTGCAAATGTAATGGTCATTTCAATTGAAGATGTGTTTTCTGTAATGGCAGTACACTACCACACCATGCATAGTTCACTTTACCCCACTCCACACAACAGCAGTCTACTCTGCACAACTCCACACTATGCCACTCCACTCCACACTGCGTCACTGCACTTTACTCTGCACCACTCCACTCTATGCCACTTCACTCTATGCTTCTCTACTCTATGCCAATGCACTCTACCCCACACTACTCTACCATGCAGCACTGCACTCTTAAACCACTGTACTTACACAGTGCTTAATTTATAAGAAAAATAAATGCCATGGCCCTCGTCAGGAGGCCACTGCTGCTTGCCCCACCCATTACCCCTACCAGCGCTGCCAATGACAGTCCCAACACAACTACTAACCATCACACCTTATGAGTGTGACAATTCTGACTATTCCAGGCCATCCAAAGCTACAAGAGTAGCTTGCACAGCAGGTGTTAGACATTTTTAAAGTATACTGAATTAATAAACAACTGTTGATACAGATCTCTATATTAGACAATTGGCGCCACCACATGGCTGACTGTCATAAGTGCCGGTGTTGCCAATTAAGTGCCGGTGACGAGCACCGGAAACCACTGTCTCAAATTAAGTATCGACTCTACACAACTCCACTCTGCACCACTTCACTCTTTGCCACTCTACTCTGCAACACTGCACTCTATGCCACTGCACTCTACGCCAATGCATTCTACTCTGTACCACTCTACGCCAGTGCACTCTATGCCAATCAACTATACCCCACTCTAATCTACTCTGCACTCTATGCCACTCTACTCTATGCCACTGTACTCTACCTTGCACCACTCCACTCTACTCTGAAACAATCTACTCTATGCCACTCCACTCAGCATCACTCACTCTACTCTGTGCCATTGCACTCTACTCTGCATTACTGCACTCTGCTCTGCATCACTACACTATACTCCAATGCACTCTACACCATTTTACTCAAAATCAATGCACTCTACACCACTGCACTCTATGCCAATCTACTCTGCACCACTGCACTCTAAGCCACAATACTCTACTCTGCAACACTTTATGCCACTGCACTATATGCCCCTGCACTCTATGCCATTGTACTCTACGTCAGTGCACTCTACGCCACTCTATTTTACACTGCACCACTGTACTCTACGCCACTACTCTCTATGCCACTCTACTCTGCACTACCCTACCCAATGCACTCTATGCGGCTCTACTGTACGCCACTGCACTTTATGACATTCTACTCTGCAACAGTGCCATCTCTGCCACTGAATTCTATGCCACTCTATTCTATGCCACTGCACTCTACATCTCTGCATTCTACATCTATGCACTCTACTTTGCACCACTCAACTCTATGCCACTCTATGCCAATGCACTCTATGCCACTACACTCTACACCACTACACTCTACTCTGCACCGATCCACTCTATGTCACTTCACTTTACGCCACTCTACTCTGCAACACTGCACTTTCCTCCATTGGATTCTTTGCCACTCTTCTCTTCACTACTGCACTCTATGCCACTGTACTCTACTCTGCACCACTCTATACTACGCCACTCTACTGACTTCATGCCAATGAACTGTACGGCACCACACTCTACGCCACTCTACTCTGCATCGCTCAACTCTATGCCACTGCACTCTATGCCAATCCACTCTAAGCCACTTTAATCTACGCTTCACCACTGCACTCTACGACACTGCACTCTATGCCACAGCACTCTACGCCTACTCCACTCTACTGTGAAACAATCTACTCTATGACACTGCTCTCCACGCCACTCTACATCACTGTGAGCCATTCCACTCTATGCCACTCCGCTCTAAGCCACTGCAATCTACCCTGTGCCATGCCACTGTATCATACAGCACTGCACTCTGTGCCACTTCACTCAATGCTAATGCACTCTACACCACTTTACTCAAAACTAATGCACCTTACGCGACTGCACTATAAGCTAATCTACTCTGCACCGCTGCACTATATGCCACTATACTCTGCTATACAACACTCTACTCTACGCCACTTCACTCTATGCCACTCTACTCTACACCATTGCACTCTACGTCACTTTACTCTGCCCCACTCTACGCCTCTGCACTTTACATCAATGCACTCTACACCCCTATACTCAACACCACTGCACTCTGCATGACTGAACTCTACGACACTCAACTCGCAACATTCTATTCTGCACACTACACTCTATGCCACTTCACTCTAGTCTGCAACCCTCTACTCTATGCCACTTTAATGCACACTACTCCTATGGGCTCTATGCCACAACACTTTATGCCGCTCTAATCTACTGTGCACCTCTGCACTCTAACACTGTTCTCTATGCCACTTCACTCTACGCCTCTCTACTCTACTCTGCACCACTCTACTTTATGTCAGTGCGCTCTACCCCACTCTACAATGCACCACTGCATTCGTCATCACTGCACTCAACACCATTCCAGTCTAGGCCACTCCACTCTACTTTGCACCACTCCACTCTACGCCGCTCCACTCTATGCCACTCTCCTCTGCAACACTGAACTCTATGCCACTACTCTGCATCACTCCACTCTACCCTGCACCACTCCACTCTACACCACCTCACTCTACTCTGACAAACTCTACTCTATGCCACTGCACTCTAAGCCACTCTACTCCACTTTGCACCACTCCACTCTATGCCACTGCACTCTACGCCACTACTCTATGCCACTGCACTCTACCCTGCACCATCCACTCTATCCTGCACCACTCCACTCTACACCACTTCACTCTACACTGAAACAATCTACTCTATGCCAATGCACTCTATGTCACTGCACTCTATTCCGCTCTAGTCCACTCTGCACCACTCCACTCTATGCCACTGCACTCTATGCTGCGTCACTCTATGCCATTCTACTCTACACTACTCTATTCTATGCCACTTCTCTCTATGCCACTCTACTCTAAACCACTGCACTCTGCGCCAATGCACTCAACACCACTTTCCTCAAAACCAATGCACTCTACACCACTGCACTTTACGGCAACTACTCTGCACCACTGCACTATACGCCACTATACTCTGTGCCACTCTACATCATTGCACTCTACGTCACTGCACTCTACGCCATTCTATTCTACTCTGCACCACTGTACTCTATGCCACGGCTCTCTGCACCACTGCACTTTATGCCAACTACTCTGCACCACTGCACTCTACGCCACTGTACTTCATGCAACTGCACTCTACGCCACTCTACACCATTGCACTCTACTTCACTGCAATCCATGCCAGTCTATTCTACCCTGCACCACTGTACTCTGTGCCACTGCACTCTGCACAACTGTACTCTGCACCACTTTGCTATGCACCACTCTACTCTGTGCTCTGCATTCTTTGCCACTGAATTCAAGGCTACTCTACTCTGCACCACTGCAAACTATGTCACTTCATGCTACACCACTGCAAGCTATGACACGCTACACTATTGTGCTCTATGTCACTGTACTCTATGCCACTCTAGTCTACCCTGCACCAGTGTACTCTACGCCACTGGCCTCTGCACCACTCTACTCAGCACCACTCTACTCTGCACCACTCTACGCCAATGCACTGTATGCCACTGCACTCTACTCTGCACCACTCAACTTTATGCCACTCTACTGAACTCTATGCCAATGCACTCTACACCACTACACTTTACATCACATCCTGTCTGTGCGCTATCTAAAGCCTCACATCAAGATTCTAATGCAATAGAGGGAAACAAAGGTACACAGCTTGTTATCTCTTCATAAATACTTAAGAGAAACTATAATTTGGAGGCAGGTGTTTGACTTTGTTCTATCTCTGTATAATAGAGGTATGCATGCACAGTAAGAATGTCCGATGTGATGGTCTGTATGAATATTTACGCAATAATTTAAATGTGACTACTCTTTTTTTAAATTTCTCTTATAGCGCTACTCATCTCAGTGTAGGGTGTCAGAGTGCTTTACATCACATGCACATGTTATACATTGACAAAAAATCATAAGTATGTCAATCAATGTACAGGATTGTTACATAAGACAATGAAGTTTACAAGGTGTAGGAATCACATATTGCCCTTTATAGCTCACTGTGTTATATTAGGAGGACTGCAATTTATGTACTGTAAGTAGCAAAAAGATCTATGTGCTAAAAGCAGAAACCCACTTGCCTATCCACATACAAACAAATCTGGCATCTGCATGTTACACAATGTGCTTTGCAGGAGACTCATTAAGCCGCTGTGCAACACTGTGACTAGACAAGACACAGATCTCCAGAAAATGCATTAACCACCAGAGTTATCTTACCATTATAGGCATTGCCTGAGAAGTACTGGGCACACAAATATCTCTGCAGCAGGTGCCTAAACCCCATAAAATTATTTTAAAATGCAGAGTTTGAGGGGCGTGGCCAAGATGGCGAGCTGAGCGGACGTGTGTCTCCGGGGCTCCTCGCTCCCGAGTCAGATCCCCGGTGATTTCCCAGCTTTGAACCCCCCTCAAGAGAGGGGAAGTCGACCTACCGGTGGGGCAGGGGCTCCACAGGTGACGAGCTGCGCCAGGGGGCTGGCGAAGGGTCGGTAGAGCTCCCGTGTGGGCCCAACCCCGTGGGTCAGAGCCGGGAGAAGATGGCGCCCGAGGCCTGACCACTTCGACCACTCCGGAGCGAAGCTGCCGCCCTGCTGGCGGGCGCTCCGCCAGCCCACACGACCTAGCGGAGAGAGAGCCGGCGTTGGCCGAGACTTTACGAAGTGGGGACACGAGTCCGGGAGCGGACGGCGGTGTCTCGGATTCCGGCGGTGGAGGCCCTGCTGCGAGGCCCACGCCTGAACTTGAGGCCGGGGATCTGAGGCCTGTGGCGCGGTCTGCCATTGACGCTGGTGGCCGGAGACGCGGCCCCGTCCAGAGAAGAAAATCGGACTGAGGCGCAGTGGTGGAGGGACCTCAGCATGCCCCCAGTGTGGTCCAGCCGGGCACACATGGCTTGATAAGGGGCACGGCGTGAGGAGGCGCGAACCGAGGGGAGCTCACCCGGCCCTGACTCACGTGGCGGCAGCGGAGAGGAGCGGCCATCCACGCCGCGCTGCGGGCCCTCGGACTACACGTCTCGCACCGTGACCATCGAGGCTGATAGAGACACCGGGTCGGAGTGCCGCCACGCAGCGGGGGTAAGGCGGATGCTCGGGAGCTGAGAGCGGAGGGCCCGGGTCCAGTGGGGGCCTGAACTTGAGGCCGGTGCCTGGCGGCCTGGGCGATGGCCCGTGTAGGACTCTCGTTGCCTGGGGAGAGCGGCCGGGAGGAGGCAGCCCCACAGGACACCGCCGCTGCGGCGGAGGCTGGAACGCATCGGCAGGACCCCGCAGACTGGCCGAATTAAAGGGAGAGTGCCCGGGCTGGAGAGAGCGGACTCGGGCCAAAGGTTGGCCTGCCAGTCGCAAGCTAACGAAGATCGGTCTAATCGGGACAAGGGACGGCCCCTAACGACCGAGAAGCATCGGACAGAGACGGCGACGCTGCGGCCTAGTTGTGGAGCTTGGAGCTGGGTGCCCTCAGGGCACAGTCGGCGATCCCGGGCTGAGACCCTCATCGCCACTCCCAGGTATAATCGAGGTGGCCTTCCTGATGGCAGCGGAGGCCAATATAGCTCTGGGGGCCTCCCACAGACTTCGGCTTCTCCCCCCGGACCGGGGCACCTACTGTGAGTACTGGGGGCACGAATAGAAAGGCTGCGGCACAACGGCCCCCGCGGCGGTGGCGGGGAGTAGAAGCTAAGTGGGGGGGGGACGAGGCAGGGAGCCGGCTGCATGATGCTGTCAGGGGCAATCGCCAGCTATGAGCAACACTAGGCAGGTCTGATAAGTGCCGGACTCAGCGGGACGGCCATTTGTGGCACACACTGGGCCCGTGCAGCGAAGAAGCTAGGGGGCCCCGGGCTCCCTCTCGGGGGCCCTGCTACGCGCTTGCCGCACTACTAAGCTACCGGATGGTGGTCCGCTACGAAGCGGCCCGCACGTGAGATACTAGGGCGAAGGCTCGAGGGAGCGTGGCCCTCAGAGGTCCAATATGGCAGCCCAGAGGAAGAAGGGGGAGCGCTCAATCAAAGAGATGATGGCAAAGGGATCCCTACTCTGCGACAGAGGCAGTAGGGCTTCGACACCCCCCAAGTCACAGGACCACCCAGAGGAGGGGGAGGTGCCCATCACGAGGTCCTTCCTAGAATCCCTATTCAATACCCTCAGGGAGGACTTCCAGACCCTGAAGCAGGAGGTCGCAGGAGAGATCCGAGAAGTACGCAGGGACGTGGACGAGCTCGGAGAGAGAGTGGCCGCTGTTGAGGAAAGCGAAACCTCCCACGGGGAGGAAATTGAGTAGCTCCAGCAGGAGATCCTGCGTCTCCGGGATCAGCAGCTGGACCTCCAGACCCACACGGAGGATCTGGAAAACCGGTCGCGACGCAACAACATAAGGGTCAGGGGAGTTCCATCGCAGGAGGAAGGCGCGGACATCACCGGGTACCTCCAGGTTCTGTTTCGTGACATTCTGGGTGAGGGTCCGGACTTTGAAATCCGAATTGACCGAGCACACCGGGTGGGCCCCCCGAGGCGAGCGCCGGCCCCTCCGGCGGACATGCTGGCCTTCCTACCGGATTTTCCACTGAAGGAGCGCATCCTGAGAGAGGCTAGGCGCAAACAACCTATCACATTCCAAGGCCAGGCAGTAGCGCTCTATCAAGACCTCGCCACGATAACTCTGCAGAGGAGAAGAGCTTTTAAAGAAATAACAACACATTTGCGAGAGAAAGGGGTGGCCTATTCATGGGGACATCCCTTCCGTCTGATATTTAAGTGGAATGGCAAACTCCAGCAAATGCGCTCCATTCAAGAAACCTCTGAACTGCTCGGCCTGGAGAGGGGGTCCCCAGAGGCCTCGCCTTCCAGACCTATGAAACCATCTGAACCAGGATGGCAGAAGGTGAGGCGTAGGGGAACAGTTCCTTTCACCCAAAGACCTGATACCTTCACCATGACTCAAGAACGCCGAGCAGCGCTGGCAGCAGTATCGAAAGACACGGCGTCGCCCGATCATAGTTGAATCTCCTGCCTGCCTCTCTACGCACGGGGGGACGTAATAGCACTAATAGCATAACAGCACTATATCACGATCTGCTGGGGGGTTCGGGAGCGGGGAGCCGTGGAGCCGGGGCTTGTCAGGCCACAGAGATCCCCTCAATTTGTTGGATTCCACTGCCCACCACGACGGACGATGGGCACCGGACAATGGTACAGGTTGGGGACAAACCAGTTGGGGTTAGGGAGGGAGGGGGGTGGATCCAGGGAGGGGGGGGAGTTGGGGGGGGTCGGGGTTGGACTGGGAAAGGGGGTTAGGGAGGGGGTGGGGGAAAGGGAACCGATGTGCTATCCATTTCAGAGCAGGAATAAGGCACCCACATACCATAATCATACGCAGTTACAGCTCTCCGCAGATCCCCCAGAGGATGGTCTCGACGGCTCGCATCCTCACCTTGAATGTCAAGGGGTTGAATAACCCCATTAAGAGGAGAGCGGTACTGTCCTACTTGGAAAACTCTGGGGCCTCCATTTGTTTGCTACAAGAGACTCCCCTCCTCCCCAAAGACTGGCACCGCATGAAGTCCCGCGCCTTTTCCCACCAATTTTATTCCTCCACACAGACTAAGACGGCGGGGGTAGCTATTTTAGTAGCACGAAACTTTCAGGGTACAGTGGGGGACAGAATAGCAGAAGTCCGGGGTCGCTTGCTGGCGTACACAATACAGGTGGGAGGTGTCCCCTTGGTGGTCAGGTCCATATATGCGCCTAACACGGGGCAAGAACAGTTCCTCCAAACAGCGCTATCAGAGGTACTGACTACTACAGACAGAAGGATCCTGGTGGGGGGGGACCTGAACCTGGTCATGGAAATGGAGACGGATAGATCGGGACAGCGATATGGCCAGACGGGAGCACTGTCAACCTCCGGTAAACGGTGGTTAAAAGAGAGGGGCCTGGTGGACATTTGGAGAGAGACCCACCCACAAGCCACACAATACTCTTATTACTCCCACGCCCACCGCACTTACGCCAGACTGGACCATTTTATAGGGACGGCTGACCTGATGCCCCTGGTAGAGAGTGTGACGATCACCCCAGCGGCACTTTCGGACCATGACGCAGTAGACTTGACCCTTTCCGCCCCCCCACTACGCAGACCGCCCGGACGATGGCGCTTTCGAGAATCCCTGCTGCACAAGGCAGGTATGACCCAGCAACTACATAAATATGTCACTGACTATTTGGATCGGAACGATCTCCCGGGCACCCCCCTCACAGCACTCTGGGGAGCGCTCAAAGCTACGGTTCGGGGAGAATTGATAGCTATCGCCGCGGCGGAAACCAGGGAGCGCAGGGACAAGAGGGACAATCTCACAGCTCTAGTGGTAGAGCTGGAACGGATTCATAGTCGGACAGGGGCCCCCCGCATCTGGAGGCAGCTGCGTGCCGCTAGGGCGCAATAGCGGCGTTAGATCTGGACAGGGCCGAATACTCGGCCATTCGCCTGAAACACACATACTATCTGGGTGGGGATAAAGCAGGGAGACTATTAGCAAGTAAACTGCGGGCCAGGGTGAAGAAGGCACGGGTGAAGGCCCTCAGAAATGCGGATGGGGATACAGTGTGCCGGGATGACGAGGTTGCGGAGGTCTTCCGGGCGTACTACGCCACATTGTACAAAGGACCCCCCACACGAAGGTACTGAAGGGGAAGCCTATCTCCAAGGGGTGCGCACGGCGAAATTAGATACGGCAGGGGCAGGGACACTAGAAGCACCCATCAGGGTCGAAGAGGTGATTAGCGCAATCTCACGTTTAAAGCCTCTCAAGTCGCCGGGCCCCGACGGATTCTCAGCGGGGTTCTATAAAGCACTATGCCCCTTAATAGCTCCAGTACTGACGAGACTCTTTAACTCCTTTCAAGGCCCTGGGTCCATTCCCCCCGACATGCTTGTGGCGGACGTCGTGGTAATTCCCAAACCGGGGAAAGACGGGACCCAATGCAGCGCTTACCCACCCATCTCCCTGCTGAATCTGGACCTAAAATTATTCACTGGTATTCTAGCGGCACGTCTAGGCCCCTATAAACCAGGTATCATTGAACCGGACCAGAGCGGATTTGTCGCCAACCGCCAGAGCAGCGATCATACTAAGCGGGTCATGCACTTAATAGACAAAGCACATCGTACCAAGATGGACGCAGTGCTGCTCTCGGTAGACGCAGAAAAAGCGTTTGACCACGTTAGTTCGGGTTTTCTTAACGCCACCCTGGCACATTTTGGGATTGGGTTTGGTTCCGAGGCTGGGTAGCCAGCTGTTACACCAGCCCTACAGCCACGATCAGGGTGAACGGCACAACGTCCAGGGCCTTTACAATCCAGAGAGGGACACGGCAGGGGTGTCCCCTCTCACCCCTTCTTTTCGCGTTATATGTGGAACCTTTGGCACAAAAAATCCGGGACAACTCGGAGATTGTTGGGATTCCCTTTGGGGGGGAAAGGCATACGATAAGCCTGTATGCAGACAATATTCTGGCGTCCTTGGAATCTCCGGAGAGATCCGTCCCGGCCTTCATGCAGGAGTTGGAGGAGTTTGGCCGGGTATCGGGGTCTAAGGTCAATGTCGAAAAGTCGATAATGTTACCCCTGGGTCGCAACGCTAATATGCAGGCACTGGATCACCCCGCATATGGGGAACTGCAAATTCAGGATACGCTCAACTACCTGGGCATTATCCTGGCCCCTACGGTCACGCGCACAGTCGACCTGAACTACACCATGCTCTTGTCCCAAACGCAGTTGACCCTCGGACGATGGCAGAAACAATCGATGTCCCTCCTTGGGAGGATAGCCGCGATAAAAATGAACATCCTTCCCAAGGCACTCTACATTTTTCAGACCATTCCGGTCGGGCCCCGGGCGGGAATTATACGCAAGGTGCAGGGAGCAGTACAACAATTTATATGGGCCGGAGCACGCCCTCGCAAGGCTAGGGCTCTATCCCACAAACCCCTCGACGAAGGCGGGCTAGGCATTCCCCACCTTATGGAATACTTCAAGGCGGCCCAACTGCGCTACCTTGTAGAATGGAGCAGGCCGGAGTCTGAAAAGCGGTGGCTCTTCCAGGATCGCGCCTTAGCAAACACATCCTTGTGGAAGGTCCCCTTTCTGAAACGCCCAGACCGGCCACCTAACTTGAAGGGGTCCCCGATCACACACACATTGCTACAAGTGTGGGATTCGGTTGCGGTTAAGCGAGGACTTACCTCCTTCCCATCCCCAATCACGCCCCTCTTCGACAATCCGGAGTTCTTACCAGGGACGGAAGCAAAAGCGTTCCCACAATGGAGAGCTACCGATTGTAGATCGGCTGGGCATTTATTTGACTTAGACGGATTCCTCCCCCTGTCGACTGCAATGCAATCCTACAATATAAAGGCACCCCAGCGATACCAGTACTTTCAACTACGACATTGGCTTCTCCATCCGGAGGTGCGACCCGAGGTGGGCAGAAAACTCACTTCCTACGAACGGTGGCTCCTGACTAAATCATCGGACAAGCAAATGATCTCGGAGATCCATAAAATGCTTCATCCCCAGACCCTGTTCGCGCCCTCGGCCGGACAGAAAAGATGGGCGAGGGAGTTGGGGAGAGATCTGACGGAGAAGGAATGGAAAGATATTTATTACAGAGCCAACCACACAGCCCGTAATATGGCTAGTAGAGAGGCGGCAGTCAAGATCACCACGTATTGGTATTTGACGCCGGCTAGACTGCATCGGGGAAATCCTGACCGCAGCCCCACATGCTGGCGCGGCTGCGACGCTGAGGGCACCCTCACGCACCTTCTATGGGACTGTAGGGAACTAACGGACTACTGGCACACTGTATTAGACGATATCGACAGACACTTTGACACAGAAATCCCTCGATTCCCTGCCTATACACTCCTAGGGTTACCCAATTCACTAACGTTCCCCTTAAAGTCGGTCAGGGGGAGGCAGATGGGCTTAGCAATGGGGGCGGCGGTTCAGCACATTCTCTCCCTATGGGGGAAACCAACCAAACCCACACATACGGGCTGGCTTCATCGTCTATGGTATACGGTGGGCATGGAACGGATACAGGCCACCCTCACTAGCTCCATAGCAACCTTCCACACTGTCTGGAAACCCCTGTTGTCCTTGCTATCGACAGAAATGAATGAATTGACTTGCCCAAGATACCTCCGCCTTCTCCGCCTCACGGACACGCCGCCCGAAACCGAAACCACCACACCAGGTACAACTTAATCGATAACCCTGGGGGAGGGAGAAAGCTGGGGACGGGTCTGGGCCACACACGGAGGAGGAAACAGGGGGACTAAGCGGGAAACACGGAGCGGCGACACTGCACATAACCACTGCCCTCCGCAGTGGATTGCGGCCTCACCGGAGACAACATATAGCACATCGGTTCGGGGAGGGGGGAAGGGGGAGGGGGGGAGGCGGGGAAGTTAGTTTTGTTTCAAGTTATATTGATCATATTTAGAAAACTGGAAGGAATGCACCTTCAGGCGTACCTCATGATTTCTGACGCGGCCGGCCCCCGGGTTGTGGCACACACGCTGTGTATAACTATGATTGTCCCGCTCTGCCGGCCTATGGATGTAGGCAGTGAGCCGTGTAAGATTATGATGCCTTCCTTAATAAATATGTTCTAACCATAAAATGCAGAGTTTGCAACCAATCAAGCCAGAACAGATTTACTTTGAAGTCTCCTTGTTACCAATTTCTTTGTGGCAGTTTAAAAAAAATAAGGGGCTTAGTTATGAGAAGCTTGCGTTGCTGGAGCATCACTTTTTGTTATGCTCTGGTGGCGCAAGCCTATAAATCATATCTATGAGGCAAAGGAAAGCCACTCTGCGTCGCTGCCTTGCCTTACTCTGCGTCAAGGAGGCGTTCCATGGGCGTTGCAGTGGGTTTTCCCATGGAACACCCATGGATTTTGACGCTTCCCCAAATGTACTTAATCACATAAACTTGGAGCAGCACCAAAACCTTACCCCTCCCCAGAGCAGGCATAACGAGGAGAAATATTTATATTTCTCCTTGTTTTTTCCTCTTTCCATGTGCAGCACACACAGAAAGAGGAAAACACCTCATAGGATTGTTTTTGTGCAGGAAGGGCATAGGATTGTTTTTGTGCAGGAAGGTGCCCCTTCCTGCACAAAAACAATCCTGCCTGCAATAGCAGCACCCTTGCACCATGGTGCAAGGGCGCCTACGTTGGCGCTAAGCAGCAAATTGTGCGTCAGCGCAGGGGAAAGTACAGGAATTCACTGTATTTCATAAATACGGTGCATTCCTGCCCTTTCACTTTGGCGTAGGGCAGCGCAGCAAAAAGACTTGCGGCACTGCCCTACGCCAATTCCTCTTAAATGTGGCCCTAAATGTGTAAGTTGAGGCACAGATTAACTAAGATTTACCGTTGGGGTTACGTCATTTATGGTCTAGCCCCGATGCAGAAGCTATATTGGGATTTACAAAGCCACGCAAATCCCGATTTGCGTGGCTTTGTGGGAAAAAAAGTAACACAACACATAGTGCTGCCATGCATTACCATGCACCAGGTAGGCATTACATGGGTGGTGCTGGAGCATTCCCGTGCATCCACCCATGTATTTTGACGCAAACCCATATTTACAAAGATTTAGAGACATAGGTTTGAGCCAAAATGGTGTTCCTACCTGAGGCTGGCATAACAAGAAGAAATATCCAGTAGCGGCCAGTGTTGTGGACAGGTGGCAGTGTGGGCGGGTAGGGGGGAGGATGGAAGGCATAGGGGTCATAGGTGGGCAAAATAATACAATTATCATTTAAAAAAACGTACATCCAGCCGGCCGCGTCACGCTCTTCTGCATCTCTTCTTGCAGACATAGAATCCCAGTCTGCCCTGCGGCCAATCCTGAAGCTGCTCTCATGCATGACAGTAGCTTAAGGATTGACCTGAGCGCCCTCGATTTGCACTCACAGACAGACTGGGAGTCTGTGCCTCTCTCCAATCTAGCAACGCAGCTGGGTTGGAGACAGCTTCAATGAGCATGACAGTTTGGCCGGCCTGAGACAACCGGTCAAACCGTCATGTGCAATGAAGGCAGTGCACTACAACTCCCCCTGTCATCCCGCTGGCCCCGCCCACAAGACTCGGCCGAAAGGAAAAATAAAACAAGTGTTTACTATCGTTTTATTTTTCCTTTCCTGACGCTTTGGGGGGGGGGGTGACGCGCCTACGTCATAGCGAAAGAGCCACTGCTGGTAATATCTTTATTTCTCCTAATTTTCTCTTGCATATGTGGTCCGTGATGCCATTCCCTGAAGTCTCGCATGATGTCACGGACCAAAATGTCACGTGCCGAGATGTCACTTGCATTCAGCCTAATTTAGTTGGTCCTTCCACTTCTTTTATTAGGACATGTGCCCTGGATATTATCATTTTGAGACACACCACTCCTCCTGCCACGCTCCCATCACATTCCCCTATATCGTGTCTCCCCTTTTCTCTTTCCTGGTCTCTTTTTTCCATCTCTCCTATTCTGACACAGCGCTTTTATGTGATCTTTGGGTGGCATAAAGCGCTATATACATAACCGACAGAGGCATTGCATTGCATTGTTCAACATAACACAGACATTTGTTCTGAACAACTCAGATCGGCCGACCCTCTCGGAACTGCCAAAAGCTCTGTAGTGCCTGATAATGACAGAGTGGGCGCTACACTACTGCCAAAACACAATTATTACTGGCTGGGTTTACGAGTATCACGGAATATACATGGAAATGTTAATAAGGTCATCATTTTCCATGTTCTCGTCGTTTAGTGTCGGCCGGGGTCGGAGTTTGCCACAGGCACGAGGCACGGCTATAGCTGCCACTCCCCGCTGGAGGTGCCCGGGCTGCTTCCTGCTGATAAGGGCGAAGGGCGGTATTGTGTGTCAGGCATAAACTGTGCTGACCCCGGACAGGAAGTGCGATGGCACAAGGGGCTCGCGCTCTGAGGGTGTGTGCTCCCCCTCCCCGGATCCTGTCAGGCTGCAGGATAGCACGGCAGCTGAGCGCGCTCAGTGACGATCACGAGCGGCCTGTAAACCTACATAACAATTTAAAAAAAATGTATAAACAAAATTCGGGTATTTTTACATCAAAAGCATGCAGTTAATTTTCACTAAAGCTCTTGGCTACATCTTTCGATAACTTCGGAGCGCTGAGAGATACAGAAAGCTAAGCAGACAACTGGCAAAATTAGAAAGGTGTGCTTCTCTCCCACTGCCCTCTGTGGTGTTTCCCTCGTGTGCTTTTCCGCCTTGCATTGCTATATCAGCAGTGTGCTTCTCTCCACCATCTCCTCCAGGTTTCTCTCTCTTTCACCATTTGCTTTTCTCCCCCCGCACTCCACCTCTTTCTCTCTCTCTCTCTCGTTTGGTTTTCCCCGCCCTTCCACCCATGGCCTCTGTGTTGCATTCCCCCACCCATCCCTCCAGTATTGGGTCCCCACACCTACGCCCCATGTTGTTTTCGCCCTCCCGGATGCCCGTGTTGCATCCACCCTCCGCCCCGTGTCGCTTCTTTCGCCCTCCTTGCTTCCTCCATGTGCTTTAATCAATGCTTTTGCATGGGTTTTTTTTCTTTGTATGTACCAGTCCAACGAGGATGGACACATTCATTTTGATAAAAATCGGCCACTTCATTTTGATGCTGTGGGCGTCCACGTCATAGCCTTTTTTAAATTCTTCTTTAGCTGTGCTGTACTGCTATAAACCATTGGCGAAGCCAATAGTTACCAAAGGTGTGACCTATTGGCTTTGCCAATGCTTGTTTGAAAAAGTGCTGAGAAGAGAAGGGCTCAGGCAATGTTCTCAGTTCAAAGGTGAGCCGATGGGGCTGTTTGCCCTCGCACAGGTTGCCTGCTGGACGCATGCCAGGGATTACAGGTTGAGGTGTGTGCAGACAGACCGGTTCTGGTGTGCATCAATTCATTCCCAAACTCCCACACCCTCCGCGCCCAGGCTCCCGTGACGCTCTTGCGCAGAGGTATCCCGGGCCTCGGGCACACTGCACAATACCTCTGGAGTTTATAATAGAACATAATCTCAGGAGCTCGGAAACTATTTAAAGGGCTTGCAATACGCATATCGGTGACCTGGTGACCCCGACACGCTCTGATGAGCCTTTTTTAGTTAAAGGGTTATTAAGAGGCATTTGGAAAAGTTAGTCTGTTTTCTGACGTGTTTGGAACGGCAATCAGACTGCACAGTCATCGCTGCTTTTTTTTTTAGACTTGTTACACATAGGCAGAAATGTTTTAAAACAGGGGGTATTAACCTTTGGTTCGGGGACCCCTGGGGGTCCTGGAAGCCTAATCAGGGGGTCCTTGACTGTGATAATTACATAATATTAATAGATTAATAAATTGTATATAAATAAAGAAGTAAAATGCAACACTGAATGCTAAAAATTAAGTTTGTTTCCTCAGATTGATTCGTTGGAGCACTGCAAGTGCAACAAACACGGATGATGAATGGATGGATGGCCTCAGCTGAATTTAGAAACCTCTCCATTAAAATGTTGATTTTCTTTATATTTGTTTGTGAATTAAATAAAATATTCTGTCATTTGTGTATCTGTTTGATGGAGGCTTGCTTCTGTAGTTTTTTGTGTATTTTGCTATGGTACAAATGATCGAAAATTCTTAGGCGGCTTCCAGTAATGACTTAGTGGTGGTCCTCGGATTCCAAGAATGATTCAGTGGGGGTCCCCGAGTTCCAGTAGTGATTAAATGGGTGTCCACAGAATTCAAAAGGTTAAGAACCACTGCTCTAAAAGATTGCTATAAGGTGAGTGCACCTTATAGCGGGGTGGGGCTGGGCTATCAGCCAGCAGGGGGAGGAGTGGTATCTGCACTTAAGTGTGCAGGACGATTTGGCCAGCCATCTCTGGCTAGCCAAACCGTCATGTGCACTTTGCATGTTCTCCACCCAGGCTGTATTACAGCCTGGGTGGAGAACATGCCTAGGCTCCCACTGCCTGTCTGAGCGCCGAACCATGGTGCTCAGACCAATCACGATGCTGCTATCAGCAGCGTCGTGATTGGCTGACAGAGACTGGGATATATACACAGAAGGGGCCTGAGGAGATTTAGAAGACCAACGAGGGCAAACTCCCCAATCACTGGGAGCCTGGGTGCTTCCTGTTCCCGTCGTCAACGGAAGAAGAACGGAGGAAGGCGGTGACCAGGTTAGTACAATTTTCTTTCTTTTTTTTTTATCCCCCCCCCTCCCGTCTGTCGCCCCCCCCGGCCGCACTACCACCATGGCCCTATAGCAGGCGCCACTGGTTTTTATTAGTTTTTAATGAGAGGATGTCTGTAGTCTCCAGTTTATTACTGGATGCGGGTATGACAGACTCAGTATGAAGAGAATATGAGGTAAGATCCCTACAACTGCCAAACGTCAAACCGCGGGGAAGGGGTATTGGGGCAATTGGTCATGCAGTTCATGGACAAGAAGGCCAACTGCACCCACCTTTGCTCACGCTGATAAAAACATAGTCAGTGCCACAGCAGGGCAACAGGAATCTCCAGGGGCAGCCTTCAAACAGATGACCACATTGTTCCTTGTTGATTAATCTCACAAACTGGCAAATTAATCAGTAAGCAGCAGTTTCTATTTGGATAATATGCCACTGCAAGCCACCTGTCATGTCATTCTTGGATGTCACCACCTACTCACGAATAGGAAAGAAGCCAAAAGTGGCATCCTTAAAACAGACAACAGAAAAAGTGTCCACGCTGTCTCTGTCGTATCGCCTCTTGACATCGGGTGCAGGCCCAGACATTCTTTCCAGCCAGCCATTGTCCTTTTAATCCAGATCAGTCACCATCTAAGTTGGTTTCTTGGCACTAGTCAACCCATTGTGCTATAAGCCAAACTTGTTAAACTATCTCTGAAGTTGCAAAACAAAGTGTTGCACGTGTATCATAACAACACTCAAATCTTCAAAGCAAAAAAATAAATTTACCAGAGAAAAATACCTTGTAAATTTGCATTTGCAGGCCCAGTTTGGTGTATCTCCACACACACTAGACTCACCTTCTGTGCCTCTGCAGTTGTTGTCCTTGTCTTTTTTGTTGCATTTGCACTCAGCATGGGGAGAGGCACCACATCTGGTGCAGGCATGCTCGAGGGCGGGTCTTTCTGGTCAATGTGCCATGTCACCTTTCATTTGAAACCTAAAATGGGAGGCTCGAAGGACCGATTCCCTCTACTCCCTACCACCTCTGGGTCTAAATGCCTATCGGGTTCAGTCCAGGATAGCGCTCATAAAAATCAGTGTGATACAACCAAATGTGTCTGATCAATGCACAGCTTATCGACTGCTGCACATAGACGCTGGATTCAGGATTTGGTTCAAAACCCCTGTGAGTTACAGTCTTCTTAGGACACATTATACAACAACCCTGGCATTTCCAGCATGACTGCGGTGAGCTGTGCATTCCAGCAGCCAGTCTGTCAGAGTCCTATCGACCACTGTATTCTTGAGCCTAATATCCGGATCGCTCTCTTCCCAGCAGCCTCTCCATCCATCCCCTTCTAAACCAGGACATCAAAATCGATGTAGGAGGACATGTAAATATTTCATTTACTTCCTGTGGCAATCAGTGCCCCAGGCTCCCTATTTTTGATAGTATTAGGGGTGTTAAGGACATGGCGCTGGCACAATACCCTTATACTTAGGCTGTTGGCACATGGCTCCATTGAGATGGATGTTAAGAATCCTTCTTTTTTTCATGATGAGGGAGATTTATCCACCCTTTATCTGCAGGCTGCTCAGTCGGATGGTAGCAAGGGTGTAGTTTGTAGTGTTAGCAGGGGCAGTCTAGCCAACAGCCTTAAATATGCCCCGGCGATGGTGTTCTGAGTCATAGACTGGCACGGTGCCCACAAAGGTCCACAGGGAAACTGGACCAAAATCCCTTTACTCTGCTCTAGGACCCTTGAGGCCAGAGAAACCTAAGACTCCAGAACTGCCCACTAGGACCAGTGTTCCACCACAACCAAATTTGACCCAGTGCAAAAAAAAAAATCAGAAAATTGGCCACTCTAGTGCCTATCCCCCCAATAAACAGCAGTCTGTCCTTCCTCTTGGTACCCTGTCAGCAGATAATGTGTAGGGGAAACAAAATCCAGCTGGGAGGAGCTGGCAAACCCTCACAGCAAGTCTTCGAAGCAGAGAGAGGGGGGTCCTGTGCTGTGGCCGCAGCTCAGAGAAGAGTAGATCATGGAGGATCCTTACAGCACAGGAACATAGGGACTGCAGTGTCTCCACCGTGGTACCTTCCAAACTACAAAGAGGCTACAAGATCACCAGATACTTCTGGTGACTGCTGCTATGTCCTGGAAGCCATTTAATGTCACTGCTGAAAATGTTACTGTACAATATTTCAGGGAGTTTGGAATGGTCTCAAATAAGAGCTCCTATCACCTTTATGCTACCTGGACATTCAAACTGGGTTCTAAAAGTCTGCATCTGAAATGGATCAACAATATACAAGAGACGGCAAACAGCAAGGGAATGTGGGGACTCTGCCCTTCCTCCCAGGTCCACCATTTTAGAAGCCCAGCAATTCAACCTGTGCAGTTTTGAGGCATATGTCTTGCCTTTCTAAGTTCATTTTGTTGCAGACATTTGCATGATAATCACCAATATAAGAAAATGCTATACAACATTTACAAGACTAATACACATCTGAAAACCAAATATATACATAAAGCCATCTATAACTTTTGTATTTTTTGTCTTTGGGTCATTTGTGTAACTCTTAAACTCTCTGGTGCCTAAGCTCTAGAATCGATGTTCTGCATTGCGCTGCATACATTAATGGTGTCATATTACAAAGGTTGTCGTTGACATCCCAGTTTTAGTTTTCTAATTCATTTATTATAAGTATCTTCCAAAGACACCCTAGGCAGTTTGTCATGGGAGGACTTGTGTTCATTCACTCACACTTATTTGCACCGCTATTGAAACTTAAAGGACACCATATTCAAGTGGTTCTATAGTGTTCATGTTTTAAAACTATTCCCCCCCCCCACCCGATCTTTGCTTCCCTCTATCCTAAAGGATCAATGCCTAGGGCAAAGAATTTGTTCTTCTCTTATTAGGCCGAAAGTTTTTTTACTACCTCAGTGTGCCAATAAATGGGCAGTCAAAGTGGGCAGGTTTATTTGTCCTCAAAGCTGGCCTGTCTTTCCTCGCAAAGTGTTTTGATAGCGTAATAAATTTAGGTGGGTGCTTTTGAGGTGGGTACTTTTGAAGTTAAGGCATGTACTTCTGGAACTTTGAAAAACTAGCTCCGAACAGACTCTCCGTGGCAGACGTTGGAAGGGGGTGACCTCTCACTCACAGGATGCTAGCCGTCTTATCTACTGATATGTCATGCACACTCGCCAGCCCCCTCACCCCTACAAGGGGCTCCCAGCACTGCGATGGCAGACATGGTGCCGAAGTGTTGCAAGGATTCTGAGAAACCCCTTTAGGATTTCGATACATTGTGGATAATGGGATTAGGGCCTCTCCTCCAGAGGGGGTGACTGCTTCAGGTCCGGGAGTGAGGGTGAACGATAGCCCTTATCTAACGTATAGATAGCCACGAGAAAGAAAATGGAAGCGAATCAAGGAAGTGAGGAAACAAATTCATCGATTGGGGACTGAAGCACGAGGGAGCTGCAAGATTGTGGATAACAGACACCCACTCTCCTGGCACCCTTTTATTTCTGGGGGTAATTGTGCCTGACTGTGAAGCACTGAGTATCTCACACAGCATGAAAGAGCCCCCGGCCTGCACTGGGCGGGTGACTCACATCCTAGCAGTGCAGACGCACAAGGATGGAAGAGCGCAGTCATATGCCTGAAGGCCGCTTGGATTGGACGTGTTAGTTGAAACAAAATGTACACTGCCAATGAAAACTGTTGGGAAATGTCAGATCTCTTCCTGAATGGCGCTTATTCGGATGCCAACCAAAGATACAGACTCTGCACCCCTCCTTCCTCTCAGAGATTGGAGTGATCTAGACAAGAGATGCATTGTTCCTTCATCCCAGTGGTACAACATACGCACAGCCTAATACACTGCACAAAGGACATTTGCAGCAGCATTTGCATGGCTCCGCGTGTGCAAAATGACAATGACATTGACTAGCCAGTGTGATAATACTATGTTTGCACCAATGTCAGTGAAACTTACCCAGCAGCAGGGCACGTTGTATGTTATCTAGTCCTTAACATATAAGCAGCATCTGGCCTATGGTTAGCATAGGGCTGTATGACCCCAGTTTGCTCAGGTACAAATCCACAATGGGTGGCCCTGTGCAGACCGGGACAGTGCAACCCGCTGCTGAAGGAATGCACTGTTTCACCAATCTGAATTAGTACATGCACTGCTGACCATGCAGAACAAAAACACAGTGGTAGTTCAGCCGCTCCTGTGAGTTTCTCTGCATGTAGCTCCCAAGATGGTGTGTGCCATCACAGAGTGTACCTAGCCTAGTGCAGACTTTAAGCACCCCCTCCCTGCAGAGCCAGTGTACATGGTGGGCCTGCCCAGATACTGACAGCATGGGCCCTACTGTATTTTCAATGTATCATCAAAGAACGGGTATGCCTTTGATGGGGGTAATGGCGAGTCACAAGCTGCCCCCTGACCCCCCAGAGAGGCAGGGGTTGTATTTCTAATCCCCGGTGCAAAGACGAATGAGAAATACAGTTGGACTGCGACCCATACACAACCCAACAAGCTGTACTGTGCAGGTGGTACTTTCTGGTCACGATTAGTCCCTCTAGGTGAGTTCAGGGACACAGTGGAACTCCAAACCCTCTTTCATTAATGAATAACACGCTCAAAATAGTACAAGGAAACACGAGGTAAAACTTTAAAATATTTATTTCTAAAGCCCAAGTTTAGCACATAAAGTATGAATGGTAACTACAGAGTATGTGAAAATAAATGCAGCATTGCATGTCCTGCCCAGTGAAAACAATATGAATATTTCTAACATGGATAGCAAATTGCTAGCATCCCAACACCCTTTCTCTACTTCTAAGCGCTATGCTAAGAAATAGCAGAAACAGAAAATAGCAAGCCTAAAAATTGAGTTTCTTAAGATGGACTGCACAGCTTACCTTCTTTAGCTAGAAATAGCTGTTTAGCTATTCTCTTTCACAGCCCCTGCCCTGGAATGATAAGGAACACCCGGGTTGAAGGCCTATTCTCTGCGCCGCTCTCGGAGCCCGGAGCAGTCCCTAACTGGGACTGGTTTGCAGCAAACCGGCATGATCTATGGCCTGATAGTTCTGCCACAAAGGCTCTCCAAACAATGGTCAAATACAGGAGTTTTTACATCACCTGATCACTGAGATTTACCTTATGTTTATAATTTTGGCAACACTAAATTCCCACTAAGACTAAATAAGTATGACGTAAAATGCGTCCTCTCAATTGGCATGTTGACATTTTAGCCTCCACTTTAAGGGTCCATATTAACATGGCAGCGGCCGTAACATAAACAACGAAAATATGTCAGCTTGGATAGGAGGGGAACATGATGCTAACACGATGCTAACACATATGCATGTGTCTAGCCTTGACACTTCCTAATAGAAAAAAAAGAGCCTGTAGACAAGCACATGACAAAAATAGAAGAAATTCAAACAGGCCCATTCACAGTGTTCATGACTGAAGGGTTCCCAGAACTTTACTATGCCTCATCCATAAGCAAGCCCCTGAGTGGACGCACGGTCGGTGTGTAATAACCTCCCAACCAAGTGGCACACAGTTAGTGTCTCCCTCTAGGGCCTGTATGCCTGTACGTCTGTTTCAGTGCTATGGAGCAGGTGCATGAGACAAGATACCCATTCATTTGCATGAGACTACATCCCCAGGCAAATAAGAAATGGCACGCTTGTCACTGCACAGGCACTATCTGTGCACCAGGATGAAGGATATTATTGAAGCAGCTGTGCAAACATCAGCGGCCTCTTTTGTAATGCCAAAGAAATGTGGAACACTAAAATGAGCACAAACATCCATTGCCGTCCCTAGGTACTTCTCACAATACACCCTGGTAAGTTGTGGCAGAAGTGGATTGGCTAAACACTGCATAGTTGTACATACTTTCAATCAAACAGATGTTTTACATTTATTTCCTTGTGAATGTGCTTTAAAATGTGGAGAAACATTTAGGTTGCATATTCCAATTTTCCCCAATACAATTGTACAGAATTCAATCCAAGTGAAAGTAAATTTACTTATTGTTGACTTACGACTGTTGACATAGTTACGCATTAGCGCCACTTAGAGCATACTATTTGCTTATTTCTGTAAAGCTCTGCACATCACATAGATGCCTCCTCACAATGCTAGGGGGAACACAGCAGCAAGTTGCAAGCCATGTGAGCAGATCAAAATATTCTGTTGGTCTGCAGATAATTCTTGAAAATAGACCAAAGGCAAGAGGCACGCGTTATCCTTCATTGATAATCCAAATCATGGGATACCATCTCCAACTGGAAGTTAGATGGAAACACATCAAAATGTTCATGTGGCAAAAAGTATGTGGCAATGATGAGGACCTAATGTTCAAGGTTTGGTACCTAGTTCTGATCCTTCAGGCCATAGGCTAAGTGGAAGAGATGGCTTTTCAGACTACTTCTGAATTTTAGCAAGTTCTCTTCATGTCTGAAGAAGAGATGTATGGAGTTCTAGAGACCTGTGCCTTGCACATGTAAAGATCATCCTCCAAATCACATGATCTTATTTGAACAAATCTTTCTGTATTCGTAAAGGCTGATCTCGGGTGTCTGGGAGACTACTACAAATGATGGACTCCCTTGAGGTATGCTGAAGAGGGCCAAGGAGATATTTATGGACTAAGCAAAACATTTTGAATTGTCGTCTCTCCGGGACCAGGTGTCACTGATGTGACAAATGGGTCCGCGTAACATGGCATCAGTGTTTAAGCTTGAGTATGAGTTGAACAGCATCATTTTGGATTGTATAGCTTGACCAGAGACTTCTCAGGGACATCTATGTTAGGGAATTAGCTATCATCACTGTTTGACTTTTAGCGGTATTGGGGATTTGGGGTGCGAGAGGAACGCTGGACCCCAGTGTTGCTGTATTTTACCCAGTTGGAGTGGGCGGCGATCTTATTGCATACATTTTAGTCTATATATCAATTTCTACACCACTAGCCCGTGTACAGGCTGATATGATCATTCAGATGCAATGAGACAATGGCTTGAAAAGATAATATTCAACAAAGAGGATGTGCTTATAAGCTGCATTCTTGATGACAGCTTTCTCTTAGTGGGCGAAGGTGAGATCAATGTTGAACCACGCGCCCAGATACAGAACAATGGTGGTTGCTGCGGATGGGCTGCCAATGCATCTAAGATAAGATGAGTTAACTGAACCCATGAGGATGGTCTCGGTTGTTATGACTGTTGGGATAGAGGCAATATTCTTGCATCCAGGGGCGGACTTGCTTTAAGCAACATGTTACTTGTGATACCGACTTTTCTTTCGATTTGAGGTAGATTATTGCCACTATTGCATTGATATCACAGGAGTGAGGCATAGGATAGGAAAGAAGTCCTTTATTGTGCATCATGTCACTGTGCAATATGTTATACTAACGCTACTTCATGCAAAATGATGCCTAATTAAGGAAACACTTTCCTGTAGAATTCTTTCAGCAAGAATGCTCTTTCAAGAAACAGCCATCTGCTTATGCTGACCAGTCTTCACATACATGTCAAGCAGCTTATTTATGAGAGCCCTGCATGTCTTTTACACCACGTAAAGTGGTACATGCGTAAAGATTTATGAAGCCATGCAAAGCCATCCTGCATGGTGCTGGTGTCGCCTAAGTAGTCATGAATAAGGTAACACAGTGCAAATCGCTGCATTACCTTACTTTTCATCCGGGAGGAGTTCCATGGGCTTTATGGTGGGTTTCCCACGCAACACCCATGGAACTTGACGCTGCCCCAGATTTACAAAGTGATGTAAACCTGGAGAAGCGTCAAATCCATACGCCTCCCAAGGTGAAGCGTAACGAGGAGAAATGTGTTAATTTCTCCTCGTTTGTTCCTTTTTCCATGTGTGTTGCATGATGCAGCACATGGAAAGAGGAAAACGCCTCGTAGGATTGTTTTTGTGCAGGAAGATGCCCCTTCCTGTACAAAAACAATCCTGCCTGCAACGGAGGCACCCTTGCACCATGGTGCAAGGGCACCTACATAGGTGCTAGGCTGACAAACCAACACCATCACAGGCAGAAAGGACAGGAATGCACCGTATTGCTTCAATACGGTGCATTTCTGCCCTTTCACTTTAGCGTAGGGCAGCACAGCAAAGTGGCTTGCTGCGCTGCCCTATGCCATAAATGAGGCCCCAAGCGTGCAAACAAACTAAATTTGTGAATGTAAAATTAGAAAACATGTGTGAAAAGCTGCTTGTAAAATACTGGTAACCTTCAGACATCCCTTTTGCTTGCTGCATATATCTTCCAGCACATTAACGTGTTTTCACCAGAGTAGGAAGTTATTGGTCAACCAGTACATCCGCTTTGATGTCTCCCAGTGTTCCTGTATATTTGCTGTTCTCTTCCGTTGCAGGCCCACGCTTACATTCCTTTGCAAAGGCAAAAATCCTGTGAGCTAAAATATATTCTCACTTCAAGAAGAGAATAGCACCGTGCATACACTGCCCTAGAGTCTGTGAAAAAAAGACACACTGTAGTGTACACTATGGAGCATATTTATGGGTCTGTGACGCAGCACAGTGCAGCAAGTCACCTTGCTGTGCTGCATCACAGAGAAAGGGCAGGAATTCACCATATTTAAAAGAATGCAGCACATTCCTGTCCTTGTCCCTGCGCTGGCGCTGTTTTTGGCTGCTTACCGCCAACGCAAGTACCCTTGCAACATGGTGGGATTGTTTTATATGCAGGAAGGGGCACCTTCCTGCATAAAAACAATCCTGAGAGGCATATTTCTCCTCGTTATGTCTCCCCTGTGAAGGCGTATCTTCTTATCGCATTCCCAGGTCTATCACTTTTGGCAAATCTGGAAATGCGTCAAAAACCATGGGTGTTGCTTGTGAACACCGATGCGATGCCCATGGAACACCTTCCCAGGCCAGAGTAACGTTACGCAGCGGTTTACGCTGTGGCCTTGCATGGCTCCATAAATCGCATTTTGGACTTGCATTGAGCTTGCACCACATTGCGACGCAACCCTTCTCATAAATATGCCCCTATGTGTACAATGTAGTGTACACTATCACTCTCCAGAAAAGGGATCGTTGTTCCAAACAACTAAATACAGACACTTTAAAAACCTGACCATGATAACGATCTCGTGTTGTAGGAAACAAAATAAAAGTGTTTATCTCATAATACCTACATTAGCGCAGTCCCTTCCGGAGCAATCGTCTCTTGCATTAGCAATATGTGCAACAGTCAAGGGTGTCATCACATTAATGCTTAAAGGTCATCTGGGTAAAGTGGCTCTGGCTTTAGAAAGTATGAACCCCTCCACTGAGCAGGGATGATCCATGTGATATTGCTGTTGCTACTGATGTATGTTTTTCTGACAGTGTGTTATTATTGTTTGCTTCTCTTCCACAACTATTTCTTGTTTATATCTCTCTTTCTAAATCTCTCAATGTCTCAGGCTCTAACCCATCCCTCTCTATTCTCTACCTCTATTTGCTCCCTTTGTGTTCACTTTCCATATATTTTTTTAACCTATCTTTAAGTCTTGCGGCCTTCTTCCTCTTCCCTCTCCTTTCAAGACTTCCTCATTGCTGCTTTTTTGACTGCCCTCTCCCTCTCCCCTCTATTATTCATGTTCTTCCACCCCTTCTCTCTGAATCTGATCTGGCGTAATGGCCAGAGCGGCCGACTTTGGCATTGGAGAACCAGGTTCGAGCTTCGGCGTTGTCTTAAAATCCTGTGATTTTGGGCAATTCACTTAATCTCCCGGTGCCTACAAAAAATGTGTGTCCTTGTGGAATGTAACTGGTGCTCATGCAAAGTGTTCAAATACCTTTTGTCAGGGGTGTAATGGAGGCCTCTGTGAGGAGGGGGGGGCACCAGGGTGTCTTGTTTTGGAAGAGGGCCCCCTCACCCTGTAAGCCATGCCATTGCATGCCTTGCAGAATGCGTGCAATGGCACGGAATAAAAAATAGTTAAACATGAGGGAAAGCCACTGTGCTTTACCTAGTAAGCCCGGCAGTGTAGGGGGTCCAACCATTCAGGGCCCTCCCCATTGAGCCCATTCTGCAGGGGGGGCCCCAGCATTTTGCATTACGCCACTGCCTTTGGGTCCAGTCCGCACTATATAAAACTGCAAAAACAAAATCTACTTCCAATCCTGAAACCACACTTTGCCCAGCTCCTGCTTTCCACCAGCTGCAGTACTGTCTGTACCTCAAGTAGAGTGGCCAGGGTGAGAGAAAAGGTGGCTGGCATCACTCAGGCAAGCCAACCACACTTCTTTGCAGGCAAGGGCGTAGCTTAGTCAGTGAGAATCAGGGGGTGTGAATATGAAATTTCCCAACTAAAATAGCAGCAGCCCGCTGCTATCCACCCGCAGGGTGGAGGGTTCAGGATTGACTGTTTCCATGATGAACAGGGTCAGTACTGATTTGCATTTGGTGAGCTTCTGTCTAGAGTGCCACAATGGGCAAAAAACAATGGGTTGCAACGCTACCCTGCCAGTGATTAGCCTATTTGCAAGCATTCATCCCATCAGCTTGTTGGTGTTTGATTGGCAGTAGTATGCCTGAAAACTTGAGACTGGCGCAGCTTTTCAACCCTGCAACTGCCAATGTTTGTCAAAACCTAGTAAATTTGCACCCATTCAAAAGTACTTCTATGGTTGCAGATTATCTATTTTATACGAAACTAAACTAGTCACTATCTATATTTAAGATGCCAATCCAAATAATGAAGTTAAAATCTCTTACCAAATTGAGAATGACGAGAAAAACTAACACAGACATAACAACCCATCTCAGGGCCCCCTCCCCCAATTACCAAACCAAGATGCGTTTGAGGGGTGTCACACCTCAAACACCCCTACTGAAGATATGCCCCTCCCCATCCCACCTGGACCTGGAAGTTCTCCCTGGGAACTCATGATTACGGTCATGTACAACACAACGGCGTGGAGTCCCTGTCCTGGGGTCACTTATTTTAAATGTATTTTCACTGCACGCACTCTTTTTTGTCTCCGCAACAAGAAGCGTTGATTGTAGACTTGTCGTATCAGAGCATTTGGGCAGGGCTTTATGTTTCTAGTCCTTGCCTTCTTGCCTTTTACAGATTTTATCAAGTGACTGACGACCCTGTGTACTAAGCCCAAGTCGCAAATAGAGGCGGGTGCGCAGGCAAATTAATAGGGTGAGCTGAGGCAAGCCGAGCCACGGGCCTAGCTTGGCTCTAAGAGTCCATGCATGGGCATGTCGATTATTCAACAAACATAATGGACAAATATGATACAACCTCTTCAAAATAAAAAAAAAGCGTATTACTTTACCTTGCAGAAACGTTTCAACTTAGTACATCAGATTATGCCACTGCGTAGATAGACATTTATTAAAAGTCATAGTTTTAGAAACATTCAGGACTCGCACTCCCAATGACAATGCCGTTAGTGAACTAAGAGGCAAGTCAATAAGTCATGTAAACCATAAACATAAACCAGATTCTCACTGTAGACAAACCAACAGTACAGTCTATCAAATTAAATATAAGAGGTGCTTGTGCTTCAAATATCCTGGACTCACATATTTAAAAAAGGCAGTCATATGTAATAATAATAAAATATGTGCCTAGGATCACAGAATTTGGATGAGCAGGGAAGCCGTATTGATTTCAGGTTATCTGGTTTCATATTTCGAAGTTCAGATACCAGATGGGTATCCCTGTCACTCTCTCTCCTGTGTACATCAAAGGTCACTGTTTTGTCTTTTATTCTTTGCTCAGGAGGAGAAAACCAACACAGAGATAGTAGACCCAACTCAAGGACCCTAAACCCAATTGCCAAGCCAAGGAAGCATTTATTTGGGAGATGTCACACCCCACACATGCCTAGGAGGCTTCGCCTAGGTTTGCAGGACTGAAACGAGATTAATACATGCTTCATTCAGTGCTATCAAGTGACTCCATTTTGTGCACGCTTTCAACTGTTTATCAGCAAGAGCAATACATTTTAATGCACCTTTTAGTTGGAAAAGGCTTTTACTATAAGAATACTGTGACAGGTTCCGAGCTGATGACCCACATCATTGGCCTTGGAGAATGTGGCATTCGTCACTGAAGAATGTAAACTGAGGCAGTGGTGGCATAGCAGGTCTGCAGCACATAACTGTGGGAGACTGGCAGCACCTTTAACCTTTCTAGAAAGTTAATATACTAAGTGGAGGCTGCAGTGATTCCCACCAGAGATTCCCCCAGTGTTAAGTCAATTAAATTGAGACAGTGGCTGTATTCTTCCGCAGAAAAACAGTGTACATCCGTTTTAGCTACAAAGGACACCCCTACAGCCTTGCTTTGTGTGAGGGACTGGTAGACCGTCACGCTATCACTTTAAGAAATCAAATAAACCTCTTTAGCTCCCTGATCTAGGGCTCAAAGAGTAGTTATGTCGCTGTGTCACAGAGACATGGAGACAACCCATGGACTCTTTCTAAAAATCCTTGGTCCAGCTCATTCAGTGGCACGTGAATGTTATTATAAAGTTGAATCCCTAACCCCTATTAACAAGTATTTTTGGAAAGTCAACGGGCGTCACATTTTATTTTTTTTAACCAATTTTTATTGATTTTACAACAGCAACAAAAACATGCCCACTTCCCCCAATCGGCACATTAGAGACAAAGTATCACAGCAGTTAATTGATCCCCACATCCAGTCCATAGTAAGCCCACCATCTGCCCTAAATCTTCTTGTGTTTGCAAGGGCAACCCCTGGCCTCATATTTGGGGCACTTGGGATGACCACACCAATCCACCCCTCCTCCACTCTACCACTGAGTGGGGGATCAGGGATTTCCAAAGGAGGGTAACGTCCAGCTTCGCCACCAGTGTCGCCACTCCGATGAAAGTTCGCTCCATCCTCGGTCCACCCACATCATCCAACAGTCCCAGCAGAGCAATCCTTGGAGAGAGATGGAGCCGTTGGCCTGGGATTGCGGGAAGTTCCCTCTCATAAGGGGACCAATCCTGGGCAGGACCAAACCATGAGGCCTCACATTTTGAAGGCATTAGTTGACCATTTGGCTTTGCCATTGCTTGGTGCCAATGTAAAACAACATCGGCAAAAAGTAAAATAGGTGTTGGCGATGTTTATGTTTATGTTTGGTGGTTTTATAAAGCGCATAGCTGCCCAAAGGCTTCCCAGCGCTGACAGAGAGAGATGCTGGCGACTGTACAAATAGGGTAATCATCATGGGAACAACCAAGCCTTGAGTTTTTTCCTGAAGCTGGGTTTTTCTTCCAGCGACCTCAGTTCCCTGGTCATGGAATGCCACAACTTCGGGACCAAGAATGAAAAAGATCTACCTCCCCATCTTGATCTCTTGATCCTCAGCATCTTTATGAGGCGGTCATGGGATGACCTTAGGTAACTCTTTGGTACATATGGTGAAATGAGTTCCCTGAGTGTAGCTGGTCCCCTGCCATTCATTGCTTTCTGAGCCATGCAGAGAGATTCTTTATTGATGGTTTGGGGACGGGAAGTATTCCCCAATCTTCTGGCCAGTTAATCATGGCCCTGGGCCAGTGATTATTTCCCAGGACCATCAGCTCAGTTTTGTCGCCATTTAATTTTGGGCTACAATTGGCCATCCAATTAGCCAGCTTTTTCATACAGGGTACCAATTGGAGGTTTTTTGAGTTCTGCCCCTTCGCCACCGATACCACCAGCTGTGTGTCGTCCACATATGACACTATCGACAGCCCAAACTCCTGAACAATTTTCGCCAATGGGCGCATATATATGTTAAACAATGTTGGGCTGAAAATCGAGCCCTGTTGGACTCCGCATGACATTGGCAGTGTAGAGGAAAGACAGGTGGATTCCATGATCTGAAATGTTCTGTCACTCAAAAAGGAGGTGAGCCATTAGAGGGCTTTGCCTGGATACCAACCTCCCTCAGCCTCTGTGCCAGGGTAGAGTGGTCCACGGTGTCAAAAGTCGCACTTAAATCTAGAAGCAAGATTACGGCTGAGCCCCCTTGATCTAATATCCCTTTGAGCTACTTAGTGACCACCAGAAGAGCTGATTCTGTACTGTGTTGTGGTCGGAAGCCCATCTGAATCTTATGCAGAAAGTTATTCTCTTCCAGAAACTGTGATAGGATATGATTAACATGTTTCTCCAGTAGTTTTCCCAGGATGGGTAGCAGCGAGATACGGCGAAAGTTCCCCAATACTGCTGGATCTAGGTGGGGCGTCTTCAACAAGAGCCTCACAATTGCATGCTTCCACTTCTTTGGGACTATACCGGTTTCAAGGGATAGTCTGAGGAGCTGTGGTGTGGTGGAGAGAACAGAGTCCCTACCCTTAAGTAAAATGTGGGGGGGAGCTGGATCTTGGGGAGATCCTGGTTTGATTATGTCCAAGAGGGGCCTAATATTTTCCTTATTCAGGGCTGTGATGTGATCTAATACAGGTGGAGCTGCCAACCCTGTGCGTTCAGCTACTTAATTCTGGTCTGGATCGGGGTAATTATCCTGCCATGATTCATTGCTGCCAGGAATGTTCCCCTGAAGTGAGTTATAGAAGTTATCAACTTTATTTTTGAAAAATACAGCTAACTCGTTACATCTCTCCTTAGTAGATTGATAAGGGGACTTACCCGTTGTCAGGGATTTGACAATCTTAAATAGTTCCCTAGGGGAGTTGGCCGCCATGATGATCTTCTCCTCGTAGTGCTTGGCCTGAGCTTGTTTAATGTCATTATGATAGTGTCTGATGGCACTTTTGTAATGGGTTTTTAGGGCGGGGGCATAGGACTTCCTCCAGTTCCTTTCTAGTTTCTTACAGTCCTTTTTCAGGGAGGCGAGATGATTGTTAAACGGAACGTTGTTGGAAAAAATCCAAAATGGGCAGCCTCATGATGATGTATATGTGCACATGTATCATCATGCATTCACACGTATGCGCCATGATGCTGCAGCAGACTTTTCATTTTATCTTTTAATTCATTGAGCCAAGCTGTTGGATGCTCATCTTGGAGTAGCTAATTAAGAAAATGCATCCTGGTAGGAAATTGCAGATGCTAGGCCCTCCAAAAAAAACGGGGCGTGGTAGGGATAGACATTGATTAACAGTGACCAGGGGGGCGACCGAAAGGATGAGTTGGGGTAGAGTAACACAGAGAGTGCCAGAGACTGGAATGCCGGTGGGGAAACAGGACTTGGGATAGAGAGTAAAAGAAAACACATGCACTCACATGGAATGCTGAAATAAAATGAAAAAAGTAGTTCCCTGGTTGTAAGTAGTAGAAGGATACAACCCATTCACTCAGAAATATTATGCTTTGCTCCAGGGGAGGGAAAAACAATAGAAGAGAAAGGAAAACCTTGCATAAGAAGCAAGCAAATGAGACAGAGAAGAAAGTCAAGCAATCATGGGGAGTGGTCTCATCCAAAACCCACTTTAAGTATTGGTATTTGTTAAGATGGAAACCCTGCATGGTAAAGGGGAATGTTTCCCTCCCCTGAGTGCCCAACTGCAAATGACACTTGCATCCTGACTTTTACTTTGGCCCTACGCAAAGTCTGCCTGTGAAGCATGGCACTTCATACATCGATCAGATCTGCTGTGGTCGAATTTGACAATATCTAGTTTGGGAGGTAGCAGCGATGTATGAATTTAAAACGCAGTAGCTTGTGCCTGTGGCAAATGGAGGAACGGAATCAGTGAGTGGCACCCCCAGATCTGTCGCCCAGACCTCCCGCACCTGTGCAATGGTTGTCTGGTTTCAGGGCAATATGTGAACGATATAGTCTAGATGTCATATGGTTTCCGTCTGCGTTGGTGATCGCTATCGTCAGAGGCGGGAAGTCCTCAGGGGGCAGCAGGTAGGAGGGTATAAGCAATCGCAGAGTGTTCTGGAGTCACCGGAAAACAAAAAAGTCCATGTATGGGGGTGCCCCGTGCTTGTGGGTCTTTAACCAAGTGTAGGACATGGCTGTCTGGGAACAGGTCACCCATAGTGGATAAGTTATGCCGGTGTAGCGAGCGTTGTACTAATGTTTCCCGTGTGAGTGGGAGCCATGAGTCATCATGAAGGGGGAGAGCATTAGAGTAAAGGGGACCTCCACCTAGCATGCGTCGTAGCCTGCACCAGGACCAGCATATTGTAGATACAAACTGGATGTCCTTGACGTCTAGCGTTATGCCACTGGGCAGTATCTGTGAGTGTAGAAGTCCATCCAGTTGAGCCCCTTCAGGATGGAGATACAGGATGCGGTCATTAGGGTGATACCAGCGATGAGTGTAGTGGCATTGAGCTACTAAATAATATATAAAAAATTCGGGAACCCCCTAGTCGACCACGCTTATAGGGGAGAGTTAGGGTGACCCAGCAGACATGGGGGTGAGCTCTGGCCCAGACCAGGCATATGAGGATGCTAAGTAGCGTATGAAAAAAGGATTGCGGCAGCGGAATTAGGATATTAGAGAAGAGATATAAAAAGCAGGGGACCACAACCATTTTAATAATGGCCACGCATCCAGTCATCGTGAGGGGAAGCCGGATCCAATGGGCCACCTGCGCAGTGAGGTCTGTCACCGCCGGGCCATAGTTACGTTGTAGAATTTGGTCTCTATCTCTATGGAGATGTATGCCCAGGTATTTGGTGCCTTCCGTAGCTCATTTATGGGGATAGTCCGCAGATGGTGGTTAGGCAATATCTGTCAACAGGAAGAGCCCCGATTTTGTCCAGTTGATACAGAGCCCGGAGAGGTTCCCGTAACGTGCAATCTCCTGCATAAGCGGAGGAAGATTGTCTTGCGGTGCCTAATGAAAAGCAAGATGTCGTTCATGTAGAGAGAGAGAAATAGGGGACCGTGAGTGAGCTGCAGCCCGCAGTGTGAGTGACAATCTTGCAAGGCACAGACTAGTGGGTCCATCGCAATTATTAAAAGGAGGGTGGATGTGGGCAGCCCTGCCGGGTGCCACGCTGTATGGGAAATGCATTGCTAAGTGAGTCGTTTACCAGGAGGCAGTAAGGTTAGTACATAAGAGCGGGATAAAG
Organism: Calotriton arnoldi; assembly: GCA_963921515.1. Taxonomy (NCBI): domain Eukaryota; kingdom Metazoa; phylum Chordata; class Amphibia; order Caudata; family Salamandridae; genus Calotriton; species Calotriton arnoldi. The sequence goes on along the minus strand of CAWUFW010001483.1, from coordinate 1,301,422 downwards.
GAGTGGAACAAGAGGGGAATGCCAAGTTTACCAAGGACAGACTTGAGAAAGGGCCAGTCGAGAGAATCAAATGACTTTTTGGCATCTAGCAGGGCCACAACCGCCGGTGGAGAGGGGGATACTTTGTTAAGTACAGCAGGTTCCATCCATCAAGGAGGGGGTCTGTCGAAGAGCCAGGTTTTGAGGTTTCTTGCGACGATGGGGAGCAATGTTTTCTGTCTGAGGTGGAGCGGAAGGGCGTTCCATGCTTTGGCCGCGAGGAAGGAGAAGGAGCGGCCTCCCGATCTGGTCTTTCTGGTGCGGGGGACCACGGCGTAGGAGAGCTGGGCTGATCGTAGGGTCCTTTGGGGTGCGTGGAATTTGAGTCGGCTGTTCAGGTATGCTGGTCCGGTGCCGTGGAGGGCCTTGTGTGCGTGGGTGAGCATCTTGAAGGTGATTCTCGCCTCGACAGGGAGCCAGTGGAGGGTGCGCAGGTGCTGGGAGATGTGGCAGTGTTTTGGCGGATTGAGGACCAGTCTTGCGGCGGCGTTCTGGATGTTCTGTAGCTTGCGGGTGAGGTTTTTGTTTATTCCGGCGTAGAGTGCGTTGCCGTAGTCGAGTCTGCTGGTGACCAGGGCGTGAGTGACGGTCTTTCGGTGTTCGAGGGGGATCCATTTGAAGGTCTTACGAAGGAGGCGGAGGGTGTGAAAGCAGGAAGACGAGACAGAGTTGATCTGGCGGTCCATTTTGAGCTCGGAGTCCAGGATGATTCCCAGGTTGCGTGCGTGGTCCGTGGGGGTTGGTGGGTTTCCGAGGGCGGGGGGCCACCAGGTGTCGCTCCAGGCATCGGGGTTTGGGCCCATGATGAGTACTTCTGTTTTGTTGGTGTTTAGTTGTAGGCAGCTGTTTTTCATCCATTTGGCGACGGCTTCCATGCCTTCTCGAAAGTTTCGTCTGGCGGTGTTGGGCTCGTTGGATAGGGAGAGGATGAGCTGGGTGTCGTCTGCGTATGACACGATGTTGAGTCCGTAGGTTCTGGCGATGGGGGCGAGTGGAGCCATGTAGACGTTGAAGAGCGTCGGGCTGAGGGAGGAGCCCTGGGGGACTCCGCAGGTGGTAGGTGTGGGGTCCGAGAGGAAAGGGGGGAGTCTAACCCGCTGCGTCCTGCCGGAGAGGAAGGAGCGGATCCAGTCGAGGGCCTTGTCCTGGATTCCTGCGTCGTAGAGTCTGCGTATTAGGGTGCGGTGGGAGACTGTGTCGAACGCCGCTGATAGGTCGAGGAGGATGAGGGCTACTGTTTCTCCTTTGTCCAGTAGGGTGCGGATGTCGTCTGTTGCGGCGAGGAGGGCGGTTTCCGTACTGTGGTTTTTTCTGAAGCCGGATTGGGAGGAGTCGAGGATGTTGTGTTCTTCAATGAATGTGGCGAGTTGGCTGTTGATGGCTTTCTCGATGACTTTCGCTGGGAACGGGAGCAGGGAGATGGGTCTGTAGTTTTTGAGGTCGTTGGGGTCCGCTGAGGGTTTCTTTAGGAGGGGGTTGACCTCGGCGTGTTTCCAGTCGTCGGGGAACGAGGCGGTCGCCAGGGAGCGGTTGATGGTGTGGCGGAGCATGGGTGCGATGGTGTCGGCGGCTCTGTTGAAGATGTGGTGGGGGCAGGGGTCCGTGGGGGCCCCTGAGTGGATTGACTTCATTGTCTTCAGTGTGTCTTCGGTGGTGAGGGCTGTCCAGTCGTCAATCGCTGGTTTCCGGGTGTCGGGGGTGGTTGGTGAGGGTTCAGTGTGTTGGTTGTCTTCGTCGAAGTTGTCGTAGATGCTCTTGATTTTGTGGTGGAAAAAGGTGCTGAGTTTGTCGCAGAGGTCTTGTGAGGGAGGGATGTCGGTAGACTCGCTAGTGGGTTGGGCGAACTCCTTGATGATGCTGAAGAGTTCCTTGCTGTTGTGCGCGTGGGTGGAGATTCTGTCTTCAATCGCTTTTTCCTCGTTTCTCTGATGAGTTGATGGTGGGCGTTGGTGGCGGCTCTGAAGTTGTCATGGGCTTCTGAGGATTTGGTGTTCCTCCAGGCCTTTGAGGCGGCGGCATGTGCTTCTGGACTCTCGAAGTTCGGTGGTAAACCATCTGGCTTTCTTGGCGCGGGTATTGTTGTTTTTCTTGAGGGGGGCTATGGTGTTGGTGCTGTCCGAGATCCATCTATGCAGGGATCTATCTGCGGTGTTGGGGTCGTCGTTTTCCGCGATTGTTGGGGTGGAGTTGTTGAGTGAGGAGGTGAGCTGGTCATCGGTGATTTTGGTCCAGTTTCTTCGTGGAAGCAGGTGCTGGTGTCTGTGGATGGTGGGTGTTCTGAAGGTGAAGTGGACGCAACGATGGTCGGTCCATGGGAGTTCGGTGGTGTGGCTGAAGGTGATGGAGTTTCCTGTAGTGAAGAGGGGGTCGAGGGTGTGTCCTGCTGAGTGCGTGGGCTCGGTCACGATCTGGCGCAGTCCAATGTTGTAGAGGTTGTCCAGGAGGGATGTGGTGTTGGGGTCCAGTTGGTTGTCGAGGTGGAAGTTGAGGTCTCCCAGCAGGGTGTAGTTGGTGGATGCGATGGCCTGCGGGGAGATAATGTCCGTGATGGAGTTGGCGAAGGGTCCGCGGGGTCCAGGGGGTCGGTAGATGAGGGTTCCTCGGAGGGTGGCGGTGGGGCTGGCCAGTATCTTGAAGTGAAGGTGTTCCATCAGTTCTGTGGGCTCGTCAGGGAGTGTGCTCAGACGATGGCGATTCCTCCTCCTGGGCGGGTGGGGCGGTCCTTCCTGGAGATCTTGTATCCTTGGGGGATGGCGATGGCGATGTCCGGTCCCGAGGTGGTGTTGATCCAGGTTTCGGTGAAGAATGCTACGTCCGGGGTGGTGCTGTCGAGGAGGTCCCAGATTTCTGTGGCGTGTTTGTGGAGGGATCGGACGTTGAGGAGGATGCATTGCAGGGTCTTCGGTTCGGTTGTGTTCTTGTGGGCGGGTTGTGCTGGATCCGTGTTCTTGGCGGTGCTGCAGGTGTGCCGGCAGCGGTGACAGCTGAAGGGTCCGTGGGAGTCGGCTGTGATGCTAGCATGCAGTTGTTGTTGCGGCCTGGGTTGAGTGCGTGGAGTGCTGCTGGGTCGTAACGTTGGCGGGCGGAGGTCCAGGGTTCCTGGCGCTGGTCGCGGTCGGGTCACGGACGGGCGCAGACGGGCTTGCCTTTGACGCGCCTTCGGCGCGCCAGCGGCGCGGCCGCGCAGTGGCCGCCATTAAGTAGGGGTCGGGGAGGGCTGGACAGCTGGGAGGCGGGAGCGGGGAGGGGAGCTGGATTGGGCCGGTCGCGCTGGGGGGGAGGGGCCGCGGGGGCAGCAGCGGGGGGGAAAGGTAAAGGGAGGAAATAAGGGATAAAGAAAAAAGGGAAAATAGGCAGAAATAAGGCACAAAAGAGCAGAGATGCAGAAAGGTGAAAGGTAAAAGAGGGTAGAAAAACGAGTGAAAACTAGTGAAAGGGCAGAGCGAGAGGAAGGGAAAATGAGCAGAAATAAGGCACAAAAGAGCAGAGATGCAGAAAAGTGCAGAAAGGTGAAAGATAAAAGAGGGTAGAAAAACGAGTGAAAACAAATGAAAGGGCAGAGCGAGAGGAAGGGAAAATGAGCAGAAATAAGGCACAAAAGAGCAGAGATGCAGAAAAGTGCAGAAAGGTGAAAGATAAAAAGGGTAGAAAAACGAGTGAAAGAGCAGAGTTAGAGGAAGGAGACAGAGGTCCACTGGACCACCAGGGATGAGGCGCAGGGAAACCTGCGGGTGGAGGAGGGCCTCGATCACCAACACTCGAGAGTGCAGGGGCAGGGGCAGGCCTCACTTAATGGTGGAGCTGCGAGGGTGGGAGAGCAATTTCACTGACAATGAGTCAGTGGTCTTGCTCGCCTGTCCCCGCAGTGGCCGCCATTAAGTAGGGGTCGAGGAGGGCTGGACAGCTGGGAGCGGGGAGGGAGCTGGATTGGGCCGGTCGCGCTGGGGGAGGGGCCGCGGGGGCAGCATGGGCGGGGAAAGGTAAAGGGAGGAAATAAGGGATAAAGAAAAAAGGGAAAATAGGCAGAAATAAGGCACAAAAGAGCAGAGATGCAGAAAGGTGAAAGATAAAAGAGGGTAGAAAAACGAGTGAAAACTAGTGAAAGGGCAGAGCGAGAGGAAGGGAAAATGAGCAGAAATAAGGCACAAAAGAGCAGAGATGCAGAAAAGTGCAGAAAGGTGAAAGATAAAAGAGGGTAGAAAAACGAGTGAAAACAAGTGAAAGGGCAGAGCGAGAGGAAGGGAGAATGAGCAGAAATAAGGCACAAAAGAGCAGAGATGCAGAAAAGTGCAGAAAGGTGAAAGATAAAAAAGGGTAGAAAAACGAGTGAAAGAGCAGAGTTAGAGGAAGGAGACAGAGGTCCACTGGACCACCAGGGATGAGGCGCAGGGAAACCTGCGGGTGGAGGAGGACCTCGATCACCAACACTCGAGAGTGCAGGGGCAGGGGCAGGCCTCACTTAATGGTGGAGCTGTGAGGGTGGGAGAGCAATTTCACTGACAATTGATATACGCTTTAAAGGACTCCCACAGAGTAGCCTGAGTAGAGACCGTTCCCATATTTATTGTGAAATATTTGATAATAGTCAAGAAGGTCGCTACAAAACACTTGATATTGGAGGGCCTCATTGTGGAATTGCCAGTTGCGTTCAAGGCCGCATCCATACGGAATTCGTAATTTAAGCAAGACAGGACTGTGTCCAAAAGTGTCCAGGGGAGAACAGCAACATCAGAGACCCACAAGCGGACACTGGCTGAGAGGAATCAGTAATCTAGTCATGTCCAGACGGTGAAGGGTGCAAAGTAGAATGTGAATCCCGGGGTGGACGGGTGGTGAGTGTGACACGCCCGAGGCTTTTCGCTGGGTTGTGTGTTAGTGGAGTCAGTTTGCAAGCAGTGTGGCATATTGAGGTCACTGCTCAGTATTAAATGGTCTATCTCCAAGCCTTCCAGGTGAGAATTTAAGTCCTGAAAGAAGTCAGGGTCATCAACGTTTGGGGCATATATGTTTACTAATAGAATATGTTTGTCTACTAGGGTGCCCTGAAGGAGTATATATCGGCCATTCGGGTCAAAGTAACATGTGCGACAGAGGAAGGGGACACTTTTATGAATCAAGATACAGGACGCCACAGGCCGGTAGTCGTCCGCACCAGGGGAACCTCTGGGCGGCCGATTTCTTCAATTGAAGGGCCCGATCTTCACTTCGGTGTTGTGCATAGGGGTGGGGGGTGGAGCTCAAATTATAGGACAATGACCCTTCCTGAGTAAAGTATGTCACATAATTACTTTATGTCCAATGACAGAGACAACAGATGATGTACCTTATGTGCCAGGAATCTGATTGCCATCTGAAAGAGAAGGACGGAGGACTCTGTACTGTAATTGAAGAAGCTAGGTGAAGGCTGAGGCGTGTGATTCTGAACGCACAGTAGTGATTCTACCCGCACAGCAAGTGCTTGATTGCTGACTTGAGGTGTCATTGATGAAAGTATCTACTTTTTGTTTAGAAACAGTGTGTCCTGTATAAGCTGCCGAGAAAGTGCTAGGGCCACGGTGTAGAGAGTAACAGTAACATCTACGAGTGTGTTGCATCACACCCTCAAAGGTGCGTGAGGACAAGGATTTCAGAGAGTGTGAACTGTATTGGGTGCATCCTGTCTGTGCCACATGGAGGGCCAGATCTGCACTACTGTCAGGACAGTGTGGTGGACTCGTTTGGGGCATACACTCCTTTCCAGGAGTCAATCGTCGGTGATGGTAGTGTTTCACCGCTTGCATTATTCGCTGATAAGACATTGTGGGGCATATGTACAAGCCTCTATCACCACAACGTCACTTTTACCGACATTGTGGTGGCGATAGGGCTGCGCCTTATTTACAAGGCAGCTTTAAGCCACTTAACGTGTCTTAACGCTGCCTTGTAAATAAGGCCCCCTTTCACGCTATGGTTAGCGTGAAAGGGGGAGGGGCAGTGGGTGTTGCGGTGGGCGTTCCACCGCAACACCCATTGTTTTTGATGCTGCCCCCCCCCCCCCCCTATGTACAAGGGTGGCTTCTGCGGCAGGTAGCAATGCAAGCGAGTCTCTTCTTCGTGCTAGGGTGCCACTTGGTCGTGTAGCTTCTAACATACCCCTGGGGAAGGCTTTCTCAACCATTGATGTTGGGTACATTTACCTACAGGGGAGCTGGAATATTTGTCCCTACTGGGTCCTTGTTGAGTGGGTGAAAGAAGTCACGGAGAGGTAAGTAGAGAGTAGTTTATTCATTTGCCGATGCCATGGAGAAGGGATGCGGCCATGAGCTCCGTGTGTTGAAACACATACAAATGTAAACTGCACGCGTGTTAACAAAATATAAAAGAAAACATTTGTGCCTGACCACGCTCGCGATGTGGGGGAACATCACTCGCGCGGTCAAGCACGAGAATGAGATAAACCCCATGCTACAGTCCTACAGAGATGGATGAACAGTTAAAAACCGAGACACTGGCACTTATGAAGGACACCGTGTTCCACTTTCTTTACAGTGCTGCATCTGCCTTTAGCCCTGTGAAGTCTCAGTCCACGCCCCAAGCGCTATGAAGTTTGATACAGTTTCTGATACTCTTCTGAGAAGGTTTGCCTGGCCCTTGCATCTGGTGCAGTACCAGGGTGCAGATGTGCGCCTTGCGCTACTGCGCAGAGAGGGCGCGGTGCACACATCTGCTTGCGGAATCCATGGGGCGACGCCACCAGTTTCCTTGGAATATTCCAGTTTCAAAGACGTGAGAATCGTCTGCCTGCCTTGCGCGCGCGCGCGGAAGCCGCCTGTAGGTGCAGTGAGCAGTGAGAAGCGCCAGGCGGGCTGCCTCGTCTTCCTCGTTTACTGGATTCGACAAGTTTGTATTTATGCGAAAACAGCTCTTCATCGGGGAAGCTGAAGAGGGAAATTTCGACTGAAAATTCCCCTCTCGTCTGTTTTTTCTTTACAGGACCACAAGCGCGTCTACTACCTTCAATCACGGTGAAGCCTGCCTGGGATTTCCTGCGGGGCTTCACAGACCGCGCGTGTTTGCTCTCATTTTGTGTCGGCCGTTTTGTGAGACAAAACATCTCAAAACTAGTAAATCTTTCTATGTATGCTTTTGGCTTGATGTGTCATTGCAACATCGATGATGTATTCTCTTAATTTGTGCAAGGACTGATGTATAGTTACATTGCGCAGGTTCCCACTTGCAGGTTTGGAAATCATGAGCACATTTGCACAGGTACAAATTAGTATTTTTAGTGCAGTGCACAATTCCAATATTTCACTGTAAAGTATCGCCCTGGCTGAACAGAACACAGAGGGGTTCAGCGATACAATAAAACTCCCAGAGGGTTTCCTTATTGTGGTTTCCTCTAAGCTAACAGTACTTTCCATTTCGGGGCATGTAAGCCCACACGAATTTTAAGAAAAGTAAAATCTGCAGGTTCAAAATTCAAAAACATTTTTGGTTAAAAAGACAGTAGTGGCTGAAGGTGACCATTGTAACATAGGGCCGGTTGTCGCCTAGGACAGTATGTCACTTCCTGTTTGCTCCATTTTAATCAGATTTCCATAAAATCACATTCAAACACATTCAAAGGTATTTTCCCATACAAAATACAACCACCCCAGGGATGCATCATAACGTGCTTCAATAAAAAAGTGGTTGAACCAATCACATTGGTGCTATACAATTGTAAAACAAGAAAACGGCCCACCAGTAGCAATTAGGGAAAGCCAAATAGAAACTGATTTTGGAAATGCTAGGTCTTCAACCCGTAGCAAAAGATCAGTACGTAAAATTGAGGGATGAGCTTGAGTTAGGGCTAGCAGAAGGCACTTCTTTGATCACTCAAGCAAAAATCAGCAATCCACATGGGTATTAGGTAGGGTGACCAGATTTTGAGAAGCAAAAACCGGGACAAGCTAGACATAAAAATAGGACTAACGGTTTACTACTATATCTTGCCTGTCTCATTTTTTGTGTGTGTAGACCTGTGAAAGAAAAAAATATATATATATATATATATATATATATATATATATATCCACAACACTCCACGCCACCAGAAACCTCTCCAAGGACGAGAAAGCAGACCCAGATTTAGTGCAAAACGGGTTTATTTCAGGAATGCCCGCACCTCCGCCATTACGCGTTTCAGCCTCCTCCGAGGCCTTGATCACATGACGCGTTTCGGAACCATTTTTTCATTTTTAAAGTGACAGTGCAATCAATCTCACGTGAAAAAAGCATAATAGACATAGAAGGTACACTTTGGTTATGCTGAACCTAGTGATTTAGAACATTTGAAAATTAATCCCCACTGTGGGAAATACAATAAATATGTGCAAAATAAGCAAACATTATAAATAGTCATAAAGTCAAATATTTAAGATATATAAAAAAATACATGACAAGACTAAATAGACAAATTATTCGGTTAAGATATTATTATACAAACAGTACTAAAACCACTGGTAAAAATGACATAAAAAAGTTCATATGTAAATATATAAAAATGTCTTATTATTTAGAGGCAATCAAAACCTATCTAAAAAAATCTATCTTAAAACCACGTAATTGTATAATAGTACATCTATTCTTGTTTGCCCCAGTTATACTTAAAAAACTGAATTGCACACATGCTCTGTTAGTTGGAAATCCTAGGTTCTAAACTCCTGCCCCAGTGGGCCAATAACCATAAATGACCTTACAAGAATACTAAAAAGTGCTAGTGCTAAGAGATAAAAAAGTGCTCTAGCCCTCTTTGAATCACGTCCGTCATTCAAAGAATGTGAAATTATATTAAAAAGATAATATAAAAATGTATAATACTAATGTCAGTGAAGCGGTACTGATGCCAGCTTAAAAAATGCTTGATGTGAGAGCAGGGTAATTCATAAGCAGGTGAAAAAATCCTCACTAATGTTCAGGCCGTACGGTGTTTCGCAATTGAGCTCCAAGATATATTTTGTTTCTAGTTTCCTAAGGAGGTATTCTCGATTGCCACCCCTTCTCAGAGGCAAGACAGTGTCCACAGCAAAGTACTTCAAATATTGTACGTTGCTGCCATGATGTTCCTGGAAATGTCTTGCCACTGGATAAGCGGAGTCATTGTTTTTTATGGCCCTCATGTGCTGGAGTATCCGTTTGTGGACCTGCAGCTTAGTACTTCCCACATAGCGCAGGCCACATGGACACTCCAGCACATATACTGCAAATTCAGTTTTGCAGTTGAGGGATTTCGTAATGGCAACTGGTTTTGGTTTAAATGGAGTTGTATATGACTTAGTGTTAAGGCCATGTTTACAGGCTTTGCATGTAGAACACTTATAAAAGCCTGTCCTACCACCAAGCCAATTTTTAGTCAAAGAAACCTCGGGGCTGCTTTTTACTAGAGCGTTGCTTATGGAGCGGGCCTTCCTATAGGAAATGCTTGGAGTAGCTGTCAGACAACTACCTAGTACTGGGTCATTAAGTACCAGTGGCCAGTTTTTATTCACAATTTTGCGAAGGGTTTTGTGTTGGCGGTTAAATGTCAACACTAACCTAGTTGGCTGTGACATGACTTCATCAGTATCATTCACCTTGCTGGCTTTCGATGTTAAAGCTGCCGAACGCTGTAATGTGTTTGCCTTATTTATGGCTGTCGTAACCACTCCCTCTGGGTACCCCCTTGCTAAGAACCTTTCCTTACTGTCTCTCTGTGCTAGCATGCAATCATGATCGGTGCTGCAAATATATATATGAAGTAAACTCGCATTCACTTCTGCCTTGCCACCAGAAATAACGAGCGAGGACCCAGCGATAAGTGCAAATATCTTCTTTACTTTATTCCACCCATTTGTCCGCCATGACGCGTTTCGGCCGAAAAATCGGCCTTGATCACATGACACGTTCCCAGACATTGCTACCATTTTTAAAGTGCTAGTGCAATCAATTATGCCATAGACATAGAAGACATTTTGTATACGAAGATTTTAAGCATAAATGCTAATAAACATTTGTACAATCTTGAGACCAAATTTAAAATAAAATTGATTAATTAGAATTATAATTTATGTAAATGGCCCATAAAATCGTATCATATCAAAACATGTTTTCAATTAAAACATCCGTATACTACATATTATGGCTAATGAATTAATAATGTATCCACCCCTAAAAATCCCTATCTAAAACCACCATATTCATTAAGTATTCCGTCACTTAAGATACCATTTGTTATATATATATATATATTACCTACTGGCGGTCGCCAGTAGGTAGTTATAGTTAGGACCTAGTTTCCATAGGAAAAGCGTTTTTTGTTTTCCCAATAACTTTGGCGCCGGATGACGAATCATCGCGAAATTTTCAAAACTAGTGGGGCGCTCCGGTCAGCTCTTGTCTTGAAAGTTTCGGGGTGATTCGGAAGCGGGGGCCGAGAAAAAAGGGGGGTCCCAAAACGTGTTTTCTCCATGTTAATTCCCATAGGAAACTTTAGACACGGCTACAGCCCGAACTGCTGAACGGAATTACACTAAATTTGGCAAAAAGGTAGTGCTTGGTTCAGAAAGCGCCCTTTTTTTAAATGGTGTAAATCCGTTCAGTAGTTGCGGAGAAAATCAAAAAATAGAGGTCAAAAAATCAATTTCCCGTAGGAAACTTTAGACACGGTTACAGCCAAAACTGCTGAACGGAATTACACCAAATTTGGCAAAAAGGTAGTGCTTGGTTCAGAAAGCGCCCTTTTTTTTAAATGGTGTAAATCCGTTCAGTAGTTCCTGAGAAATTCAAAAAATAAAAGTTTCGATATCTATGGCCGCGGTGGATCCGCGCACCCTCCCGATCATGAGCTTCATGCTAATTGGCTGTCAACACTCCAAACCAGGAAGTGTTGGCAGCCATCTTGTGCCTCGGTAACCGAGGTACAAGAAAACAGAAAAACTAAGGCGCAAAACAAGAAAAGGGGGCAGGGTAGAAACACCCTGACCCCCTAGGCCTGCTCAGGGAGTCCCACAAGGACCTCCAGGGCCCAAAAAAGCATTAAAAAAAAAAAAAAAAAAAAATCGGCCGAATTCGCGCTGGGTGCGCGAATCCGGGCGTGAAAATTAAAAAAAAACGAAGCCCGGATTCCCGCGCTTCGTTTAATTGAAGCCCCCGGGTGGGCCAGGTCCCGGGGGCAGTAAAAAAATGTGTGGGGGGGGCCCCAATCCCCCCCACACTGCCCCGGGGACCGCCACCCCCCGGGGCTTTGCAACAATATTTGCGGGGGGCACACGGCCCCCCCGCAGCCCCGGGGACCGCCACCCCCCGGGGCTTGTTTTTTTAGAGTTTGGGGGGCCTCTAAGGCCCCCCCAAGCCCCGGGGACCGCCACCCCCCGGGGCTTTCATCAATTATAATCGCGGGGGCACACTGCCCCCCGCAGCCCCGGGGACCGCCACCCCCGGGGCTTCTTTTTAAAAAAAATATATACCTGTGTGGGGGGGCTCGAGCCCCCCCACACACCCCGGGGACCGCCACCTCCCCGGGGCACTAATATTTAAATTTGGGGGTCCGTAACGGACCCCCGAGCCCCGGGGACCACCACCCCCCGGGGCTTTGCATTATGTGGGAGGGGGGCCGCGCGGCCCCCCTCATGGAGCCAGTGATGGCCCTGGGGACCGCCACCCCCCAGGGCCGGCTCCTGCAGTGTCCCGGGGTGCCCACCCCGGGACACTGCTGTTTGCAATGACAGGGCGGGAGCCGCGCGGCTCCCGCCCTGTCATTGCAAGCTGTGGTTTGGGTTTGAGCCGAGAGCAGGAAACCTGCTCTCGCTTTCAAAAATCAAACCACATTGCTTTTCCACACGGGGAGCTGCATGTCAGCAGCTCCCCATGTGGAAAAGCAATGCCGGCTCCCGCAGGAGGCGGGGAGCCGGCAGGGACCGTGGGGGCATTGGGGCTCCCCCCACGGTCCCCAAAGGAGAGGGCCAGCCCCGGGGGATGGGGTCCCCGGGGCTAGAAGTGGCCTGAGGAAGGGGGCCACGCAGCCCCCCTCACACAAAAAAAAGGATGGCCAGGCCCCGGGGGATGGGGTCCCCGGGGCCAGAAGTGGCCCGGGAAGGGGGGCCACGTGGCCCCCCTCCCCCCCAAAAAATAAAATAAAGGCGGGCCCCGGGGGATGGGGTCCCCGGGGCCAATAGAGGCCTTAGGAGGGGGGGGCCATGCAGCCCCCCTTCCTATAAAAAAGAATATGTTTGGCCATGCCCCGGGGGATGGGGTCCCCGGGGCCGGAATCGGCCACGGGAGGGGGGCCCACGCGGCCCCCCTCCCATTTACATTTTTTTATTTAAAAAAAAAGGGGGCCAGGCCCTGGGGGATGGGGTCCCCAGGGCACAAAAAAAAGGCAAGAGAAGGGGGGCCACACAGCCCCCCTTCTTAAAAAAAAAAAAAAGCTGGCATCGCGGCTAGGCCCCGCCCCCTCCCTGCAACACTCAGCAAACGCGCCCCCTGGCGTGTTTAAAGTTGGGGAATTAATTCCCCTTGAATACTGAGGGTCCCTGGGGGCCAACTAGCCCACCAAGAACCTCCAGTATGCGCCAGGGAGCTGCGTTGCAGAGAGGTGGTCCAGGCCACGCCCCTTTTTACACCCTCTGCAACGCAGCTCTGTGGCGCTTACTGGAGGTACCTGGTGGGCTAGTTGGACCCCAGGGACCCTCAGGATTCAAGAGGACTTAATCCCCCAACTTAAAACGCACCACGGGGCGCGTTTGCACAGCGGTGAAGGGAGGGGGCGGGCCCTGAGGTGACATGTGTGCAAACACGCCCTGTGGTGCGTTTTAAGTTGGGGAATTAAATCCTCTTCAATCCTGAGGGTCCCTGGGGTCCAACTAGCCCACCAGGTACCTCCAGTAAGCGCCACAGAGCTGCGTTGCAGAGTGGTGTAAAAAGGGGCGTGGCCTGGGCCACCTCTCTGCAACGCAGCGCAGTGGTGCTTACTGGAGGTACCTGGTGGGCTAGTTGGCCCCCAGGGACCCTCAGTATTGAAGAGGAATTAATTCCCCAACTTAAAACGCGCCACAGGGCGTGTTTACACACATGTCACCTCAGGCCCCGCCCTCTCCCTTCACCACTGTGCAAACGCGCCCCCTGGCGCGTTGTAAGTTGGGGAATTAATTCCCCTTGAATACTGAGGGTCCCTGGGGGCCAACTAGCCGACCAGGTACCTCCAGTATGCGCCAGGGTGCTGCGTTGTAGAGAGGTGTTCAGAGGCCACGCTCCTTTTTACACCTCTCTGCAACGCAGCTCTGTGGCGCTTACTGGAGGTACCTCGTGGGATAGTTGGACCCCAGGTACCCTCAGGATTCAAGAGGACTTAATCTCCCAACTTAAAACGCGCCACGGGGCGCGTTTGCACAGTGGTGAAGGGAGGGGGCGGGGCCTGAGGTGACATGTGTGCAAACACGCTCTGTGGCGCGTTTAAAGTTGGGGAATTAATTCCCTTTCAATCCCGAGGGCCCCTGGGGGCCAACTAGCCCACCAGGTGCTTCCAGTAAGTGCCACTTCGCTGCGTTGCAGAGCGGTGGTCCAGGCCACGCCCCTTTTTACACCTCTCTGCAACGTAGCTCTGTGGTGCTTACTGGAGGTACCTGGTAGGCTAGTTGGCCCCCAGGGGCCCTCAGGATTGAAGGGGACTTTATCCCTCAACTTAAAACGCGCCACGGGGCGCGTTTGCACAGTGGTGAAGGGAGGGGGTGGGGCCTGAGGTGCCATGTGTGCAAACACGCCCTGTGGCGCGTTTAAAGTTGGGGAATTAATTCCCTTTCAATCCAGAGGGCCCCTGGGGGCCAACTAGCCCACCAGGTGCTTCTAGTAAGCGCCACTGCGCTGCGTTGCAGAGAGGTGCTCCAGGTCATGCCCCTTTTTACACCTCTCTGCAACGCAGCTCTGTGGCGCTTACTGGAGGTACCTGGTGGGCTAGTTGGACCCCAGGGACCCTCAGGATTCAAGGGGACTTAATCCCCCAACTTAAAATGTGCCACGGGGCGCATTTGCACAGTGGTGAAGGGAGGGGGCGCGGCCTGAGGTGACATGTGTGCAAACACGCCCTGTGGTGCGTTTTAAGTTGGGGAATTAATTCCTCTTCAATCCTGAGGGTCCCTGGGGGCCAACAACCCCACCAGGTACCTCCAGTAAGCGCCACTGCGCTGCGTTGCAGAGAGGTGGGCCAGGCCACGCCCCTTTTTACACCTCTCTGCAACGCAGCTCTGTGGCGCTTACTGGAGGTACCTGGTTGGCTAGTTGGACCCCAGGGACCGTCAGGATTCAAGGGGACTTAATCTCCCAACTTAAAACGGCCACAGGGCGTGTTTGCACACATGTCAACTCAGGCCCCCCCCTCCCTTCACCACTGTGCAAACGCGCCCCGTAGCGCATTTTAAGAGGTAGTTTTAATCCCCCTGCCCTATTAGGTACTAGGGCCTTACAGAGGAGGTCATGCTAATCACAGGAGTACCCCAACGCATAGTGTTCCCTAGTGTATGTAGGTGTTTTCACTGTATTCTAAGTGTCTTTTAGCATAGCACTGGCTCTAGGCCTGGTTAGTCAGAGTCAGTTACCACCAGTACCCGTCTGAAAAAGTTGTGGGCACAGGATGATTTTGGAACAAGGCCTCTTTCTGCTCCTCTGTTGGTTCTTTCTGCACATGTCTTGCTTCTTCCTGCACTTTTCTTCGTCTTTGGGGACTTCTGTTGCTTCTTTCTGCATTTCTTTTGCTTCTTTCTGTGCGTTTTTTCTTCACATGTCCTACCTCTGTAGGCATAGTTAGAAACTAGCATTTGAAAAACCTTTGAAATTCACTGAAAAAACCATAGGTTTCAGGCACGTTATAGTTAGAAATTAGAATTTAAAAAACCTTAGGAATTCACTGAAAAAACCATAGGTTTTAGGGAAAGTTATAGTTAGTTGGATATTTCACTCGTACAAAACCATAGAAATTCCCCCGTTATAGTTAGTACAGCTAACTATACCTCGCGCCCCCGTAATGCACTGCTGATGACGTCACATATTACATCACTCATGACATGGTCAGTGACATCACTGATGACATCACTGATGACATCTCAAATGACATCACTGATGACATCACTGATGACATCATCCTGTGACTGTGTGTTTCTGTAAAGTTTAAATATGTTTAATATATATAGGGAAAGGCGTATTGAAGAATGAGTGGGTGTATAAGTGTCTGAATAGATGATTTAGTAGGTGTGTGAATGACTCTATAAGTGAGTGGTTAAACGTATCTTACTGAATGCATGGGTTAGTGACTAAACTGTGTGAATGTTTGTATCCGTCTGTCTGTTGGTGTGTAAGCGGCTGCATGGGTTTGCGAATAGCTACATGAGTGTCTATATGGGTTATTGATTGGTTATCTGAGTATCTGTATAGGTGCCTGAGTGTTTGTATGGGTGGGGTGTGTGTGACTGTGTGCATAGATGTGTGAGTGGGTGATTCACTGGGTACATGGTTTCAAGAGTGCATCTGTGATGGACTGTATGGGTGGGTGAGTGTGTGCATAGGTGTGTTGGTGAATGAATGTATATCTCAGTGCTACATGTGTGAGTAACTACATATGTGAAAGGCAGTATATATGTGTGTTGGAGTATATAAATGACTATAAGTGAGAGTGTGTGATTGTGAGAGTGGCTGTATGGATGAGTGTGTGCTTGTATCAGTGATTGTATAAGAGCGTAAGAATGTGCTAGTATTTGTATGAGTAATTGCACTGGTGTGTGTATAACTGTATAGGTGAGTAAATGGCAGTGTGATTAATTATTTGCATGACTGACTAGGTGTGTGAGTACCTCTATGGATGAGTGGCGGTGTGTGAGTATCTATGTAGGTGTATGAGTGCATATGATAGTCCTGTACTGAGTGACCATAAGTATGAGTGACTGTACAGGTGAGTGAGTGGATGTGTGTGTAAACCTAAGAATCAGTGAGTGGGTATGTAGTTATTGGTGATGGAGTGTCTATGGTTTTGAGAATGGCAGTCTGTAATTTAGAGTGGGTGTATCAAAGGTTATATTAGGGTTTGAGAAGATGCATCTAAATATCACATGGATGATGTCATCAGTGATGTCATTTGAGATGTCATCAGTGATGTCATTTGAGATGTCATCAGTGATGTCATCAGTGATGTCACTGACCATGTCATGAGTGATGTAATATGTGACGTCATCAGCAGTGCATTGCGGGGTGCGAGTTATAGTTAGCTGTACTAACTATAACGGGGGAATTTCTATGGTTCTGTACGAGTGAAATGTCCAACTAACTATAACTTTCCCTAAAACCTATGGTTTTTTCAGTGAATATATATATATATATATATATATATATATATATATATATATATATATATAATATATTATTGCTAAGGGTTGTAAATGTATGCATGTATACACTCACATTTACAAGACTATGTTCACATCACATTAGAAATGGCAGAACCTCCACCCTGCACCCCCCTACCCACTCCTCCCCACTCTGTCTCTCAGCTGGGAGCAGGCTCCTCCTGTGCTGCCTGGCAGAAACAGATACATTACTTAAATTATTTCAGACTTTAGCAGCTTGTGTGGAAAGGGGAACATACCTTTCAGTTCTGATTCGTGATGACCTCAACTTTCTCCCAAAAACCGGGACATTTATTTAAAATTAACAACATTGTCGGGACATCGGGACAGCCCCCTGAAAACCGGGACTGTCCGGGGAAATCTGGGACGTCTGGTCACCCTAGTATTAGGGCTGATAACACTGAGGTCAAATAGATAACATGTAGAGATTTGTTGGTCAAAGTTGGCAAGCTGAATTAACTGAAGAAACAACATGCAACCAATGGAAATCACTAAGGACCAGAGTGCTGTACTCTGCGTTTGAAATAACCTTTAAGCAGTGAAGTTCAGAATTGTGCTATTAGGTGTACAAAGGAGGACACAGCTACTCTTCCAATGTGATGTGTAGTTGGCACATCCCTTAGTAACTCATGAATGAGGTGACATTTGTTGCTTGGCACCATGCTCTTCCGTGAACAAGGAAGAACACAACTACTATTGCAGTATTGTGGCCTCATTAGGTACATCAGTCACACAAAAGGTGATGGGATGAATGCTTGTAAATAATTTAACTTCTGGTAATCACTTGGGGTAGCATTCCAACCAATCGTTTTTGTCCCACTGTGCCTCTGTAGTCAAAGACCTGTGTTGTGCAAATCAGTATCGACTCTGCTTCTCATGAGAAGGATCCATCCCGACCTGCCAGGCGGGGCTCCTCGAGAAGGGAACACAAGTAATCCTAGGCCGGTTTCAGCTTTGAAAGGCCTCGTCAGTGAGGCATACCTTGGATTCCTATTGCACAGTGAGCAAGGGAGCCATGTCTAGGCATTTGCGTGGCCACTTAGGGTGTTACATCAATCACACAAAATGTGGTGGGAGGAATGCTTGCAAAGTCTAACCACTGCTATAACTTTGGGTAGCATTTCAACCCATCATTTTTCACCCACTGTGCCACTCTAGACAAAGGCCCACCTTATGAAAATCAACACAGACCCTGTTCCTCATGGGAACAATCCATTCCAAACTGCCAGGGGCCCCTTCTGGAAGCAGACAGAGGCAACCCCAGACCGGTTTCAGCCTTGATAGGCCTTGTCAGTGAGGTATAGCTTGGATCCTATGGCACATTGAGCAAGGGACCCACTTCTGGGAATACCCTTGTCCACTTAGGGTGTTACATCAATCACACAAAAAGTGATGGGAGTGACATACTTATTGCTTGAAAAAATCTTTAGGCAGCAAAGTTCAGCATTGTTCTATTTGGGGTAGAAAGGAGGACACAGCTACTCTTCCATTGTGATGTGTTTAGTTGGTACATCCCACAGGAAATCATGAACGAGGTGACATTCATTGCTTGGCACAGTGCTCTTCTGTGACGAAGGGAGGACACAAGTACTTTTCCAATGTGATGGGCTCATTAGGTACATCCCTGAGGACCACAGCAATGGGTGGCATGCAGTGTGCTGAAGTGTTGCAATGTTTCCGAGAAACCTCCTCAGGAGTTTATGGGGATGTTCTATGCTGAGGTACTTCTTTGCTCCAAAGGTAATGTTTTTTTTCACTTCCATGAAATCGGGCATGGGTGATAAGCAAATCAATTTGTAACCACCTATTGCATAATATTGAGGAAATAAAGAAGGATGGGGAGCAGGAATTCTGTTTAGAGTGGGGTCTGCAGGAGAGGCCCTACCATTGTAGACGAGAGCGCTCCGTGTTCAGAGGCGAACCATCTGCAAACAGGCTTGCTTGTGGTGCCCTTTCATTTCTAATGGTAAAATGTCGAAGCAATGAGAATCTCTCAGAGATGGAAATGGCCTCAGGTTAGCACTTGGCGGTTGACTCATATCCTAGCAGAGCAGACGCACAAGGATGGAAGAGGAGCCCCACAGGTGCCTCCAGGCTGCTTGGAAAGGATGTTTTAGCTGAAACATAATGTACCTGGCGAGGGAACCCTTCTAAGCTGCTTAGGTTTGTTTCAAACGTGTCTTTTTAGAATGACATCTAAATACTGTGCGCCGCTCCAACCTCTCCGAGCCAGCGTGCTGTGATGCAAACAAATGGAGCATTGTTAATTAACTCCAGTGTTAAAAACAGAACATGCACGCCTTAATTGAATCCAGAAATGCAAATTTCTGTGACGGTAAAGGGAAAGGATTGCGCAACTTCCGATCCAGTACTCACCTCTAACTGCAGATTAAAGTGTGGCATGGAGGTTGGTACTATATGACACTCTCTTACCAGGGGCCATAAAAGAATAAAAAGAGCCAGCAAAGCTAAAAACAGGAAGGGGAAAGCAGTGGATATTTGTACATCATTCAATCACCCAGTGCTGGTTATTTTGTCTCGTAAATGTATTTCAAAATGTTTATCAAACATGTTGTTGTTGTTCATCACCATTTCACGCCACAGAAATATTGGGAAAGCAGAGCAGCTCAAATGGGCTTCACTGCTTTGCTTCAAAGACCTTTGGGCAGGGCAGGTATCAGTGCAGTGCAATGCAAGTTCACTATTTCCTGCTTTATTCCACAGATGTTAGTGCAGTGCATACATCAGTGCCAGGCATTACACTTTACGGGCCTTAGATATTTACTGCTTTATTTCATAGTCGATAGTTTAGTGCAAGCCTTTGCTATTTGCATCTTTATTTCACGGCCGTTAGTACAGTGGCGGCCGACACAGATAAAGAGTGGTGGGGTGGGTGGAGGCGTGGCAGGGGACGGGGGGAGCACGTGGAGGGGGAGTGCGCAGTTGGGGGTTGATAATTTAAAAAAAATGTAAAGACTTACTGGTGCTGCCTGCCACCTAACGCTCCTCTGCTTCCAGTTCCTGGTCCCAGAAGTCCCTGGGACAGGATCACGGACTTCCCATCCAATCCCTGCGCTGCTCTCCAGCATGAGAGCAGCATGGAGATTGGTTTGAGTGGGCTGGATTAACGCTCGCTCAGGCACAGGGAGTCTGTGCTGTTTCTCCAACCCGGCTGTGCAATATAGCTGGGTTGGAGAAACCTAAGTGCACGTCAGTTTGGACAGCCTAAGATGGCTGGCCAAACTGACATGCACACTTAAAAGTGCACCTACCACTCCTCCTCGTTCCCCCTCCCATGGCCCGGCCCGCCCCTCCCTACACACGCGGGCTCAGCAAGCAGCTGAAAAATAATATGATAATAAAATATTGTTTTATTTTTCAGCTGCTGGCTCTGAGCCAGAGGGTGACGCTCCTTCGCTATTGCAGAGGAGCTGCCGCTGTGTTTGTACAGTTCAGGCATCAGGACAGTGCAATGCAAATCAATGTGCCTTTGCTATTTGCTGCTTCATTCAACAGACAATAGTGCTGTGCAGGTGTTATTGCCATGAATGGGCCTTTACTGGTTGCTGCTTTATCCAACAGACAATATTGATGTGCAGGCATCAGTGCAATCCAATGCAGATCATTGGGTCATCACTAGAGGTGGGTGGAACTAGTGGAGTTTCACTCCATGGAATTCCGTGGAGTTACATTAAAACTCTGCAAGATTTCAGGGAGTTCCGCCAACAGGAGGAAACTATGCAGCTAGAGCTGAAATTTAGCGCCGGTAGTGCAAGCAGCGCTGAAAAATCAGCCTGAACTGCACTGTGCATTGTGCAAGAGAGCACAGCCATTTGAGTTGATTTTGCTCCCGCTCGAGTAGAAAATCTGCTCTGGCGGCAGCAAATCTACTCAAGAAGCAACCCTTTGTCTGCAACTGCTCGCGACCTCCCACATTCGAAAATCACGCTAGGGGATGCCAAATCTCACTCGCCAGGTCTAATATTTTGGAGCCTTGTGAGAGAAAAATGTCGCCACACTGCGATTGGCAGAACTTGGCCAGAACTCCGTGTTAAAGAGTAATGCGGATTGACTAAAATTCCGCCAGTGCCACGGGCAGAAGGAAACATTCCGCCCACCCCTAATCGTCATTGTTGGCTGCTTCATTCCACACACATTAGTGCAGTGCACGCATCAGTGCAGACCAATTGCAATTCCATATGCCTTTGCTATTTGCTGCTTCATTTCACAGATTTTAGTGAAGTGCAGACACCAGGAAAATGCAGTTTTAGTTAATGGGCCTTCGATATTTGTTGGTTAATTCCACATCTCTAAGTGCACTGCATGCGTAAGTGCAGTCTCTTACAAGCCAATGGGTCTTTCCTATTTACTGCTTTATTTCACAGACTTTAATGGAGAGGAGATGTCAAGGTAGTGCAATCTAACACAATGGGCCTTCGCTATTTGCTGGTCCATTCTTCATCTGTAAGTGTGGTGTAATGTAAGTCAATGCAATATTATCCTTGGAATAAAGATTAGTCACCAAGACAGACCATAAGTGGTCTCCAGCTCAATGTGTTGAACCTTGGTGGTTTGTGAAAACAGACCACAGAGAGCCCACCTTCTATTAGCTGTACTGCCACCCATGTGGGGTAAATGTCACACTTCGTTTTAATTTACAAAGAATTCTGAGAATATTTACATGTGTAAACAATTATGAATTAGGAAATATGGAAAATACATATTGTCAAATGTCAAAATGTAATTCTTAAGTGCCTTTGCACTAGGCATGGTGTAAGAGAAAATAGAAACAGGAAACTGATAAGTTCTCTAAATCTTTTGAATCTATTGACGAATTACATGTGTGATTAAAAGAAACAAGAAGATACTCCTGGTAAAGTGGCAAGTGATCTGGATAACCATGCGAACCACGATTCAATGGGAAACATTCTCAGATGAAGATCATAATCAATTGGATTAGTTGAGATAGACTGAGTGCTTAATTTGTAAAACAGTAAGTGCCAGATCCGTCGTCATGAGGCCACTCCAGCTTGCATCATCCATTGCCACTGCCGTCGCTTCCAATGACCGTACTTACACAACTACTAACCATCACACTTCTACAAGTGTGACAATTCAGACTATAAGAATGGCTTGGGAGGCAGATATTAGTTGATATAATGTCTACTTGCTTAATAAACAACTGTTGTTGTGGTCCTCTATATATTACACAAATAGAGGCACCATGTGGTAGCTGTCATATGTCCCGGTGTTGTCAATTAAGTGCTGGTGCCGAGCACAGGAAACCACCGGCTCAAATTATGCACTGGATGGACTGTATATTGCAGTTATGTAAAAATGTATTTTTGAATTAAATCACAAAGCCTTGAATTTTGAGGGATTTCTACAGTGAAACTGGTAACTTTGATTGTTGAACGAACTGCGTAAACATAGGATTTTCAGCACGAGATAGTTTTGGTTGGTTACTCCAATAATTTTTTTCTATTTACAAGCGACATACGTTCTAGGGGTTGAGTGATATTCTGTGTTACAAACATGGTATGTAGCTATCCAATTTCACCCCAAATGAGTTTTTCCCTGTTTTTCAGTTGTATATTTGTGTGTAGTGTTTCTTAATGACATGGGCACCCTGATGCCTGCCTATATGAAGTATCTTGAGTCGTGTTTGTTGTAGTAATGCAATGTGAGCCTCTCCTACTTACTTCTACCTCGTCATCTACGTTTTGTCTCACTTTTCACCGATCCAGAATGCAATCAGTGCCACGGATAGTCTGTGATAATTGCCCAAGAAGCATCGCCAAACGCCCCCATTAGAGATTGCAATAAGATTGTATTAAGATTCAGTCAGAAGCCCTTCCACAGTAACAGTTATTTACATATCGCTTGTGTCTCCTCACCATGTTGTAGCAACAAGTTCAGATGCACAAGGCAAGCATGTGGAAAAATGGCCGACCATTGACATTTCATTGAATGCAAAATTTAATTTGTCTAATAGGCCCTGCAGTGTTTACCCATTTTCTGGAGTAAAAACAGTTCAGCTGACCTTGTGTTTATTATGCTTTGATAGGCCTTATGCCATGAGGTTTCAGAGCACCACCACTATAAAACAATTGCAATGTCCGTATTTTCTGTGGGTCCTTTTAGTTGTGTTCAACAGTATACATCGGTAAGTATACAAAAAAGCCAGTAGAAAGTTCCAAATTCTTTATTTGTTCACAATCCAGCTTGAACACACAGCCGACACGTGTTTCGTCGAGAGACGACTTTTTCAAGGCTTAAACAGAACTGTAGTTAGAAAGAAAGTGAACAGCACGAAGCGTTGGTATACTCATCGTCATTAAAGAAAGTAAATTCAATCCAGAGCGACACAGTACAAATAGACCTTGGCTTGAGAACCAATCTCCATGTCCCACATAGGAGTGTAAAAGAAAGAAGCCAGGACCTTGGTAAGTCCCTAGCCCTTGGTTTTGTCAGAAGCGGTCAGAAAAGCCGAAGGGACCGTCCGTCCCAACGCAAGTTCGTCTTTTTGTACTGTGTCGCTCTGGACTGAATTTACTTTCTTTAATGACTATGAGTATACCAACGCTTCGTGCTGTTCACTTTCTTTCTAACTACAGTTCTGTTTAAGCCTTGAAAAAGTCGTCTCTCGACGAAACACGTGTCGGCTGTGTGTTCAAGCTGGATTGTGAACAAATAAAGAATTTGGAACTTTCTACTGGCTTTTTTGTATACTTACCGATGTATACTGTTGAACACAACTAAAAGGACCCACAGAAAATACGGACCTTGCAATTGTTTTATAGTGGTGGTGCTCTGGACAAATTTTGTTTAGAAGTATATGTGTGGCTTGCTCATACATGTGACACTCTTTTGGTGACATAGTGTCCCCCGTTTCATTGAGCACGCCAATCTGACAAAAGTGCACTTAAAACCTTTCCTGAATAATTTGTATGTGCTAACAATTTAATTCCATTGTCATCTCTTTTTCTTCCATGAGGTTTCAGGACCAAACCATTGGTACCACACAGGGAGACTGCCTCCTAATTTTGTTCTAGCTAAGAGTATGTTCGTGCCACATATTTAATAAATCTCATAAAAATTATATCATCACATCTCAAAACGTTAGGCAAAACAGGACGACTAGGCAAGAACTCAACAGCTAGCCATGATTTAAGTTTATACATAACAACTTATCTTCTAATGGCAGACTTTACGTACTGAAGATGGGAACCACAAAAGGCACACAAAATGCAACATAATATACTGATCACTTATGAATAACTAGTAAGAGGGTTTAATGTACAAGCATGCACAAAAACTACTGACTTCCCTCCATATTTTACTGATGCATTTCCTGATTCGGAAATCTGAGGAACAGTTACTCAAATGCCATCAGCCTTCAAAAAATGCTACCAATGCATTTGCGTTACCCTGGGATACTTCACATCTATTCAATCAATCAGGGAATTGTAAGCGCACTACTCACCCGTGAGGGTCTCAAGGTGCTGGGACTCTATTAAGCACCTCCTGACATTTCCATAATGGTCAGAGAAGATGCATGCACACAGAGAAAGCGTTTTACAAAAACCCAATATATGGGACCTGCTCTGGGTGAGTTTACACCAAAACCGCACAAAGAAACCAATGCTCTCCAACCTCACATTTATTTAGGACTGCTTTTGCTCTGATCAACGGATAAGAGGCCAGTGACTAGTCTATGTTTCCTATGCATTTCTGAAACATGAGCACTTTGTCAGACTAATGGACAGAGTTTTGAAAATGCACTACAAATACCCAAAAGAGAAGCAAAATGCCAATGCACCAAATCAAAGGATCACATACTTTCAAGTTCTAATACAAAAATGTACCTAATTTTAAAGTTTCTAGATTCTAGAAACATGGGGGCTACTCTTCGTGAGCATGGGAATTGTTGGTAAAATCTCTCACAAATCAATTTTTGGGGCGATTTTACACAGAGGCAAACGTGTGCGACGATGACAAACTTCACAAGTTCACTTAGTTGTAAACATTTTTTTGTACACCATTTATCTAGAAAAGCTGTGACTATGCACTACCATATTGTTATTCTAGTGATATATTTTAATATTATTTATATTTTAGTTTTACGTTAAACACTATTAATCACGCTTTTTTGGTATCCAAGCACTTAAATTCTGAATATTTAAAATTAATACTTTCTAAGAAAGTGAGGCTAAAGTGGGATGCTGGATTTATCACCCCAAAGGGAAAATTGTAAGGGTAGACTATTATAATCGTTTTGCCGGGTAACCCTCTATCAATAACAAGGTTACAATATGTCACCCAGTCACCATTCTACAGAGAGTTGGGTTTAATTCAAGCAGTCACCAGACCCTGGTATGAGAAACATCTCTTCCATCTGAGTAGTGAAATTACCTGTGCCATATGATGCCATACTGTCCTTTATTTGAGACTGGCCTCTTGTTTTTAGACTCACTGACTGCAGTGATATTAAAATGTGGAAACAGTGTTCTGGACACAGTGCGCGGTATGGTACATTTAAACATGAGCACCCAGGTTCAGTTGGTGACCTTGGAAGAAGAACACTGTTAACTATCGAAAATGACAGGAATATTCAATCACTGCACTCACTCGATCAATACATTAAATCAAAAGGTATCATCAGCAGCAGCATGAATGAGTATTTTTTAAACTATGAGCTTTGCATATACCATTCCAGGAAATGCCACCCTCATTTCAAATTACCTCCCATCTTGCTATTTATGATACTTTATTTAGCATAAAAAAGTGTGTTTTAAACAGTCCTTCCAGCAACTGCCCATCTTTCATTATAGAACCTATGAATTCCACACAGAAATTCCTGCCAAATAGGTGCCAGGATCTGTGCCACATTTGTCCCCACGAGCATTCTTCCCTCGTTTTAAAATTGTTCTTCTTTCATCTTTGTCTTACCATGCACTGCGTCACTGGTTGGTTGGTGGTTGGTTGCACTCTATGTGTGCTGATGGGTTACCTTGACCTGCGGCCTCATACACAGACCTCTTAAATATGTATATATACATATATCATATACAAACTCATTATAAACCCCTGTGGAAAAATCTGCTAAAAGTCCATACCCCGCACCAACAAACAATTTGTTGTATTTAAAGCTACACACGAGTAGGTGTGACCATCCTAGAACCAAAAATCCAGGTCTATGTCGTCTTGTGTTACAGATGGATTCTTTCAAGTTTTCCCTAAATTCCTTATCGGAACTGCACCCTATCAGCCATACAGATTTCGACTATGGCTTCTATTAAAGTGAAAAACACCAACATCCATATCCAATTATCGACAGTCAACATTTCCTGAGTTGCTTTGGAGGCTTAGGTCCACACTCTTTGCTGAGTTTCACTTATTATAATTTAAGGACAATAATGCCACCCGTTATATTCTGCATTGGGTTAAATCAAGAGCACACCGCTATCAGCGAGTATTTCAGCTTCTCTTGGCTCCTCAAGCCCTGAAACTGTCTCAATCACCTTTTTTCTCAGCATCGCCCCACTTAATTTGAGGGCTTGTCTACTAACTAGATTGACACTAGCTGTGCTCATTTAGGGGCCACCCATACCACAGACACGTGGCCATCCACTCTTGAGTCTATCTGCCATTGATGCCTACAAAAGGGGAGAGAGGGACAACCCTACCCTATATGGCCGGAAGTGGCAGAAGACTCCCTCCTGGTGTCTGCTCCATAGTTATCCCTTTATGAGGAGGGCCTGCCTGCTAAACACTGGGTCTCCCCAGACCTGTCAGTGATCTTCTGCAGACCCATCAGCATTAGCGCCCCACTTCCACCGCACACCTCATGCCCTGGATACTAAAGATGTGGCAGTTAAGGACCACAAGCGGACAGGATTCGAAGGTCTGTGGAAGAGTAAGTTACTGCATTTGCATAATTTCTACTCCTTGGCATACAACATATCTTCCTAATGGTACTCCGACAGCTTCACTAACCGATTATACGACCTTCACCATCGCTGGGGAATATTCTGCTTCTGCTTTACACCCAAGATGGGCTTTGTCACTGAAAATAGTTGTGTCAACTGGCACTTTTAAATACCTGTTTCATAAGTCCCATTGAGGAAGGGCTCTGTATCTGGGCCTCGGTTGTGCCCATGTCCCTGCCCGAGGCGCCTGGCTGCTTGACGAGTTGCCTGCTGTACTTCACATTTCTTTTCATCAGCTGTCAGACTGACTTCTCTATGCTTGTTGCCTCCTGTTGGAAATCCAAGGCGCTGGCTAGCCCTTGTCCTCTTCTAATCATCGAGGAGCTCCTGACCTTTCCCTCAATCTCACTGGCTGCACAAACCTCCCTACATCGTTTCATTTTGGGATGGTACTTATGAAGAAGATCTGAAAACCTCATATTTCAGGGTCTCCTTAATAAACCTATACCCCGCCACAGAAATTCAAACAACAATAGACTACCTGGTCGAAGACGCTTCCTGTGTAACATGGTTAAGAAGGATGATTTGAGGCAGCTTAATAACTGCGTTCAAGCTCATTACCTTTTAACTAGTGATCAGTCCCATTTACACCCATACCACTGAATATCACCATAGGGGAAAACCTCCAGACTGACGGGTTGGAATAGGGCTGTCACCCTCATGCTTCTTAGCCTCACCGCTCTTTTGCCATGGCTCATCGCCTTACTCCCCTTCTGTATCTCTGTAACACTAAAGTTCAAGAAAAGGTCTTCACCTGGATCTTTTATTTCCTCTTAAATTGCTTCCAGTATACCCTGACTGCACCTTTCTCATCTCTTCATCCACTCAACTCTGGTTTAGTACTAGCCTGCATCATCGCTCCAATGCGTTTCAAAATCTCCTAACCACTGATATAACATACATGACCTTTATCAAAACCTGCTGAAACTATGCAGATGACATACAACAAAGATAATGTCCAAGATGGAACCATCTTCAGGCATTAAGCACACAGTGCTTACACCCTGTCTTGTTTCATTTTATGACAAATTGGAATTCACTTTGGGTTTCCACTTCAGCTTTAGGCTTCAGATTATCCTGGTTGCCAGGACCTCCTCCATTGTTTGAGAACACTCAAGAGAACTTGCCATCCCACTGGGTTTGCTCTTCGGGTGACTGTTGCTGAAGTAGATTCTCATCAGGGTTATGCTCTCAATCCTACTGTGCCCGAATATCTGTCACACGTACTCCAACACATCCAGAACATTGCAGAAAGATGCCTTCTGCATCTTAAGTCAAGTGACCATCACAGGCCAGCACTGAGCACCATACGTGCCGCACTGGCTTCCTGTAGCCATAAGATTCTCCTTCTATGCCCTATGCATCACTCACTCTGCACTACCTGAATTGGATCTTCCTGCCTCTAAATGGAACTAGGAGTTTATTGTCCCAGGCACGGCCTCCGATCTAAGGCTCATATATGGTACCAAAATTCAAACTATGCTGATGGGAGGCTCGACTGCCTATCAACAAACAGCAAACTGTGACACTCCCTTGGAGTCAATCTCAAATATATTCATGGTCATCTGCCTTTTCATAAAGCTCTCCAGTTCTCAAACACTTGGGCCCTTCACTGTGACAAATAACCTGGACGATTACATCTGTGATCCACACTTGGGTTACCACCAACCTACCCTGTGTATACCAATATATGCGTCTGCTACTTTGAGTTGCTTTCATCAGAGTGCACCTTGATCAGAGCACTTCTCTGGACTCAAGCATAGCACTTACACATGTGCATAGATCCATGGATTATGTGCCTGTAGTGCTTAACCACTCTTTTATTTTCATATTTGTTATATTTTTGCCAAACGTACTTGCATTAGCCTGGTTACATAAACAAATGAATAAAAAAAGTCATGGCAAGCTTATCATAGCTAGGCCTATAAGCTTTACCAATGCTCCATATGGATGAGATTAAATCAAAAGGCACATCAGTCAACTGTCTTTGTAAAAGTCTCAATCTGGCCAAGGAACATTTTGCCTGTCAACCAATATAAGAGTATTTTGTACGTTCCCTGGCTTCAAGGGATAGTTTATAAACACTGTGATTTATGAAAGCCTTTCACTTTCTGTCCACTAATTATGGAACATTTGTGGGGGACGGGTAGTTACAGGCCTTCGTAGCGTTCTACGTGCCCTTTACCCTTAAGAGCCACGTGGTTTACATTCATTCATAATAAATCCAGAGGAGAAGGAAAACATGGGTTGAGCAAGTAATAGGACTGCTCACCCCCGACGTACCTCGTCTCTAAAAAGCTAGGGACCAACTAAACTGCATTTTGTTTCCTGTGAAAATCTTTAAAAATTGCAAAAATATGCTTTTAGAGTGAGTCGTACTTTGCAGATATCTCACACAACTCTTTTAAGCAAGGGCACAGCTTGTGCAATAAAAAAGTTGCATGCGATACAGCCAGGAGGAAAGATAGCGCTGAGACTGGCTTTCTGTGAGAACTTTTTCAGGCACAAGTCTCCCCAGCAGGCAAAAAAGACTAAGCAAAATTCTGCCCAGGATTATAAAAAGATCAGCATCCACAGCAACATGAGTATGTAGCTGGAAAAGGACGGGTCCCACGTCCCTCTACAATCCATGGGTATCGCAAATATTTCCCGGGGGGGCAAAGTACTGTCTGTGGCATGCCCGAGGGCCGCACCGATGCCAGTAATGCGAGGGTTGGGGTGATGAAAGGTGGGCATAGGGGAAAGAGAAGCAGATGCATGGTGTGCACAACAAACCGAGCCTTCACGTGTATCCTGTCTGCCACCTACGCTCTATTCTCATGCACCAAGAATTAAAGTCAAAGCATTAACTTCTAATGTAAAACGGGAGAGGGAAAAAGATATACATCTGGTGACTGAATTGCAAAATGTGAAACAAGAAAACCTGGTATCAGTCCTGGCTTTCCCATGATGAAATTGTGTGATCCTAAGCAAGTGGTTAATGTCACTTTGCCTCATTACCACATACGAGAGCCCCTTAAAATGTACGAGTAAAGGATGTGTGATGTACAAAACCTTCTTGTGTTTCATTTAATAAACTATTATGCTGTTCCAATTATATAACAACCAAGGCTACACACAAGGTGCACCTGACAAATTACTTGCCTCTTGGTTCACTAATGGCATTGATTTCAGAATGGGGGTGGTGTGAATGTTTCTAAGATCATGTTTGAAAACTATCACTGCTAATAAATGCCTCTCAATGCAGTGATATAATCTGATCTACTAAGGTAAAACGCTCATGCATGTTAATAAAATACACTTTTTTGAAGTTTGCAGAGTTTATAATGTTTTTACATGTTTAGTGCAAGATGTCTTTAAAACTAAGGGTGTTCCTAAAGATATATTGTCTTTTCTTCTTTACCGTTACTTTAGTTAACGTGTAAATAACGTATGCCTGTTTGTTTCACAGCTTTCTAAATGTTATGCTCTGTCAAGTGAACAGCAGCCCAGTGCTGTTGACCGGGGGCGGGGCGCAATTAAAGGTAAGGAGGCCGCATGCGGCCCCCGAGCCGTACTTTGAGTATCCCTGCATGGACCTTTCCCCTGTCAGGCTATGGCAGGCAGTGGTAGGGTAGGTCTAAGAAAGAGGCCCTGACACAAAGCACGCCAGGAGCTTGTTAGGGAGGTAGGACAGAGAGGAGCCTGGGCTCGAACCATTTGCGTTTGCCATCCCAATGTATTGTGAATGTGTTCTTTTTCACTTTCTGTAGCCCCAGTGCCATACTTTTTCTACTTAATGCAGATTTGTGCATCAGGAGCCTTAACCAACAGAGCTGTAAACCCGTCTGTTAGGTAACATCAGTTCACTTACCCAGTTGCCACTTGTGTAATCTATACAACTCACGTGTCAAGACCATAAAAAATCTAAAACATGTTACAAAATGTTAGGAACGCTTCTGGTGAGGGTTACTTCCTGTCGATGCATATCCGTGGCCTTATATGGCAAAGCTTGCCTGCAGCTAGCCGCTTGACAAACATCTGATGAAAGAAAGCTGGCAATCTTGAAAGATGCGACCTGAGACCTTTCCCCTAGAAAACTCGGTTTCAGTTTATTCCGTATTCCTGACGGTAACGAATGTGATTTCCGCCGCAGTCACATGCAACAGCCAGTAAATGGGTGGTGGATGGGGAATTCCGGCACTTCATAACCGAGGCGCGCTGGCCGCGCGCTTCTCGTGGGAGAGCTCGTACCAGGAAGCGCGCATTCATGTCTGAGGAATGCGTTTGCATAAATGTTTACTTCAATTTCACCGGCAGACGTTTGAAATCCCTTCGTGGCGCGGTGCAGATTCGTTTGCCGCGCTTCTCTCGAAGAGGTTCTAAGCCAGCAGCTTGAAAGGGCATTCATTTCAAGATAAATGCGCATGTCAGAGGGGCCGGGGAAAACAATTAGCTTTCTAGGAAATCCAGGGCACTCTCGGGCAGGGAAGGACAGGGCTGCAGTGCGGCGAAGGAGAGCAGATATTTCTTTTTTTCCAAGTGTTATTTAATAACCTCAAGGAAAAACTCGCAGTTTATTTGGAAGGCGAGATGGGGGGAGGGTGCTGATGTTGGGCACAAGTTTGTAAGTACGAGTTAAATGTGTAAACGTTATACAAATTAGGCTGGGCAAACTCCAAATGCCATCGAGGGGAGAACGACAAATAAAAAATGACCTTTAATTACACGAACTACCAAGTTAATAAACTGAGAAGCAAGAATGAAGTGGAGGCCATGGGGAAGAACATGGGTTCGACAAGTTCAACAGATGGGTGTGCTCAAGGGGAGAAAATCCACTCATACTTGTTGGAAATAATGGAATCTGCTTGTTTGAGATTAGATTATGGGGCTTGGCACCTAATGAAGAGAATGCAGTCTAGTTCTCTGGGTGCCTGGGACCTGGTGCAATGATGGAGTCTGATGCTCTTACGTTTGCACATTAATGTGTCATACCTGGTGCAAAGGCTGGAGGATGGTCCGCAGAGTTGGCATGTTAGCGTCTGAGCCCTAGTACAAGTGATGGAATTTGATACTCTAAATTCTCATGAAGAATGAGTCAGATTCTCTGAGTTTCCACGGTACTGCCTAGAAGCTGTTGCAAAAAATGAAGTTTTGTCTAATGAGTTTGACTAACGGTGCCTGAGACCTGGTGCAAAGAATGCAGCTGATCCACTGGCCATGTACAGTGGTGTCTGCCATGTGGTGCCGACAATGGAGTCTGCTCAAATGAGTGTTCTGGTGATGTCTGAGACCTAATTTAAATAATGGATTCTGGCCTTCTGAGCACATGTGAAACTGTCTGAGAAGTAGTGTAAAGCTGACGTTGGATTCAGTGAGTTTTCTTTTTGGTGTCTGGGATCTAGTGCAGATATTGTAGTCTGGCTTTACATGTTTTAATGGCAATGATTGGAACATAAAGCAAAGAATGGATTCTGGTCCTGTGAGTTTGCAATCAATCCGAAACACGCAGTCAGGATGACGGGTAAGACTCAAGCTTTGCTTCCATCTCCTTTATTACTGGCCAAGAAGGCTTCTTATGCTCTAAAAATTCCTGCAGGTTTGTAATGCATCTCTCCATGAGCACAAGGCCTCTCACATCATGTGGAAAACTGTACGTCAATGCAGTGACAAGTTACAGAGTGCACTGGTCTCTTGGTCCCCATCCTCATCTTTATGTTTAAAATGTGATTCTTTGCTCACTCTCAAGGGGATCTTGCGTCACTTTGAAAAACTGTTTGTTCAGTGCTGTATACAGTTAGTGGCTGCAGTATTTTAGTATGGCATGGGCAAGATTAATCTGCAGTTTTAACTTTTTTCACTGGCATCCTAAGCTTATCTTTATTGGCGTCTATAAAGTCTCCAGTGTAGTCACAAGGATCACTATCCGGAATTTTACAGCTGCCAAAGACCCTTTTTCACTTTTATGGCATAAGAAAGAGTATTAACGCCACAGCAATATCCAAGGATCTTTCAGGGATCGAAAAATCTCAACGCCCATCTTTGCACCTAAAGCACACTACTGACTTGAGAGATTCATGTTTAAAGTAATTATGATGTCTAAATATAAAAAAAGAAAGTACTTTGTGTCTTTCCACTGAGTCCTACACTCGCTGGAGTACACTCCTATCCCCACACAATTTTTTTTTTTAAACTGTGTCCTGCAACATTTCACGACCACCCTCTTGGCCATCCCTGTGCCTTACCACGCTATGCTTTCCACACCTGATACAAGAGATGGCTGCATGCTGACAGCAGCTCTAAGAGAGCTGCCTCCAGTACAAACTGCAACCCCTTGTAACCTGCAAGTCGGCAGAGTCCCTTAGGTTACTGAAAAGGGACTGATTATTAGAGACAGAGCATCCCCTGCATTTTTCCACTTCCCTTGGGTCTGCAGAGTGCTAAGGGAGGCTGGAAGTGGTCGAGATAGTCCATGATAATTTAGCATTCCATGACTTTTCACTTCTCTGCCTTTCAACATCTATGAATAAAAAGTGTTAAGACAGGAATGTGCCCCCCATGGTATTAGCAGGGTCAAGACTGATTTGCATATGGCTGGGTCTACACTGGGTTGGCGTAGTGAGCAAAAAACCGATGGATTTAACACAGATCTGTGACTGGGAGTGAATGTTTGATTTTTTCAGTATTCCGTCCATCATCTGTCGCATTTGTCGCCCTAAGTGGGAAGGGTATGCCCGGACGTGGGTCCGGTGCTCACTACGCTACCATGTTCAAGCTAGCCTGGCTGATATGGGGTAATACCCCGAAACCGGTCTTGGATGCTTGTTTCTGGTCCAGGGAGGACCTTGCCAGACGGTTCTGGCGGGACTGTTCCCATGGGGAGCAGGGTCAAGACTGATTTGCATATGGCTGGGTCTAAACTGGAATGGCGTGGTGTGCAAAAAAACTATGGATTTAACCCAGATATGTGACTGGGGTGAATGTTTGATTTTTTCTGCTGTCCATCATCTGTTCTCATGGTAACTGGGCATGTGCCACTACCCTGAGTGCCCGACTACATGTGGAACTGTTAATCTGACTTTTTGTTTGGGCCAAACATCACGCTTGTCTATCATGTGCACAGAGGCCTAGACCTGACCCTGTACTTTCTTTTATTAAAAGATAAGCACTCAGCTGGACAAAACGTTAAGGTGACTGTTGGTTGACTGTTCAGTTCCAACACTAGCCACTACCTTCCTGAGAAGCTTTGGGCTGCTCACCCTCACTACCCTGAGATCCAGTTGTGGAAAGGGATATACCTGACCCAGTTTGCAGAGCCACAACAGGACATACACAATGACACCAGTGGTAAACATCCTCAACCACCAAGGTTAGGGTCTAGTAGCCCCTATCTGTCTGTGGTCACTGAACAGGGTCTCACAATGAGATTTCAAATGTCTATTTGTTTATTCAGATGTTTTGAAAAGCACCAGACATACAGCCTGCCAGATACTATGGAGCACTGGAAAAACCCGGACTCCATTTTAGTTCAAGTAGATGAACGGAAGCTTCCTCCAACCAGGGCGTATTTATTTGGTATTATTCTAAAGCTTCTCTTGTTGGCGCCAAAGATTAGATTGCTATCTGTCTCAAGAGTTCATTCTTTGGGAGTTTTCTGAAGGTAAGGTGAGTGGGATCTACACTCAGTCTTGTGCCCAAGGCATTTCAGAGTTTGGTATTCTGGACACCCAGTGACCTCCCTCCCTGTTTTTATTATTTAAATGTTGGGTGAGGTGGAGATTTGTTGACCGAACCTTCCCAGAAGGAATATAATACAGGGCTAGGCTTGAAGGTAGCTGGGTCCTTTGGTCCAGAAAATCCTGCGGGTAGAGCAAAGCCTGAATTTGACCAGTGGAGGGCTTAGATGGCTAGTTTTGCTTCGTCACTGGAGTTTGGGGTAGAGTTTGGCTGCATAAATCTGCAATCTTTTAACCTATCAGTGGGCTTTTCTGGTAGCCCAATGAAATTAATTGTCAGATTCTACTCACGTTTCCGCAGGAACGTCATGCAAGAGATGAAAGGTCCTCAACCTCTCCTGGTCACGTATTGTACCCAACTGAGTCAAAGTACCAACTGTAACCCGGGGAAGAAGGGAAAAACAAGGAAGGAAACAAAAGGTCCCACGGCGCACCCCACTCTGGGACAGAACCAGTCAGCCAAGAGAGATCTCTGTTAAATAAAAGGACAGAAAAAGGTAAGTATACAGGGAAATTTTAATCCTAAAGTCTAAGCTTTTCTATGCATGTTTGTAAACTACCTGAATAATTCCCTTCTTCCGTGAATTCTGGCAACTGGTGTGAGTGAAGGGGTGTTCATGTCTAAAAAGGGGAAAATGAAGATTGAGAAATAAAGTGTTCAGAGTTATGAACAGGAAAACGTATAAGACAGACTGTACTGAAATCCACCTATGAGCATATGATGACTGATTAAATGTGACTTCCAACTTAAAATATCATAAGGTTCATGTGATACTCTATAGTACCCTGTATAACATCCACCTTAACTTCAGGCAGGCCTAACAATATTCCTTAACTTTCAGGAATACTCATGTGCTAAACAGCAGCTGGAGCAAACCAGATCCCCACAGACATTGAGCCTGAATCAGATAAGTAAAGTAGAGGATTCAATAGAAAATAACATTAATTCAGCGCTAAACGCGCTGTTACCGTAGAAGAGTAATGCAGCTTTTCCTTCTCTGTTTTATTTTCTCTGCAGGAGAAATATCCCAGGGAGTTGAAGATTACTGCCGGCGTAATGTAGTTCAGGAGAGCTGCCAGGAACGGAAGGGAACTGCAGACCCGAAGACAACGACTCGTCGAGGGAGTACGCAGGACGGACGACAACCCAGAAGAGACGGTAAGTGACCCGGAAGAGGAACACTCTCTATCCCGAAGCTGGAACACGAAGCGTCTCCACTAGGGATCAGGGAGGATTTGAACTCGCCTGCCGGTACCTGCGCATGCGTGCTAGCGGGGACCGGCCATCTTTGTAGTTCGCTGGGCGTGCGTGTGATCAGCAAGCATGACAGTGCACCACCCCTGTAGTCACCCATACCGGCTTAGGTTTATCAGGGTACCGTCTGTGAAACAGACGTAGTAGGTGAGGGGTGTGAACATGACTTGCTTGATCCCAAGTGCGATCTTCAATACCATAGCCTTTCCAATGTACCAGATACTGGAGTCTACGTCTCACCGTTCTCGAGTCAATAATAGCCTCGACTTCATATTCAGGTTCATTGTCGATGATCACAGGTGGCTGGACGCGTGGGGATATGCGTGACAGGTTGCACAGGTTTCAGTAGGGAGACATGAAAAACTGGGTGTATCTTTAGTGCAGCAGGGAGGTCTAATTTCATGACAATAGGGTTTATAACCTTACATACCTTGTAAGGACCAATATACCAAGGTTTAAATTTACAAAACCCCTTCAAGGCAAGATTCTTCGTAGATAGCAACACTTCGTTCCCTAGGGTATATGCAGGTTCTGCGCGTCGATGGAGATCTGCTTTTTCCTTATAAACTGCCTTGGCCTTTTCTAAGTTAGCTGTTGCTGCTCTTTGTATTTCCTGTAGGTTCTTTACAAAGTCAAGTGCTGCAGGAGCAGGACAGGACAGGAAGGAGAAAGTGGGGATAGCATGGTTCGTGGGTGAAAGCCATAATTACAATAGAAACGAGAGTAAGCAGTAGAAGAGCGGCAACTATTATTGTAGGAGAATTCAGCTACCCATACGAACATGTCCCAGTCTGATGTGGAGTGTAAAAGCTGACATGTTATATACTGCTCAAAACCCTGATTTACTCTTTCGGTCTGGCCATCCGTCTGAGGGTGATGGCTAGAGGACAATCTTATATCTATTTGCAATAAGGCACCCATCCCTTTCCAGAAGTTGGAAATGAATTGAGCCCCTCGATCAGACACAAGAACAGAGGGAAGGCCATGTATACGCACAATGTGTTGAACAAACAGAGACACCAATACCTTTGACGTCTGGATTGCCTTTAACGGGATAAAGTGGGCCATCTTGGTTAATAAATCGACCATGACAAGGAGAGTAGTGTTTCCCTGAGTGGTCTTCGGCAAGTCCACAATAAAATCCATAGACACTGTATGCCATGGGCTAGGTGGAGTGGGCAACTGCATTAATAATCCCACAGGTGCTTGGTGAGAAGATTTCCCTTGTGCACACACACATGGCATGTTTGAATGTATTTTTTGACATCACTCCCCATACTGGGCCACCAGAAGTGTTGTTTCAGTAGTTCCATAGTTTTCTATACCCAGGATGTCCAGAGAGAAGATGGGTGTGACACCACTCTAACGCTTGTTGCTGTAGGCTATGGGTAGGAAGCACTAATCCCCCTTGGATGTAAAACAAATCCTGAGTTTTAGTGATATCATGAGTTTCGACTACCTTCTCCATTTCCACAGGCCCTTGCGCCTCTTTAACTGCCTTTAGGAACTCATCTTCAGAACAAATAGCACCTATTATACGCTCCCTGGCTATTATAGGAGGGAGCTCACAATGAGGTTCTTCAAGTTCATAACCTAAACAGGACATGGCGTCTGCTTTCCCATTTTTTTTTCCTGCCTGGAATCGTATAATGAAATCGTAGTCGCTGAAGAACTGCGTCCAACGCAGTTGTCGCATGGACAAAGCTCTAGCTGATTTAAGAAACTGTAAATTACGGTGATCTGTAAGGACTGTTATTCTGTGATTGGCTCCTAATAGCTACTGCCGCCACTCCTCAAAAACCCTTTTAATAGCTAACAGTTACTTGTCTCCTATAGAATAATTCAACTCAGCAGGTGTTAGTTTGTGTGAGTAATATGCTACAGGATGAAGACATCCCGTACTTCGGTCTGCCTG
This sequence comes from Calotriton arnoldi, assembly GCA_963921515.1. NCBI lineage: Eukaryota > Metazoa > Chordata > Amphibia > Caudata > Salamandridae > Calotriton > Calotriton arnoldi. Next base: position 1,264,118 of record CAWUFW010001483.1, on the reverse strand, counting down.
AGAAAGAACCCCTCCTACTGCCATTTGTGAGGCATCAGCCTCAACCACGAAGGGCAGAGAAGGATCTGGATGTCTCAATATTGGTGCTTGAGTGAATGCTTCCTTCAATTTACAAAAGGCCTCTTCGGCAGCAGAGGTCCACGGAAACTTAGCCTCCCCCATTATCAGACTCCTGAAAAAGGGGGTTAAGTCAGAGAAGTTGTTAATAAAACGCCTGCAAAAGTTGGCAAAGCCAAGAATACTCTGAATGTCTCTAACGTTCTTTGGAGCTTGCCAACGTGTTATGGTTTCCACTTTCTGTGGATCCATACTAACTCCTTGGGGGGACACAATGAACCCAAGAAAACATACATGAGAGGTATGGAATTGACATTTCTCTAGCTTGCAGTATAGATGATTGTCTCGCAAACTCTCAAGGACACTCCTGACATGGACCTCATGCTCTTGTACTGACGAGGAATAAATTAAAATATCATCAATAAAGGCAATAACAAAGAGGTCCAACATGTCTTTAAGTACTTTGTTAATAAAAAACTGAAAGGCAGATGGGGCATTACATAATCCGAATGGCATTACTAAATAATCATAAAGGCCGAACTTGGTACAAAAAAACGTTTTCTACTCATCCCCCTCTTTGATTCTCACCAGATGGTAAGCTCCCCGCAAATCTAGCTTGGTGAAAATGTTGGCATTCTTTATTTGGTAGAGGAGGGAGGATATCAGTGGCAGAGGGTACCGGTTCTTAATTGTAACATAATTGAGTGCTCGATAGTCAATACAGCACCTAAGACCCCCTTCTCGTTTAGGTATAAAAAAGAGAGATGAAGAAGCAGGTGAACGGGAAGGTTGAATAAAACCGATCTTAAGCATTTCGTCCAAGTAGTCCCGCAGATACAAATTCTCTTTTTCTGTCAAAGCATAGATCCTGCTGCAGGGTATGTGAGCTCCAGGTATCAAATCAATTCTGCAGTCATAGGATCTGTGAGGCAGAAGACTGGTGGCCTGTTCTGTATCAAAAACCTCTTTCAGGTTGTGGTAAATGGCGGGTAAATCAGGGACTTCAGGGTTGGTAATTACTGCGACCTTCCCTGGGCTGTTACCGTTGTAAAACAAATTATCTTTGCAATTATCAGGACTAAAGGCTAATGTCATCTCTTTCCAATTGATAAGGGGACTGTGCTGACATAACAAAGGTAGGCCTAATATGGCATGAAACTGAGTAGATTGAATGAGATCAAATGCAATAGTCTCTTGATGTTTTTCCTCAATAAGCAGTGTTAAGTCAATGGTAGCATGTGTAACCGGACCAGACTTAAGGTTACTACCATCTATGGTTGTAACTTCCTCCCAAGAGGTCTTTGATACCAGAGGAATGTTCTTACTATGTGCCCAACATAAATCCATAAAATTACCTGTGGCACCGGAATCTACCATTATTTGGACATCCATAACCTGTTGTCCCCATTTCTGGCGGGAGGACAGGAAGAAATGGTGTGGGGAAGACAAGACCGCATCTGTTTGCATAGACTGTTGCGAGACAATTAACCCTGAACTACCCGAAGTCTTTGTCTCAGGAGACTTCGGGCTCACTAGTTTTCCGAAGGTTTTTTCTGTCTTGGCTTCACAGGGCTTCTCTAAGAAAATGGCCCTGTTTTCCGCAGTATAAACACAATTTTTTGTTGCACCTTCATTGCCTTTCTTCTTCACTGAGGGGGCCCCTAAGTCTTCCAATCTGCATAGGTTCTGGTTTTTCTATTGGTTTTTCTAGGTCTGATTTTTTCTCTTTATAGATAATGACACGGTCTTCTGACCGCCCTCTTTCTCTTTTCCTTTCATTGATTCTCTGATCTAATTTTACCACCAGATCTATAAAGGCATTACAAGACTCAGGAGGATCAACCACTTGTGCTAGGAGATCTTTTAATTCATCACTCAAGCCTCTGTAAAACAAGGCGCTACGCCTTTCTTCAGGCCACCCAGCCTCAGCTACCAATCTGTTAAACGTAGAGATGTAAGTTGTTAAGTCCTTTGACCCCTGTTTCAGATTTAAGAGCTCGGTATCTACCGACTGCATGAAGGAATGCCTATCGAACAGCTTCCTTAGTTCTCCCTTGAAAGCGGTGTAATTATGCAGTAATGGGTCATTTCTTTCTATGAGGGGTATAGACCAATTGGCTGCGGACCCTGACAAATAAGATATGACAAATGCCACCTTAGCTTGGTCATTTGGAAAGCAGGCGGCTTTAAACATAAAATGGAGCTGGCACTGACTAATAAAGGCAGCAAACTTGGTAGGATCCCCCATGAAACATTCGGGAGGGGCTAAAGGAATAGACTGAGGGGTAGTTACTTGAATAACCTGGACATATGTACTGGAAGACTGAGAAGAAGGTGCCATGTTTCCCAAACTTGATTCAGGCCTCATACCCCGTTGGATGGAATCAATTCATGCAGACAAGGCTTGGGTTTCTTTCTGAAGGTTACCCAACATTGAAACTTTGGGCTTCGTGTTCTGTCAGATTCTACTCACATTTCCGCAGGAACGTCATGCAAAAGATGAAAGGTCCTCAACCTCTCCTGGTCACCTACTGTACCCAACTGAGTCAAAGTACCAACAGTAACCCGGGGAAGAAGGGTAAAACAAGGAAGGAAACAAAAGGTCCCACGGCGCACCCCACTCTGGGACAGAACCAGTCAGCCAAGAGAGATCTCTGTTAAATAAAAGGACAGAAAAAGGTAAGTATACAGGGAAATTCTAATCCTAAAGTCTAAGCTTTTCTATGCATGTTTGTAAACTACCTGAATAATTCCCTTCTTCCGTGAATTCTGGCAACTGGTGTGAGTGAAGGGGTGTTCATGTCTAAAAAGGGGAAAATGGAGAATGAGAAATAAAGTGTTCAGAGTTATGAGTAATGAACAGGAAAACATATAAGGCAGACTGTACTGAAATCCACCTATGAGCATATGATGACTGATTAAAGGTGACTTCCAACTTAAAATATCATAAGGTTCATGTGATACTCTATAGTACCCTGTATAACATCCACCTTAACTTCAGGCAGACCTAACAATATTCCTTAACTTTCAGGAATACTCATGAGCTAAACAGCAGCTGGAGCAAACCAGATCTCCACAGACACAGAGCCTGAATCCGATAAGTAAAGTAGAGGATTCAATTGAAAATAACATCAATTCAGCGCTAAAAGCGCTGTTACCGTAGAAGAGCAATGTAGATTTTCCTTCTCTCTTTTATTTTCTCTGCAGGAGAAATATCCCAGGGAGTTGAAGATTACTGCCGGCGTAATGTAGTTCAGGAGAGCTGCCAGGAACGGAAGGAAACTGCAGACCCGAAGACAACGACTCGTCGAGGGAGTACGCAGGACGGACGACAACCCGGAAGAGACGGTAAGTGACCCGGAACAGGAACACTCTCTATCCCGAAGCTGGCATGCGAAGCGTCTCCACTCGTGATCAGAGAGGATTTGAACTCGCCTGCCGGTACCCGCGCATGCGTGCTAGCGGGGACCGGCCATCTTTGTAGTTTGCCGGGCATGCGTGTGATCGGCAGGCATGACATTAATGTAGTCCAATTGGTCCATAAATTGGGTTGTTGCCAGTTACACTTGATGACTGGTTTGCAGTAGTGCCAGGATCCTCTCAGTATGAGCAAGTGAAAGTTATTCCCCCTAACTGCAATGTTAACTTGAGTAGTGAATGAAAGATATATATTAGAAATCATCCCTGGATTTTTGACTCTTTGGAATGTGAATAGTAGTAAACAGACATTTGAGCCATTCAAAAAGAAGCGTTGTATTACCATGACCTTGAAGTACTGGGAGATCATGTGCCATACAAAGGGATTTTACCTTCATCCAACTGAAAATATGGTCCAGGCATTCTGTGACGTTTGACTCACTCTCTGATTTGTTGTCCAATCAGATATGGATTTGGGTATCATCAACATGCATTTGGAAATGTATCTGATGTTGCTGTAGCATATGTGCCAAGGGAAGCATGTAACTGTTGAAAAGTAGCACGCATAAGGATAGACTCTAAGGGACAGAGTAAGATACCCTGAACACTACAGATTATTCGTCAATTGAAGGTATTCTATATGTGTGAACACCTTCACAAAGGTGAGTATATCCACACTAATAGAAGTCATTTACTAAAGGTAGGTGACAGGATTAATTCAGGTGTGCACATCTTGAAAAACACAAAGGATAGGGTGTGAGCAGTAGGTCCAATTGGGAGGGAATATGTCACACCTAACTACACAATGTACCTATTCTCAATGAGGGGGATGCTAGCTGCTTGAAGCGAGAACGCAGAGGCAGGGCAGATGGCCGATTGTGCCGATGAAATGGGAGGGAGGGTTTGTGGGTTATTGTGGAGGTAAGTTTCGCACTCTGTTGGTTATGAAGGATGTGGCATTTGTGGACTGTTGGAGGAGAGTTCGGGTTTGTGTACTGTCAAAGTGTGTTGGTAAGAACAAACAATTAGAATTTTGGTCTGGGCATACCCATTGCACCTAGGGCATCTCACTTAGAAAAACATAAAAGTGATTGATGAATTGATTCAATTAAGCTGAGCAACTGACAAGTAATCTTGGTTGGATTCCAGTGTAGAAGACACCGATTTGCAAATCGGAATCGGTCCTGCTTGAATAGGAACAGCCAAACCTGAACTGCCAGGTCAGGTCCCCTCTAGATAGGGACACGAGCATTCATGCCCAGACCTGGGTCTCTTGCTCACTGAGCACTAAGGTCCTAGCTGCACTTCACTGATGAGGCCCAAAAAGGTTGAAGCCAGCGTGGCATTGCTTAAGGTCAGATAGGACATGCCTCACAGTCCAGACTGAACTATTCCTACTGGAGCAAAACCAAGACTGATTTGCATATAGTCACACCCCGTCTGGAGGGGTAGAGTGGCAAAAAAATACAATGAACTGGAATACGGTCCTGAGCAACTATAATTGGCTATGCCTTTTGCAACAATCCACCCATCACCTTTTGTTGTTTTAATGTGATGATTGCACACATGCTGCACATGCTACTTGTTTGACCGTGGAAATCTGTCATCATCGCGGCTTTCTAGAACACAAAGGTTTCCAACTTTCATGCTAACGTGGTGGCACAACATGGCATTCAGTGTGTGTGGCATGATACCCTCTCGCTGGTACTGTATGTAGATTCACAATATATATCAATGAATACCAAATAAACTAGGATTAATCACTTTTACCAGTGGATTAAATTGTCACGGGGTTACTGTATATTCTTATGTGATTTTGTTACAATGTTATATCACATCTGCCGATAGTAGTTGTATTGCCTTGCGCCCCTGTCCTGCTGCCTGTATGTTTAGTGCGCTGTGGATGCACACTGAAATTTCCTGAGAACCCAAAAGCCAGGGGGGGGGGGGGCGATGCCAGTTGACTGGCACCTTCCAGTCTGCACATTACATTCTGGAAGAGACTCTCTGACCCTAGCTCACCCCAGTCACCTGCCTGTCCATAGCAGGTTGGCCTTACACATAGGTGCATGCCGGTAGAAGACATTTAGCTAACAATAAAATAAAAAGTGCTCTAAGAAGCTGTAACACTGGAGTTGTAACTTGCTTGCATATCTGCCTGTCAGTCACGTTATAAACTTCTGAAGTTCATAAAAACAGTGACCAAGAGAACCCGCGAGAGGGAAGGGCAGGGCTGTCCACTGCCTACACAAATGATTATAGCAGGGTTGTTGCTATGTCATTCCCTCTGTGTCCTGGCATAACATGGCCCTTTCCACACCTCGTATGTCCCCCATGAACTAGGGGCACAGCTACTAATGGTGCAGCAGGTGCTGTGACATCAGAGCACAGAACCCTGAGCTGTCAATTGAACCTTGACAGTGGCTGTATTTTACTCCCACAACCGCAGTCAAAGTGGTCATTCTGCTTGCTTGCACCAGGGCACTGGCAGCCTTGCTACGCTACTGCCTACAAGGTTTGCTAGAAAATGATGGCTGCCTTTTTTTAGCCAGGTGGTCTTAATTTCAGTCTTAATCATGGATACTGTACGCCATGTTTGCTGGAAAAGAATGGAGGACTGTTAGCACCAGTGCTATGCATTACTGCTGTCAGTACGTGCTGCTGAGCTCAGGAGGTACTGCAGCCCTACATTTGCACACTACAGCAGCTCAAGCAATAATTTGCCATTACTACTGCCACCACCCTTTATTGCATGGAGACAGCAGTCAATTCACTAAAGGTTCTGAAGTGAGACGAGGTAAACTGTTCCTTTCAGGAAATGGCATGACCTCAAAGCAGAAACATTTGAACCATAGGTGGTCACAATTTTGAAGAGGGCTGTCCCGCGGCTCTGAGAATTCTAGTCCGTAAACTATAAGGTGTCATAGTGAGAAAATAGTATAATAACTGGTGACGGCTGTTGTGCAATCAGCAGGGCGTGCAAAATAAAAGCTGTTGGCGAGAGATATGATGCATGCGGTGTCCAGGGCGTCTGGTGCAGGAGTAAAGCAGTCAAACGTAGGCTTGGCCTCAGATGAAAGTGGTGAGGCTTCGATGCATGGAGGGTGAAACTGCAGTGCGCGCAGGTCTTTCTCCTCTCTTGGAACGGACAGTTCAATTCTCTGGCTCCATACATGTAAAATGTGTCTCTGTCGACAGCCCCTGGTGGCCCCTGATAAATAGCACAAAGCCCCGGCAGGCACTGCCCCCTGGGTGACCAAACTTCCAAAGACCCGGCACTGGAATAATAGAGCAGATGGTGGATGGGAATTTGAGTGACAGGCTCTGGGGGCATGGTTCTCTAAAATGGCGAATGTGTCTCTCTGTCTAGTTGTGAAACTGCTAACATGCAACTGTTACACTAATAACAGCCACAGCAAACAGAGAAAAGACTCGTTGCGAAGGCCAACTACACACGCCAATGGACTGCAGTGCAGACACGAGCAACTAGAAAGTATATTTCCAATTCATTCATTGGCGTGAATTATAGACACACTTGTTCAGATAGGAAAAATGTGCAATGTGCTGCCTGCTCCAGAAAAGGATGAATAGGATAATGGTTTAGTTGTTGCCCGGAGTGACATATTATCACACTGCTGTGCGCGGGTTGATGTTTTTATCATGTATTATTCAAGTCAGATTTACGTGTGCAGCAGATTTGAAAATACAGTAGTGGGCGAGAGATACCTACACAGTTGTTTTAGAGGATCGTGTTATTTACGCCTGCAACATGTTGCGAATTGTTTAACAACACACGAAGCGTGCAAGAAGAACAAATGTCCCGTTAGAAAAGCGAGTTTTTCCTGCCAGCTGCTCGTGTGCCATGCACTCCCCCGAGCAAGAAGGAAACTTACCACACACCATGACCTTTTTAGGACCTGTGACCACCATCGCCTACTACTGTGCACCCCCCAAATAACTGTACAGTACCCAGAGGCCAGCGAAAACGTGCGGCAAGCATTGTTCAGGAAATGCAATGCACCCAGAAGCCATGCTGAGGCTGAGCAATGTTTACACTGAGCAGCAGCATGGCGTCGCCAAAGGCTCAGTTGATTGAACTGGCCAGGGGTGGTGGAGACATTGAGATAGAAGCACAGAGTGGATTGAGAAAGACATGGGACTGAAGCTTTGGAAGAGCATTCATCTCTGCAGCATAACACCCCTGCCTATTCTACTCACGTGGTGCCTCCTAAAATGACTTTTAGAAAACGACCATCTATGCATGTCTGCAGCACAAGTGTAACCACACAGAAGCGGTTCGCCTGTCTCCGTCCTGCTGTGGATGGAAATAGTGACAGCGCCATCAGCATCTGCAAACAGGTGCTTTCTAGCTCTGCCCCTCTCGGGGATGTCCAGTGGGGCCTTCTGGGGTTCCATGCACAGGGCTGCAGGAACAGCAGGCTCCTTTCCCTGCAGCTCACCTGCTCCCCATTACTGAAGTGGAACTGCCCCACCCCCTCCCCTCACGCGCTTCTACGAGGAACAGGCCACTGCCGCCACTGCCGGCCCTCGGCGCATCAACCATTGTGTGCAGATGGCCCAGTGTCACAATTCACAAATGTCCGATCGATTGAGGGGGCCTCCGGGCCTGCGGCATTGTACTGAGCCGAAGCTCTTAATTACCAGAAGGGGTTCAGGTTCGTGCATTGTGCTGCGGCCGGGGACCGGAACAGCTGCCCCTCCATGCCTGGACATCCAGAGGCTGCTCCGAAATGAGATACTTCAGACATGCGCTGGGATGTCGGCAGCCGGGGTGGACGCGCGTGCGCTCCCACAAGGCACCGCGCAGACGTGACTCCCACAAGGCACCGCGCAGACGTGACTCCTGAATAGCGGCACAGCGGGACAGCTCGATCCAAAAGTCCGTGTTTATACACTAACTAAATGTTGACGTATCTTGTAAATGCCTGGGCAATGAATTCTGAGTGGACAGATGTAACACCTGAATGCAAAATGTTATTGAAAATGCATTAGTTTAGAATGTTTCCATTCTCAAGACAAGTGATCTGCATGTTACCACTAATTGGACATTCTGCCGCACACTTTATCACTGGGGCCACCGGCATTCCTGTTGTAGGCCCTGCACGCGCTATCAATGAGCCACACACATTCACAGTTGTGGGCCTTGCACACTCCTTCACTGGGCTTCACAGTGTCACTCTTAAGGCCTTGCACATTGAGTCACTGGGCACCACGGTGTCACAACTGCAGGCACTGCACACTCCAGGTCTAGTATTATTGCTGCTCTCTATGCTGCACACTCCAGTCCCGGTATTACTGCTGTTCTCTATGCTGCACACTCCAGTCCTATTATTACGGCTGCTCTCTATGCTGCACACTCCAGGCCTAGTATTACTGCTGCTCTCTATGCTGCACACTCCAGGCCTAGTATTACTGCTGCTCTCTATGCTGCACACTCCAGTCCTATTATTACTGCTGCTCTCTATGCTGCACACTCCAGGCCTAGTATTACTGCTGCTCTCTATGCTGCACACTCCAGGCCTAGTATTACTGCTGCTCTCTATGCTGCACACCCCAGGCCTAGTATTACTGCTGCTCTCTATGCTGCACACTCCAGTCCTATTATTACTGCTGCTCTCTATGCTGCACACTCCAGGCCTAGTATTACTGCTGCTCTCTATGCTGCACACTCCAGGCCTAGTATTACTGCTGCTCTCTTCTGCACACTCCAGTTCTAGCATTATATCGTCGCTGGCACTATCCTAAATGATTATCATATCACTAAGCAGCATTCGTCTTTAGAAATGATTGATATATATTTATGGCAGCAGAGAAACTAAGCACAATACGCCGATTTCTAATGAATAGCGACGGTGACACACGGATGAGACATACGAGTACCATCTCTTGAGATTATATTACTGAGAATTACTACTCTACGCACTTATAAACTAGGATTCTGACGGACACCCTTATCGCCCTGAAGAAGTTCTGCGTACAGAACAAAACGCGTTGGCTGTGGCTTTTTAAAGATTAATAAAGAAGCAAGATCACACTTTACAATTCGGATTGGACATTTTTTGACAAATGATATAATTGATTGTAACTGGACATCTGGTGCAGCTTTGATATGGTTTGAAGTTTCTAATTTACCCTGAGGTTAAGGGTGGTGCCTTTGGACAGAGGGCACCTTTAAAGCTTGCACAAAGAATTTGGTAGTAGTTTATATAAGATTGGTGATTTTCGGGAGGTGGTGCCCTTCTTTTGCAAATTGGTCCACTGTCCAAGTTTTTTGTATTTCCAGTTCTAGCATTACTGCTGCTCTCTATGCTGCAGACTCCAGTTCTAATATTATAATGTTACTGCTGCTCTCTATGCTGCACACTCCAGTCCTATTATTACTGCTGCTCTCTATGCTGCACACTCAAGGCCTATTATTACTGCTGTTCTCTTCTGCACACTCCAGTCCTAGTATTACTGCTGTTCTCTATGCTGCACACTCCAGTTCTAGTATTACTGCTGCTCTCTTCTGCACACTCCAGTCCTAGTGTTACTGCTGCTCTCTTCTGCACACTCCAGTCCTAGTATTACTGCTGCTCTCTATGCTGCACACTCCAGGCCTAGTATTACTGCTGCTCTCTATGCTGCAGACTCCAGGCCTAGTATTACTGCTGCTGTCTATGCTGCACACTCCAGTCCTAGCATTACTGCTGCTCTCTATGCTGCACACTCCATGAAGGGACTCACATTACCTCTGCTACATTCCCTGCTGCACCCATGATTGCTGAGCTCTACATTACCACCACTGGGCCCCCACACTATCGTAATTCCAGACCCTGGCGTACACTCCTCGGCCGAGACGCACATTATCAATGTTGTCGTTTATGCTGTTCACTCCATCATGAGGTCCACCTCACCTGGTCTGCTTCGCACTCTAACGCTGGGCCTTCGCACACCCACTGCACACTTTCATCACTGGCCCCTCACTATCACTCCTGGATAGTCTTCTGAGCACACCATCACTGAGCCTGACCCTATCACCCCTGAGCACTCTGCTGCATGTGGAATCCTTGGGCCCGCACTGTTAATACTGCAGGCTTCACGCCACACTAGCGCTGTTGTTGTCTCTGCTGCACACTCCATCACAGGGCCCAACTCCCCGTCAACTGCTGATCCCTGTGCTGCGCACTCTGTTCCAGCTCATCACTGTGCTCAGAGCTTTAAGTGCTCAGCACCGGCAGTTCTAAAAAGCAGGTGCTGAGACAGGTCCCTATCGGGCTCTCCATTTCCGCCCTCACCATCAGGGTGAAAAAAATAATCTTAACTCTGCAGCAGTACCACCCTTTACTGCCTTTAATGTAACTTTAAAGAGGCTCGTTGTAGTACTTTCACAGTCAACATTTCAGAACTAAATCATAGTTGTTACTCATTTATCTTATGCAACTAACAACCATTGGCAAAGCCAATAGTCCTGGCTTGCTGTAAGTGTAATGTTACTTGTTGTATTATATATCTGGATGCAATGATAGAAACAGCCAAATACCAGTCGGGCAGCACACTATGCTAAACACAGACTTTCAGCTTAAGTGTTTTTAAACCACACCCTAAATTAGATCAGCCACGCCCCTTTGAGAGACCCCCCCAGTTTTTTCATCCCACTTAAAGCACTGACTGTGCTGCACAATAGCGGTTTTTAGATACTCTGGAGCATAAGATCGCTATGTATCTCATAACCTAATTACCTAATGTGACTTGCCACAAAAACACAACTAAAGATTACAACTTAATACAGCATGTCATAATATAAAAAGAAAACTAAAGTAAGATAACATAACATATTATGACGTTAACACTAAAATATGGCAATTCTCTAACCAATATAAAACATAACGGAAATGTGTGGGCTTAACACAGCAAAACATGAAAACAGGAAATCCAATAAAGCAACAAATAATAACATGACATAGAAATAACATAACAGCAGAACTGAACATAGCACAACAACATATGGATTGCAATATGACACTGCTTAGCATAATGTGGAAATGCAATATAATGTAGAACGAGCACAATATAACATAACTGCGCACCGTTTAGAAAACACAAGCACAGAACAATATAGTACCAAGTAAAAATACATCACAACATAACATTACGTAACATAAAAAGAGCATGCCATAATACTATAACCAGGGCCACTGGACTTACGTGATTGTGCGTCCGCTGCGATTTTCACATAATTATAGATTTGCCGCATTTGCCACATAATTCATCATCTGCTGCATAATCTGCCGATTTTAACAAAAAATAATTTGGTTCCTAGCTCAAACGGTTCAAACGTTACTAAAAATGCAGTGGAACGTGTTACCGCGCAGTGAAAGGCCTTTCGGGAAGGTTGACTAGTCATCTTTCTGTTGCTTATTGCTATATTTGGGTATTAAACTGGTACTAATGAGGTGCAACCAATGCCCAGGCAGTGTTAATTAGTGTAAAAAGTACATAATAATGAAGTAATACTATTAAAAAATGTGCTGCATTATGCGGCATCATTTGCCTTTTCTTGCCGCATAATTTACTCAACCTTGACGCATGATTTGGCCCTCTCCTGCTGCATAATTCCAGTGGCCCTGACTATAACACAACATAACATGAGAACATCATATAAAATAACGATAGAACATTACACACCATAACATAACGCAGCAAAATTCATCAACATAACAAAGCAACACAATGTTGCATAACATAATACAACTCAACATATTATATCATAAATTAACGCATTTGACAATATGAATGTTATAGCCACAGTAAAGTGCAGGTCACGTGTAGTCCAAATGCTCTTTTGTTTTTATTGTTTTACAGGCCCTCTCACAGAGACAGAGCGTGCAAATACCCATGAAATCAATTGGTGTTCTGTCTGCATCATGGCAACACATTAAAAATTCTGTCATCTGCTAGTCAAAATAGCCCTCTAGGGGGCGCCACAGAGCATGTTGTCCTCTTCCAGATACACAGCTATTGTGGCCCCAGACTCCAGCAAGTAAGCACCAAATCTGAGATTCGCTGGTTTGTAGCCTTGATTCTTTTAAAGACGGGTTTAATTCTGCATTACTGGTCACTCGCACATTTTAAATGCTCTGTCACATGGAAGAGATGTGCCTGTGTCTTCCTTTGATTAGGTATAAAGAAGTTATGGAAACTTTGTTTGACTAGAGCGTTGTTCCCCCCACTGTCCCTCTGTCACCAGGAGCACTTTACATGGCAAGTTTATGGGCCTAAAGATAGAACGAAAACAAACATTGGCAAAGCCGACATTGTCGGCATTGGCCACCAGTCTTTTGACTTTGTCAATGTTAGTTTTGTTTTGTAGTTTTTGCTAAACTTTATTGTTAGAGAAGCTGATCAGAAAGCTTACATTGACATGGTGACATATTAGTGACATAGTGACACATTGACATGGTGGTCTCTGGCACTGAAGGGAACTACTTTGTGCATGGATGTGGTCGTTGTAAAAGGACAGAACACTGTCACTTACAGTTAAGTTAGCCAGTGGATTCAGGGGGCTGACCCATTGTCCTATGCTGTATGCTGTAGAAGGCAGAAGAAAAAAGTCAATGACATAGTAACAGACCACTAGATTAAGAGTGTTGGCCGAATGCCCCTACAAGAAAGTATGTTTTACATATAATTTTAGTATGATCAAAAGGACTTTGGCTAACGCAACTTAAAAACGAAGTCAGGGCTTGCAGACTTGTTGACTCAAAGGTCAAGATTTCATATAGGCATTCTAGCTAACAGGGAGCTGGTTGGCAATTCAGTGTTTACTTCAATAGTGAGTCCCACTTGGTTACTTGAAAGTTGTCCTCTGTATAAATGTATGCTGGTGTATTACAGTAAATGACCTTTAGTGAGCCAGCCCAAGAGTACACGGAGGGTCTGGGTGCCAGCAATATCTTCCATTTCATGTTTGTTAGAGAACACTTGTTAACCTGCCTTGGTCTGCACTAAAAAATAGAAAATAGAGGAGTTTACCTCATGGCATGCTTTTAATAAGTACCCTATTGCATTGCACATTTTTAAAAACTGGAGACAATATATGCAGAACATGGCATTCGGTGGGCATGGGCCTCACCCTCAGCCTGGAGAGACACCCATCCACTCTGCCGCCTCCAAAGGTGTGACATATGGACGAATGCATGGCTCATCCTGGACTTTGGCATGCCACGTCCTCAAACATGCACACTGTGTGCGCAATTTCAAACCGCAAGCTAGCTGCCCGGGCCACTTGTCACTGACCGGCACGCGTTGGCCTTGTCGTGTGGCAGAGTTCTTGCAATTACAATTTATTTAAATCAAACTTTTTTTTTCAAGAGGCAGGATGCCTTTCCAGCCCCCTCATTTGCAGCAAGTGTCTGCCCCTCCCTGCCCCCACGCACACTCCTGCCAGCGCCGTTGTGTTTGTGAAAGGAGCGTCTCAAATGTCCTGCGCGGCCGCAGCTGTCGCTGGGCCGGGCCGAGGCCTCCCCTTTCAGGGCTCTTTTCACGGCGCCCTCTGAGCGCCTTTGTCTGGCGCAGAAAGGAGCCGCCCCCTGACCCCGCTGCCGGCTCGAGCCTGCCTCCTTTGTCAGCCCCCTGACAGACAAGTTCCACCCTAAATCAGGCATTGTGTGCGCCGCCAGCGCGTGCCCACAGCCCCTTAATCTTTTAATTTCACCCCAGGAAGAGGCAGCTGTTAGTGATACACGCACCGCACAGCTGTCGGCCGCGGCCTGCTGCCGGCTCCCTCGAGACAATAGGCGAGGAGAAGGGGTGAGGCCGGCCCCGCTAGAAAGGAGATTTTTTTTCTTCTTCTTTGTTTTACACTTTTTTGTAACATTTGGCAACGCGTGCTCAAAAACGCCTCATTGTATTCATTGTAAAGGGCAGCCACAAAACTAAAGGCTACCCCTTTTCATGCCACCCCCACCCTTCCTGTCCAGGGGTTCAACTTTGGCCAAATAAAGCAAGGCTGAACTTTCAGCTTCAAAGGCTGCGCTCATTATACCTTTGCTGCTGAAACGACGACGCGCTGCCGAATGATAGGGTCTGGGAGTGAGGCAAGCACGCGAGGAGCCACGAGCCACCTCGGCGCTCGGGAAGGGGGCAGGGACTTGTGTTATAGAGCGTCTCAAGCAGAGGTGCTGCACAGGGCTTACAATAAAACAAGCAGAGGTGCTGCACAGGGCTTACAATAAAACAAGCAGAGGTGCTGCAGAGAGCTTACAATAAAACACTGCATAGAGAGGTGCTGCACAGTGCTTGCAATAAAACACTTCACAGGAACGCTGCATGAATGATACCAGAAGCCATTTGTTGGGAGTGCGTGTGTTCCAATCCCGGCTACCACACTTCAACAAATTGTGTGATCCCTTTATCTACTAATGCCACATTTTTACTTTTTGCTGAAATTGGGTGCACCTAAAACAGGAGGACGTCAGCACCGAGTGGATCATCCGGTGAAAGAAACAAACACATTTGAAATCTTTTTCCTCATCCCAAGCACCCTTCGCTGGAAGGTCCCCAACGCTGTGTGGAGAAGTGTACATGCAGCAGCAGCGTTCGCCACTTCTACAGCAGCTCCTCCTGTTTCAGGGGCCAAGCACAGCACACTCAGAATTCCTCCAGCTTTCAGAGGCACGCGCCAGCTCTCATGATTCTTTCAAGAGTCCCATGCGTGCTTTAAATGGGAATATAGAAGTGCAGATACTCAGGGGCCGATTCCGATCTCGGTCGGAGGCGCACCCAATACTATTCGGTCGGGAAAAAAGCCATGCGAAAGCCAGTTTCCCGACCGATCCGTACAGTACACCGAACGAGCAAGTACGATGCGCACAACAGCAAAAATCCCGGTCGAGCCGTACTCACCCAAACCAGGTCCTGTTCTCCGACCGAGGCGAATCCGGAAACGCCGAATCGAGTCGCACGGAAGGAAAAATGCAGCCCCGTCCGGCCGGACAAGTACGATGCGCTTTCCGTACGCGCCGAACCCGTCGCTACGCACGGCACGTCAAAGCATCCGGGAGAGGCGCACATAAGCTCCGAATCGCGCCACAACACGATCCACGGCTACGAGACGAACACAGCACAGACGAGGACGACGCGAGCGACGAGGACGAGCGAGCGACGAGGACGAAGCCAAGCGACGAGGACGACGCGAAGCAACGAGAAGGACGAACGACACGAACCAACCATGAATCCCTTCGTCCCGATCATACCAATATTCTACATCTACTACCGGAACAGGCACGGACGCGTACGGCGCAGAAGGTAAGTCAGACACCAACCACAAAACACATACAACACGTACACGACACATCACACACATACACTGGGAATCTGAATATACTTACACCAGCAACAGCAGCACCATAGGGGCGGGATGCCCATCACCAATGCCACATATGCACACAGGGGCCTGAATGCGCGCCACCACCCCAACCCAGGGGGCTGGATGCCAACCACCACAACCACCCTCAACCAGGGGGGCAGGATGCCTACCACTACTACCACCCTCACCCAGGGGGCAGGATGCCTACCACTACTACCACCCTCACCCAGGGGGGCAGGATGCCCACCACTACTACCACCCTTAGCCAGGGGGCTGGATGCCTACCACTACTACCACCCTCAACCAGGGGGGCAGGATGCCTACCACTACTACCACCCTCACCCAGGGGGCAGGATGCCTACCACTACTACCACCCTCACCCAGGGGGCAGGATGCCTACCACTACTACCACCCTCACCCAGGGGGGCAGGATGCCCACCACTACTACCACCCTTAGCCAGGGGGGCTGGATGCCTACCACTACTACCACCCTCACCCAGGGGGCTGGATGCCTACCACTACTACCACCCTCAACCAGGGGGGCAGGATGCCTACCACTACTACCACCCTCACCCAGGGGGGCAGGATGCCCACCACTACTACCACCCTTAGCCAGGGGGTGCCAGATGCCCACCACTACCACCCTTAGCCAGGGGGCAGGATGCCCACCACTACTACCACCCTTAGCCAGGGGGGCTGGATGCCTACCACCACCCTTAGCCAGGGGGGCTGGATGCCTACCACTACTACCACCCCCACTCATAGGATGGACAATGCATGACACAACAAGCACACCACAACCTAGGGAATGCAAGATTAAGACATCCCCCCACCACCATGACAAGCGTGTGAGCAGGCTGTGTCAAATGCCTACAACACCGAACATGACATTGAACATACAATGTGACCCCCTAGCACATGTGCCACACATATATGTGTGTGGCACCCACAATGCAAGCAGCCCATGACCATTGTGGCAATGGGGCCTAAACCCCCATCATCACAGTGACCAAAAGGTAAGTGTGGGGTCCATAGCTGAAGCACAGTTTGACCATTGTGGCAATGGGGTCTAAACCCCCATCATCACAGTGACCAAAAGGCAAGTGTGGGGTCCATAGCTGAAGCACATTTTGAACATTGTGGCAATGGGGTCTACACCCTCATCATCACAGTGACCAAAAGGTAATTGTTGACAAAGAAAGAGCTGCAACTGCCAAACTGCATGGATCATTCCTGGTCACAGAACCAAAAACTCATCTGTGGCAAAGTAGTGTATGTGTCCCATTGCAACATAAATTGGGGGAGCCAAATACTGCAGTGCAAATGAAACATTCCTTTGGCCATATGCAGACAAACAACACCCATGGGGGCTGAGACCGTCAACAGTCATCAATGACACAATGACAGAAGTGACCATCAGAATGCAGAACCACATATTTGCACCAATGGGCACACAAATGCAGATACCCTGTGGAGACAGCAGATGTGAGGTGAACAGATACCATACCATGGCAGCAATGGGACACACAAACCATGATCACTGTGCTGACCGATGACCTAGGAGTCCCAGGGACAGCAGGGGAAACACACCAAACAACATACAGCCAATGGCACACCCAAGATATGCCAATGCAGTGGTGCAGATGCACAAACACAAACAGGCAGACCAACACTGTCATCATACACAGCAGGTGAGGGGTGGGGGTGCCATTGTCCCCAGGCAACAACACAACACATGAGGAGAGCTGAATACCATTCATACAGATGTGCATACACTGCCACACTAAGGTAACTCATGGATCCAAATCCCCTATGTGGGCAAGCAGGCATTGACAGGTGAGAGGGAGCACAAAACACACATGTCACACAGGCACGTAGGAACAACAACTAACACAGCAAGTCACAGACACACCACAGCACCACCCCCAGGGCCCCCACAATGTGGTGACCCTGGGCTGAAGAAAAATACCACTGTGATGACAAAGCTAAATGTCGTTCACACTGTGAACCACAGTCAGGTGTCCTGAGCAACTAACTACCATCACACCTACACAAGCACAAATCAATCAGCATGGCCAGTAAGCCAAGGCCAACATGGAGGCAGGGGACTAGCCGGGCAACAACTCTCATCTGCACACACTCAACACCACACCCCTCGACCTCCAACAATGTGCAGCAGTGAAGTACACATGCACTGGTGACATTGCACATGCACCCATTACTATTCCAGGGTGGTGGGTGGGAACCAAGGTGTAGAAACACATCACACATGGACACTCAACAAGACTCCTGAATGTCTGACACACTGCACACTACGCTGTACATGGACATGACGGCAATACCACACCGACCAATGGGATCCCAGCCACAGTCACACACCAATGAAGAAACCAAGGTCACCCACAAAGAACACACATAGACAACAACCAACATTGCAGCCCGGACCCTAAGGAGTGCCAGCAGTCACACACACAACGTGTCACAATCACTGAAAGATAACACAAACTGGAAATCACATGACAGGGGCAAACAACAAGTGCCAAAGGGAAACCTGACTGTGACCCATCTGCGTCAGCACACAAACTCTGCCCTGACAGCAAACACACCTATGGGTGACACCCTGATGACCAGTAATGTGCCATGCACCCACATCACAGAGAACACAGGGAGAAGACTTTGGGGGAACATAGCTCAAGTCAGCAAGCATCACAAACAGATACAACACTAGGGATCACAGCATGCGCAGATGAATGGAAGTGAACACACAGACATGCACATACAACACACACCTTGGGCGCAGGCAATGTCACACGTGTACACACTGCCATGAGGGGACTCCACTCCTGTGTGAGGAAAGCTGTGCCATATGTTGCCTCAGTAGGGCCCCATCATGTCAGCTGAGCACTTGGTCACACAATCAACAATTAGCACCAAATGAGGGCTCCCATCACATCAGCCTGGTCATGGATGTGCCAACGGAATCATCAGCACAGATCCAACACACTTGTATAGCAATGTTGCACTGACTACACGGATGAGTCCCTCCCCATTGATGCCCAAACCTGCATGTCCACTGGAGATGGCAACACGCTCAGGGAAGTAGACAAATGCAACGATGGCAGGCACAACAGATGTGCAGGGGTGGAAGCCACAGATATGAAATTGCCAATGTCAGTAGGAAACCCATTGCCAAATACTGAACACATGACACCCTCAGATGCTGCTATTGATGACATGGATACACCACATGATAGGACACATTCCCCCTGGACCACATGGGTTCCTGCACAGTAACACTTCATAATCATGAGACCAGATATCACCATCACTGCAGCAAGGGCATGGTTAGCTGCACCAACAACATGTACATCTGAAGCATGAGCACTAGAGAAAAGAAAGTTGCTTTATTCAGCATATGTGTTGAGGCCAAACGAAGTCCTGAAAAAGAGCAAAGGCCAATGGCCAGTCCATTGTCAAAGTTCAAACAGGGTGACACTGGCAGATGTCACCCTACGCATGCCTGCACAATACCAGGGACAATCCACTAGGAGGGGCAACCGGGGGGCAGGCCAGGCACCGCAGGGACAGGATCAGGGCTCACCAGGGGGAGTCAGGGAAGGGGTGGTGGGTGCTGGAGAGCCACTGACAACTGCAGTGGAGGTGTCTGACATGGTGTGTGCCGGCACAACTGGGGGGCATGACACAGATGTCGTGGGTGCCGGCACAACTGCAGTGGACCCTGCAGATGGGGTGGACAGGTCCGCCACTGCAGTGCCCAAGTCAGACAGGGCGGTAGTGGACTCCACTGCAGTGCCTACCTCCAGGGGAGGAGAATGGGGAACAGGCAAGGTGGGTTGGACAGAGGGGAGGACACCCTCACCACATCAGTGGCACAGACAAGCGCAGCGGGGGTGTGGTGCTGGGAGAGCAAGTGGCAGGGGAGAAGGCCGGAGCATCTTGGGGATGGTATATCTGTGGGTGGGGGAACCTGGGGCAGGGTGTGGTGGGGGCACCTGTGCAGTGGGGGCCTGAGGGATGGAGGACGGAGACCTTGTGCCTGAGCTGCAGGGCGGTGGCGGGGTCTTGCTCTTAGCACTCCGGGGGACTTGCGGGTGGGGGCCTCAGTCCGTCTGCGCCTGGGGGAGGGTGTCCGGGGGCGAGGGGCACTCTGCTCCGTGTGGGTGGGCTTCCTCTTCCCCCGGGATGCTGGAGCAGCTTCATCGGTGGGGAAGAGGCCGAGGTCACAGAGGAAGAGCTGCTGTGACTTTGGGGTTGCAGGTGAGGCAAGGGAGGGTGCTTTGGAGGGAGAGGGAACTGAGGACTGCGCAGTGCATGTGGATGCGTGTGTGTGTTCCAGGGCCCCATCCCCTGTGAGTCTGGCTTCAGTCCCCTGAATGTGCTTGCGTGTGCGTTTTGTCATTGGCGTGTGTGTCAGTGTGCTGGATGTGTGTGTGCTGGTGTGTGCCAGTGTGTGTGTGCCTGGGATGGGTAAGGTGCTGGGGAGTGTGGATGGAGCAGAGGCAGGAGGGGTGAGGGACCGTTTGAGGAGGGACACTGCTGCCGTCAGGGAGGAGTCCATGGACCTATTGCCCCTCTGTAGGTCAGACATGCCCGATGAGATGCCCTCCATGAACGACACCAGCTGAGTCAACAGCGCGGTGTGCGCATGGAGGACACTCAGCATGGCTGTCTGCCCTACATGGAGCTGGCGAAGGAGGTACACATACTCCTCACTCAGGGCAGCAGGGGACACAGGGGCAGGGGGTGCGGTGCCTGGCCCAAAGGAGACACGCTCCCGGACATGGGAGCCTCCACGGACCTGGGGAATGGGAGCCAATGGGAGGGCGGTGGTGGTGCTGGTGGTGGCGGGGACAGCAACACTAGCTGGGGTGGGCTGGCTGTGCTGACAGGATGGCTGGGAGTGTTGTCCTGGCAGTTGTTTGGCTAAGAGTCCCATGAGTGTCCCTGTGCTTCACACAACATAACCCAGGGTGGTGGTGCTTTGTGGGATCTTGTGTTAGGATGGAGGGCATTGCATTCTACCAGGTGGGTACTGTGGAGTTTGTGTTGGGGGGGTGTGAGGGGAGGTGCTGGTGACTATAGTCAGTGCTGCAAGTCCCCCTTCCCACCCAGCCAGCCAGATAGCCCACCATGGAACGTGCTTGCATTGCAGGGAGTGTAAGTTGTCTCTCAGGATGTCAGTCAGTGGTGTCCTGCTGTTTGTTGGTGCACAGTTGGCAGCAGGGCCTTGTGCTCCCCACAGCAGTAGCCAGTGTCAGCCATCTTGTGAGTCCTTCTCCACTCCCTGTGATGTGAGCATGGTTCAGGGTGGTGTTGATGGGACAGTTGTGGGGGGGCAATATGTGTGACTGCGACTCCCATGATGCTATTGGCTACACTGACTTGGCCAGCATACACAGAATTCCTTCCTTTGAGTGGTCTTCACTGTGTGTTGGTGTTGTTGTGGTGGCTACATGTGTGGATGTGTTTGTTAGTTCTATTTGTGCCACTGCCTAGCTGTAGTTGTGGTTGTGTTTGTACATGTGTTGGCACAGTTGGATGTGACTTTTTTGATGGCATGTGTTGTGTTTATCTGACTGACATACACATTTTGGGATGATTCTGTTCTAGTTGCTGTGTAATTGCTATGTGTGCATGGTTTGACTCTCCCCTTGACAGTGATGTGTGTGTTTTGTGGCAGTTTATTGTGTACATTTGTTGTGTACTCACCAGGCTCTGGGATGTTCTCTAGTCCATATACGCTCACTGGCGGAAGGATGGCCCGCACCTTCTCCTCCCAGGGCCTGAGGTATATTGGCTTGGCAGGAGGGCCACTGCCGGTCTGTTGGCTGTTGCTGTAGTCTATCTTCAGCAGGTCCCGTACCCTCCTGCGCACGTCATACCACCTGTTCTGGATGTCCGTCTTTGTGCGCCGACATGATGATTGGGCGTTCACCCTGTTGATGATCCTCTCCCACATCTTGGTTTTCTGCGACATGGGGGTCTGTTGGACCAGAGTGCCAAACAGCTGTGGCTCCACCCTGAGGATCTCGTCTACCAGGACTTCCAATTCACAATCTAGGAACTTGTGATTCTTCTTGGGGGGCATGGTGATGGGTGGTGATGGTGAGTGATGTGTGTGTTGGTGTGCAGGTGAGGGTGTGTGAGTGTGTGTTTTGCTGGGTGTATGTGAGGTAGGTATTTGTTGGTGTGCTGATGGTGTGTGGCTTGTGTGAGGGATGAGCTGTGGGTGTGTGGTTGCTTTCTCTTGGGTGCTGGCAGTGAAATGGCATTTGCAAAGGCTCATGGTAGTGATTTGTGTCCTTTATATAGGTGGAGTTGTGGGTGTGTCTTTGTTCTCTGTCCCCACCCCCCAGTGTTTATTGGCTTGGTAATTGCTTGTTTGGCCTTTTTTGGTTGATTTTTCCTTTGTGCTGTTTGTGTATGTTGGAAACGTTCTTGTGACCGAGTCGGACCCTGCATTGGTCTCGTACGGTGTTTTCCGTTTCGTCCACGCTGTGTTTGTGCAGTTTTGTATGCTGCGTACGCGTCGGTCGCGGTGTATTGTGTTGCTTCGGCTCGGTTTTGTATGCGTGTCGGTCGTACGGCTTGTCCTCCGTCCGACTCGGTCGTGTTTTTCGCGCCTTGCATCGTACTTTGCGGGTTGGAGTTGGCGGGTACGATTCGGTCGGATTTGTTCCGGGTGCGTGTCGGTCGGTTGGATTCGCGTGTTTTTCCGGCCGGATTGCTATTTTCCGAGCGGCTCGGTCGGTCGGCTTGGTTTCCTGACGTGTCGGTCGGATTTATCGCGCCTTGCATCGTACTTGGCGTGTCGGGCGCCACTGGTACGTGTCGGTCGGTATTTTTTCCGGATCCGAGTCGGTCGGTGCTTTTTCCGGCCCGAATCGGAATCGACCCCTCACTGTTTAGAGTACCTGTTTGCTGCTGAGAAGTGCAGGTACTCCCTCATTAAATGTATTGCAGGAATACTAAGAAGTGCAGGTACTCTCCCTTTCAAATTAAAGTAGTGCAGTACTCAGTACTGGACAGTACCTGCCCTTTTAAAACACCAGCCTCATGATTTTATACACCGCTCCCACTGTCGCCGTAAGTACTCGTTAACTCAAGAGCTTTGCATGGAATAGGGTCGCCAGCCACTCGCCACCACTGTAGATCATTATTTCATGAGACACTTCCAAAACGGTGCAAATTATTGTGTGATGCTCTAAGTAAGGCACGGGTGCAAATTTATGTAAGACAATCATATTTCACACAGCAGGTCAGAAAATATGGAACTTTTTTCAAAGATTTGAGACTGTCGGCCTGATTCACAAACTTTATGCTGTGACTGACTCTTGTAGTAATCCTATTTTACCCCTATATTCCAGGAGTAAGTTATGGGTACGCCTGACTGACTACTAGATTTCAGGAGTAAGCAGTGATTGCTCCAAGAGTAAATCATATCTACTCATTGCAAAATATTTGCGAATTTTATTTTAGCTCTGTGCATCTAAATTAGAGGCTGGGGACAGCCCATGTGAAAGCAATCTGTACTCCTCACTTCAAGATCTTAGGGCACCGAATAAACTGTATCACAGTCATTAACAACAGGTGCCATACAAACAAGCACAGTTTATTATTAGAATGGAGCACATAGTTTAGCACTTCACATTTTACAAAACAGCAGCACATAATGGTGTTGTAGGACCTGAGGAGAAATCACCACATGGTATGCCACCTTAATATCAGCTGTGGATGAACACCGTCCTACTAGAATATTGTTGCCAAAATATTGTGAGGGTAAGTGTGTATAGGTAAGTATAGATATACGATTCCTAACTCCACCAGTGGCAGCTCCTCCGCTAAGGCGGAGGAGCGTTGCCTCACTGTTTTTTTGCAGTGACACTAAGGGAAAATAAAAATGATACTAACTCGCGTTATTATAAAAAAAAAATCTCCTATTTCTGCCCACATCTTTGCGTGAGGGGATGGGGGCAGGGAAGGAGTGGTTGCATCCTCCTAAAGTGTGCAGTGACTGCTTGGCTGGCCCTCTCAGGCTGCCCAAAACAGTCTTGCGCACTTGGCATGTTCTCCATGCCGGCTGCATTACAGCCTAGGCGGAGATCATGCCTATGCCCCCAGTCAGTATCTGAGCGCTGAAACACAGTGTTCAGACCAATCACAACTTTGCTAAGGCAGCGTTGTGATTGGCTGACTGGTCGCCTGGGTGTGCTTCCGGTAAGGCCGAGCGAGGGAGGACTACGGAGGCGAGGAAGCGGCGAGAAGTTAAGTTTAATTTCTTTTTTATTCCCGCTTCCCCTCGCGTCCTCCCCTCTGCCCCGCCCCTACCTCCCGTGTCTTCCCGCCTTCCCGCCCCCTACCTCCGATCAGTGCTGGCCGCTGCTGAACTCCACAGCGACCTACCTTGAAGATATCAAGGTAAGTAGATGAGGAGTTAGGAATAATAAATCTATGCTAACCTATATTCACTTAGCAAGGTACGTAAATGTGAATTTAAGAATAGTAAATCTTTTCTTATGTATATGTACTTGACGATAATTTACCTCTCAATATTTTTGCCACAATATTCTGGTCGCACAACGTTTTTGTTGTCGATATTTCGACATAAACCCAACCACGCACCGTATAATGAAACAACACTATACCACACACACTTGATGCAGAACTTTCACATTGCACAGATTTAAACTCCCCACCAAAGTAAACACAAACTGCACCAATGCACAAAATCTTTGCTATTGCCTCTAAATTCCACAGAGCTTTCAGGACAAGAGAGAGGAACACAAAGAGGTGGAGAACAGGAGAGGGAGGGAGGGAGAGAGAGAGAGAAAGATAGAGAAAGAAAGAGAGAGAGAGAGACAGCGAGAGGGAGAACATTTGGAAGGAAGAGGGCGAGGACAGAGCGTGGGAGAGGAGGGGAGAATTAGATGACTTTTAAAGCACTCACTATAAAAACCATTAAATATACTGCACAAAGCTGAAACATCTGCAGAACCAGTGCATCCTAGTGAATCTATTCTGCCATTATTTATAGCTTCATTTAATATTTGTTCAGTAAATACGGAGATTTATTTATCTGTCAGCAGAATCTCTGCAGAGACTAAGGGGTCGATTCCGATTCGGGCCGGAAATCTCTCCGACCGAGCCGGACCCGGAGAGATTTCCGACCGAATCGGACCCGTGCAGTCCGACCGAACGAGTCCGATGCGGCCGTATGTTATCGGACACGAGTCGGTCGGACTCCCATTGAACTCAATGGGAGCCGGTCGTACAACGCGTACGCGGGCTCCCATTGCCTCAATGGGTGCGAGGCGGACAAGGGCGCCCCCTACAGCGAGTACGCCGCGAAGCGCTTCGTGGCGTACACGCACAGGTAGGGGGACCCTTGGGTCCCCCTGTGTGCGCCTCGCACGGGTACGCGTACAGGGGGTCCGACACGGACCCCCAAAGTACGGCTCCGACAGCTCTTACGAGCCGGAGTGCGCGGCTCGGTCGGACTGCTCGCGGCGCGCATCGTACTTACCCGGCCGGGAAACGTCTCCATTGCGCGGTGCGAATCGGGTCCGAGCGAGTCGGTCGGAGCGGTTCGAGTCCGAGCGAGTCGGTCGGAGCTGTCGGGACGCCCGGACGAGTCGGTCGGCGAATTCGCATCGTACTCGCTCGGCCGGACCCGCGTACGGTTCGGTCGGGAAACAGGCTTTCGCATGGCTTTTTTCCCGACCGAATGGTATTGGGTGCGCCTCCGACCGAGATCGGAATCGGCCCCTAAGCGTCCCCACAGCGTGTAGAGGCCCTGAGTTGTTAGTAGAAATGCCAAAGAACCCTCTCACTTACTGCAGTAAATGTGACCCATTATGCAACATTTGCTGCTTGCTTTATAAGGAGTTGCATAAAGAATATTTCACCTTGAAAAAACACATTTCCTGTTAAGTTTGCTTGCTTGCTTTTATGAGAAAAGGGGCAAAAGCAGGTGGGGTCAAACTTAGTCCCATGTTTCAGATTTTAAAAGTGCAGCAATTTTTATTTACTTCAAGTCCTAATATACAAACATCATTACATAACAAGCATTGGCAAAGTCAATAGGTCTCGCCTTTGGGACCTATTGACTTTGCAAAGGCCTTTTAGCCACGCTGTACAGTAGAGGTTGTTAACCTGAGGTCCACGGACTCCTGGGGGTCCGCAACACTTACTCAAGGGGTGCACGACTGTTTAGAAAATGAAACATTAAGAGATTAATGAAATACATACATATATGCATATACAGGCAAACTGTAAAACTGGAAATTAAGATTTTCTTTAAATGTGTATGTTTTTTAAATTGGTGGCTAAAAAGGAACTTGGTATCATTAGCTTGAATTGTGGGAGCAGTGCAAATACAGCAGACAGAAATAGGGACAGTTGAGGGCCTAAATTGAAACACTAGCATTTGCAGGCAGGAAAAGATACTTTAGGAACAAATAAATAAATAAAACCAAACTTTGAAAAAGCTTATGCCTTCCGGTAAAAATTGAAATTTCGATTTTTTTTTATGTCTATATTTCTGAAATAAAGAAAATATTACATAATTTGTGTATTTATTTGACGAGTATTTGTTTCTGTAGTTGGTTGCACTTTTTTGAGTTTCAAAGTGCAGAAATTTCTTATGCTTGAGTCTCTGGCTTTCGATAGTGATTTGCTGAGGGTCCACAGAAGTCAAAAGGTTAAGAACTGCTGCTGTACAGCGCCAGAATGATGCTGTGCAGCATGGCAAAAATGCAAAAAAAAAAGACGCAATGATGCATTCGCACAGCTGCTTCATTTTGTAGGCGCGTACACCATCTATTCCGCATCTGCACCTACAAAATGACGCAGGGACCATTTTTTTTATTGGCCAGTCTGATTTAGATCCGTATATAAAAAAAATAATAAATAGTAGTGGAAAAGCACTT
The DNA here is from genome assembly GCA_963921515.1 of Calotriton arnoldi. Classification (NCBI taxonomy): domain Eukaryota; kingdom Metazoa; phylum Chordata; class Amphibia; order Caudata; family Salamandridae; genus Calotriton; species Calotriton arnoldi. The sequence continues at coordinate 1,237,325 of CAWUFW010001483.1, read as the reverse complement.
TAAGATGGACAGGCCAGTAGCAATTTGCTGCCTGGTCCTCTGTATAAAACAATTACTTAATAAAAAAAAAAACTACGAGTTGTGGATGGGACACAATGACAGAGGGAAGGGGCAGCAATGGGAAGTGGGAGGTGGGGGAGAAGCAGCCCTTGAGGGAGACGCACACAAGTGAGAATGCAATAAGAGGAAGAAGCACTGGAGGGGGGTGGGCAAGAGGCACAGGGGCAAAAGAGAGCAACAGGGATCAAGGTGGTGTGGGAGAGAGAAGGTCAGGAAGGAGACAACTGCAGTGGCGGCTCGCTGAGGGAGTGCTGCGGGGTGGCGGGGGAGGGGCAGGGTGGGGGGTATTGGAGTCCAACATACGACGGACAGGAGTAATGTAAGTAATTAAATAAATAAAACAATTTACCTTGCGCGCGCTGCATCGTCGAGTTGGTGATGCAGCGCGCGCAAGGTAAATTGTTTTATTTATATAATTACTTACCTTACTCGTCCGTCGTATGTCGGACTCCACTACCCCCCCACCCTGGCCGTCCCCCGCCCCACCGCACCGCAGCACTCCCTCGGCGAGCCGCCACAGGACAACTGTAAAACACATGCACTCTAATGGAGTGCTTAACCTAAAAAAAGAAAAAAGTTGCACCTGAAAAGAAAGCAGAGGAGGGACACAAGTAATGAGGTTCTGCTCAAGGAGAGGGACAAACACAAGAAGAGGACGGCAAGTCCACACCTGCTAACAAATAAAAAAACAAGCAAAGGAGAGTGCCAATAAATCCAACCAATGGTAAGCACTGGGCGGGATCTAACTGCACTGTAAGCTTACAATAGGCATTCTCGCAAAACCAGACAGCTTGTGCTGTCTTGTAGATGACAACTAAAAAGCAGAAAGTTTCCTTCATTCTTGTGCCTTGTTGCAGAATATTTGCATGTGTTCAAACTTTGCATAATTTGGTCCTAAAGGTTTATAAGAAAATAAAGTGTGCATAATATGTTGCTACAGCACGCACATAATCCTATTGTTTCTGACGATAATGTGGCGTTTGGACGTACAATGTGTGCACAGCACGTGAAGACTGGTTCCAACACATGAAGCAAAAAAGAGCCTCCTTCCGAGTCTGTCAGGAAATGAACAAGCACTTAAGAGTTTCAGTGGAAAAGAGTTTTTTTCCTTGAATGGCCATTTCTCAGAACTCTGAAACTTCACATGAAAAATCCCTCTGATTATCTGAACGTACACAGAATAGGTGCAGCCACCAAAATATATGCTTAAATAGCAAAGTTCCCGTAAACACTTTGCAGATAATATACATAATTGCTGATTTTGTTTTTTTTAATGGAAAATATGAGGAATATCCGTTTGTGCTCCAGAAATGAGCAAATCCTCCAACTGTCTGTACAAATGTGCAATCTATACATAACAGATGCAGCTGTAAGAACTTTCTGTCCAAAATATATACATGTTCGCAGAAACCGCTCCAGCTCAAGTTTTAAGCTTGTTGCTGAAAAGTTTTACGATCCCGAACATTTCTGCTTAAAAATGTTAGATCCCATCACATTTTTGCAGAAAAGCCATATTTTGTCTATTTTGTAATGAAAATGTTCAAAACACATTATAGTTGAATATTAATTTGCATCTACCAAGAATCTTTCTTTCCAGAGGTATCAATGTCTGCCAAAAAATATTCCAGTATTGCACATTCGATGAAATGTAAGGAAAATCTTGGGTTCTTTTTAATTTCCTGCAAAAATGTGCAAGTATGTGAAATTATAAGCCTTCCAATGAGCGATGTCAAATTCTGCTGCAAATAAAGTGCACGTCTGGATTTAATTTGTTATATTCTGAAAACTAGGACCTGTGTTTGGTGCAAAGAAAAATGGACCAATCATATTGCAATAGGAGGTGCGCACATAGAAGGCCCCAATGCAAGCACCACAGAATGGTACTTGCATCAGACCATGGCTTTTGGTTTTAAGGATAACTCTGAGGCAGTATTTATTACACCCAACAAATTATTTTTTTTAAAACCACAATAATCTCACATCAGAAAAATAATCGTGTGCATTACATATTTACAGTGCAAATTATACATTAGCAATCCTAATCAGAATCGCCATTAGCGATAGAATGTTTTGAAGCGCATGTCCTGCCCCAGAACAGGTTCTTGCCTGATTTAGCACCTTAACCAAACCAAGGGCTCTTTCCAAAATTAAGGAAATGCTCGGTTCCACCAGGAAGCAGCGATGCCAGCTCAGATGCGGACATGAAATCACACCAGAGGCCTTCATATTAGGACCGCCTGACACCCTTCGGCGAAATGTGCCTGGTCAGCTGGGCCATAACTCAGTCCCCTATCGCAAGCCCTTCTCCCCTGTCAATCGGCTTTACAACGGAGGACCTACAAAAGCAGGAGCGGCTACTCCGCTAAGGCGGAGGAGCGTAGCCCCACTGATCTTTGAGCCGGAAAAATAAAATGATAATTACATAGTTATTATCATTTTATTTTTCACAGGTTGAGGGCTGGGTTAGGGCGGGGCGGGGTGGGTTGGCACAGGGGGAGGAGTGGTTTGCACACTCCAAGTGTGCATGACTGCTTTGCCAGCCATCCGAGGCCGGCCAAACAGTCATGCACACTTTGCATGTTCCCCACCAGGCTGCATTACACAGCCGGGTGGGGAACATGCCCAGGCCCCCAGTCCCAATCTGAGCGCCGATCCACAGCACTCAGACCAATCACAACGCTGCATTGCAGTGTTGTGATTGGCTTAGGGGAGCCAATCACAAAGCTGCATTGCAGAGTTGTGATTTGCTATGTGTAGCCTTGGATCCTTGTTCCGGACTCGCCGGAGAAGCGGTGGAGAGATGCAGCTGGCTTAGAGGTAAGTGGTATTTTTATTTTATTTTTTTATTTTGCCCCCCTCCACCCCCACCCATCCACCCCCATTCCCTGTCAGCCCCTACTGTACAAAACGCCTAGAAACAGTAGTGTAAGCTTCCCTCTCAGAACCCTGATACCACTAAAGTTTCAGGTCAGCTATGGTTCCACTACCATTTGGCCTCCTCCCAATGTTTGGGGCGAGGTGCTGAGCTGCAAAAATAAATTAGAGAGTTTATGAACAATCCGTTGCCCATCTGGGATAAAATGCTCCCCCATTAGGCAACCCAAGGTCACTGATTTGAAACAACCATATTCTTAAGAAGCTTTCCATGTAGCTGTTCAAACACTTGGTGGAATTATTCAGGCCCTTCTCAGTTGGTTCATGCCTCACAACTCTCCTTGGAATAATATGGGGGGGCATGCATTAACCGCTTCAGGAATTTTCCTTGCCAGCCAAGAAATGTCTGGCATCGGAGGTCCAGTGAGGTCCCCTTTTCCATGCTGAACCAAATCATTCCCTACAGCATGCAATATTATGAGGGCAGGCGGTATAAGCCTCCTGCACAGAGTCTTTTCAACAACGTGTCTCAGCTGAAACACTCGGAGGCAACCAACACCAACCCACGTCATCTTGACCCCAGCATTCACTGAAAATCATGGGCCTAAAATGTGTCTGCAGTAGAGTGAACATGAGTGACCAAAGACCCAGACTTGTACTGGGGCTATAGGACCTAGTGCACAGAATTGTGAGGAAGAAACACAACAAAGGTCCCTGGTAAATCAAATTTGGGCACTTGAAACATTTATAGCAATCAGGCCTCCACCTCCCAATCCTTTTTACTTGCCCTGACTCCAAGCTCCCCCCTCCAGTCCAAGTGGCTGCTCTGATCCTAAAGAAGTGAGGACTGAAGTTAGCTGGCCCAATCCCTGCAGCCCGAAGAGCCCTAAATAATATCTAATCAAATGAAACGTGAAGAGAGGGACACGATTGCTATTGACATTAATGGAGAACCCTGGTGATTAATACACTCCAAAAGTGCCACCAGAGTGCAGAACAGGTAATCTCCTGCCCTACTAAGAAGTACATGATCCCCTTCCCAGTTGATATGTCTTAGAGAAATGAAGCTATACAGATAAATAGCCCCTTCCAACACATTTTGGCACGAAGCAACCCCCTCTCAAGTCTCCCTTGGCACTGACTACTAGCTCACTAATCATCAGAGCAGCTTAAAAGGTGATACAAAATGCCACCTTGAAAGCAGTACCTCGTAAGCGGAGGTGCTTATGGCCAGAAGGCAAACATAGTTTAAGGGCTTTGTCCATATCAGTGGGCCTCCTTGCTTCCATCCTACTGCATCTACCAACCTTTAAATGGTTTCCCAATGTTAAATGAGATAAAGTAATCAGTAGCCCTCTCTCCTACTGTCCTGGAAAACAAAGCCGGCACTATGATGTGCCTCCTAGCACTTGCTACTGATTTCCCTTTTTCATCAAGGTGCCAGAGGGAGCTGGATCAGTAAATAAATAAACAGTGCTGTCATTCCTTAGGCACACACACATTCGTCATAATGCATGTCATCACGGCTTCTTTTTTTCTCTTTTTTTTTTTTTACTGATGCTGCACAGCATTGACAGAAAACACTTTGCTTTTTGATGATGTTCCACAGCATCGTCAAAAAGCACTGGCAAAGTGACAAGGTCAACATTGGCGAGACCTATATGGTTTTGCCAATGCTTGTTTGTTATACACCCAGCAAACCACTCTTTTCTCACCCTGTGACTGCGATGCTTTGAAGAACTGCTGACCCCCGCTTCAACCATTCTTAAACATAATACACTTCAGCCAAGCATGCACATCTGTCTGGTCCAAACCCTTGTAGGATTAGAGGCCGTTTTCAATCGAAATGCCTTGTCATCATCTTTTCAGCAATTCCCACCGAACTCATGGTGGGTACTCATAAGCTTATTTTGATAAAAGGATATCTAAGGACCCCATAAAGGCCATTTCTCAAAGACAATGGACTCAACTGGTAAATCACTTGACCCAAATAGTTGTGGTTTCTTCAACCTTTGGTTTATGCTGCCTGTGAGTGCATTAAAAAGAGTCCTTACTCCCCTCATTTTCTGGCTTCTCAACAATCAAATCAAATATGTCAATAAACACCTTTTTGTGATTGTTTTCTTTCACCTCTTTTTAACAAGTGCAGCTGTAATTAATCCCAAGGGTGCAGGACAGAATTGATACCGGGGTAGCTGCAGAGTTGTCTTCATCTTGCTTTGCTGTGTCCTTATCATCTAGCTTTTCCTCTTCAGCAGGTGCAAGCAGTGTGGGCTCTGTAACCTGGAGCCCCACCATGACCCACTTTCACCCCGACATGCACACGGCCAACTACCTCCACCGCAGTCATACTCTGCACCGCGGGATGGGGAGTAGAGGCCACAGACTTTAGTTTATCCCCAGACAATAGTGCAACTAGCTTCTTCACAGGTGCAATGTCCTCCAATCCCTCACATAAAGGTGAGATGGAAGAATCAGCCCTTGAAGCCAAATCCCCACTTAGACAGTCAAGCGAGATTCTGGGAACCAAACAACTCTCATCAGGTTGATGCAGAGCAGAGTCCCTTACCACATAACCTGCGTAGGGGGAATCCGGGTTTGGGCCCTTGTAGGAGGAAGCAACGGGACAGGACTAGTTGCTGCTGGGATTGGCTCATTAAACATTCCATTTTGTGCAACAGTACTCGTCCTCATACTATGTGCATTTCTCCTAGGCTTACTTCGAACAGGGGGAAAGGCGCTTTTGCTGAGAACTCTGTCTTCCTAAGGCGTTTTCCATCAGAGGTTGCTCATTGTTGGGTAGCGGTGGGGAAGTTGGAGTGTTACCTGGATTAGACTGATGGGGCTGCAGCAGCATTAGAAACTCCTCGATGGACTCGAGCCTCTCAGTCACCTGGGTAATGTCTGCATCAATCCCAATAGCAGCTTTTCTCTTCACTTGTTTCGGCTCTATACTCTGAGAAATACTTTGATTAAAACTGCTAGACTAGTGGGCCTTAAGCTTTAACCAGGCTCAACAACTTCAGAGAGCTTTTGTCCGTTCAAACTAAAATGTGCATTCATATTAGTTGGTCTGCACCTTAATTCACATGTGCATACTGACATGGAGCTATTGCAATTGAAAGGCAATCATTATTATGTGTTAAAGTGGGTTCTTTTCTGGTTTGTTCTAACTAGGCCTCCATTAGGCCTCAACACCATCTTTTTCAAAATGGATGCCATATAATGATATTCATTTTAAGTTTACATTTCTCACCTGACACTACATGCACCAAGATGTGGATTGTTTGTTTCTGTATAATACTGTTCTTGAAGAGCTCGCTAGAGGAAGCCTTTTGTTACAATCTCTGAGGTTCTTCCTGCTTGCACACTGTATTGCATTCATTCACAGTGGTTCTCTGTTGTTTATGTAACTTGTTTATTCTAACACCTCTGGACAAAGTTAGGTCAGAAGAGCTGAATCAGTATTCATGGATTTGGTTAGTGCAAAGGAAGTAGGGTTATGTGACGTTTTAAAATGTGAAGATGTAGTTTGTTGGAGCAATGATCATATCATTCTGACTTTGGAGCGCCTGTGGTATTCTATGCAAGAGAACTGTATATAAACCCTTGAATATGTGGGTGAGCCAGAACTTTTTGAGAGCTTTCCTGAGCCTCTAGGGATGCTGCCCAATTTCATACTGATTTTGCTGCCCTCTTGAGACTTAGCATTTCTCAGATTTTTGACTTTTATTAATATATTATTCTGCATTTGATAGCCTCCATGTTAATTGACTTCTATGTAATTCCATAGTCTACTGCTAGACCCGCAATTTACGATTTTGTGCATTGTGCCTTTAAATTTTGTAATAAATCTTCATGGTTTTCTTAAATTCTATTCTCGAACTCCCATTTTGAGTCAGTCTTTTATTATTGATTCCATTTTGAAATGCTGTTTGAATCTTTTTTTTTTTTTTTTTTTAGTCCTCATTTGTCAACTGTTTTTTAGGTGTCAGAAAAATCTCGTCAGCTGTAACAAGAGTAAAACCTGGTCTCTCCTTAAAGGAGGGATGTTTTAGCATCCCGAGTTTAGGTGTACAGCTGACAAGAAACTGACTCCACTATACAGGTGTGAAAATGGACCACAAACAGGATGGAAGAGAACACGACTCCCCCAGCCTTGCTACCTGCATATCAAACTATTAATCATTAGACCAATGTTTTAACACAACAGACAGAAAAATGTTGAAAATAGACAACCAAATAAAGAGGAAATAATATAAAAGTAGGAGGAAGAGAAACAAACAGTCAGTGCCATGCAGTTTTGACCCAATTTTCCCACAGTTCCCAAAACCTTGTTCTCTTAGTGTTGATTATGGCGCGATCAAGATTCGGCTGTTTTGAATCTTGTCTCTAAGGTCTCATTGCCTCATAGACTTTGAGGTTAGCACCGTCCGTGATCCACCTAATGTTTGGGTGCGCCACTGTCATACAGATTTGCACCCACAACCCCAACTGGACTTAAGCCACAGTTGTGGGTGAAATTAAGAAGCAGAGAAGGGGCAGCACTCAGTTGAAATATCCTAGCAGGAATACTTTCCGGTCCTTGGTCACAGCAGAATTAAATTTCAACCCAAACTGCACGCCACCATCTCATCTCACTGGAGACAATGCAATGTCCTATGACCAGAGGGTGCTGAACTAGGACCTAAGGTCCCTGGTAGTCAGCCAAGGGACCCTGTACAATTCCAGCATAACTTCAATGGTGATCCGAACAGTCAAGAGCCAATTCCACCAGACTGCAGCATCAGGAGGCTGAGACGAAGAGATGCGGAGCAGCAAGAGAAACTGGGCAAAGGCAAGAAATGGAGATAGGGCACTTTGTGGGCAGAAGCCTTCTTAGTGTCACAGCAGTCAAGCAGGTCGCTTTACCCCTGCCCAGAAAATGTAAACCATTTGCTGGGCCTTCTCTCCAGCCAACTCCCTCCAGCCGTGACCGTGCTGATGCATATACATCCGGCAAAAGCCTGCTTAGGCACGCTCCTGCTTTCCCTCCTTCCAGTAGCGGCTGCCAACTACCGTGAGTGGTGAGGCGGGCAAATGGGTGGTGGGTGCATACACTGGTGCAAAATTACCTTAAATTGCTGACATGCATTACATTATCATTTTAAAGTTAAAATGCTTAACTTTAAAAGGGTAATGTAATGTATGTCGGCGATTTAGTGCACAATACCACAAACAAATAAAATACATTTGAAAAAAGGAAATAAAAGTCACTTACCTTGCTGCATGCCCTCGCTCCGGTCCTGGTGTCCTTCTCTCCTACACTGCGGGCCCCTGCCAACTCCCCTAACCAATCCTGGTGCTGCTCTCATGATGTTAACCAGCATGAGAGAAGTGCGAGGACTGGATAGAGCGGGCTCTCAGTGCTCACAAGAGCACTGGAGGCCTGTGGTTGCTCTTAACCCAGTGAGAGGTTTAAAGTGTGCCCATCTGGCTGGCCGTCGCAAGACAGCCAGCCAAAGTCACATGCGCACTTTAAACTTAAGTGCCCAGCCCACCACTCCTCCCTGCTGCTGCCACTCAGCAGTGGCCCGCCCCATCCTGACACTCGGCTCGGGATGCGGGTTATTGAAAAATAAAATGGTAATAAATGAACTTTATTACTTTTTATGTTTCAATTCTGGGGCCTGAGGGACATTTTAATTAGCGGGTGATGCTACACCAGCCCAATGGAGAAGCTGCTCTTGCCTCCTTCTCAGTACACCTAAGGCAGCCATTGCTGGTAGTCTCCAGGCAGAGCCAGCTGGAACTACATTTCCCGTCAGCCCCCAGCTTCCGGCGGACATCCGGCCGCCTCTCAAACTGCTCAGTTGCTCCGCTTTTCCTCCTCGAGGTCTGATGGGCTAGACTATATAACGGGAGCCTCTTCCGGGTTCTGGGTCTTCCTGCCCCCGGACTTGCGCTGGATGCTCAGTTGACTACACAAGTTGTGGTAAGTGCCGCCGCCATTTACTTCACTTTACGAGCCTGAAACCATAACACCATCGCCGACGCGGCGTTCTGGGTCTCCACATGTTGGGCTGTGCCCAGCCCTTGTCTACTCTTAACTGCCTAGGGGAGACGCTTCCTCCCCTTTGTCTTAAAAGCCTTGATGGCGATCTGTTCCCACCACGCTTTTTTCACTAGCGCGGGTCCCGCTATAAATACCTCCCAGCATAGCGGGCGTGTATTTCCATGTAACTACGCCACCAGCGCATAACTGGTGCGGGCTCTCCTGGTCCCTCCGCAGACACCTTTCAGCCTCACTAGCGTGAGTTTCCACACAACCACGCCCTTCCACCATTTCCTCATACAGGTGATCTGACCACGTCCTTTCACCATGCTTTGCGCACTCGCGACAGCTTTATATCTTCAGACTCCCGTATATTCTCGGGTCTATCGCTGTGTGTTGACCCACAGTATGGCCTTCGTGCACAGGTCATATGCTGCTCCTTCGACGCGGCCGCGTTCGGCGTCTCTTGTCTTGTGCACCCTTCTCTGCTCAGACCTTGATTCCTCGAGGACAGGAATTCTGCATACATTTGCTGGACCCTTTTTTTACGCTTGAGGACAAACTATCTACAACTGCGTTCTATCTCAATGTCCCTCTCTTGGGATTTTCTGTTTTTAATGCCATTAACCTTTTCTGACAGGTTCTGGCGCATGTACCATATGGCTAGTATGCCAGGACAGATGCAGTGAACTTGACAACCAACAGTGGTGAGTCACTCGTCGAACTCTATTACACATTGGTCTAATATGTAAATGTGTTTTTAGGTATTACCAAATGGGAGAAATAACTGTGTGCTGTACTCACGCTATCATTGCTTAACACATTTTTATGTTATTGTGATATGCTGCCTTTTGTCTCTATCATAGGTTGCAAGCAGAATATACTGAACAGTCAATCTAATGGTTCAGTATTACATAATTTTCTTACTCACGTGTTTTTTAATGTTTTTTTCACGTTTATTGCACTTATTGATCGCAGTAGCTGAAATATTGATCCTGAAGAAGGCCGTGACACTGCTTTAGGTCGTTTGGCCGAAACATGTTGGTCTAGTATTCGCAAAGTTGCCTCTAATGACGGCACCTGCGTTACCAGCTTTTCACTGTTTTTAATCCTGACACCGGGTAGCTGAATAATGTTACAGCATAGCTAACCCCGTAGCCAGTTTTAACTATTCACATCACAGCACTGCACTTTTTCGCAAACGCCAGACTCACATAGGGTTTTAGTACACCCGCCCTGACTTATCAAAAAACATCACTGAGCTCCTCCCTCGCAAAGAGGGGGTTGTAGCCCGCGGGGAGACTAGGTCTCTCACGCGAGGAGGCACCCCTATGATGAAGCATGACACCTCTGGTGTGTGAGGGGAATCGTCCTGAAAAGGGAAACCCCCCCTTACGTAGTAGAGTACATCCACTCGGTTATATAACCTCCTTTGAATCTGGACCCATGGCTTTTTCAGTGATTTCAATAATTAGTGGGGAGGTGGCTCACACAGGTCCTAAAAACTCCTCTAGCCCCCTAGTGTGATTACTGCCATCATGATGCCTGCTCCTAATGGCAGTGCCCCCTCCCAATACAACGGACTCCATCTGCAGTGAAACCAGGTTGATTATCACATATATAAAGAAATTGTTATATTGGATGTTACTCTCAGCAATCATTACATTTCAATGACAAGCATTCACCACTGTGATCTGTTTTGAAGCATACCACAACTGATAAGGAAAAACACAGAACCAACAATTCAACAAAATATGTATATTTGGGAAGGCATGAAGTGAGCATAAGTGAGGGCGATGCAGTGCTCAGTGCACGTGTACCTACGTGAGAAGTGACATGTAGATATAAAAGAAAATTGGGCCCATGTAAGAAGACGTGTCACAATGCGACAATAACACATCTAAAGTGTATCCTCGAGCCACTTGCAAAAGGTCGACGTTTCAACACTTTAAGGTGACATCATGGGTCATCATCAGGACTATTATTGATTAAAATCTGAGAAGGATGTTGGATCTGTTATCAATTTCAATTTTATCTGTTGACACGTTTGTATTTTCCGCAGAAAATACAAAAAAGTTCAAGATTGCTGCATACGCGGAAAACAACTGTAATTGTTCAGCAAAAATTACATACTTTGTGTGTAGGACAGGTACACCTTCAAATGACCCAAACTAGCCTTTTCTAGAAAATGTGTTGAACTTCTACAGGAAATGTCAAAATAGCACATCTGAAAATGGCCGAACATTAAAATTGCAGCTGAATGCCTCTAGTGAGGAACCACAAAATGGGAAATCTTTAACCTTTAACAAGAGAACTATGCATAATCTTTCGAAGTAAACACTGTGCATTATCAGCTACCAGTGTACCTCTCTTAGTAGACGACAAATTGCAGTCAGGGGATTTAGAAAAGGGGCACAACCCTTAAGCATGATTTATCTAGACACCAGGGCCTGTGTTACTTACAGGGACATACAGGGGCATACGGTACTTCTTAGCTTAATGATACTACAGGTAGGTAATTCACAGGAGGTGTGACAAACAGAACATGCTGGGCATGAAACCAGAAATCAGCAGTAATGGGTCTGAACATTTGAAGATGTGTGTTTTATTTGTAGCTTTGCATCCTACCCTGAATCAAAATGGCACAAAAGCTAGAAAAAATCGTCCTAGAAGCAAACATGCTATGCTTTAATCCAATCTTTGAGGGTAATTCATGCTCCGGGGCTCCACATGGGAATGTTAAAGTTGATAAAGCCCAATGCCTTGTTCATTTTGTCTAATTGGTTAACTGACTTTAACCTTACCCCCAATGTATTTTACTGTCCATTATTTAGAGATACTGGCCATTATTTCGGAAGAATGTCCATTGTCTTTAAGTCTGACTGTAATGGACGGTGTATGTCTTTAATTTGAATGCTAGAAGAAGCCAAGCAAGATTACTCATTTCCATTATCCATCTGCACAGGAAGTGACATCACTGGATTTCCCATCATTCATCTGCACAGGAAGTGAGTACTGAATTTCCCAACATCCATCTGCACAGTAAGTGATATCCCTCCTCTCCTCCTCCAAGACAGACTTTGTGACTGCCACCGCGTGGACGCACTGCAGATGCGCCATTGGCATGCTGGAGGTGTGTCAAAAGTGAGCTCGTCTGCGCCTCAACTGCGCCCAGTGCCAGGAATCCTGGTCCTCCCGCTGCTACCATGCTGCAACCCACCGCACCCTCAACCCTGGCCACTGCTCCTAACGCTGCTGCCTCGCCGCACCACACAACACACAGGGAGCATTCTCCTGCGCTTCCTGCAAGTTTTCAAGCACTTACCCACACCCAACACTCCACGCACCGACAGCACTCAATACCCCACTCTCTGACACTCACACAATCCTTCAACCAACCACACAACACTCCACACTTGCATGCATGCGCCTCAATACCGCTCACACACCAAACACACCATAGAGATCTGGGACCTGCTGCACGTCACTGCCCCTGATCTACTTTTTCTCATGGAAACCTTGCTGAACCCGCATCGGCACCTGACATTGCCACAGCCATCCCCCTGGCTACAAGATTGCCAGGCAAGACAGACTTCACAAGCACAAAGGTGGCTTCACCATCATCCACAAGAACACCATCAGCTGCACCACATCCACGGACATGTCATCCTCCAACATGAAACACCTGTCATTCAAGCTCCATGTCACAGCCAACTTCACCCTAAATGGCACTCTCAACTACAGACCCCCGGAATAGCGCACCGACTTCACGGACACCATCACAGACTTCGTTGCACCACTCGTCCTCTATACTTGTGATTACTCCTCGAGTTCTGCCCACCCCTGCCCACATCCTACTCTAAGACCTGAACTTCCACCTGTAAGACCACGCTGACCCCAAGTCTGTGAAGAACTTGGAAGCCAGGTCCTCACCCAACGAGTAAAGGGACCTCCCCCACGCCACTGGACACCTCCTGGTCCATATTTTTACGAACTTCTGCAACATCTGAGTCGACAAGCCTACAAAGCTCCCTGGACAGGTCACACCCTCATCAAGTTCTGCATCAATGTCCCAGTCCAACGCACACGCATCACCACCAGACCAGCCACCCGAAACTGGAACAACATCGGCTCAACATCCTGTGATTCTGGACAAATCACTTAATCTCATTGTGTCTACAAAAAATTAACGCAATCTTGTGTAATGAAACTGGTGCTCATGTAAGCCGCTCCAATATCTTCAGGTCGAGTTTGCGCTATATATAAACTTCAGAAAAAAATCACAAAGAGGTAAAAACAAAGCCGTAACATAAGGAAAGACAAATAGATCCCCATTTAGTGGCAGATTTGTACAAAGTGAAACCAGAAAATTTAGATGAATCGCAACTTCACCCCTTAAACTGTGTGATCTTAGGCAAATCTTTTATTTCACCAAAACTCCTTTTTCATCATGATTGTGTATGAAAGCACTGTCAAGTATGTACAAAAACCTATTGTGCTTGATATATTAGACTATAACGTTGCTCTATAATAATTTGGGCCACATACAGGGTTTACATGACAACTGTCTTGCTACTTAGTTTATTTATTGTTCATGTTTAAACACTGTCACTTTTAATAAGTACTTCTCAGTGCAGTGCTATAATGTGACATATGAATGTCAAAACTTCTGCATGTTAAAGAAATACACTTTTTTGAGTTTTGAACAGACGTTATAATACTGTACATTATGTTTGTTGTATAATTTACATAATAAACAATTTCAGGGCTCAGCTTGTGCACAGGCTCTAAGAGCCGATCAAGACCCTTGGCTCATCTCTGGCTGGGCTCTCCATGTTAATTTGTTGGCTCACCCACCTGTATCAAACACAACAAGCTTCAGACCCCAGGTCAGTTGGTACACAGAGGAACTCAGACTGATGAAACGCCGCTGCAAACAGCTGGAGCGCAAATGGAGAATGAGCCAGGACAATGCAGACAGGAGCACGTTCAAATCCACCCTGAGACGCTACCACCAAATGATCCGGACTACCATTCGCACCGCTCTGGCAGACCTCGTCAATGCCAGCAACAACAGAAGCAAAGAAATGTATGCCATTATGAAAGATTTCACCTCACCATTGGCCGGCTACAACTCGATCACTCCCTTGCAGGATACCTGCAACTATCTCTCTCAATTCTTCAGCAACGAACTCACCACCATTTACAGCAACTTCAGACTGCAACCGGACAGGACAGATCTCTCCAACCCCTCCTGATCTTATCCAAAGAACCAAGGCTAACCACATGGCCTGCCATCACCCCAGAAGAAACCGCTGCCACCATGAAGTCCATCCACTCAGGTGCCCCATCGGACCCCTGTCTCCATCATGCCTACTTCAGAGGATGGCAACCCATCAGTGTCATGCTCAGACCCATTTTGAATGCCTTCACCTCATACGCTACCTTCCCAGATGCTTGGAAACCTGCAACTGTCCACCATTGCTGAAGAAACCCTCTGCGGACCCTTCAACATGAGCCAACTACAGACCGAACTCCCTGCTACCATTCCCGGTCAAGGTCTTAGAGAAAATCATCAACAGACACCTCACCAAATACCTCAACTACCACCAACTCCCTGACGCCACTCAGTCTGTTTCCAGACCCAACCACAGCATGGAAACTGCCATCAGCGCTGACACGGATGACATCCGCATGACTCTGGACAGAGGAGACACGTCAGCCCTCATCCTCCTGGACTTCTCCACAGCATTTGACACAGTCTGCACACCATCCTCATCCAACACCTACACGACATTGGAGTCCAAGGACACACACTCCAATGGATCTGCTCCTTCCTGACTGGAAGAACCCAGACAGCCAGCCTGGCACAGTACACCTCAGACGCCCAAGACCTCATTTGTGGAGTTCCACGAGGATCCTCTCTGAGCTAGACCCTTTTCAACGCATACATGATTCCTCTAGCAAGCATCATTTGCTCTCACAAAATCAACATCCTCTCCTATGCCGATGACACGCAATCCATTCTCAAGACGCCCAGTACCTGGATCAAGTTTAATTCCTGCATGACTGAAATCGCCCACTGAATGAAGACTAACTATTAAACAAACCCAAGAATATAAACATATTTTGACTTATACTTGTGTCAGCCATCTATTAAAGAACTTCATGATCTCCTCGTTTTCATATAATTCACCTCTAGTCTTACATTTTTGTCTTTCAATCTTGATACTTTTTCGAGAATTTTTACAGGGCTGCCCTGAATTTTACTCTTTCCCAGCTGGTCACCCTATTGTCAGCATAGGGTTTTTTCGGAGGTTTATGCTGTCTTATCCTGGGATAGATCGATTGACAAGGACTGTATCCAGGTGTCCATGTGTTTTAAAGATAAGGCATCACAGACCTCTGAAATGGTAACAGAGTCTGTATCTTTGTAGTTAATAATTAATGATGCAAAGTTGATGGGAAGAGAGCCATGCAATTATCACTGGGCATTTTTACTTCCTCTAACAGCTTGCCAGCATTCATATCCCTTGATTCACTGTGGGATACTGCTGAGCAGGGGGAGGCATGCAGTCCTTGATCTGAGATGGGCAGATAATGCCAGACTGGGCATCGACAACAGGGCGGAGGTGGAAGGGTACCATTCCTGCTCCACCTCTATGGCGCCTTTTTCCTACATCTTTGTTCATCTGTTTCTTCATCCTGAAAGATGAAATTAACAAAAGGGTCATAATCTGTCCCTCCTAGTTACTTCGTATGGATTCCCATTATGTATTATTATTGAAGATTGGTAAGAGGAAGTGCACTGAAGCTGTGTTTACACTAGAGACGTGTTCAGCTCCCATTATGGGGGCAACAACAAACTGGGGGCAGGAACGGCGCTTGTTTACATCGAGCATGCATTTGCTTTTTACTCTGAATGCAAAACAAAATGCATAGACCATGAGCAGATGTGCAACTGCAGGATATCCAACTGTGAATGAGAGATAAGCCACAATTGGGGCATAACACAACCACATCACACACTATTTATTTTTATTTTTTTATAAATAAGGCTGTTTTGCCTTTTTTTACATAATTTCTCCAACTGTTGGGAAAGCTGCCTTGCAGTATCTGCTCCAAGCCACTAGAACAGCATGTTCTTGGTCACAGAAGCGTTGGTGTGCACCTCTTATGCACCTCACAAAGAAAGCGTCAAGAAATGGAAGCCTAAGTGCTCCAAAAAATGGATTTCAGACTCACACTCGGAATACCGGCTATGCCCACCCCTCTGCACACCACAATCACAAGCGTTACAGGCGTGGAGAATGTTGCATATTAATTTTCAATCGATCATCGTGGTAAAATCGATAATTGTTTTTTTCCCAAGCGTTTCAATTCACCAAACAGATCAGTTTAATTGCATGCATTAGTGAAGCTTGTCAAGTGCTCCAGAATTAGGGGTGGAGCAGGGGTTTGACATTATTACAGTGTGAAAACACAGCACCATCTAGACGGGTAATGACTCCTTCATTAACAGAGTTTCACAGGGGATACTTTGAAGCAGGCTAGTATTGCTTTTCACTAAAAAGCAAACCTGCATTAAAACAAGTGATCAGCTCTTGTTTGGCTGCATCTTGCTCGCGCGTCCTTTGCAACACTCCTGCAGAGGCGTGGTGAATGTAACATGCATCTCAAATGCATGCAGCTGGCCTCGAGAGCACACCCAGGCCCGCACGTCTGCATTGCCTACGCATGTAAGGAGTGCGCAAACGTTACAGGTGAACAATGCAGACCGAGGGTTGAAAGGCAGGTTGTTTGGTCTGAGTGTTTTCCAGGCTGCGATGAAAGAAGGGCGCCCTGTTTGGTCTCCAGCCGGACCCTTTCCCAGCTGCCAGGGGGCGGCGGGTGCTTTACGGCGGATACATCCGCGTGCATGTGTGCACAGGCCGACAAGGGGACGGGCGCCGCTTCCGTCTTTTACCTGGCCTACCTTCAACTCCTGCTTTTTGTGTCATTTAGCGAAATTCGGGGAAACGCAGCCCAGAGCCGAGCATATGGCAGACGGCGCACCTGCCGCGTGCACAGCACCTGCCGAGGGCCCCGGGGAAAGCAGGGCCGGCTCCGGATATAGCGTTACAGGCCAGAGGCCAAAAGCGCTTCAGCTCATCTGCCGACTCGGCCACAGCCACTTGCAGGCCCTGGGCTGTCCTGCGAGGGCACGCCACAATCTTAAAAATAAAAAAAATCTGCGAAAGGCAGAGATACTAAAAAAAGCAACAAAAAACTCAGCACAGAAATACTATGCAATGCACAGAGGCGGACGCATGCACGATGCAGTGGATGTTGAAGTTATTTTTTGTCACTCCAAGACACTTAATTTTTTTGAGCGCCGTATGTGAACAAAGACAGTTAAAGCTAATGTGATAGCTGACTCGACAGATGGCCATTCTTCGCTTCTTTAACAGAAAAAATAGCAATTAATCTTTCGCGTCAGCTTTTGGCTCAAGTTTTTTTCACTAATTATTTTCACTCACATACCTTCAACATATTAATCTTTTGTCGATTTTTTATGTTTGACTCTGCCCCTTTAATATATGCATCTTTTGTTTTTGGATGAACATACTTAACACTCATAAGTTTGTAGATATATAAATTATCAATATTGTATACAAAAATGGTGTGGCAGGCTGCATAATATGACTTTAATTTTCAGACATAGTGAGAAGACTTCCGCTCTAAGTTGGCATGCAGCCCTTCCTTTGACAGACTCACAAATACAGGAGTACGCTAGCTACTGGAGCACATCCAGGTCAGGAGTACACTGCATCCAGGTCAGGAGCACACTAGCTACTGGAGCACTTCCAGGTCAGGAGTACGCTAGCTACTGGATTACATCCAGGTCAGGAGAACACTACATTCAGGTCAGGAGTACACTGCATCCAGGTCAGGAGCACACTAGCTACTGGAGCACTTCCAGGTCAGGAGTACGCTAGCTACTGGATTACATCCAGGTCAGGAGAACACTACATCCAGGTCAGGAGTACGCTAGCTAATGGAGCACATCCAGGTCAGGAGTACACTGCATCCAGGTCAGGAGTACGCTAGCTACTGGAGCACATCCAGGTCAGGAGTACGCTAGCTACTGGAGCACATCCAGGTCAGGAGTACACTGCATCCAGGTCAGGAGCACACTAGCTACTGGAGCACATCCAGGTCAGGAGTACGCTAGCTACTGGATTACATCCAGGTCAGGAGTACACTACATCCAGGTCAGGAGTACGCTAGCTACTGGAGCACATCCAGGTCAGGAGTACACTGCATCCAGGTCAGGAGTACGCTAGCTACTGGAGCACATCCAGGGCATGACAAAGTGGTCAGAATGCTTAGAGGGCAGAGATCATGTTTACTCCAGAAACTTTCAACAATAACATCAATTATTGGAATACTTTTTTGCTCTCAAATATGACAAAATAAATATTATTTGAGGTTCTCAAGCCACTGCATAGTTCGTTGCTTTATTAACTTGCAAGGTCAAACTAAGATCCCCTATTTGCTAACACGTTTGCCAAAAGTGCACTAGTGTTCATGAAATGTGATAAATAGGTCCTTTCGTTCAGAAATTCTACACACTTTTCATATAATAGACAAACTAATTTCAATGTTAAGGAAGTGGTTAAACATTAGCCATTTTCTTTTTGTTTAGACCTAATATTTTCATATCTGTATCTCAAAAGTATTCACCAGGTCACAGACATTTACAGTTCTATTTTTTATTTGACAAGTAAAAAATAAAAACATCATTAAATAACTCAATTCAAGCCAATGACTACAATAAACATAGGAATGAGAATAAAGCTGCCATGGCGTTCATTCATAGTCACCACTTGAAAGATAGCTCATTTTGGAAAAGTTACTTTTGCATAGAGCTGTCCTCAAATGACATAACATTTTTTCCATTGGCACCTTTGTAGTACATTAGCTAACACTTCATGGTCGACTTTCATTTTTCAGACCAGACAGTTGAGGGAATGTGACCCCATACATTTCTGGAATGGTGGAGGCCAGAAGCTAATCATCTGTGCAAAAAAGTTGACCAATGCCTAAAATAGTTTACGCTTTCCTTTGTGAGGCAGGTGCTTTAAAGCCTGTAAGTAAAGATGTGTTCAGCCACAAGGGAAGTCGGCCTATTTCTCTAGTAGGGCACAATTTCTTCATTCAATTGCCAAAGCCTTGGCACACATCCTGCTACAAACGAAATCTTATTTAGAATCAGCAATCTTTAAAATTAGGGGCAAATAAATATAAACCAAATAATGTGATTAATTTATAGAATTATTAGGCGCAGAAGCACTTTGATTGCGACACAATGCTAATTCTTAAAATCTGTTACCTCCCAGCCACAGTCCTGAAACGTGCCACATAATTTCTGCTGAGCCACCTCAGACACTTCATAGCCCAAATACACAACGTTGTTATTCAATTAAAAAAAAAAGTGTTACTAAGATATCAAGATAAGGATCAAAACAAAAAAGGTGTGGAAGAATGATGATCTTAACTAAACTTATGTGCCCAATCAGAGAAAAGGGACACAGAATACCATTTGGAAAAGTCCAGCTGAATACTGGACAGAAGATAAGAATAACTGAGCCAATAAAGCTGCTCTATTTTCCCAGTAACCTGTTTTCCTGGATTTTGAATAGATAGGCCGGGGTTTTGGTGTTGTTGTTCTGCAGGTAAAGAATCCCTATCCTTGTTGCACAGTATCTCCTTGGTTTTGCTCTTTTGAGCACTGTAACTAGAGATCCTAGAAACATTTTCACTCTCATCTAAACCCCCTAAAAATGCTATTAGTCTTGGGGCCAGCCAGAGAGCAATCTCACGAGGGTAAATTCGAATTTTGATGGCATCTGGCATGTTAGGACTAATTTTGATTTTAAGGTGCCTTCTCATAAATATTCAGCCAATGGCTCCAAAAACCTGGTAAATAAAAGGGGCGGTGGGACAATCCTGCTGAGTGCTCCACTCAACCATCACTGAACAAATACATTACCAAGTGCATACATCAGCCCAGTTGAGGACCTTATTGGAGAGAGAGAGAGTAAATCAACCTAGTAAAATGGGATAGTAAACTAATTTCTTTCACTCCTTCAAAATAGTCTCAGTTTACTAGATCAAAAGTCTTCTTGGCATCTACGTAATGAGCAGTGAACAGAGAAGAAGCGCTCTGACAATATTCAATTAACTCCTATGCATAATGTGAGTTAGAAGCCAGCATGCGCCCCAGAATAATCCTTACTGATAACCCTGATTGGGAAAAGTGTCATGTAAGATGTCAGCCAAATCACAGACCAGAAGACCATATTGTTCATAATGTATTGGCTATCATTGAAATAGGACCTTCAAATGCCAACTTTGCACATATAGTTTACCGGCCAGCATCATCCTCTTTCTAAGTGTTCTCAAATGGAATACATAGAGGAACTGAGGCTTAAGAAGATAAGATTTCGAAATGCATGCACGTTTAGATTAATATCTTGATCCTACTTCCTTACATATCACCACCAGACCATGGTGCTTCCAGTGTTGTAAAATGGCACAGCTGTTTCAATATAAATGTTCCAAAGTACTCATATTCACACCTTTAGTATAACACTTAGGGCCCGATTCTGATGCGGGTTGGAAAAGCTTCCCGACCGAGGGCCTGATTCTGATGCGGTTAGGAAGGCCTCCTAACGGCATTTGCTCCTTCCAAATCGGATCGGGAACGTGTCTTCCCGACCGAGGGCCCAATTCTGATGCGGTTAGGAACAAATGTTCCCATTGAAGTCAATGGGAGTTCAACCAAATCGTATCTGGAAGCATCCGGATGCATCCTACTCCGCCGGTCGGACTTTCCCGATCCGAGTGGGTCGGACACCATTTCCCAACCGATTCGGTCGGGAAGCTTTTCCAACCCGCATCAGAATCGGCCCCTTACTGTTGTATTATGTAGTGTTATGTTATGACATGTAATGTCATGTTATGTTCTGTTAAGTTGTTGCCATTTGTAAGTTTCGCTGTCTGCCGTTAGTATGGCCTCAGCAGTTTTGTCCATTCAGGTAAGTTTCCATACATCTTTGTCATATCCAACACAGAACAAAGCCTTAGTCAATTTGTGGTGCTGTGGTTCAGGGATAGTATTCTGGTCCATATCTTGCAACAACATTGCATTTCACAATAAAACATTAGTCTCACAAAATTTTTATTAACCACCATCCGCATGTGCTTTTCATGCCACATAGTAGAATGGTTAAACACCTAGCATGAGATAAAAAATTAAACACCAAGATACCCAACTAAAACATCAACTGCGTTGTGAAACCACTATTATAATTTACGCTCCACTATGGAAGATATGCTTCATCACTACTGATAAAAATGTTAAAAAAGGAAGTTAAAATGTTCAAATAGAACACAAAGATAAATGCATTACAGAGAATAAAATAAGAGAAATCAATGTCTGCCCTAAACTCTATCCTCTCATCGAGGATGACATTCTAGTGTAAGGTAACGGGCCATAATCAAGTGCCGATAAGGACTTATGAGGACATCATTAATTATGCTGTATTCAGGCTTTTAAGAATGGGCCAGAATTCTTTGCTCATGGGTCAAAGTACTGTGCTAGGGCCTTTAAGTCTGGGGTTCCCAATCTCGTTGCCCTGCTCTTTGCTGTTCGGCTCGCAGTTTCCATGCTTCCCCTCAATTTCCCACTAATAAATGAGTCACTTCTGGAGTTCAGTCCCCCAAGAGAAAATGGATCATGTTTCCGGGTTCTCTGATTCCAGTGTCCCTAATTACTTGCCTTATCCCACTTCGTCTTATAGTCATGAAGGGGTTGACAGTCCTAATTCATAAAGCATTTTGTGTGTTCATTAATAGTGTACACCAAAAAAACGGTGGTGTCCTTAAGGCCACACACTACACTTTCCAAATTTACTACATAAATAAATAAATGCATCTATGCAAAGAAGGGCCCGGACATGACTATCCAATAATACAAAGGGCTGTACTTCCAATTTACAACTAAATAGACCTCTTTTACTAGCATCAGTTCTAGGCTGGGACATGAGAAAATGTGCAGCTGACAGGTTATTCCAGGCCCCTTCCTGCTGTGCTGAACGATATTGGGGTAAAAAAAAAAACGCACTGGCTGCTGAACAACCGAGAGGGACTTCTAAGGCCATCCTCAGGCTTTCAACTCTTAAGCTTTTAAGGCTGGAGGCCTCTATCACCAGCAGCCTTGACGCCTGCCCCGCGTGGTGCGAAGAAACAAACGCATCAGCACTGCAGAAGCTTGAGGGCTCATCATACTGTTTCACTAGGGGACACACACCTTTCACAAACGCTGCTGAGCCTCGGAAAAAATGCGCTGATCATTGAGCATCAGCTAGCTCAGAACCTGATTCAGAACTTTACAATCAGCATGGTGCTTTTGAATGATTTCGTTTTGTTGCGGATAGTCAGGTCTTATACCTAAATTCTGTAACCGCTGTTAATCCATGAGATTTGTGCAGTCAGTTATCATGCAACACCCCCTTCCCTCCTTTGTAAAAAAAAAAAATATATATATATATATATATATATATATATTTATATATATATATATATATATCACATATATATATGTATATATATAATTTTCTATGAGATCCATGTCACATTGTCCATTTTGCATCCTCATTACTTCTCCTCACCTACTTCATTTACCCATATCGCTCTTTCTCTTCCTATTTGCACCTTGTCTTTCACTCCATCCCTTTCTTTCCTCGTTATTCCTTATCCCCCACCTGACGTGCCCTCCTCCCTCTGCCCGTGTAAAGCCGCAGAGCATCAAGCTATATCACTGATTGCCTGGAGGCCCAGAGTTAGGCCTCACTCTAGCCTGGCCTCCCCATCTGTCGCGGTATCCAGGGCCTTCCTGCCGCCTCATTGGCAGAGAACTTTAAAAGGCAGCACGAGACAGGCCACGCAGGAGGCTGGGCCGGCGGCGGCTGGTGCTAGGGGGGAGCGGCGCAGGATGAAATATTGTGACACGCCTCTTGACGCCGCGGCTAATCACAGCAGCTGACGGCTGCAGAGCCCGCTGCACCCTCCTCCAGCGGCGAGGACATTCCTGCCAGCCCACTCCTGCATTGCTAATTTGAAGGAGTCCCTTTAATTTGAAGTAGAGATTACGGCTCCCCCATGGGGCCCCACTGGGGCTGTAAAGGCAACAGACAGGCCCTTTGTGCCGACATTAGCAAAGAACAATCCGAGGCTGAAAGGGTTATCTGGAGTGAATGGCAGTCTGAAAAGTTGGCTTGTGCCAGAGATCCCGCCTGAGCTCATTATACGAGACAGCAGATGGAGCCGAGACGCCGTTGCTGGGCAGAGACCCGGGGTCATGTGGAGAAATGCAGAATGGTTATTTTAAAGTATCACTCTGGCAAAAAAAAAAACATACAGGCCAAGCAACCCGAGCTCAACACTCAGGATCTTAGCATGGAGAGACATTACAAAGATAATTGATGAAAGTCCAGATTCTAGTTTATAAAAAAAAGTCAAGTATCCCCAGTGCTTAATTTGTAAAAAAAAAAACAAGTGGCAGGGCTCTCTCGCCAGGAGGCCGCTGCAGCTTGCACCACACATTGTCGCTGCCATGCTGCCAAAGGTAGTAACAACACAACTACTAACCATCACACTCTTACAAGTGTGACAATTCTGACTATTCCAGGCCCCCAAAGCTATAAGAATGGCTTGGGCGGCAGGTAATAGTAATTTTTAATGTATAGTTAATTAATAATTGACTGTTGTGGTCATCTCAGACAGTGCCACCTTGTGGCAGACTGCCACAAGCACCTGTGTTGACAGTTAAGTGCCAGTGCCAAGCACCAGAAACCACTGGCTCAAACTAAGCACTGATAATGCGGGCATATACATACTTCGGATATCTAGTGTATTCGTAGATGTGTGCAAGCCTCTGAAACCTCGAGCCTGGCTCTGGCTCAACTCGAGGTCCTGTTGGAACCTCGAGCCCAAAACGAGCCGAGCTTTCATGTGGTTTCTGCCCGACACCCTCCCTCGTGCAAAAAGAGGTAAAAACAAATCATTAACGTCTGAAGTAAAATGACAGACAAATAGATGCCCATTTAGTGGCTGATTAGGACTAAGTGAAATCAAAAACTTGCATTAATCACAGCTTCCCCACTTACCAAACTGTGTGATCTTCCGCAAATATTTTATATAAAGCACTTTCAAGTATGTGAGTTCAGAATACAAGCTGTCCAAAAACCTTATGGGCCTCATTTACAAGCCCATTATAATATGGAGTATTAATGCCATAGCTTCCACATGTTAAATAAATACACTTGTTTGAATTTTGAAGGGACTTCATCATATTTTACGTGATATTTGTTGTATGATTTACATGGCAGACATTTTTAGGGTTCGGCTCGTGCAAGGGCGCCAAGATCCAAGTAAGGCCCTTGGCTCGGCTCTTGCCCGGCTTTCCCTGTTAATTTGCTGCCTCGCCCGCCTCTATGTATTCATGGCCCTGAGTACATCTTTCCTTTCCTTGCTATTTCAGGGTTGTAGCCCCACAACCTATCCTGTTTAGCAGAACAAACAGAAAATGAAGGAGCACAAGTGCACTCAGTATAAGGGTTTTTGATCTGAAACAGGGGTGCCTGTTGGTGTCATGTCATGGGTGGAATTCCATTTCTGGCTTTTCAGCCAACAATACTTGGCATACTGGGATTTTTAAGCACAACTACCAGCCCCACCAGCCCCACAAAGTTGTTGAACAAAAAGGCCAAGAATGGCTGAAATCATTGTTTGCAACTATTGTAACTTCAGAATAGTTGCAACTTTGCAACTATTCTGAAGTGTTGTGACTCTCCATGTTGTTACTCTCCATTAGCAGGACTTTTTGTGGAGAATTATCATTTGCTGACGAAAAATAAACTTCACATTTGCCAAACTAGGATGACTGTGTAGGTTGCTATAAAGAAGCACTGGGAAAAGCAATAGGCTTGGCCTCGGCAAGTCATTAAGATGATTATTTTTATATTATATTGCAAAAAATGCAACAAAAAGAAAAAAGAAAGCATGGCACATCTAAACCCAGTAGCCGTATGCTTGCACTAAAAATGATACATTCAAAATATATTAACTATCACTTATAACTTTAATACACAGCTCAAGAAAATGTGACTCTAGTTGGCATAAAAAACTGTTACTTATGGCAGTGATTTACTATAATCTAAAAACTGCTAAAAAAAAATAGCAAAAAGATTAAATAATGGAAAGAAAAACAGTTTTGGCAAGGTAATAGCCCCCCTGCACGGAAGTCTACTTCTCTTCAGGCAGATATGCACATATGCTGACCTGGCCATCACTCACAGTGCAAGAGAGCCAGCGGATGAAGTGGGCTCACCCACTGCCCCATGATGACGTAGCAAGTGGAAGCAGTTAAACAGAACAGTGGATAAAGATTGCTGGCTCAAAGTCTCTCAATTTATAGATATATGCATACATTTTTATGTATGATTTTGTTTGTTACATGAGGTTGACAAAAACTATTAAAGCTGGCTCTAGGCCAGACCTAAAAGATGTAGTAAAACATGTTTTTCAACTAATGCATTTTCCTTAGAAATTGTACTTGGCCTTAGTGTAAACAGAGCTAAACGGATTTTAATAAAAATTGGCAGGTACATAGATTATGGTGTGTAAATGATCCTTTTTAGTATTTGAACTGAATTGGTTCAGTAGTTGTTGAGTTATAAGCTACTAAAACCTAGTGATATATTGGGCCAGGGCGTACAGCAGTACTTGCAGATGACAAGGAAGTATGTGATTGGCTAAGGTCTGCCTTTCTAAAAATAAAAGGCAGCCATATTGTTTTCATCACACTTTGTCTGTGTTCTGTGTTAGGGCCTTAGCTATAGGTAAGTAGTAAGTTTTATTATTTCCCCTACCTTTTACCACGTTATTAATGCAATAATAGGTAGGAAAAATTACTTATATTTTTCTATATATATTTTTTAGCAAGTAACGGAGTACCGCAGTATTACCTAGAAGGTACCGCAGCACTTTAAGAAATAAAAAAAAAGAATATGTAAAAATAAAAAAACACTACTACATTATACTTGAGGAGAAATATAGTTTAGTACAGTATTTGTTTAAAATAATTTACATATTACATTTTTTGTCAGATTTTGTACTTAGTTTGCGTTCTGTGTTTTAAGGGGAAATAAAGTGTAGTACAGTGCACTTAAAAAAATGTCAAAAATATGTCAAAAAAATGTACTATACTATATTTTCCCTTAAAAAACAGAACGCAGACTCAGTGTGTTCTTAAATATATTTCCAACTTCCAATTTTGGAAGGGCAAAATATTGTTTAGACCACACTTAGGGGTCGATTACGATGGCGGGCGGACAAAGTCCGCCCGCCATCGCAGTGGCAAAAGGGACCGCCCGCCATAGGTGCGGCAGTCCCGCTATACGAATTA
The DNA here is from genome assembly GCA_963921515.1 of Calotriton arnoldi. Lineage (NCBI taxonomy): Eukaryota > Metazoa > Chordata > Amphibia > Caudata > Salamandridae > Calotriton > Calotriton arnoldi. The sequence continues at coordinate 1,210,842 of CAWUFW010001483.1, read as the reverse complement.
GGATGCGCCCGCCACACTGGCGGCGCATCCCGTATTTTTACATTGCGGCGGGCGGTGCTGCAAGCAGCACCCGCCGCAATGTAAAATACATGTTGTGCATCTGCATGTACAAGGTGGCAGGCACCGTGCGGTGCCTGCCACCTTGTACATGCAGATGCAGGAGTACAATAGGTACCCCCATGTGCACCCCCACCCCTCCAACACTCTGGGGGCCCGCAACGGGCCCCCGAGGCATTCTCCGCCTGTCTTCTTGCGGCGGGATCTCCGCCGCAGAAGACAGGCATCGTAGGGGCCAATTACGATGGCGGGCGGATCGCCCCCGCAGGGCCTGCGGTAGTCACCGCAGGCACGGCGGGGGCGATCCGCCAGCCATCCACCTGAATATTCCCACCGCCAAATTAGGATGGCGGTGGGAATGGGAATTGTACCGCGGCGGACGGAAAGACCGCCCGCCGCTTTTCCGCCGGTCGACTCGTCGACCGGCGGAAAACGTGTTGAATATGGTGGCGGTGTCTGGAAGACACCGCCATCCATATTACGATGCTGGGTGTGAGCAGCCTTTCCATGGCTGCATTGCCGCCATGGAAAGGCTGGCGGTTCCTGCTGTTGGGGGCCCGTAGCGGGCCCCCATATAGTTGGGGGGTTGGGGGTGCACATGGCGGGTACCTATGGTACCCCCTTGCTTTTGCATGTACAATGTGGCAGGCACCGTGCGGTGCCTGTCACGTTGTGCATGGAAAAGCACGCCATGTTTATTTTACAGTGCGGCGGCTGCTGCTTGCAGCACCGCCGCCGCAATGTAAAATATAGAGGATCCGCCCACCAGTGTGGCGGGCGCATCGCAATTCGCATTGCGGGACCGCCGCACCTATGGCGGGCGGTCCCTTTTGCAGCTGCGATGGCGGGCTGACTTTGTCCGCCCGCCATCGTAATCGGCCCCGTAATGCCTACGGCGGTGCCTGCACGGCACCGCGGCCATTGGCCCATTGTACCGTGTTCCGCAAGGCGGGCGGAAAAGGACCGCCTTGCGGGACCACGGCGGACGGTATTTCCGTCCACCGCGGTACCATTCGAATTCCCACCGCCATCCTGATTTAGCGGTGGAAATATTCAGGTGGATGGCTGGCGGATCACCCCCGCCGGGCCGGCGGTGACTACCGCCGGCCCGGCGGGGGCGATCCGCCCGCCATTGTGATCAGCCCCTTAGTCTGTGTTTTGGGTTTTATGGGGAAATATAGTGTAGTACAATGTACTTAGAAAAAGATAGTTAAAAAAAATCTAAAAATAAAAAAAAGTATACCACTCTATATTTCCCTTTAGTGCACACTAACTGTGGTGTAAACTATATTTTACACTTTCAATTTTAGAAGGCCAAAATATTGTTTAGACCACACTCTGTGTTCTAGATTTTAAGGGGAAATATAGTGTAGTACAGTGTACATTAGAAAATAAATTAGAAATTACATATATAAAAATAAAAAAAACACTATATTTACCATTAAAACCCAGAACACAGACTAAATGCAGTGTAAACAGTATGGTAGTAATGTCATACTCTGCAACCTTTTGAAAAAAATATAAAGTCATAATAAACACATTTTATTCACCTTTACACATTTATATAAGTTATAAAAGTTCTAAAACAATAGGACAGTATATTTACACTTAAAAGCCAGAACACAAACAAAGTGTTGTCTAAACAATATGGTTGGCTGGCTTTTACTTTTGTAAGGGCAGTCTTTGGCCAATCATATACTGAAAACATAAATTCACCTCAGCATTTCCTTTCATCAGATTTGTGAAACTCTGCAATACGGGAAATTGTGTGCACCGGGTCTAGTGGACCATAAGACTAATGCATCAATCCACTTCAGGGATCTATGTTTATCCTGTTGATGGTCTTAATATGAATCCCAGTGGGTGCACACAGCCTTTCATCCTTCTGAGGTCAACAAAATGAATGTCATTGAGTTCAGTAACAATACACATCTGTTATCTGTCAGTAAAGCCATGACACCTTGTTGGGGGTGAAGGGTGTTCTACAAATCCTCGTTATATTTATTTTTACACATTTAATGTCTGAAGTAAAGCATCCGGACACATTTCCAAGTAGGGATCCTTGGAGACAAGCAAAATTACTTTCCTGGAAACCAATTGCCCAAGAGGTAAAATCATCTGAAATCGATTCTCAAACAGCTCTTCAATTCAACCCAAAAATGACATTACAACCAGGGAGAAGGATCAACAGGATCCGGGGCTGACAAGGTGACTATGAGCAGCACTTACACCTAGAGCAGTGATACTCAAAGTACGGCCCAAGGGCCGCATGCAGCCCTCCTGACCTTTACATGCAGCCTCCTGGGCAGCAGCAGCACTGGGCTGGTGTTTACTCAACTCAGCACTAACATGAAAAAAGTGTTAAATATACAGCAAGCACTTATTTAAAGGTTAATTTGTAGTGAGGGAAAGGAAGTAACTAGCCTCTTAACCCTAGGAACACCTGTTTTGCTTCCCCTACCAGTGGCGTGACGAAAGTTGAGGGGGCCCCCCTGCAAGGTACATGGAGGGGCCCCCTCTCCGGATTTAGACCGGAACTCTCAGGCCTGAGTACTGTGCTGAGGGGGCCCCCTGCAGCTCGGGGGCCCCCCGCACAGTGGGGGCTGCGGTGGCCTGTGTTACGCCACTGTCCCCTACACCCACTTTACACCCCCCACTGGCATCAGTGCAGCCCTCGGTCACACCATAGACCAAACTTTGCGGCCCCCAGGAAATTTTTTGTGAGTACCCATGACCTAGAGGGTCTCTGGTGGCTGGAATGGCTGCTGAGATTGGCTTCTGGCTACAGGTGGGCAAAATTCAAATTTCACCAGCAAAATTTTGAAAAATATATAATCTTTGCACTACATGAAGGCTGCAGAGTTTTGTAAACTTCAGAGACTGTTGCTTGCAAATGAATTGCGCACTAATGTTTTTTACCTGAATAATTCTGCCACCACAAGTGAAATTTTGAAGATATAAGTTTCTGCAAAATCCCACTTGATTATTTTTCCACGATTTAAATTTTGCAACTTTCATGAAGGCTGAAGTGCCAAAGAAAATATACAATGTTTATGGGCCAAAACATTTCCAACTTACCTCTACCCCTGTCTTTGGTTTTTAAACTGCAGATATGCCCCAAGCCCCAGAGAGTCGGTGTACAATCTATGTCACTTCCGGCCACCAAGGCCATGGCCCAGAAGCATTTGTAGAGGATCAGTATTTGCGGGCTACCCCTGCATATCAGAGTTTTACACAATATGATCACTGATGCTTAAATAGGCCTGGGCTGCTCACTGTTTGAGGGGTCTGATCCTAACTCCAGGACCATGAAAGGCAGTGCTTAATTTGTAAACGAATAAGTGCAGAGGCTCTCAGCAGGATGCCACTGCAGCTTACACCAGATATTGCCCCTGCCAGCTGGCAATGAAAGTCCAAACACAGCTACTAACCATCACACACAGCTGTTGTTGTGCTCATACCTAAATTAGCCAGAGAGCACCACCATGTGGCCGACTGTCATAAGCCATGGTGCTGGCAATTAGGTGCTGGTGCCGAGCACCGGAAACCACCGGCTCAAATTAAGCACTGATGGAAGGTTACCTATTCGACTCACTTGCTGATCAATCAGGCTCAGGTCTTAGACAGTTGCGTTACTCACCCCGTTGCATGTGATAATGCCAGTGTTCACATTTCCACAGTAATGGGAAGACTCCATACACTAATTTCTGATGTATTAGGAGTGCTCCAATGAATCCTCTTCTGTCAGTCCTCTTTGCTCCAGGATAGACTACAAATAATACTCCATGGTGATTTCGCTTACTGAAGTGGTTTCTCCTGTATCGTTAGACTCCACATAATGCCGCCTGGTGTTTCAACAGTATCGCTAATAGTTTGGGACCTCTGATCCTACAGCGTGAGCTCCACATAACAAACTGGACACTAGTGATGCCCATCAGCAGCACTTTCTATGCATTGTACTATGCTCTCAAGCTGCTAAGTACCTGATGCAAGGCTGCATCAGTTCTCACACTCTCTGCAACAGCCATGTGTACGCAAAAACACAGTAACACTGAAAGCACTGTGCAACCACCATGTCGTGTCCGTGCCCCAGGAAGAGAACACGGAGGCAGGTAGGTCTGGGTGATTCTATTTTATTCTTGGTCCGGTCAGTCAGCTAGGAGACCGAATGGCCCTCGTCCCTCCTCAGTCCTCATGTGCGTTGTGTCTGTGTGTAAAGTGTGTGTGTACCTCCTGCTCCTCCCTCCTACTGACCGGAAGAGGTGTCCAGGTGTCCAGTGTGCAGGGTCCTAGTCCCTGCTACTACTGTGACATCTCCCCCCTTTTTTGACAAACGAAAATACATTCCTATGGGGGGAGAGAAGGAGAGCTATGTGCAGAGATATATGAGTATACAAATGTATAAGGAGAGAGAGAGAGACAGAGAGAGAGAGAGAGAGACGAAACGGGCAAAGGAAAACAGACGATGGAAAGAAGAGAGAGCGACAGAAAAAAAAAGAACAAGAGTGAAGAAGAAAAACAAGATGAGACAGTGTCATATTTCTTCAATCAATTGCTTGAGCTTCTGAGTCACTTGCAATGGGCGCGGGCTCTCTCAAGTTGAGTGCAGGCGGCTGCCTGACTCTGGATCTGCTTCCTCATTATGGAGGGGTCCAGCCCCATTGGATTGGGCCATCTCGTCTGCTCCCTCAGTGACGTCCCGCCTGGCCTGCACTTGTGTGTCCTTGCTCCCATCTCCTTTATCGTCTTCGGGCATGTGGAACAATTTGAAGTGTGAGCTATTCTGGGTGATGTAGTATGGCCCTGCCGTGATCATTGCCCCTTTAACGTTCATGATGGCTAGCCGCTTGCTTGAGAATGGAGTGTCCGACTTCCGGGTTTGTTGCTGTTGCTCTAGCACTAGGCCTCGGGGTTGAGCATGGATCTAGTCGCTTGACGCCATGTGTCCGCTTGCCTTTTCATCTTCGCCTTGGCTTCCTGATCATGAGGAACTGTGGCGCTGTGCTCTGGTGGGGCCTTATCCTCTAGCTGTGGCAGTCGGGTCCGGCTCTTTCTTCCTATTAGGAGTTCTGACGGGCATCACTCTGTGAAGCCGTGCAAGGTGTTGCAATAATACAGAAGGACTTGGCATAGGGCATGGCCATGGCCGGCTCTAGGGTGCTGCGATTGGTGCTACCGCACCGGGCGCTGACTAAGGGGGCGCCATGCTTGCAAGATTATTATGGTCTTAAAAGCATCTGCTGCTGCGTTCCTTGCCTCCAGAAATTTCCAGGCAACAATACAAATGTCAAGATAACTGCAGTGATTAATGTTCTTCCTGGAGAGAGATCAGAGTTTTGTCTAACTGAGGTTTTGGCTGATCATAAAATAGTACAGAGGGTTAATATGCCTGCTGCAAACAATATGTACCATGCAGATCACAAGGTGCATATAATGTAAATAGGTCAGTGGGTTAATGCTTTTCTAAGAGACATCCTTCTGTTACTTGCAGTTTATAAGTTAAAATCCTAATATAGAACAGTGAATTATTAACTGTTATCTAAGAACTACATGCACACTGCAAAGCATAGATTAGAGCACAGATTAATGTTGCAAAAACGGTTCATTTTGGGTAGAAATCGATTCTTATTATTAAAGAGAACCCCCACCTATGGTGTTCTGTTTTAAATTCTGCGTTTGTATTTCTCCAGACCAAGCACTCTTAAACTACACTGCCTACCAGTATGGATGACTTGTCACTCCTACACCTTGTAGTCCTCTGGCTTATGCAACATTTCCTAAACACTGATTTACACACGTATGATTGATTGTCTCTGTGTAATGTGTGTGTGATGCAAAGTGCTCAGATACCCTACACTGGTATGAGCGGAGCCATATAACTAACTAAATGCATCTGAGAGAGAGTGGTTATGGAGACTTGAGAGGCACTGTTAAAGGGTGGTGGTGATGAGGGGATCCGTGGTGGAGGTGGTCATTGGAGGCACGCCAACAAACATTGTCGCACCGGGCGCCACCAGAGCTAAAGCTGGTCCTGGCCATGGCCAACTGAGATTTGTGAAAGCTTGGCTCTTTGTATTGCTTTCTTTATGTTGCACATGAATCGTTCAGTCATGCCATTGGCTTGCAGCCACAGTGGTGTTATCTTCCAATGATGTATTTTTAGGTAGGTCATGAATTTTCTAAACTCTTCTCCTAAAAAGGGGGGTCCATTGTCAGTTTTGAGCATTAGTGGGGCACCCCATGCTGAGAAAACCTCATCTAGGATGAGTAGTGTGGCTGTTGCTGAAGTGGATGCCACTTGGCGTACTTGAGGGAAATTAGAGTATTCATCAATGATGACTAGTAGGTACCCACCAGTATCCAGTAGCCCATAGTAATCAGCAGCCAATGTCGACCGCACAGCATCCGGGAGGTCAGACATTCATAGTTGCTCCAGCTTGGGAGACCTCCTAGTTATCTGACAGAGGTGACATGCCAGGATCATTTCTTCCACCAAATGGTCTAGTCCCAAGAACCATACAATTTCTCTCAGCATTTTTTTGGTTGCTTCTATTCCCCTGTAACTCTCTTAGGCAAGATAAATTGTTTGTCAGCATAGGGTCTGTGGTATGATTATCCTGGTGCCGTGACCAAGTATTCCAGTACATCCGAACATAATTTTCAAACTACATGCAAGAACTACTCAGATGACCAGACCAGAGACCTGTTCCTCAATCTGGTCGGTGACGACGTAGAAGACCTGCTCCTCCCTCCCACTGACCAGAGGCAGTGTCCAGTGTGCAGGGTCCTAGTGCCCTGCCACCGCTGTGACACACCTCAAATCTCACACACCTCATTCAACATGTCTAATATAGACCAAAGCACAGACAACACCCTTTCAGCCATGCACTCTGAAGGGACACAAGGGACCTGATGCAAATCAGAGCACTTCTCAACATCACTAAGTGTACGAAGTGCTATATAAGTAATACAACCTGACCACCTATAGCACTTCGCAGCCTCACAGGAGCATAGAAAGTGCTATGTAAATATAAATACATTCATGAAGCTAATTGCAATGTCATTTTCACAATTACCTGCCAGTATGAACAGTGGCGGCTACTGCCACTGAACCTTGGTGAGGCAGCACAGGTGGGCGGGTGGGGGAATGGAGGGGAAATGTTAATACTGAAAGGCCCTCATGTCTGTATATCTTAGCATTCGCGAAACCATCTTGTAACCCGGACGCCATTTTATATGGTAATTGAAACTGCTGCTTGGTTATTTTCGAGAAAACGGTCTCTGGTAAGTTGCGTTTCCCAAGGTGGAGCTTTTCTCCCTGTAATTGCAAATGCTCTCGTTAGTGCACGCCTTTCTCGTTAGATAAAGTCCTCCTCCTACCTGTCTGGTGGGGAGGATAGGCCAGACGACCTTGGGTAGTAGATAGCCTGTGCCCGGCTGCAGAATCAAAACTTATGCTCTGTACCCCCATTGTATTACGACACCTGCTAGTGTTTTTTCTATAGTAGGCGGGTCTTTGTGGACTCTGCAACGTACATAATGTAATTGTATGCTTACGGGGTCCAGTCCCTCGACAGCCATCCCAGGAGGCTGGTCAGACTGGGCTCCGCTGCAGTGTAATCAATAAATAATCTGGTTTGTATTCTCTACTGTCTGACCGACTCTTCATTTGAAGGAAGGCAGAGAAGGTGGTCATAAGTGACCCGAGTGACCCTTTTTGGGTCACTTCGTTCAGTTGGTGCCCGAACAGGGACTCCATCGAGTGACCTTGTCCTCGCCCGCGGACGGGTGGGGAGGACGGGGCCGCGTTGGGTCGGATAGGCGGATCGGAGGACCCCTGCACGATAGAGTTTTGTACTCGCAGCTGCCCCGCCTGTCTGATCGGGCAGTGCCTTGCCCATTGGTCATCCCGACTGGGGTCCTGAATGGCGAAACCATTGGATCTGACCGTTTGGTCCGAAGAGTCGGCAGTGGAGAATAAACTCGTTTGACCTGTGTGCACCAGGTGAGCTGGTTTGGTTCTTTGCCGTCATGACATTTGTTTGGCGGGTACTTTGGTTGGGTTATGAATACGTTTTAGACAAGCGCTTGCATTTGATTTCGAATATTAATATGGTACAATTTTGTTAATTTGTGATTGATGCAATCCGCGGAAGCGACCTTTGGTAAAAGCACAAGTGTATTTTAGTGTAATTGTGTGGTGAATGTGTTTTTTGTGTGAACAGAATGCCTTGTTGGAGTAAGTTGCGTTGTGTGAGGTGTGGTTGTTGTTCTGCTGATGCTCGATTAGAGGAAAGGCAGCCCGCACCTGCGGAGGGTACTCCGAATTACGACATGTATGTCAAATACGGTCTTGGCCCTATTATATTTAGTACATTATGGCACAAATATACGAGGGACAATGCTGAATTGCAGTGGCCGTCAACAGGCACCTTTGATGAGCAGAAGTTGAATTATTTGGAGGAAAAATTGTTTGCTAAACGTAGCAGGCAGTCTATGTTAAATTATCTTCAGGTATGGCGAAAGGAAGCTAAACAGAGACGGCTGAGGGTGGAAAGGGAGGCAAGGAAGGAAAGGACACAGACACTGACTCAGAAAGCAGTGGCGCATGATAAAGAGAAAGTGGAGAAGGGTATAGAATGTGCTGATAGGAGGTTTTGATTGCAATGTGATAAGTCCTATGTTGCTAGGGAGGAGGCAGACATTTTTGTGGAGGAACTATTGGAAGACAGACCGCCTCCCCCTTATGCCCCGCATAGAATATATCCTGTCGTTCCACAGCCTTTGCCAGCTGCTTCTGCCCCCCCCTGTTCCTGCAGCTTCTGGTATTGATCAAAGTATTTTGGTTCCGGCATCACCAGCTTCCTCTTTGGCTCCGTCCCCCACAGTCGCCGTGGCTGCTAGTCTTTCTGCCACTCCTGTTGTTATGGCGTCACTCTCTTCTTCACAGACACCTACTACCCAGCCGATGTTGACCTTGGTGCCCCCCCCTTCGATTACTGTGTTGTCCCCTCTTCTCTCTTATGCCCCCTTGCTAGGTCCTGAGACACCGGTGCATGGCCAGGACGATGGGGATGGGGCAGTTGCAAAGGAGCGATTGGGGCGGGTTTTGATTTGATCTGATGTGGGAGATATGGAGAAAAAGATGGTGGCCAATCAGGCTGCCCAGTGGGCCCGTAATCCTATTTATGGCGTTGAAGATGTATAGAGGGTGCTAAAGGACTCTGAGCCGTTTGTCCAGCAGCATGCCCTCAAGCACATGTCGGCTACTTTGATTGGACTATGGGAACAGTGTTTTAAAGTTGTTACACCTCAGGTTGTTTATGATATTAGAGACCAAGTGTATGCCACGAGCATGGCTCCCAATGAGGTTTTTGCTAATGTTACCACATTAATTGGATACCGAGGTAGATTGTATCAGAAATGCCAGACGACAATATCTCAGTTACCTATGAGGGAAGTTCACCTCATTTTTCGCCCGGAGATACCGGAGCTACATGATCAGCACGATCAGGTAACGAGGCAACGAGTAGAGGCCCGTTTTCAAGAACAGTGGGTTTATACTCCATGGAAAAGGAGTGACGTCCTCGCAATTAAAGCTCAGTTACCTGACCCTAGAAAAAAATCCTACTGCGTACTGTAAGGAATTGACAGAGGCTGCTGCATCGACGGTAATGACATTGGCAGATATTGAAATGTTTTTTGGTTTGTTGGTGCCAGTGGATATCTGGCTACAGGTGCATACTCAGGACCATGCCCTAGAATTGGGCGGTACTTGGGGCGCGATTAGGACGTGGGATAAGGAGAGGAAGCCTGGGGAAAAATCCAAGGCTGAGATCTTGGCTTTGCCAGATCGCATTATTACTTATATGCACTCTTTTATCCCACCTCGGAAGGTAGACTGGGATAAGCTGGCTGCATGTCGTCAGAAGAAGGATGAAAATGTGTCTGATTTCTTTACCCGGTTCGAAGGTGTGTTCTTGGATTTTAGTGGCCAGGATTTGTCTTTAGAAGGGGGTATTCGATTGTTTGTCAACAGGTTTGTCACGAATTTGCTCCCAGAGATTGCAACCCAGTTGTAGGCTGCTGAGAGTACGTGGACTACCTCTACCCCTTCGGTGATATTGAGTATGGCTCAGTATTATGAGCACAGAGAGAACGAGGAGAAAGAAGGTAGAAAAGAAGACAAAGGAGCAGAAGACGAAGGTATTGATGCAGCAGGCCTCCAGGGGACAGGGACGGGGTCGAGGTACTGTACCGGCAAGGCAGCTTCCTCGAACGAGCCGAAATGCTGCGCCGGTGGGCCCAAATCAATGTGCGTATTGCAACTGGTGCAGCGAGTGCCCGGTTTTGCTGCAGAAGGTTGCGGCTCCTAGAGGACGAGGAGAAAGAGGGGAAGAGGCCGGGGAGCATGCAGTGGGGGTGGGGATCAGGCGATTGGGACATCTCTGGGCCGTTCTGATCAAAATTACTTTGATGATGTTCAGGGACGACAGTATTATCATGATGATTATCATTTGGATGAGGCGACGGGGATGTCTTACAGCTAGGACAGCCAGTCGAAACCTGTAGATCAACACGGACCTTATATTAGTATGGATTTGCAGGGCTCGGAAAATAAATTTTTGATGGATACAGGAGCAAAGAATAGTTCTGTTTCGAGGTCACTGGTCCCTGGGGCAGCCCTGTCTGGCCATAACAATGTTTCGGTTGGTTTTTCTGGTGTGCCGGTAAAAAGCCCCATCTCCAAACCTCTTGCTTTGACTATAAGCCCTTTCACTGTTGATTCGGCGTTTTTATTAACATCAAATTGCGGAGAGAACCTGTTGGGACTAGATCTGTTGAAGAAGTTGCATGCTACTATTTACTGTTCCCCATGATGGTGTCTATATGACAATGGGCCCGAGTGTGGTTGGTACTACGCAGTGTTTGTGTAAAGATGCCCCCCTTCCAGTTGAGTTTAAGGATGTCCCATCTACGTTGTGGGCCACAAGTGACACAGATGTAGGACTTTTGCAGATACCTCCAGTCTCTATTCAGGTTAAAGAAAATGCCATGTTGCCTCGTATCCCTCAGTATAAAATTTCGCACGCAGGAGAACAGGCGTTGTTGCGCATAATACAAGATTTGATTCAGTCAGGAGTTGTAGAGGAGACAGCGGCAAATGTGTGTAATAGCCCTATCCTTCCCGTTCTCAAGAGGCCACCTCCGGATTCCTCTGATGATGTTGTTGTTGTCTATCGTTTCGTGATTGATCTGCGCAAAGTTAATAAAATAGTGGTTCCTCAGTTTCCCGTGGTTCCCGACATTACTGCTCTTCTGACTATGATTCCGTCTTCTGCTAAATTCTTTCTGTTATTGATTTGAAGAATGCCTTCTTTAGTATCCCTGCTCATCCAAATAGCAGGCACCTTTTCGGGTTTTCCTTGGCAGGTCGTAGTTTTAGATTTTGTCGAGTTCCTCAGGGGTACACTGAGAGTCCTAGCATATATAGCCCGGCTTTGAAAGGTCAGTTGGACTCCCTCACCCTCCCCCCAGGTAATATATTATTACAGTATGTGGACGATCTTTTGATTGCGTCCGATACTGAGGAAGGCTGTAAAGAGGCTACAGTAAAATTGTTGCTGCATTTGCCTCAAAATGGACACAAAGTGTCCCTTTCCAAATTTCAATATTGTCGACAGGAGGTCACCTATTGAGGTGACCTGCTGTCGAAGGAGGGTCGGAAACTAACTCCTGAGCGTATTAATGCCGTAGTTAACATGCCTGTTCCAAAGACCCAAAGGGATGTACGAGCCTTCATTTGTATCACTTCCTATTGTTGTCATTGGATACCGAGCTTTGCTTTACTAACAAAGCCCTTGCTCTATCTAACAACTAAAGATGTGCATGAACCTTTGCCTTGGACGCCTGAATGTCAACAAGCTTTTTAGCAATTGAAGATTGCGCTTTGCTCGGCTCCTGTGCTTGGCACACCTGATTACAACAAGCCGTTTGTGTTATACGTACACGAGTCAGCCGGTTGTGCGCTTTCAGTCTTAACACAGGCCTTTGGAGGTAAGCAAAGGCCGTGTGCGTATTTTTCTGCTGTGCTTAATCCCGTCGCGAAAGCCCTCCCGAGCTGTTTAAGAGCGACCGCAGCTGTGGCCGTCTCTATTCGACAATCGGCAGGGCTTGTTCTTGATACTGATCTCACAGTTATGGTACCTCATGCTGTGGATACGCTTTTGAACAGAACAAAGACACAGCACCTTACTAGTGCACGTATGACTGGCTATGAGCTAACACTTTTTGTACCACATATTACGATTAAAAGATGTGCCACTCTGAACCCTGCCACGTTACTACCCCTATCTTCGGAGAGTGAGGAAATAGACATACTTGATTGTATGTTTCGGACGGAAGAGGAGACAAAGGGACGGGTAGACTTGACTGATGTTCCCTTATCTGACCCCCAAGGGGAACTATATGTCGATGGTTCTTGTTTTAAATTACCGGATGGCACCACAACTGCTGCTTATGCAATCACAACACTGCACACGATAGTTGAGACATCCAGAGTTCCCTATCAGTCGGCTCAAGCTGCAGAGTTGGTAGCTCTGATTCGAGCCTGCGAGTTGAGTCAGGGATTGGCGGTCAATATTTACACTGACAGCCAGTATACCTTCGGAGTCGCTCATAATTTTGGGCGGCTCTGGGCCGAGAGAGGATTTCTCACTTCCCATGGTTCGAAGATTAAGCATGGCCATCTGATAAATAGACTTTTGTCGGCTTTAACACTGCCCAAGAAACTGGCAATAGTGAAGTGTAGCGCTCACAAAGCAATTACTGATGATGTAGGGAGGGGAAATGCTTTTGCAGATCAAACAGCTAAGGAGACGGCCCGATCTAAGATGAAAAAGATGTTTGTAGCAGGTCCTGCTAGATGGGTGCCAGAAGTTACGATGTTTGAAGACACCCTAGATAACATAAAGGAGATACAAAGTGAGGTGACGGTTGAGGAATTGGCTATATGGCAGGAAAGTACAGCGCAATTGGATGATGATGGGTGCTGGATAGACAAGTCGGGGAAGCAGAGATGGATGCTGCCAGATGCATATGTTCTTCCTGTAGTCACTATGGCTCATGGACCGGCCCACATTAGTGCTAGGGGAAGTTGCTAGACCCTGTATGGCAGAATGATAATATCCCAAAAACGGCTGCCCATTTAGTAAAACATTGCATAGTGTGTATGCTGTACAATCCTGGAAAGGGTACTCCCACACCTCCCGGTAACTTTGCACCCCCTTCTTTCCCTTTCGAAGTCCTTCAAATGGATTTCATTGAGATGGAACGGGTGAATAATCTGAAGTATGTGTTAGTGGTGGTCTGTGCATTCAGTAAATGGGTTGAAGCGTATCCTACCAAGGAGAATACAGCTTTGGCAACGGCGAAGGCTCTCTTGAAGGAGTACTTCCCTCGTTTTGGTTTGCCCCATTTGATTTGGAGAGATAATGGCAGCCACTTTAATTCGAAAGTCATCCAGTTGGTATGTAATGGCCTGCACATTAAGCAAAAGTTTCATGCTGCGAATCACCCTCAGTCAGCAGGTTTAGTTGAGAAGTACAATGGTACTCTCAAACTAAAGATGGCCAAAATTCAGGAGAGTACAGGATTGAAGTGGCCGGATGCTTTACCATTGGCTTTGCTGTCGACAAGAGTTACAGCCCATACCAGAATAGGGTTGTCCCCTTATGAAGTTGTTTTCGGTAGGCCCGCTAATGTCTGGGGCGCTCCGAGACCCAGTCACATTTCCAAGATAGACCACCCTTTGTTGATAGATTATTTATGCGAGTTGACAAAACATTTGCGTTCTATTCATCAGCAGATCCTAGAGGCCTTGCCATCCGCTACAGAGGGACCAGGCCACGACCTCCGGCCTACGTTTTGGTCTGCCACTTTCAGCGCAAACACAGCCTAGAGCCCCGGTGGAAGGGGCCTTTCCAGATCCTCCTTGCAACTCGTACCGCTGTGAAGGTGGACGGTCGGAAGAATTGGATTCATTCAACGCACTGCAAGAAGGTGCCCCTCCCTCTGCCCTATAATCAATGGAGGCTCGAGGGCATTGGGGATTCTAAGACGGAGAAGGTTCCTCGTTTCATTCCTTTCTCCGATGCCAGAGTAACATGGGCACCTTCTGAGGAGGAGAACGATGCAGTTTTGAATGAGGTAGTGCCCCCAGAGATTAAGGCTGGCCAAGAGCTTCTGTTGGTTGGCCCGTCTGTGTCGGAGTCTGAGTCAGTCAATCCCGCTGAAAGTGAGCCTTTGTTTCTTGATCCCTCTGTTCCTGGAGTTGTTAGGTACAATTTGCGTCCTTGACGGAGGGACAGTGCACCAAAGGAAAAGTCAGATTAGTGGGGATGGGCTTCATGGAAGAAGAGTAGGTACAATAGAGTAGGGATAGGGAGATTGGTGCTTTGTCCGAGACACTGGACAGGATAAGTTTGGGGTGTTCTTCCCAGGAGGGAGGGTACCCTATCCTGAGAGAAGTGGATTTTGCTCACTAAGGGCTGCAATAGCGCAGCTCCAAGGAGAAGTGCTCAATAGCACCACCGTAGATGAACAATAGGAGCCTGCCAGCGAGGCTCAAAGGAGAAGAAAAACGGACGCTGGAAAGAAGATTGTTTCCTTGGTTTCATTGAGGTTATCTTAATTGTATCTTTTTGTTTCGCTATCATGCATCTTTTTGGCAGGCCAATGATTGTTGAGGAACAGCCATTAGGTCTTGTTGTTTTGCCACGATCACCATGGATCAAACAACGGAGAGTGATATTCCTTCTTTTTGCTATTCTGCTGATGATTCTTTTGTGGGGTTCTTTGGGCGCTAGAGTATGCCTGTAATTTGCCTACTCCTAACAATGATAACCCTTTCACACCAAGACGGAAGAGAATGCTTTCTAATAATGTTTTTTTGGACACTCATGAGAGATTTTTTGGTAATGGTGTCGCTTGTTATCCCACTGAATCTGTGACTAGCCTATGGACTGCTTATCCTTTGTCTCTGATAAATTACACATATTCTAAGCTGACAAATTTTGTTGAGGTAAAAGGGGAGTTTGGGTTTGGCTACCCAGGGCCATGCTTGTACCATCATAAGCCCACAGGAACAGGTTACCCCGGCTGTGACAATAATAATTATTGTGATAACTTCTATTTAGAAGAGCAAAATATTACGTTGGTGGGTTGGCATTATAAAGAAGTGACGGTCCCCCGAAAAGCTGGTTATTACCCTGCTTGTTGCCCCATCATAAATAGTACTGATTCCATACTGTATATCAATTGTTCAGGGTCGGTCATATCCAAAGAGACATTCCCTTTGAAAGATTCAGAAGGTTCTAGCACCATTACAGGTAATTCTCGCTATTCAGTTGTGAACTATGACAGACCGATTTACGCCCATCCCGGGTTCTTCTTTTTAACTAATGGAACGTATTCAAATGTCCATAATGGCACCAATGATGTAGCTCTTGGAATGGTATTGCCCTTGGGGGTCCCTTGCAAATATGCCCACAGGCAGGTAAAATGGGTGAAAAGAACACTCACAAAAGAATTTTGCGAAGGGGAAACAGATATTGAGATAAACAGTTATAATAATGGTATTACTTTTGGTTATATCCTGTCAGCTATCTTCACGTTGGGGGGAATGGCCATGGATAGGGCTGAAAAAGCCCGGGAATACTTCAGCTGTAAGTTGCAGATATTGTCCAATACCACAGTGGCCGCATTACGTGACATCACCATTCAATTAGAGAGCATGAGGATCTATTCTGAACAAACTAGATATGCAGTTGATTTTATTTTAGCAAAAAATGGTGGTGTATGCGCAGTTATTGGCGATCAGTGCGTAGTGGGTATAACTAATATGGAAAAGAATATTACTAAGCATATCTTGGACATTATTGAGAATGTCAAAGGCATGGAACCAGGTAACTGGAGAAAAAGCACTATATCTCGTTGCTATATTAATACTTTGCTGTGTCCTTATTCAATGTCTTCCAATGTGCTGCACATATTGTATCTCTGTGTTGACTCCAAAGGGGAAGATATCAATTCATGATACCAATGCCGCTATAATGTTGCAGAAAGAAATAGATGAAATGATGGTCATAGATGAGGGTATCTTCGAAACCTCCTCTCTTCTCTCAGAACACCTTCCTATTGCTGATGACATGACATGTGCATAGAACGGCTATGTATTTTATTATTCATTTATATTTTGCTTTGGTTTCCGACTGTAGATGGTTAGCTCATGCTAACAGGAGGGTTTATTAATACTGAAGGGCCCTCATGCCTGTATATCTTAGCATTCGCGAAACCATCTTGTAACCCGGACGCCATTTTATATGGTAATTGAAACTGCTGCTTGGTTATTTTCGAGAAAACTGTCTCTGGTAAGTTTTGTTTCCCAAGGTTGAGCTTTTCTCCCTGTAATTGCAAGTGCTCTCGTTAGTGCATGCCTTTCTCATTAGATAGAGTCCTCCTCCTACCTGTCTGATGGGGAGGATAGGCCAGACGACCTAGGGCAGTAGATAGCCTGCGCCCGGCTGCAGAATCGAAACTTATGCTCTGTACCCTCATTGTATTACAACACCTGCTAGTATTTTTTCTATAGTAGGCGGGTCTTTGTGGACTCTGCAACGTACATAATGTAATTGTATGCTTACGGGGTCCAGTCCATCAACAGCCATCCCAGGAGGGTGGTCAGACTGGGCTCCTCTGCAGTGTAATCAATAAATAATCTGGTTTGTATTCTCTACTGTCTGACCGACTCTTCATTTGTAGGAAGGCAGAGAAGGTGGTCATAAGTGACCCTTTTTGGGTCACTTCCTTCAGAAAGAACTTACCTGCCGCTCCCGGATGCCTCCTCGATGCTTCTCTGCTCCAGCCGCCTCGGTGCTCCTCTGCTCCCCTCCCACCCAATCTAGATGCTGCTCTCATGCATGAGAGAAGTGCTGGGATTGGTCTGAGCAGTTTGAAATGCAGCTCAGTTAGGGACAGGGAGCCCTCTGCCTTTTCTCCTGCCCAGCTGTGCAAGACAGCTGGGTTTGAGAAATGTATTTGTATATGTTGGCTTGGCCATACTAAGAGTGCGCCCACCACTCCTCCTCCCTGGACCTGGCTGCTGCTGACGCAGAGCATGGCCTCGCCCCTCCCTAGAGTCAGCGGACTAAGCCGAGTAAGTGAAAAATAAAATGATAATAAATAGTTCATTATCATTTTATTTTTCATTTGCTGCCTTTGAGCAGTGGGGCGACCACTGAGTATGAAAAGGAATATTGCCACACCAGAATCATCCTTCATTCCAAGCATGTAAAGCACCAATGCCAATCACTTTTCTCCAGTAATCCCAACTGGGGTTTAGAGCTGGTGAGGCACTTTCACTATTCCTGTTCACTTGCACAGTCACCCAATGCCGTCTAAGTCTGTACCTCACATCTAGCTTCCTTGTGAGAGGCATCTCAGCTCACCTACTAGCATCATGCACAATTGGCCTTGACTATCTTATGATCACCCCCATCAATCTTTCGAATAGTTACAAAATATAAAAGTATTGCAGGTCTGCAGTGATGAAAAGTACAAACATTCATTTTTCAGTAGGGCTTCAATATTTTGTTATCGTTCCTCAGCAGTGCAGCGTTTGTCAGCAGTTCTACATCTCCCTTTAAAACTGGGGGAAAATAGTTCAAAACATACTTTTAGTCAAATATGCTAAACCTTTTTCCTAGATGCACCCTTTAGAAATGTGCACTAATTAAATGAATAGTGCCTTGGGGACAGCAATATGAACTGGCTTTTTGGAGGAACCCTCTCGCTCCAACCATGTGTGCTCAGGACCAAAATTATACACAAAATTTCAGGTTGGACAACACAGTGCAGTAACCAGCTAAGTAGGCTAGGATCGTAAGAAATACCCTAAAGGGACCTGCAGAGATGCTCAAAGCTGCTAGCTTACTGAAAACCATAACCTGTGTGTCTATCTCTCACACTTCATCATCCACCACACTGCTAAGTAGAGATGGGGGAGCCCTTCCAAGCTCGAGCCTGTCTCGAGCCGGACACCTTTTTCTGACTCAGCTCGGGGTCTTCTCGGACCCTCGAGCCAAAAACAAGCCGGGCCTGGTCCCTCCCACAGTGACCCTTCATCCCCTGGGGTCTCCAAATAGTCCTTCTCCACAGGACGAAAGGCACTGGGTTGCTGCTCTACATCAGCAGTACATGGCCTTGTTTGCACACTAGCTTTCCCTTTGTCTGAAATGTATCTCACATCTTAGTGCCACCAACAGATGCCAGGTACATTTCAGACAAATGTCAAAAATAGGGCGACCCTTCAGTTGCTTCCAGCTGACCACTTTGGAACTGGGGAAGGAAGTTTGAGTCTCGGCTTCGGCTCAACATCCTCTCATTCTGGGCAAACCACTTAATCTGCCCATGCCTAAACGAATAAATGTGACCTTGTGTCGTGTAACTGGTGGTCATGTAAAGCACTCCAAAACCTTCGGATCAATTTCTCTATACATAAAACTGCACAAAAAAAGCTTAAGACGTCTTCAACTTGTACTGCCCCTTCTAGACCTGTGAGGTCAGACTTCAGAGCTATCAATCATGCCGTATCTGTGCCCCCTGAGGTCTGAGCCCCTAGGCGGCCCTGACCTATACGGCCACCTCAGGCTCTGTGAGTGCAGAGAGAGTACATTCTGGTCTGCCCTTTTCAAAAATTGCATCTTGGACGATTTTACTGTGTGGGGAGTGGGCTTTCATTGTCACATGTCAGGTCCACCCCCTCCCTCACCTGAATCACCTATTTAGGTGTGAAATTAGAGGTGAGAGCCCATGAAAGGTGGGCAATTGCAAAAAGGAGAATGGAGGGGGGCAGAGAAAAGCGCGACTACTGTTGTCAAGTAATACAGTGAACTGTGAACTTCAAAAGCTCTCAAGGCAAAGGGGATTTGAATTTTTTTGTTCTACCCTACTCTAAGTAAGCAGTTGATAGTAACTTGTTTTTATTACAGGGCGAAATGTCGCAGTTTGCTTTTTTTGAGCACTAACAAGCAGTGGCGGCTGGCATCTACTGAGGGTGTGGGGGCAGGTAAACATAAAAAGAAAAGAAAAGCACTTCCCGGATCTTGACGACGTCCTCCTCTCTCCGACTTCGTCTGCTGGGACTGAAGTGCAGGCCCCAGCAAACTCCCCCGACCAATCCAGGCCTGCTCACGTGCTGTTAACCAGCATGTGAGCAGTGCCCTGATTGGAGGGAGCAGCCTCTGTTGGCGCTCCCAAAGGTACTTAATGCCTGCACTTGCTCTCAATCTAGCTGTCTTAAGACAGCTGGGTTGAGAGGTTTAAAGTGCGCCTGTGTGGCTGGCCGTCTCAAGACAGCAGGCCAAAGACACATGTGCACTTTAAACAAGTGCAAAGGCAGCCTTCTGTCCACCACTCCTCACTCAGTTGACCCCGCCCCGTCCTAACACTCAGTTCAGGAGGGGAGGATATAAAATAAAATGGTAATCAATTACCATTTTATTTTTTATCTCAGGGGCTTTAGGGTGCATGTGAGTGGAGCGATGCTACTCCGCTCTGATGGAGGAGCCGTCCCTGCTAGCAAGTAGCTTGATTTTATGTTTCCTAATTTAACAGTGCTCAGTTTGTTCGCATGTGAAAAATGCCTTACCCATCTGAACTCTTTGTGCACCAGTGACACAGCCATCAGGGCGGGAGACATGAATGTTTCCGCGTTCATGTTTCAAAATTATCAATTTTAATAAATGCCTCATACTGCAGTGATATAATCTCATGTACCAGGATAAAACTCTTCTCCGTGCTAAAGAAATGTAGTTATTTGCATTTTGAAGAGATTTCCTCATATTTTTACATGATGTTTGTTGCATGATTTGCATGCCTATTAATTTTAGGGCTCGGCTCGAGCACGGGCTCTTAGAGCCCAGACAGACCCTTGACTCGATTCTGCCTCGGCTCGCCCCTGTAATTTCTTGGCTCGCCCACCTTTACTGCTAAGTGCTACATCCAATGACAAGATAACAGCGCCTTGTTGGTCATCATGCAGGACATGGTACACTTTCCACTTAAGATCAGAAAACAAACAAAACAGCAAAGAAGCCACACACCTTACATGGTGTATGTGAGAAGCTGGCCTGGTATATGATGTACACTTATGTAAGTGACACCCTACACCAGTCCAGGCAACCCTTATGGAGACTTAGGAGGTCTTAGACAACCATAGAAAGCTCTTTAAGTGGTAGCTGTGGAGAGCAACCTTCAGGCTTACTCCAGAAGGAGTGTAAAGCAGCTTGTTTTACCAGAACACAATATTATATATATTGATTAAGTGAAAAAGAACCACACAATGTATTTATAAAAATATGTATTTATTATATAATACTCTCTAATATGTGTAGTTATCTCCTACCTGGAGATATGCACAATGCACACAATACTTTGCATAGAAATCACAGTAAATAGCACGAAATACACAGTGGACTTCAGGGGTGGACCAAACCATAGACTAAGAAAGTGGTATAAGAACCACGACTCGGATCAAGACAAGGTCTAGAGGACGTAGAAATGCCGGGCCCCCAAGGAACCACTCAAGGTGAGTAACTAGGAACCCCCCGGAGCTCGTGTGCAGTGTGGGAACACAACCGTGTTCTCCGTACAAGTCAAAGTGTAAGTCGCGGTTGGATTTTTAAAGATTAATGACCCTTCCCAGTGGACCCCGAAGAAACCCCATGGAAGACAGAATGTTGGAGAGCCATCCCACCCGTGGATACCCTAGTACCCACGTTACCTACACCAGTGAAGCCGGCTGCATAGGTGTGAAGTGGTGTCGGAAACCGCCATCGAACCTAAAGGAGGACTTCAGGAAAGTGTCGCTGCTGACAAAGGAGAAAGTGTCCGGTGGAATCCGAAGGTGGATTCTGGTTGAGAGGTACCTGAAAGCAGAGGAGACAGAGTCTATGTCACTCAGGAGTGACCAGAAGATCAGGAAGACGAATGCCCACCGATGTCAGGCGTTGCAGGAGAGTTGACGAGGACCTTGACTCAGCAGCTGTGAGGACCAGGCGACGCTGAGGAAGACCAGGAGCCATGCATGAACTGTCCCACGTCAGATGTCAATTGCTGAAGGGTCGGTGTCCGGCGGGAGTACCAACAAGCCTTGGCAAATGCAACCCACACAGAAGTTGAAGAAGGTGCATTGTCGGGACCAGCAAGGTCCAGGGGACTCACCACAAGCAGGGGAGTCAGGGCAGGCCCCGAGCAATTAGGGGAGCCCAACAGAAGTAAAGGTGATCCTCAAATGGACCCACAGGCACTGGAGTCGCGAGAGGACCTCAAGCAGCTCACCAAAAGATGCAGGCCACGATGCACACGATGTGGTGTGACCAAAGATTCTGGTCTCTGGAGATGCTGGAGGTTGGGGCTCCTAGGAGCCCGAACATCTTCTTGGAAGGAAGCCAACAAGCCTTTGCAACTGCAAGTTGACGCGGTGCACAGGGGCTCAGTTATTGCAGCCCCCACGAGGGATACTGGCCTCAAACTTGGTAAGAGGGCAGGGCTCGAGAGTTGTGGAAAACTACAACCTGTGTTTCAGAACCTTTCGGAGTCCGGAGGAGCTCAGGATCAGCAGATCGGTCGACTTAGTTGCGGTGCCAGCAAATGCAGGGAAGTGACTCCTTCACTTCAAGAGGGATTCCTTCAGGTGTCTTTGATGCCCACAGGCCTTGGAAGGTTCCTGTATGGTGCACAGGCACAGACGATGCAGCAGACTGGAAAGGAGACGAAGTCGAGCCCAAATGAAGTCCAGCGAAGTCCAGAGTGCCCAGACGGTAGAAGAAGAAGTGGTGCCTCATCTGAATCTTGTCCCACGACGAATCTAGGGACCCACCCATAGGTAAGCCCTTAAGTACCCTTAGGAAAAGGTTGGGACGATTCAGGGGACCCTCACAGGGGAGGGTCTGGACAGGGGGAAGGTTACTCCCATTGCCTTTGCCCAGTTTTGCACCAGAGCGGGAGCCAACGGCTCCCAGGACTGATTTGAACTGGACTATGCATGGGGACACCAAATGTGCCCCTCATGCAGACTGAGTGGCACTGGCAAGCGCACCCACCCTGCCCCAATACACTGAATCCTGTCTGGGAGGTGGTCACACCTCCCTGTGACAGGATGCCTATTGTTCTGCCTTCCCCTGCTCGAGCTTGGCTCAGCAGCAGGAGGGCAGAATCGTGTCTCTGCTCGGCAGCAACTATTTTGTGCTGTCTGGGTCTGGAAGACTGGTACCGGGGACATGGAGAGCCTAACGAAGGGCTCTTCCAGTGCTTGTAATCATACCTCCTACACCGTTTATGGTTTAGGGGTATGATTCCAACATGTTTGATTCCAAACATGATAGGATTCGTTGCAGCCAGTTTCGAGATGGTCATCGCGTAATTATGCGGTGCCCCTCTATATGGTATATGGCTGCTTCACTTACAACCCGGGAGAATGGACTCCGTCGGCTGTAGGGGTGTCCTGCTCATGCAGGGGCACCCTCACACTTAGAACCAAGCACCCTGCCTTCAGTATTGCAAAGGCCTGCTATAGGGGTGACTTATAGGTTTTAAGTGCAGTGACCTTAGATATAGGAAACCTATATCTTTAGTAAGTGGTGCTAGCACCAGCTTACACAGGCTGCAATGGCAGGCCTGTAGTTGCAGTTTGAATGGTCTCCCCTGGGTGGCATAATACATGCTTCAGCCCATGGGGGACCTCTGGGGTTCCTATGCCCTGGGTACTTTAGTACCGTATACTAGGGACTTATAAGGGTACCTCAGTATCCAATCTGGGATGTACCTAAGTACTGAACATGACAATTTAGAGAGAGAAAGCAGAGAGACTGGGGTCCTGATTAGCAGGATCCCAGTCAGACTAGTCAAAAACAGCTTAGCACCAGGCAAAAAGTGGAGCAACCATGCAGAAGGAGCCTACCTTCCTACAGTGTAACTAGCTGCACATGTAGGCAAGCGCTTCAGTATCCCACATAGGGATAATAAGCGCTATATAAATGGTGCAATCAGTGGCGGCTCCTCAGCAATGGCGGAGGAGGGTCGCCCCACTGCCTGGATCGGAGCCAGCAAATGTAAAATAAAACGATGCTCTTGCATTGTTTTATTTTACATTTGCCGGCTCTTAGCCAGCGGTGTTGATAGGGCCGGGTCCGAGGCATGCGAGGGGGGAGGAGGAGTG
Source organism: Calotriton arnoldi (assembly GCA_963921515.1). Classification (NCBI taxonomy): domain Eukaryota; kingdom Metazoa; phylum Chordata; class Amphibia; order Caudata; family Salamandridae; genus Calotriton; species Calotriton arnoldi. The sequence goes on along the minus strand of CAWUFW010001483.1, from coordinate 1,187,507 downwards.
CTACGAGCACTCCACTCCCTAAGTGCGCATATGTGTTTTGGCCAGCCGTCACTATGCAGCTGGGCTGGAGAAACCCCACAGACTCCCTGGTCTGAGCAAGGCGTCTTTCCTGCCTGCTCAGACCAATGCCTGTACTGCTCTGCAGCACGGGGATCGGATGGGAGTCTGGGTACCAGGGGCTGCTGGGACCCAGGAAGAGGCAAGGCGGCGAAAGCGATGCGATGCTGGAGGCGGCCGGCGGCAAAAGGAACTTTTTTTAAATATATTGTATTTCCCCCACTCGACACCTCCCGCTCGACCCCACCCGCCCCACCACCCTTTATTTATGGTGGCTGCCGCCGGGTGCAATACAATACAATGCAACCCTTCCACCTACATCAACCACCAGTTACTTCCAGTTATGAGTCCTCTGAGGGATTTTAATATGTTTCTCAAGCTAGGGTCAGTCTGAACCATTAGCATTATCCTAACTGTACCTTCACTGTAGACTGTGGTACGTGCAGTACTTCTATGTTTACAGTTCCTGGAGAGCGATAGGTAGCTTTTTCAAAGTTTGTTCTCTATGTCAATAGGGCACGAAGAACAATACATTCTTTGTACAGAGTCCACATAAGGCAAAGACTGCCTCTTAAGCCTCAAGAAGGAGAGTGTCTAAGCCGGTGCCACCAAATAAGCATTAAGACACGCATGCCACATTAAAAACAAACAAACAGCCAGATTTCAGATTGAGCCAAAATGGGGAAACATTTGAGAATGTGAAAGGCATGTTCGCAAAGAATGTCTAGCTCGACTTCCTGAATGAGATTTATCACAGCTCAATCAGTTTTTTTTTCTAATTGGGATCATAGAGGGCTGTATCTTTATGTTTTTTCCAGGTAAAGTGGTTTGAACTAAATAACATGACAACTAAATAATTGTAGATGTTAAACTTTTGCCAAGAATAAGCAGAGAGCGGGTGGAAGATTCTTTTCTGTGCATCTGCCACAGATGTCTTAAATAAAGAATCGTTGATAAAAAGTAATGTCATTTTGTGCAAGCTTTTTACAGTTTTTAAAAACATAAATTGGGTTCCCCAGTATTAAACTAGAAAGCAAATGAGTTACAAAAATCAAATATCATAGTTTGTTCGAGCTTGTCTATGAAACAATATGCTATCTGACGAAATTCCAACTGAAATTCTCACTATGTTCGTTGTAGTCAGTATGGATTGTTGTCTGCATGGAGAAGAAGGACACAAAATGAGTGTCACAAACCAAAGTGCTTGCATTTTTATTGTAGGCCTCAAGTGTCTTTTATGATTTCAAATATTTTTTATTAGGTTTATAGGTTGATCAATGCTGTGTAACACAGTAATACAATTCAATAAGCATCACTCCACAGTGTACATTAGGACAGATTGTACACATTTCCAGACATATAATATGCAGTGTGAATAAACATCAACAGTAAAGAGATTTATAAATATGGTAGCAATCTCTCAGCTCGAAAACTCTGGCGCACGAGACGTTTACATGTATTGGGTAATTACCTTTGTTCATGAATTACTGGTCTGCTTTATATAAAACATTTATTTTGCACTCTGCACGCTGCAATGTGGTAGAATGTGACACTGCATGAGGTGCAATATCTGGCAGTGTCGTCACAGCTCTCCTGTGAGAAGTGGACTAGAGTATAATCACTCACTCATGATCTATTTTATCAGTTCTTTCTTCACATCTTTACGCAAGGCGGACGACACTGGAAAGGAGTAACCTCCCTCCAGCATGCATAGATTGACACCACGGTGAAATTAACATTTTCTGCCTGGAATAAACCTTCCCTGTACAGAGCATCTGCTGTCTCCTTTCCTGAGTCTGCAAAGCTTCCAAACAAGACCCGAGGCTCACTCCACTTCCTCCTTTGTTTGCAGAGTCGGCGAGGGGGTCACAGAGTGTCAGTGGAAAATGTGTTGTGCAAACTTCGGCACTTCACTTTCCAGTCAGCAGCCCTCCAGGACAGCCCCCGTCCCGCCCCCTACAAACCTCAGACTAACTCCAGTCCTAATAAGTTCACCGGGTTCACAGAATAGTCAGAAAATGAGTCTGCATTTTTCTGTCCCGTAAAAACAATAAATGCGAAAAGACCCAACCAAACTATTCTGCAAGCAACAGTGTGTTCTGCCAGGCGCTCGTGATTGGCCCATTGTTTTCCAATTCAGTCACGGCTACTAAAATGCCTGTGGGTCAACAGAAGAGATAGGATTGGCAACATCCTGGTGATAAAGTCTGAACAGAACTTATCGACATTCCGTAACATGGACACAAACAGGGCCGCTAAAAATAATACCACAGGAACGCTGAGCCATCACTGAGAAACATTTTCAGCTGAACTTAGTGTCGGAAAATTCCCTTCATTCCTTTTGCAGGGAAAAAATAAGGGCCTGACAGAGCTCCAAGTATTGGGTAATATAAACGAAAGCTTGACTGGGGGACAAGATAACGTCACTTGGTACGCGGGAGGCGCAGCAGATGCCGCACGCACAGTGGCGTAGCAAGGATGCCATGGGCTCAATGTAAGGTAGGAAAATGAACGCTTGCAGCCAAATCGTTTTTAGGTGGAGCCTGGGCAGCGCATGTGCTGCTCTGCGAGGCATGCTGTATTCAGGTGTGGACTTGAAGTTCCGCCCACTCTACGTCCATCTTTTCATTGGCTCCTACTACTGTCCTTTCTAAATGGTTGCTTCTGATTCGTTAATAGGCTTGTTAGTCCCGCCTTAGTAACGCCTTGTCTGCATTTGTAACCTCCCATGAGGAGTAGACTTTTTACTTGTGTTGTTACATAGTCTGTTTTAGCTACAGCCTGTGAGCACTATTTTCTTTAATGTCTTTAATCTAGCTGCTTTTGCAGCTCTCCCTAACCCACCCTGTTTTCATGACAGCGCAGCGCTCGATCATGGACGTTGCGCTTTATCTTTCAAAAATGCCCCCTGCATAGCGTGGCACTTCTGCACACGCTATGCTGCTTAAAAAATGTTTTTAGTTTAAAAAGCGCCCCATACCGCGCGCGCTTTTACTTTAATGGTGGCTGCACCATTCTTTACACGAACCATATGTAAAGAAAAGGGCGTGGCCGTAATTAAAGTCAAAGCGCTGCATTGGGGGACTTTTACACACAAAAAATTGTTTGACAACTTAAAACAATGCTTTTTTTTGTAAAAGCGCCCCATACCGCGCTTTCACTTTAATGGCGGCTGCGCACCTTTCTTTAAATGTGGGACGTCTAAAGAAAGGGGCGTGGCCGCCATTAAAGTGAAAGCGTGGCATGGGGCGCTTTTAAAAACAAGCATTTACAATGCAATAGATCTCGCATTTGCGAGAGTTTAAGCTATTAGCATTGTAAATGACAATTCCTTTTATTTATGTTTTAAAAAACAAAACATAAATAAAAGGCATTGTCATTTACAATGCCAATAGCTCAAACTCGCGTAACTGTGAGACCTATTGCATTGCAAATGCTTGTTACAAGTGGGATGTATTTACCACAAACCTGAGTTGTTTTGTTCTCGTGCAGATTTTGCTATTAAAATCTGTTGAAATGTGAACAGACAAAGAGGACAGAGAGAGCAAAATGTGGTAATCTAGAGGGTAAGCTTATACACCACATGTTATGCCTCAATTTGACCACTGTAGTGTGGAATCAGCTAATAAGAATTGGAGGAAATTCCACACCCCGCAGCATCGATATTTTTTCTGGTTTCTATCAAGTGCCCAAACCAGCACTTCGCCTATGACAAGACACAATGGTGTCTTCTTGGTCCTGGACTTGGCTCGCCCGAAGTAAGGGTGATGCTGTCCTGAAGCCACAATGCTATATCATGAATATTTTATAATGTGTGAAAGGACAGTGTCTACAAAGAAGCCACAAATATAAAAACCTCCAGAACATTAGAGGAGTGTTCACCAGGCAGAATAGGCAGATGATGCAAAACCAAGCCAAGGAGAGAGTTTGCGGCAGAGTAAGTGCAACATACACTGCTGGGAGAGAAAGGGCTGAAACGTGTCCACAAGACTAGAGCTGGATGCTGGGAAGTTTAAAGTGCAGAACAATGTTGATACTTGTTATTTTATGTTATGTTATTTGAGTTTATAAGGCGCACAGCTACCCCGAGGGGTTTCCCGGCGCCAGCCTGAAAAAAGGAATGGAAAGGAAAACTACAAATTAAACAACCAAGTTTTTAACTGTTTACGAAAATGAACATAATCAGTTTCTTTACGCAGAGAAATGGGAAGAGAATTCCACAAGGCGGGTCCTAAATATGAAAAGGAGCGACCGAGCATACGCTTCAATCTGATCTTTGGAACGTTAAATTTACATTGAGTAGTGGAGCGCAAAGTACGGGAGGGAAAACAGGGTTGGACTTAGGACTGCAGGTATTGAGGGGATAAGCCAGCTTTGATCTTAAACATGTAGCTCAAGGCTTTGAATTTAGCACGATTTTCCACCTTAAGCCAATGAAGATTGCGTAGAAGACCTGAAGTAGAGGCAATCATAGGGGCCTGGCAGAGCAATCTGGCAGCCGCATTTTGCACTATCTGCAATCTATGTCTCACCTCCTTATTGCAACCCAGATACAAGACATTGCAGTAGTCCAGCCTAGATGTTATAAGGGCCTGGACCACAGTTCTCTGAGTAGGAAGGGGCAGCATCCAAAGAATCTTCTTCAGCAATTTAAGAATGGTAAAACAGATAGAGGCCACCTTCACAACTTGCTGTTTCATAGATAACTGTGCGTCAATAATCACCCCAAGATTACGTACTTGACGAACAGGTTGGGGTAAAGCGCCCATCTCCAAGTGCCAATGCTGAGGACCCCAAAGTTCTTGTTTTTTCCCTAGGATCAGAACTTCCGTTTTATCTCCATTTAGCTTGAGTAGATTGTCCTGCATCCAGGACGCAATCTTCCTCAAGCCGGACTGGAGAATCGAAGATTCAGATCCCTTAGCTGTCGAAAGGGAGAAGATTAGCTGGGTGTCATCAGCATACGAAAATATGGACAGCCCTGCCTCTGCAGCAATATCTGCCAATGGACGAGCATAGATATTGAACAGAAGAGGACTCAAAACCGAGCCCTGGGGCACTCCATACGGAGAATGATGAGTTTTAGAGCAGGCTGTGGTGGAAAAGACCTGAAACGTGCGGTTGTTAAGAAAAGAGTCAATTCATTGGAGAGCACGGCTCTCAATACCCAGGGATTGCAGCACTTTCAGTAACACGGTGTGAGACACCGTGTCGAATGCTGCACTCAGGTCGAGAAGAATGAGGGCCACCGTGTCACCAATGTCCAAACGATGGCGCAACATTTCCGTCACTCCTAGCAAAGTAGTTTCAGTAGAAAAACCTGCTCTGAAACCAGATTGTGAAGGTTGTAAAAAGTTGTGGGCCTCAACAAAAGAGGAGAGTTGACAATACTTGGTGTGATAAACCAGGCAAAAAAATGCCATGGCTGTGTTTGAAGCATCAATGTTTGGTCAGTCCTCTCCTTTTATATGAGGTCATTCATGCGGTAAGTCCTCTCCTTTTGTGTGAAAATAATAACATGCCACATGGCTGCAGAAGCCAACTTGAATAGGGCTAATTTTCATTACAATAATAAAGTAGTGGCCATCTTGGGTTAGGCAGAATTGTAAAAGAGAGGTTCCGACACAGAATCTTGCAATCCGTAAAAATGATGAGGCCTGGATTATTGCTTCTTTGAGGTCCGTAACATCTTCAGGATTTGACCTGAAGGCTTCTCTTGCCACTTACTAGTTTGCCACCGTGCCAGAGGGAAGTTCCCCTGCCACGCTATTCTGCCTGTGAGTAGTGAAACACAAGAGGATGCAGACCTTGGTGTAGCAGAAAGAGAACACCACCAGCCCTAGACGCGGGAGGCAAGTCGGAGAAATGCCTGGCGCTGCCCGATTCTAACAGGTGAGAAGCATGACGATAAGCTCTTCTCCCGATGAGGACTGTGAGCCCACCGGGCAAGGAAGGCAATAGGGTCTCCTGATGGGCACCACAGGTCCCCATAAATGTGGTCTGCAAACGGTTGGAACAGACTCTCATAATGAGATCCTGGGTGGGAGCCACTCTTAGATGGTTTCTACTGGACCCAGTAGCTGGACCATGATTGTTTAGACATATCTACTCAGCTGCTACGAAGAAAATTCCAGTTAATTCCATTTGCTTCCTGTAGCCCGAAACTGAGGTCTAATGGTGGGTATTGGATTCGATTCATATTTGTACTTTACAACAACATTTTTCCTTTTTCGTTCTACTGAACTTACATGCGGTGCTCCGCTGCCTTTCAGCTAAGTTTGCATTATACAAATATCCTATGCATAAGAACATACATCGGCCATTGTTCGAAACTGATGGAGCCACAAATGGACCCGGTAGAAGTCATGTTAAAGCTAATATTGAGAGTATCTACCATGATACACATTTAATTCAATTTATTATTCACATTTTTGCCAGGGCTTATATAGTAAATATACCTTTTGAAACAGTTCTGAGGGGTTTTTGCTGCCATGTTTAAAACAGTATTTTTGCTGTTTAACACAATTGACCATACTTGTGAGCATTTGCCATTGCCTGACTCTGAGATGTGCAGGGCAGTAGTGCCACAAAGGTGGAAGATGTCCTCTCAGAAAAGTTACTCGAGGACATTACATGCTGCTTCCTGAAATGTACACAACACATGTACTTATATGGTTCAGGGATCACCTTCCAGGTGGTTTATAACTTTGCAAACACCATCTTAATGCAGACGTACTCCAGTGGCAGATGCATTTCGAAGGAGATTGATGATTTGGATGATTTTGGTTATTTCTGTAGCTGCAGACCTCTAGATGTATTCCAGATCCCTATGCACGTGGCCCTGAGAGAACTGTTTACGATCATAAAAACCTGAAAGAGCCTTGAATTCCTTGAGAAGTAATGCTAAGGCCTGTAAAATCGAGCGGTGCTAATCTCACAAGGGATAGCATGCTGTATGAATTGTGTACGGTATGTGTGTTTGTTGATGCTTTTGTAGCCTAATCAGCTGTCAGATAATAAACCCCTGTCTGCATTCGAGGGCCCCTTTAAGCTAGAATTCCCCATCAAATTGCCCCCTTTGCCCCCACTGATGGACCGTGAGCGAATTTTATAGCACAAAGTTGTCCTTTTCTAGCTGCTTCTGAGCACTGCAGCACCCAGAAATGTTTGAACTGCTTTCAGGCAGTGTAGTAGACAGAGTTATATTCAGTGCCACTAGAATTATGCGGCAGGGGAGGACCAAACTGTGTGACTGAATTATGCTGCAACAAAAGCAAATTATGCAGCACTTTTTGTTATAGTATTTCATCATTATTTTGTAATTTTTTACACGTTAACATTGTCTGGGTAAAGGTTTCACCTCATTAGTATCAGCTTAAATTCCAAATACAGCAATAAGCAACAGAAAGGTGACCAGTCAGTCTTTGTGAAGGGCCTTCCATTGCGCTGCACCACATAGCTGTGATTTGGTACCATTTGATCTGTTTGAGCTAGAAATCTTTTTTTGTTAAAATATGCAGATTATACACAAATGATGGATTATTTGACAAATGCGGTAAATCCGTAGTTATGCGTAAAGGGCCACACCACCCAAATCACATAATTCCAGTGGCTTTGGTTATATTGGACTATGCTGGGAGGCGATCTGAGTGCGGCAATCCTGGCATCCTTAGAAATTCCCCTTAGGAGCTTACTCTCCAACGCTCTCACTCTTCCTGGTACTATAGGTGGTTCCGCTGAGGGAAAGACTCCTTCAATGTTATTTTTTTTTTTTTTTTTTTTATTTACTTGAGTTTTATATAGCGCTGGCTAGACCCGGAGGTATCAGAGCGCTTTACATGAGGCGAGTTACATAGGTTACAAATTACACATTGTTACAGAAGGTACATCCGTTACAGGTTACATCTGTTGGTTCAAGGCGTGTAGATGGGTAAGGGGGTAATGTAAAAGGGTAACGGGGAGGGAGATTAAGCGGAGCATAGGCATAAGGATAAACAAAGCAGGCGGGGGGGAGAGGAAAGGAATAGGGGAGGTAGGCAAAGAATGAAGGAGGGAAGAGGTGGGGGAGGGGGTAGAAGACACAGCATGGAGACGAGGAAGTAACTGTGTCTGACGTCTGGCTGGGTGGGAGACGGCTCCCCGCGGTAAAGGGATCATTCCCAGTCCTCCGTTATGTGTGATTCCCTTGATGCAGTGGACTCTCTCGGCGGGGTCACTGAGACTCCAGGGCATAGATGCTGGATCCCTCCCGAACAAGGGGAGAGGAGTGCTTTGGTCACGGGCACACTCAGAAGACTATCAGTTATCAGACTATCAGTTATCCGGCAGACTCCAAGCCTTTGAGGCTAGTCTCCTGCAGTTTTTGAAGATGGAGGTGACATTGCACCGCCAGTGCCCCTCTTATTCCAGTAATGGAATCTTCTGGGAACAATTGCCATGAGCCTGCAGTACTTAGGAATCCTTTTTTGGTGTAGTTTGAGTACGCTGAAGGACTAAAATGCAGCAAAAAAGATCTTTTTCAATGCAGTGCATTTGAGGGAAGATAAATATGACATCACTGACAGAGGTGTAGCTTTCATTTGTGCACCTCAGGCAATGACCACGGAGGCCAGTCTTGCAAGGGGCCCGCGCCTGACAACATCGCTCTTGCTTCAGCATCCCTGGGCTATGTGCTGTAGGACTAACTTTCCATTGAAGTCCAGCATGGAGCTGGGGAGCAGGTGGAGTGAAGCTATGGTAGCACTGCGGAGATTGGTGGATGGAGAACCACTTGCTGCCAGTCTGCTCCCATCCCTGCCCACACATCCCAAGCCAGCCTTCATCTATCAACCTTGGGACGCTTGCTCAAAGCATCAGCGGCCCACACTACATGCCTCTGTCCACCTATCGCAGAACTCATACGATCTGCATCACCTCCCGCTGCCAATCAATTCACTTGCAATGATGCCACCTACCCGTGGGTAGGCTCAGAGGGTGAAATAACACCTGGCCTTGTTCTGTGGAACCCTCACCTCATCACCATGAACCCTACCCAGCTAGGCCTGCATTCCACGAGAACAGGCTGCAGAAGAGTAGCATGGGAAGACATAGCAGACAGACCACCTATAACTCAAATACGTGAGGCATTTAAAAAGAGAGCGCTGCAGGTGATCGAGCCAAGCCAGAGCTCAGCCTGAGGCCTAACATAGTTACAAAGAAGGGTAAACCCAAAATACGTCACTGGGACCTGGGTATAGGACAGTACATTGCAAAAAGTGGTCCCAATAAACAATTTACCAACAACAAAAATACAATAATCAAGAAAAGATACTAGAAGAAGCAAGTAGTATATTTAGTAATCAGTGTTATTTAATCACACTGAACGTATGTCAATTTGTAACGTTATTTAAACAATACCAAAAGGTAGTGCCCCTAGGAGGGAAAAGGAAGGAGATATGGGTAATAAGGTGGGTATTGTGATTGGAGTGAGGATAAGAGGGTAAGTAGAGAAGATATAGTGCAAATCACATAATTTGTCACATACAAAACACAAGGCTCATATCTTAAGCCACAAGATTAAAAATGATATCCAAAAGATAAATAGCCATGATTGAGAACAATATCACAGTGAATAATCGCTGTTGATCAAGCTGGCAAATGGTACAAATGTCGACGTTTCGACCCCTAAAACACTGTAGGTTTTTTATCCCTTACGGCGGGGTCTTCCTCAGGACAGGAGTGAAAGGGAAGGGGGGCACCTAGGGATAGAACATAAAAGACACCTTAAGACTAAGAACACCGATACTGATCATAAACTAAACATAAAGGGGCCAGAGCCCCATGAATTACCATGGACAGCCCTTCACTGAGGGCTTATTCGTGGGCGCGTGGGCTCCAAAATAACGAGAGCAAAGGACAATCACCTGCAAGAGTAAGGTGCAGAATGAGAGAGGCCCTCCCGTAAGTGTAATTGATTGGATAGGGATTAAGGCGGATCAATCAACTTACTTGAATGGATATCTAATTCCTCCAAAAGAAACCAAGCCGGAATACTCAGCTGGTCCTTTCAATTTATTATATTCTAAAACAAAATATGGAAAACAGGCGCTAATTAGGACTGAATGGTACACCACCACTTGGGCTGGAAACATGCTACATTGTGCCATAAAGCGTGCTCAAAAGGGGGAATTACCGGATGAATTCCTTTAGCCAGGCAAAATGCTCCGTGCATGTCACAATCTACAAAGAATAAAAAGAAGAAAAGTACCGGTTTAAAAACCGAACTTGACACTCTAAGTGTTAAGAAGAGCGTCTGGGGAGGATAAGCGCATTGTCAAAAACTCACCGCTACTCGTAGAAAACGTCTCCGTTCAGCAGAGGGGATCCGGAGCTCTCATAAACCTGCTGTTTAAGTAGGGAGGCTCGTCTGAGCCATGCACGAGCGTGACGTAGTTGAACAGACGCTCGATGCTTGTCAATCCTGACAAGTATTCAGGTACCATGGAAAACAGACTGTAAATAGAGACAAGATTCTACGGCCTCTCTAAAATGGATAATACTGGGAATTTGGCCCGACCTGCATTAGAAACATTCTCGTAAGGGAGTGTTTTAAATTACATATTTGGATGAGGAAGGCATGTGGCAAATGCATAAACTTATACCTTCTGTACTGCTCTCATGGAGTGCCCGGATAAGTACATACCATCAACAAAGTAGATACATTTTCAATAATGGAATAACGGTGCACATGGAATCTGTGGTTTCAGTTACTGTTTAAAAGTGAATAACATTGTTCACACAGAGGAAAGAACCCAGATGAAAAAACAGTTGGTCATACTCATGTATTATGATAAGGTTAAAAAATATATGTACAGGGTGGTGAGTATAACGTTCCATTGTATGCCTTGTCACTTGGCTGGACATTTTACATAGCATGGTATCTCACAGCAAGGAGTGAGGACAGATGTATTATATCAAGGAATGAGGGCTCAATTAAAACAAAGGAGGACTAGGGTCTAGATCGTGAGCATATTACATGAACAAGTTACTGTGACATGCAATAACAACTTTATACATGAATATTCCTACATGAATATAGAGTGTGAAACGGAACCTTTAATGGAACACTCACTGAAGACTACAAAAAGTCATTCGAGTACGAGACAGGCTAGTTCAGCATTACTAATCTCAGATTCATTCAGACCGTTCTGTATGGAGTCTAGGAGAGACATCCATTTACATTCCCTTATATTAAGGATCATTCCAATATCACCACCTCTGCGGCCAAAGGAGGCCTTCTCAAGTACTATCCACTGGAGTTCATCTGGGCTATGGTCTGCAGCTCTAAAATGTTCGACCAAGGGCGCTCCCTGTACACCACACCTTATTCGACTACAATGCTGTACAATGCATGCTTTTATTTTCTGTTGTGTTTGGCCTACATATATAAGACCGCAAGGACACACAATTCCATAAATCACATTGTTAGTGTTGCAATTCGTGAAGGATTTCAAGTTAATCACATGGTGTTTATAAATAAACTGTTTGGTTTGAATAGTTGTTTGGCATGCCTTTGACTGGCCGCACTTGAAGTGGCCAAGTGTCGGTGGTAGATTCCATAGAGATTGGATAGACGGCGCCTCAGGGGGTTCTAGGAAAGAACGCACTATGTGGTCCTTCTCACTCTTGGCTTTCTTATATGAGTGCATGGGTGCGTTGACTTGCTCTATATCATCAGAAATCAGATCCTAGTGTCTATTTATCACCTTCTTGATGGCATTGCTCTGTGTAGAGAAGGTGGTGACGCATATCATCCTTTGCATGGATCCATCACTCTTCTCTTTAGGTGTCAACAGGGTCTCACGGGGACTGTACCAGGCCCTTTTCTGTGCTCTTTTAATCAAACTCCTGGGGTAGCCTCTCTCCAGTAATCGGTTGCTCAGGTCATCTGATTGAGCCATATAGTCAGTTTTCTTGGAACAATTCCTGCGAATCCGCAGGAACTGTCCGAAGGGTAGATTATCTCTGAGTCCTCTCGGATGGTAGCTGTTGTATCTCAGAAGGGAATTCCTTTCAGCTGGTTTGCAATACAATGTGGTATACAGTTTATTCTCCTCATTCCGGATAGTGATGTCTAGAAAATCAATTTCTCTGGAGTCAGAATGTATAGTAAATTGTATATCTTGACTCCTTTCGTTCAGCCAGGAGTGGAACATGCCCAGTTCTGTAGAGTTACCAGTCCAGATCATTAGTATATCATCGATATACCTCCTCCATAAAGTCACCTTGTCGCTGTAGGGGTTTGAATCACTGAAGATGAAAGACTTTTCGAAATGGTCCATAAAAATAATGGCCAAGTCCGGAGCGAAGGCAGCCCCCATCGCCACTCCTTTCGTTTGTAGATAAAAGTGACCTTGAAAAAAGAAAAAAAAATTCATCATAGCTATGCGTAGTAATCCAATGATAAATTCTGTCGGGACCGCTGTTGGTGCCGGTCGCTGATCCAATACTTCACCCATTACTTCAAGAGCAGATTGTTGGGGTATGCTGGTATATAAGGACACAATGTCACAGGTCACAAAAAGTTGATCAAAGGGACGTTGATCAACGAGGTTGATGGTTTGCATCGTGTCCCTCAAATTTGTCCGCGTTGCCTCTGCTATCGGTTTAAGGAAAAAGTCTATGTACCTGCATAGTGGTTCAAGCATTGATCCACATCCTGAAACGATGGGACGTACTGGTGGGTTCTGTGTATCCTTGTGGATCTTAGGCAAGGTGTATATAGTAGGGAGCCGAGGTTGTTTCTGATTGAGATATTGGAATTCAAGGTTGGTTAGAAAGCCTTGTTCAAGACCATACTTGGTGAGGGTCAGCAAGATCTTTGGACGGGTCTGATCTTATTCTCATATAGCTCACTCCCTCATGTAGTTGGTTGAGGATCTCTGTCTTGTACTTAGTTACATCTTGTACCACAATGGCACCACCCTTGTCCGCGGGCTTAATCACAATGTCTTTGTTGTTTTTCAATGATAGAAGTGCTTCGTTCTCCATCTTCGTGATGTTGTATTTGGTATGCTTGTGCTCCTTGAGTATTTTGGACACATCTCTCAGGACAACGCTCTCATAAGCTAAGATTTTATTCGTCATGGTGTGGGCTGGTGGGACAAATGCCAATCACAATACCCACCTTTTACCCATATCTCCTTCCTTTTCCCTCCTAGGGGCACTACCTTTTGGTATTGTTTAAATAACGTTACAAATTGAGATATGTTCAGTGTGATTAAATAACACTGATTACTAAATATACTACGTGCTTCTTCTAGTATCTTTTCTTGATTATTGTATTTTTGTTGTTGGTAAATTGTTTATTGGGACCACTTTTTGCAATGTACTGAGGCCTAACTCAGCCATGAGAGCCAAAAAGCATGCTTAGGAATCGAAGGAATTTTCATGTCAATAAAGCAACAGAATGCTTGCAATTTGGTACTTTTGATTAAGCGTTAAGTAATATTTATTTAAATTATTTGTCTCTAAAATAAACCAAGAAAGATTAAAAAAAGAATACCACCCCAAGAATACTCTGACAACAGTTCCATGACTAGGCCAAGATACATTTCAGTCTGTGATGTGCACTATCAATTAGAGATGGGCTAGCCACTGAAAGCTCGAGCCAGGATCTAGCCTGAAGCCTGCCTCTGGATCAGCTTGAGGTCTGAGGTTTCATGTGGCTTCTGCCTGCCTCCCTCCTTGTACCCTGGATGAGGCTCTGGGGCCAGAGCTGTGGACTTCGGAATTGGGGAACCAGCTTCGAGTCTTGGCATTGACTCAATATCCTGTGATTCTGGGCAAATCACTTCATCTCTCCATCCCTATAAACAATGAATGGTGATCTCGTGTAATGTAACATATCTTACCTGATGTTTGGTCTACGATTTGAGTAGGAAACATTTTCAGCTCTCGGCACGTGCATGGGCTCTACCATCCGAGGTCAGACCATCTTCGATAATTTGATACTTCTCCCCCATCTACTATAAAAACGGCCAATGCTATAACTATTTTGTATCTGTAGAGATATCATGGTCTTTAAACCATGTTCAAGTGAGGATTTAATTTGTATAGTTATGACTCTGAAATGAATTTCGTGTAGGTACTCCCAAGTGGGGCTGGCAAGGATAAAGATCTTGAGTCGTCCCTGTCACAAACCGCTCTCAACCATCATATGCTTGGAGGTCGTGTACAAACACTCTGGGTCTCATGTACGGGGCCATTGAGCCGCTGGTGCGTCAAATTTTTTTACACACCCGCAGCACAGTGTGTTTGCCTATATTTACAAGGCCACATAAAGTCACCCTGCATGACTTTTCCTGGGCTTGTGAATATGGGCCACGTTCACGCATTACTCTGCATGAAAGGGGTGTTCCATGGGTGTTGCTGTGTGTGTTCCCACGCAACATCCATGGAACCTAACACATCCCCAGATTTACGTTGTTTTTAAAGCTAGGAATGCGTAAGAATCCTACACCTCCCCAGGGGAGGCGTAAGAGCGGCGCAACGAGGAGAAATACTTTAATTTCTCCTTGTTTTTTCCTCGTTCTATGCCTGCTGCATTCTGCAGCAGGCATAAAAAGAGGAAAATGCCATCAAGGTGTCCCTTCCTGTACGAAAACAATCATCCCAGCAACGCAGGCACCTTTGCAACATGACGCAATGGTGCTGGCACTGGCACATGGCAGCCAATTGTGCGCCAGCGCTGGGGAAAACACACGGATGCGTTGTATTGTTGTTAATACGACACAACTCTGTGCTTTTAAAATGAACCAGCTTGGCGCAGCAAAATGGCGTGCAGTGCCGCGCAGCATCATTTTTTTTTGTAAATGAGATCCTCTTTCATTTGTTGATCACGAGCCTCTTTTTGACCAAGTTGCCATGGGCCTGCAACACAACCTAGATCCAAGGGTAAATGTCCTCGGGGAAAATATTGACAAAATGCAAATTTGAGGGTTTAGAGACTCAATCTTCAGTGGCTTTGACATGTGGAGAATAAGTGATTGGCAACTGAGTCTACTGCTACTTAGTTACAGTTATCAATAAAAGCTCTTGTGGGCCTGCATGCATGAATCTAGAAAAAAACAGCATTGGTAAAGGCCAAAGCCTATGTGACCTACTGGCCTTGCCAATGGCTGTTAGCCATGCTGCACTTCATCCACGATGCTGTGCAGCATTGCTAAAGTAAAACAAAAATATTTTATGTGGCCGCCCATGTCATTTTGTAGGCACACACACCAAGCATGAGCACGCCTACAAACCTGCAAGCCAGAATATGCCTCACAACAAACAGAGCATGTGCTGTCTTGTAGGCTCGAACTAAAAAACACTTATTATAAAGTTATGTCACTGGCAAGTTGTAATCTGTGCTATGGAGATACTCCTTGATTCCTTTACAAGAAAGTCTTTAGGGCTAAAAGTGCAGCTATTTTAAGTTGTGGCTGCCCTATCTAACTTCCAGTTGTTAACTTTCTAGTCAATAGCTTTGACAGCTCGCTGAGGCAAAGATTCTTGGGCATTCGACTCTCATGGAGGCAAGTAGGATTCAGTTTGAGGTGATTTCATTTTAGGCTTGGCCCTGAAAGCACCTGAAAGGTATGTTTCCCCCATACCATGTCTGCCTGGGTATTGGCTGATTTGATAAAGCTAGGGCATAGCCTTTATTCAGCATTCATCCCTACGTGTGCTAGGGCTGACCGTATGGTCCAGCGATTACCACCAGTGCATTCAATAGAAGGTCGAGTCATTCTGCGAAACAGCTGTCGCTCTTCGTTGATGTCTTGAGTCTGAAATCCAAACCATCGTATTCTTCTCTTGCTATTACGTATAATGCCTTTTTGGACTGTGCTATGCTGAAACCATTTATGCACATCTGTTTTGTTCATACTATGACTCTGAACAAAATTGGCAGATGGATTAGTATGGACACGCAGAATGTAATGCATCAGATTCCTCCTTCTTTGTTGG
Source organism: Calotriton arnoldi (assembly GCA_963921515.1). Taxonomy (NCBI): domain Eukaryota; kingdom Metazoa; phylum Chordata; class Amphibia; order Caudata; family Salamandridae; genus Calotriton; species Calotriton arnoldi. Next base: position 1,171,460 of record CAWUFW010001483.1, on the reverse strand, counting down.
TTCGCACCTACCTAGTTACTCAGTGTGCTAGCGAGGGTGCCATGGGTAATGCAGGCAATGAAAATGGACCCCTCATCAGTTGATTTCATATTAAAAACAGATTCAGTTCAGGTACATTGGCCTCCTCAGACTTCTGGTGCTGCGGCACCTGATGCACTATTGATAGCTACCTAAGTGATGGTGGTGAATCATGAACCACTCCCATTTACAAATATTGGTGCTTTATATATTCTGACAGCAGTTGGGGCCTCACTTTGTCAGCAATATAGTTAAGCATAAGTGAATCTAAACTTTCTGTAACCTCCAGGCCGTTTATAAATGAGTACAATGTCGAAAATAAGGTAATTTCCTAGGTGGGATAGTTAAACTCAATACATTGTATTATCTAGGACCAGCACTTTGCCTATTTGGGTACTGAGATATATGAATAGTACATATGGAGATGCAGAGAATGTAATATGCTATTTATTACCATTTTTGAGTGTGGGGAGATCCATGACTCACGAGAGGCGAAGGATACAAGGGGTTACATTTGTGCAGCATGGTAAAATTACATTGAGGAAACTTTCTCACTATTAAGAGATTTGTTTCCCTGTGTACAGAGAGTGTTACATGCAATCTGTGAGGAAGTAAAAAGTGTTTTTTAATGTCAATTTTGCTGTAATGTGGCAATAAGCTAAAATGTAACATTTGCACTGAAGTAATAAATGTTAAATGTGGGTTTATTCACAGAGTTAGTCTAAATAAAGTGTTGTTCTGTCAAATTTATTTTCCCTGCCATGGAACAATTAAATATATAACATTAAATATGTGGAAGAAACTATAGTGGAGAGTTTAAACAACCTTCGTTTGTAGTACGGATGAGGCTATACTAGCAATATCAGACCAGAAAAGGGGCCACAAAGTCCAAACTACTAGTAGGTAACTGTATTGATGAGCAACAGTGCACTATCACCCTTGTCTGGCTACCCAAAAGAACACAGAGTGATGTCTTTATAGTGCAAGGGAATGGCCTCCTGCTGTGGAGTGGCCTGAACACTGTGGCGGGGCTTTCTTTAGGTTTCACCTATAGACAGGGCCACTGAAATGATGCGATTGTGCGGCTGTGGCGATTTTTGCATAATTATAGATTTGCTGCATTTGCCACATAATCCATCATCTGCTGCATAATATGCAGATTTTAACAAAAACAACATTTTGTTTCTAGCTCAAACGGTTCAAAAGTTACTAAAAATGTAGCGACATTTGTTGTCGTGCAGTGGAAGGCCCTTTGCAATGGTTGACTGGTCACCTTCCTGTAGACTATTGCTGTGTTTGGGTGTTAAACTGGTACTAATGAGTTACAACTAATGCCTAGACAGTGTTAACAAGTTTAAAAACGACAAATTATTGAAGTAATACTATCCCAAAATGTGCTGCATAATGACACATAATTTGCCATTTCGCCACATAATTTACTCAACCCTGCCGCATAATTTGGCCTTCCTCTGCCACATAATTCCATTGGCCCTGCCTATAGACAACTTTAGCTGTTTCTTGTCGAAATAACTATTGTGGACAATACCAATACTTACAGTGGGCTTTGGGGCAGTCCGTGGCTTATCATTGGTTGGCTTTCTTGTCAATCTCATGTGCTTGCTTCTCATTGAATGGCTTTCCTTTCTTTTCTTGTAAGCACCTCATAAGTTTCTTTCTTATCATTTTGATTGGATTACTTTTATCCTTCCACCGCTTACATTCAGGGAACAGGGTTGGACTGGGTACCAAAAGCTGTCCTGGCAAAGCTGTTCAAACCAGCTCTGTTCCCTTCCTCCTCGCTCTCTCATCTCTCTCTTCTTTCTCTCTCCTCCCTCTGTCTCTTGAGCCCCCTTCTCGTACCTGTTGTAATTACCTAGGGAAACTCGAGAAGATATTGAGGTGCCAGCAGACGCCTCCTGTCCTACAAAACAGACTCCAAAGGCCCCTGCATACCAGGGAAATGGCCAGTGGAAAAAAAGGCAGTCTTGGCCTGTCAGGAAAGTACTTTTTAGGGCAAAGCCTACCAGACAGTACAGCTGCCTGGTTTGCTAATGACATCTTTGAGACCTCTGGAAAGCTTCCCGGAGAATGCATTCCGCCCATTGCTTACCACTGGCTTTGTTTCTATTTGCTGGCTTTATTTGTTTTAGGCTGTTCAGCTTTAGTCCATCCCACAGCCCATACCCTATTTACGGTTTTCTTCCACCATTGCTTGATTCCTGTAAACAGGCCTTTAAATATTGTTCTTATCTTGTCACATTTGCTGTGCAGTCAAAGGCAAAGGTCCAATGTCAGGCTGTTTTCCAGGGAGCTTGATGTTTACTTTTCTTTCTCTCACTTCAAAATGAGAGGGTTTATGTGACAATCAAGCTAATGTGGGTCGGGGTACTGGGCGGAAGGCTGTACAATGTTATTTTTTCTAGCACACAACAAAATTTAAATGTCTGTAAATGAACTGTGCAGATATTTCAGAACATAGAATTAGGGAAGCACAAATAAAGCACATCTTTTGGTTATTCTGAATTGGGGTGGAAACAAATATCTTGATGCAATAAAAAAATCCATATATTAAGTGATGACAGTTCCATACATTATTCTTTGTGTGCTGTATACTTTTATCAGTAAAATTGTATGCCTGTGCAAAGGTAACGGTCATTTCAATTGAAGATGTGTTGTCTGTAGTGGCAGTGCGCTACAACAGAATGCACCCGCCACTTTACCCCACTCAACTGTACACTGCACCACTCCACACCACTGCACTCTACTCTACGCCACTCCACACTGCGTCACTGCACTCTATTCAGCACCACTCCACTCTACGCCATTTCACTCTACACCTCTCTACTCTACTTTGCACCACTCTACTCAATGCCAATGCACTCTACGCCTCTCCACCCCGCATCACTACACTCTAAGCCACTTCACTCTACACCTCTCTACTCTACTTTGCACCACACTACACCACTGCACTCTGCGCCACTCTACTCCACCCTGCCTCATTCCACTCTGAACCTCTCCACTCTGCGCCACTCCACTCTACGCCACTGAACTCTACACTGCAGCACTCCAATCTATCCCATTCTACTCTAAGCCACTGCACTCTACTCTACGTCACTGCACTCTAAGCCTATGCACTCTACACCACTTCACTCAAAACCAATACACTATATTCCATTACACTCCACGCCAATCTACTCTGTACTGTACGCCACTTCACTCTAGGTCACTCTATGCCACTCTATGACACTACATTCCACGATACTCCACTCTATGCTGCTCTACTCCATTAAACTCTACTTCGCTCAATGAAACTGCACTCCACTCTATTTCACTCCACAACACTCTACTCTACCGTGTGCCACTCTACGACACTACTCCACGATGCACTACGCAACTCCATCTATGCCACTCCATGGCACTTTACTTCACTCTATTCTATGACACACTACTACACTCCACTACGCCTCTCCACTCAATGACACGCTTTGCCACTCCACTCTACTTCACTCTCCGCACTCTACTCCACTCTGTGCCATTCCACTCTGCAACAATCTACTCTGTTCTACACAACACCCTCTACGCCACTCCACTCTACTCTATGCCACTCCACTCTACGACAATCTGTGCCACAATACTGTACTCCATCTACTTCAGTCTACAGCACTCTGCTCCACTCTACACCCTTCCACTCTACGACAGTCTACTCCCATCATGCACGCCAAAACACTATGCCACTCCACGCCTCCAAACTCTACTCTACGCCGCTCTATGCCATTCTGCGCCACTCCATGAAACTCCACTCTATTCCACAACACTCTACTTTACGACCCTCCAAACCATGCCACTCTCCTTTACACCACTATCTTTTAGCCATGCCGAACAGCAGCCACTCTGGTGTACAACATGGCTAAAACATATTGGCAAATCCAATAGCTCTTGCATAGGCGGGACCTATTGGCTCTGCCAATGCTTGTTTCTTTTATTACTTACAGTACTCCATGGGAGCACATGTGTTTTCTTGCTCTCCCCTTCTTATCTGGGTTCTGCTTCTCCCTTCACACCCGTGACCCTCCTTCTGTGTGTTGTTCTCCCACCCCCACAGTTTGTCTATTGCTTCTCTCTCCACTGCTCGCCCTGCTTAGCTCAGCAATAACTTGATACTCCCCATCACTCCCCTCTCCTCCTTTGCGCCTCAACCCCTCTTCACCACCTTTCTTAAATTTCTTTTTTCACTTTTTCAAGAGTGCCTGGCAACTAATTTGCAACCTGACTGTTGCCTTTTTAAAAAGACCTTTAGTGCACATTTTTAAAAAAAATGTTATTATTCCAAGATGATGTAACAGCGTGGTTTCCTTGTTTGTGGCTCCCAATGCAATCCAAGTCTGCTTTGAAAGCCCATACTCAGACCTCCATTTCCAGCTTGCAAGTGGTCTATGGAGGTGTTGCTATGAGCCACCCATTTACATGTGTGACAGTTGAGGTGCAATTGGGGCCATTATAAAGCCCTTTCTTCGCAACACTATCAGCAAGTCGTGATCTCACTCCAAGTACAGCAGAGCAAGGAATCTTGGACTCTATAGTGGAGACTTAGGGCCAGATTTATAATCTGGTGGGCGGCTCATTTCTCCACCCTAACAGAGGTACCGTCTGAAAGATTTAGAAATGACCACCAAACAGGTGGTCATTTCTTAAAGCATTGCCAGGAACTGTCGCCACTGCGGTTCCTGTCAATGCTTTTTGCAATTTGGTGCAGGGCTCCGTCAACATGATGGAACCCTGCACCAAACTGTTTTATTTTTTATTTTCAAATAGAACATCCTACAGCAGAATTTTCTTTTTGAAAATAAAAAATAAAATGCTCCCCTTGGCACAGGGGTCCTCTCCCTTTGAAAGGCGAGCATTTAGCAGTTTTCACTGCCCCTTACCGACAGGGTTTTCCTGGTGGTGACCGGCAGTGAAAGCTGGCCTCTAATTCCGCCCATTAAAATTAGGTTGGTGGAATTGGAGGCCTGCCTCCATTGGCCCTTACTTCACAGGGCCGTCGAAAGGGTTTAATCATGGCGGAGACAGAATAGTTTCCGCCGTGACTAAACCAAGGGGTCGCCTGCATTTAAATTCACTGGGGGGACCTTTATGTTGGCAGTAAGTATACTCCGTCGCCGTTGCAATGGAGTATGCTCACCGCCAAAGTGTAAATGTGGCACCTAAACTAAAACTGGAGGGGATTATTAATTCTCACAGGTAGAGAAGATGGCGCTAAACCTAATAACGTGATGAGTTCAAACCTAATTGACAATTCTAACGGTGCTATAGGTGGGGGGAATAATCCCATAAACCCCCAAACCAGGACAAGGGTCCAAAGCAACTATGAAACCAATCCTATGCACACGAAAAACAACTTAATACAGGGTAATGAAAATCACTATCCCAAAGGTAAACAAGCCATGAGTTCTTCAGCCGTTAAAGTTCATTTTAATATTCAGAATATTTTCCAAGCCAGCCAACACGTGTTTCGTCAGTGGGTAATGACCCTTGATTGGAATCCCGGGAACTATCGGGACGCGTTGGTGTACTCGCCAATTAGCTCGTAATTGAGTTGGTGTAGACGGCGTATTTGCCGTATGTAGTTGGTTCTAAGGACCCCTTAAGACGAGGAGCGCCGTATTTAAGGGATATACGGGCTGTGCAAGGGCACTTTGGACACTATGGGATATACAGGATCCGAGGATTTGAACGATTTGTTGTTATAAGGAAACAACTGTAAGACGACCACGCCGGGTTGGAACTATTACCGGCCTAGAGATCTGAATGGTTGGTCAGATCATAATTGAGCCCTGAAGAAGTCAAGGGTCATTACCCACTGACGAAACACGTGTTGGCTGGCTTGGAAAATATTCTGAATATTAAAATGAACTTTAACGGCTGAAGAACTCATGGCTTGTTTACCTTTGGGATAGTGATTTTCATTACCCTGTATTAAGTTGTTTTTCGTGTGCATAGGATTGGTTTCATAAATGTGGCACCTAATCACCATTTAAGAGATTAAATTTGGCCTGAATTTTTAATATTCTTAAATTATGCCTCTTAGTGCTGCATAGGGCAACCACTTCCTTCCAGGTTATTACGAACACTGTTTCTAGTACTGGACTTTTGCGTGAGAGCCTAATGCGTTCTGGGTATTATTGTCTTGTCTCACTTCCATTGAACTAATTAGACGGATATGTGACGTTACAACACATGCCATTACATCGCATGCCGTTGCAACGCCAAACTTTACCCCGACTTTCTGTCAGGGGAGCGCTGGAAGTTGGAATAGATTAATTTTCTATTCCAACTCCAGTGTGTGCAACAGTAGGGAAGGTGTTGGAGTTAAATCCAACACCTTCTACCTACTGCTGCACACCTTTTTCGTTGCAACGGCATGCGATGTAACTGTATGCGTTGTAACGGTTGCGTTGTAAAGGCTGCTTCCCAATTAGACTTGCACACCTGGATCAATGGTTTTTAGGAGAAAAGTCCAAAATGGATTCAGTGTTTGCAATGACTTGGAGTGAGGTCCTTACCCAAGTGTCATGCTATGACATAGGACTTTACCCTCCAGCACGTACTTACATTGCAAGCTCTGATGAAAGGATGAAACGCTTCAGCGATGCGTGCTGTTGAGATCAAAATGACTTGACTGGACTCTACTGACCTTACCGCCTGATGATGATGATGAGTGACAGGTATATTATTTTAGAAACTAAGTCCCAAGTGTAATAAAGCATTTCCCCATGGGCACAGAATGGGAAAGCCCTTAGATACACCAGACCCCAAGTTCCAAAGGTTAGTCTTAACTGCACTTAATGTTCACCTTCGGTGACACGCAAAGCTGAAACAAGCTACTTTTTGGGAAAGGCTCGATGTCGATCTAACCCCTCTTGAACCCATGTCCGGATGACGGCTCCACACAATGGCTCTCTGTGCTCAGAGGCCAAGAATAATCAGGGGCTTGGGGATTCGATGCCTAGAAGAATCCTGCACAACACCTAATCCCTGGCCCAAACCAGTACTTTGTTCACTTCACCTCACCACCTCCTTCGGTCAAGTCACCTGGCCCTCTGCCCCCTCCTGAGCAGTCAGTCATCCCTGGGCACGCGCTACAATGAGAGACATTGTCCGCTAGCCCCTTGGAAGCTCCGGCCCTTGACGTGTAGCTGCAGGCGTGTCTAGCCCTTACCTTACCGACCATGTGTGCCGAAATGTAAGCCTTCTGCAGTGCATTTCGGTTTACGCGCTCAGCAGATCACGGACCCACTGCAAACGAACTGTAGAGTGGAGGGACGTATCACCATAAAAATTCACATGAATGTTTAGTTTCCCAGTTCCGTAATTCGTTCAGTCCAGGTTTTTTGTTTTTGGATTCTGGGATCTGAATGAATTATGCGCGCCTTGACCTGGAAAGCTTGAAAGATATGCTTCTTTTTTGGTTTTAAAAGCAGGTCACCCCGGTGACTGTCACTGTTCCACATTTGGAAAATAAAATCCTCACAACCAACGTCCCCTTCACATGACTAGCGTGCTGTGAACTCGATACGATAACCGTTGCATAAACTCTCCACAGCGCCGCCCAATCACCTGCAGCCGGAGCTATTTACATTCACGTGACCCGAATTAGTTTCCCAGTCACAAGCTGCTTTGCTCGTGCAAGTTTTGCAAGGCTGCTGAAAGGTTTTGTGCTTGTGAGACTTGCTGAGTCACAGTTACTGGTAAAGCCTGTGTTTTTTTGTTCCGTGCTGATGTAAGAGGCGGTAAACTTCCCGCGCTCCAAGTCAGACAAAAGTAAAAGCGCTGGGCTCTCGGCCACCCTCCCAAATGTTCTCTTGTTCGAGGCGAGACAGAGTTTTTATTACCGTTAAGTATCTGAGCCAAAACCTGTTATGGGGGTAAATCATCCTAAGCCAAAATTCTGCCATATTGAGACTGACGTCACATAATTCTGAGAGCTTGGTTATTGCCCTGAGTGGAGTTGCTTTAGCAATTAAGATGCAACCTTGACCACGGGATGGCCAATGCACACACTGCTATATCCCCCTGCACCTGGAGCCAGCTTTCACTGAAGAGGCCCAGACAGACACATCCTACCTTTGAATGGCCTGACCACAGCAAAATAGACCATGCAAAGGTTTTCTGAAAATGAGATAATGTCAGGTGGGACTCTGGAATTGCAGGAGAAACTGTGATCCCTCACAAACTTGCAAACCAGCTTTGTTTCTCTAGATTCTTGATTTCTAGGTGTAGCATTCACAAGCAATTCATCCAAACATGGATGGGCTAGAACATGCTTGTTGTGTAACAACTCCATCAATGGGGAAAAGACTTTGATGAAGACAAAGCAACAAGATTTCAGCCCCACAGGAAGAACTGAAACTGGAAATTTACGATCTCAAAACACAAACCTGAGATTTCACTGATAGCCTAGATAGATATGTGAGGATACACATCCCGTCTGTGGCCACAGGAAACTTCCATGAACAAGCAATAGGGTTATTAGCTCTTTTCTTTGCGTCAATCTCTGGGCCCATAAAGCGCTACCTGATGAATCGAAGTTCACAGCTATGGCTAGTCATCAAATCAATACATTTACATAGTGTGAAGCACATTAGGCTCCACAAGTAAGACAGAGAATAGTAAAGTTTCTAACAATGAAGGTTTGTTAAAGGTTAAAATGTTTACAGCAGGCAAAAAGTGTCAATCAGTAATTAATATATGAATGCATTGGTCAACAAGAAGTTCAAATCAATCAAAGACATATAAGTCTGTGGACAAACCTTTAAAGAATCTCATTAAGGAATAGTTAAGTAAATCAAGTCTCCCATGAAGAGAGTGCCCTACTCTGCTCTACGCTTAAAAGTTCTGGATTATCATCAACATTGGCCTAGCTTAAATACACAATTCTAACATTTGCTATGTCGACACTTGGTTCCCATAAAACGATCTGACCAGGTTAGAGTAAAAAGATTTAATCTTAAACTCATTAGTTTCTCAAGATCTTCCATAATACAGCTTCTCTAAGAGTCCTTCCAACTTACACTTATCTGCAACAAAAAGAGATGCATTGGACCAGCCTGTACATTGCGGGGGTAGGGTTGTAATCAATTAGAATATTCTATAATAATCATCATGTAAAAGAAAACATTTCACATGGTAAGGAAAGCTAGGACATTGCATTTGTTAAGTGGAATTTTAGCTTCGCCTAGAACTAAAATACATATGCCTCTTCAAACAAGATGGCAACCAAACGTTAGCCAATTTAAAATGCAGGCCTACATTAGCTATGGTCAATCTAAAGGTGACTAATACACAATCGATCCATTGCATGTTTTTATGTTAATGGAGATAAAATACAAAAACATTTAATATGAAAAAACCCTTTCAGAGTTGAAGCCTTGCACAATTTCCATCTTAAAATTGATTGCTTTGACTCAAGGATTTGTACAGAAAAGTTAACTAAGCTGAATCATTGCTACTGCTCTGTAAAATCCCGATGTGCTTTTAGCTTGGAGTGAAACAAGAATGGACTTGGCAAAAATAATAAAGAAAAGTAGCATGATTCTTAGCTTACTTAACATGGAGGCAAGACTTCTCTGATAGAAAAATATGGGGGCCATGTTAGCTTTTAGGAGCTGGAGCCTCGTTCTTGGGCAAAAGTAATTGATAATCCCCATGTGATGCTAACCAAACACTTCTCTTTAAAGGTTATGCCCACTATTTGCTCTATAAATGTTTAACAAGCCTATGCCAGAGGCGAGATCTGCCAGGGGGAAGCTCTTAGTCAACTATTTTCTCATGCTCAATAATAAATGCATACTTCAAATTCCACCTAAGGCGTACAGAATAGAGTTATTTTTCTTCTACTATCTTTGTGCCACAACTTCAGATCGCTCAGCTGTAGTGATTGCTGGTGCACCCCCTTCCCTTTTGTCAACCAGGTAAGGTAAGTGAGGTTCTTTGTAGGGGAGGAGGAGCAAGCCATCCTGCTGTTAGTAAGTTAGACAGATTTATGCAATTCAAATTGAAACATGCCTTTTCTGTTTAATGTAATTCTATTTGATACCAAGGGAGGTAAAAAAAAATGAAATGACATATGGAATAAGGGCTGAGGAATTAAGGAAGAGAGGGAGCCCACAGGTTGAGGAGATGCATAATTGCTCTCTGTACTTGATCTGTATACCTGTACTGAAGTTAAGTCTTCCTGCTGTCTGAGTCCCACCCGGCATTGACCAGAGCAGTTTGATCGCAAGGGGGTGAAGCAAAAATCTCTTGACTCAGAGTCTGTAGTTGTCTTCTGTGTTACCTTTCACACGTCCTCAAGGTAATAGTCAAGCAGGCTCACTCTTGATTGTTAAACTTTGCCACGTCTAACATGTGGTTGTTGGTATGTGGGCGCGGGAGACTCCAAGGCTGTCTTGGGTCTGCCAAAGGGAACTTCTGCCCACTATGTGCACCAGGACACATTGGAAGAGTACACCCACAACAATAGAAACAAATGTTTTCCTGCAGAAGGCACTTATGGCTTTAAGGTAATAGCCCACATTAAGCAAAAACTAACGAATTTGTACACTTTTGCCTGACAGAATTTGGTGGGTGGAGTAAAGGCAGTCAGGGTGGTGGAAGAGTTTATGCCCACTTTACTCTGCCCACCAGATTTAAAGTTCACAGCGGACCCGGCTAGGGATTTATATGGACCGGCACCACGGAGATTCATACAAAGCCATTTAACAGTTGGTGAGGGGTGTTTTGGACGCTTACCCCTAACTTTTGAAAGATTTTCCCACCATGAAAGTTTTCTCTCATTGTGTGGGGGTCATTTTTTATTTTCACTGTCCCCACTGCCACAACCTGGCAGTGATGGACAGCAGAAAATAGCCATCTAATCCTCACTCTAAACTGGGGGAATGGTCGGATGGCCTGCCTCCGACTGCACGTACTCCATCGGGCTGTCGGAGGAGTATGTCAGCAACAGAACCAGGGTAGGCTTCATCGTTGGTATACTGCTGGTCTGCCCGTCCCTTAATTAGGCAAGTGGACCAAGAGTTTGGCGGAGACAATACTCCATCGCCATTGTGACAGAGTACCCTCTCTACCAAACTCTAAATCAAGCCCCATGGTTTAACTGCGCCAGTGGAAGTCACTTCTGAACTGGCAACAGGAGGTTACCAACCAGCATCAAGTCTCCCAGGTCAGAAGACTGAAAGATTCTCAAGAAAAAATTGAAATATAAAGTTGCATGAAGTCCAAATCAGCTAGGAGTTTATCGCCCGTTCCTCCACCTCCATACCTATTTTCCCAAATAATCAACCTAGTAGAAGAAGATTCTATACATAATGCACTTGCTCCACCTCCAACGGGGAACAGAGAGCAGGTTGGAGGGGAGGATAGAACAGCGGGAAGAGCTGCGAGTGGTGCAACGGGATGTGTTGTGAATGGGACAGCTAGTGGTGGAAGCACATTGCCTGACAGCGCAGCGCCCCAATTACAACCTCCTGCTGAAATGCAGTCGTGCCTCCCCCATCTTCAGATGATTTCTCAAACCGCGCCAATGTGTATTATTCATCAGGATCACCAGCAAACTCAAGCCCTGCACGTGCTAAAAGAGCATTCTCCTTAATTGTACAGCAGCCATTGTGGCTGCAGCTATCATCAAGAACTCTTTGGTATCAGGACTATTCCCAAAGGAACAAAAAGACCTCATATAGCAAACCCTTCCTAAAGAAACCAAACGGTAGTCCAAAAGATCCCTCGAAATTGGCCAATATCTAATGGCATGTTCTCTAATAGACTTAAGGAAAGATCTGGCATCAGTCATTTATCAGCATTAATCTTAAACAACAGCCAATTTACCTATTTAAATTGAACTCCATCTTGGTTGTAGCTCAGAAGCTGTGCAGAATGTCTTTTGGGAAGACATCAAGAATACAGCTGACTCAAATGGGGTTGCGGGACATCTGTAATTAGACCTTTCATGTGCCTTTGCTACTCTTCATAACACCAGATTGTGAGAGAAAATAGAAAAAATACGGGAAAGGGCATTTCCAGACATGATTACCTTTTCCCTCAACAACATTCTGCTCCACAACCAACACTCCACCTTCACGCATTTCCTCTTTGATGCTCTTCTTTGCCCCCCTTCAGCATCAACAGCTAGAGTTATTCGGATGACAAGCAAATCATACTAAAGATTAACAACCCACCAGATCTTCAACCTATGCCTAAGACAAGTGCCTCAAAGTGGTTGGCCACTGGGTGCTAACTAACTACCTCAAAGTGAACATGTTGAAAACTGAGGCCTGATTTAGAGTTTGGCAGACATGTACTTATAGGATATAATGCACTTGTAAACCTGTGAATGGGATATCTGTCACGTTTGTCAAGGAGTAAGCCGTCCACCAAACTTTAAATCAGGACCTCAGATACTAGCATGGGGGAAATGAACCAACTATTACCTGTCACATTTGGCCAAAAGAATGTGACCCAATACTAAAGTCCTTAAACCTTATAAGTAATCCTAGAGTGATAGTAGTACAGCCACAATTCTTTAGCTATATCTTGTTTAAATTATGCCAACAGTGCATATCGTGGTGTGCCTCTCCATGTAATGAGCAAACTACAGGGAATCCAAAAGGCACCTGCAGGAAAATTCCTTAAAAAGAAATATCAAAACTCGCATTTCATCTAGGCCTGGGGATGAAATTCAGCTCTGCTTGCGGAGTTTGCAGAGTTTTCCCACTCCGCGTAGTGCGCAGACTTCCAAAAAACTCCACTCCGAGATTTTTCCTCGCTCGCACACATGAAGTAGGCGAGCGCAAGCAAGAAAAATCTTACTCCAGACCACCAGCAAGGTTTCTCAGCGCAGGCGGTCCCTGTTGGCTGCTACCGTTTGCATTGAGAAATCTTCCGCTCGCGTTGAGGAAGCTGCCGCTCGAGTAGAAAATGTACTTGAGCGGCAGAAAGAAGAAGCGCCGTCTTGCGCTGCGCATGGTGCTGTTCATGCTGATTTTCCAGAGCGGGAAAAACACTTGGCGCTAACAAAACAGCATGAACGGCGTGACCTAATGCACTCCACCGCTCGCGGAACTCCACGTAGCGCGGCAGAATTGTTTGGTCACTTCACGGAGTTCTGCCTAGCAGAACTCCGGAAACTCCACCCAGGCCAAATTTCAACTGCCTTGTCAGTGACAATATTGACTGCATGTTGCTAGGAAAATTACATTTCATGGAATGAGTATCACAAATCGAACCTTTGACTACTTTGGGCAACTCTTTCTTCAGCAAAAACCTTGTACCTGTATCATATTAGACCACTGTGCTCCTCTCTTGAAAAATTCCTGTACTAGTGGAAGCATCTTCACAGTTCAGCCGGCTGGGATATGGAACTCAATTCCTGCTAATATAAGAAAATTTATGAAAATATGACATCTGAAGAGCATTAATAACCTGGGGCCCTATGTAGGTAAAATTAAAATACCGAGTCCTTATTTGCGAATATTACCGATTCGCAATTAAGAACTCGCTATTTCAGATGTAGGTAATAATTTGGTATAAAAAAACGAATCGGTAAAAATCGCTATTTTATTTACCGAATCGGTATTACCGATTCGGAATAACCGATTCGGTAAATACCGAATCGGGGATATTGAAAATTCGCTATTCATGATTCAGCCAATCCTGTGCCTCCTGATGACATGAATACACAAAAGTGGGCTGCCCCTTGAATCAATTCCTATGTTAATCTACAGAGTTCTATAGAGATGCACTACCAGTGGGGGCATCTCATAAAGAGCTACGGACTGGCCTCACACACTGCCCGGTGTCATGCTTCATCATCGGCTGTCCTCGCCCTCTAAAAACTTGGTTTGATAGAGGCGGGCATACCCTGGAGACAGGGATGCACTTCTAAATCTAATTGATGGCCGTGGGGAGTGATAAGTGATTTAAAAATCATTACATTAGTCCATGTGCTATGCTTTATTCAAATGGTAAATGTATGGTGGTTAAAAACTAAGTGAACGGTGGTATGGGATATTATTCTCCCTTCACCTTATAAAATGCGGTTGACATGTTTCTGCTGAGGTGTCCCCGAAGAGTACGTAGCATTCTTCAGGACCTAAAAAGGGGGGAAAGGGGGAGGTTATATACCCTATGTGTTCACTTCCTTTTAACTATTGAAAAATGGAAGGAAAATCCTGTCGCTAGATCAGGGGAGGGGTTAAAAAAACACTATGTAGGTGGATACTTCCCTCTTGGTATAGTACCACTGAGAGTAACTCTGTAGAGAAAGGAAAAACAAAACAAAAACAAAACATACAAACCAAACCGTGTGAGTATGTAAACAAATAGTTTATAAACATCATCCATCCCGCGTCATACCTATAGCGCGCGTGGTGGTGTGAAGTGGTCTTTATGAGACACGTGGCAGGTGCAACGTGTACTCACACCGTTAAAAAGTGGTTGTAAACCAACTCTTACCCTGTATTTCTACCCTAAACGCTCCATGGGAGGGCTGAGGTGGTAGGACCTACTTAGACTTTCTGTGGGGAAAAAACACATAAAACCGCTACTGGTAGTTAAGGGTTAGTCACCAGTATTCAGAAAGAACCAGGACCAAGATTCCTAGTTAAAGCAAACATAACAAGGTGAAATCCAGAACTAATGGACTAAAGTCTAAGTAGGTCCTTCCACCTCAGCCCTCCCATGGAGCGTTTAGGGTAGAAATACAGGGTAAGAGTTGGTTTACAACCACTTTTTAACGGTGTGAGTACACGTTGCACCTGCCACGTGTCTCATAAAGACCACTTCACACCACCACGCGCGCTATAAGTATGACGCGGGATGGATGATGTTTATAAACTATTTGTTTACATACTCACACGGTTTGGTTTGTATGTTTTGTTTTTGTTTTTGTTTTTCCTTTCTCTACAGAGTTACTCTCAGTGGTACTATACCAAGAGGGAAGTATCCACCTACATAGTGTTTTTAACCCTCCCCTGATCTAGCGACAGGATTTTCCTTCCATTTTTCACTAGTTAAAAGGAAGTGAACACATAGGGTATATAACCTCCCTTTTTCCCCCTTTTTAGGTCCTGAAGAATGCTACGTACTCTTCGGGGACACCTCAGCAGAAACATGTCGACCGCATTTTATAAGGTGAAGGGAGAATAATATCCCATACCACCGTTCACTTAGTTTTTAACCACCATACATTTACCATTTGAATAAAGCATAGCACATGGACTAATGTAATAGTTTTTAAATCACTTATCACTCCCCACGGCCATCACTTAGATTTAGAAGTGCATCCCTGTCTCCAGGTGTATGCCCGCTCTATCAAACCAAGTTTTTAGAGGGCGAGGACAGCCGATGATGAAGCATGACACCGGGCGGTGTGTGAGGCCAGTCCGTAACTTTATGAGATGCCCTCACTGGTAGTGCATCTCTATAGAACTCTGTAGATTAACATAGGAATTGATTCAAGGGGCAGCCCACTTTTGTGTATTCATGAGATAGTGGAGGCTGGCTCGCCCTTTGGCCCTGTGCCTCTGGTTCCCACCCTCAGCAACATTTCTGGGGTTAGTGTGTGTGGCCTCCTGATGACATCACAACCAGGAAGTGGCCACACCCATGCAGCTGCACTGATCCTGGAGCTGTTGGAGAGGCAGGGAGCAGGAGCAAGAGCACAGGAGCAGCACAGCTACCACCTAGCTGACACAGAGGAACTGCACCATGGCCACACAGGAGAAGGGGAAGGATGCTTGCGAAAGAAAGCGCAAGCACAAGTTCAGTGAGAGGGAGTTGGAGGTCCTCATTGAGGATGTCGTCAAAGATCACGACCTGCTCTTTGGCAAGAAATCTCTGCACGTCCCAGAGGCACAGAAAAGGAGGATTTGGCTGGGGATCCAGCAGCAGGTCAATGCGATTGGCGTCACACATCGCTCAACAGATGATCTGAAGAAGCTATGGTATGACCTGCGAGCACGTGCTAAGGAGAGGGTGGCTGAACGGCTGAAACAAGCCAGGAATACAGGCGCGGGAACATCAACAGCGCCTGCTCCAACTGCCCTAGAGGAAATGGTTGAGTCCACCCTCCAGCCGGAGAGCGTCAGTGGCATCGGGGCCGTGGACAGCTCAGCAACAGCATCCAACAGACAAGGTAAGATGCATGCACAGCATGCTGTCTCCCCTCCCAAATCCCAATCCCCCTGCAAGAATCACACCCCAGAACATGTTTTGTATTAAATCAGCAATGCATCATGGGAGATGTAGTCCCTATCAAGTATTAGCTAATCAGTCAGTCAGCAAAAAGCATAGGCATGTCACACACATCAATAGATGAGCTAGCAGAGGCCAGACAGGTAGATTGCCAGTCATGAATTTATTTGCAGACAAATGCTGGCAGACAAGTGAGTAATAGTACATTCTGTATCCACAGGCGGAACATCGCCCCAGGCTGCAGAGGGGGAGACAGGCGAGGATTCCAGGGAGGAAACCACAATTGAGGAGGAAGTCTCACCACCTGCTGACACCACACCAACATCCCCACCACCACCACCAGCACGATCAAGGAGGTATACAGTGGCTAGCCTCCAGGAGATAGATGGCACAGAGGAGGACAGCCAGGGAGCACAACAGACCACGCCGGGTGATGACAGACAGGCATCTGTGACACAGTCCCCCGTGGAGGATGGCAACACAGGTGCCCGTAGACGGCGCCAAAGGGCACAGAGTCCTGACGCTGAGGAGTCCAGTGTCTTCTCTGGCTTGGAGGGGCAGATGCTCAAAGTGCAGCGCCTGCAGGGAAAGACATTGAGAGGCATTCAGCGTCAGCTGGTGGCAAATAACCGGAACATGAATAGCATGAAGGAGGCCATATACTGCCTCAACAATACTGTGGCAGAGGGCATGAAGGAGATGTCGGATGCAGTGAGGCTGTTATGCAGCAGAAATGAGAGTGACCGTGCTGCAAGGCGCAGGGACAGGCAGAAACTTGAAGCGTACACAATATCTGTCAACAGGCTGTGCAATGCAACCCATGTGCTCAGTCGTCGCTCAGTGGCCATGCAACTTGAAATGGCAAAGTGCAGCCGTGAGGTCACTCAGGGCCTGGTAACAGTCACCAGTGCTTTAGAGGTGCTGCAGACAAGCCAAATAGCTGCCACCGGAACAGGGGATGGGGCGGAGAGTGAGGAGGCAACCAGTCGCAGCAGCATAACCCCCCCCTTGCCAGTGAACAGGAGGTGCAGTGTTAGGCATGGTTCTGCCGCAGTACACAGCACTGGTGAGGACAGTGTGCCTGCTGAACGCAGCCGAGGTGCGCGTTGGCGCAGGAGATGAGCACAGCAGGCAAATTCCATTGTGTGGTGGGTGACATAACCCATTGGACACAATGATGGGATTAGTGATATATCAGGGGGGAGTGACTATGCCATGTTGTGCTTGATCAGGCACTGTGGGGACATCATTGGTGTTATGGTGTGCTGTACAATTGCCTGATGTAAGGTAAATTAAACACCCTGACACAATTGCATTAAATGGCTTTGTCTCATTGCTTACTCAGAAATAGTTTTGTGTGATCTCTGACCGTCTCTGTCTCCCATCTGCTGCAGCTGCGCCACCTGCAGCGCTGTGCTGTGGCTGTGTACCTTCTTCCTCCTCCTCCTCCTCCTCAGATTCACTCATTTCCACAGGTGTCCCCCTCTTAGTGGCAAGGTTATGCAGCATGGCACATGCAGCGATGATTTTGCAGCAGACCAGGGGCCGGTACTGCCGTGCACCTCCACTCTTGTGGAGGCAGCGGAACCTGCTTTTGAGGAGTCCAAATGTTCGCTCAACCACATTGCGCGTCGATCTATGTGCAACATTATATTGCCTTTCACTTGGAGTGGATGGGTGCAGGTACGGAGTCATGATGAAGGAACGCACCGCATAGGCACTGTCATCTAAGTGTGAGAAGAAAGAAGGTTATTCACAGTCAACAATCGTAGCAACAGGTGTATACTTCAGGGGGTGTCACATGTATTT
Source organism: Calotriton arnoldi (assembly GCA_963921515.1). Classification (NCBI taxonomy): domain Eukaryota; kingdom Metazoa; phylum Chordata; class Amphibia; order Caudata; family Salamandridae; genus Calotriton; species Calotriton arnoldi. Next base: position 1,153,385 of record CAWUFW010001483.1, on the reverse strand, counting down.
ACCTAGCAGGTAGCCTTCTCCAAATTCACCCGCAACAAGACGGGTATAGATCCCACTGTTCCTGAATATATACGAATCATGCGTGCTCCCTGGGAATTTCGCAACTCTGTCGGTGATGATGGAAGAGGCATCACATATGACCTGTACATTTATGGATTGTGAGGATTTGCGATTGCGGTAGATGTACTCAGTCGCAGCAGGGGGGCAGATTGGTATATGTGTCCCGTCAATGCAACCTATGATGTGTGGGAACTGGGCCTTCTGGTAAAAGTCCATCTTGGTCTTCTGCAGTTCTGCCTGTGTGCTGGGGAATTGGATATAGTGAGGCATCCTTTGCAACATGGCGTCCAGGAATGTTTTGAGAAAACGCGACAGGCAACTCTGTGAGACTCCACCTGCCGCAGCTATTACCCCTTGGTAACTGCCAGATGCCAGGAGGTGCAGGCAACAGAGTACCTGTACATGAGTAGGTATTGCGTGGGCCCTTGGTGTCTGGTGCTCGAGGAATGGGCGCAGGTCCCGTATCAGGTCCAGGATAGTGTTTGGGTGTAGCCTGTACCTCTCATGGATTTCAGCCTCTGTGAGTTGGAATAAGGTGATGCGCAATCTGTAGACGCGTTCCTGTCGTCTCCATATCCTTTGTGCTGCAGCTTGTATCCTTAACCGCCTTGCAATGACGTACAGGGCAGCCATTGTGTTCATGCTGATGCATTCTGGGGCTGTTTATATGCTGTGCACCTGGTTACCACCTGATTTGAGTCCATGGTAATGTGCGACTCTTAATTAGTGATTTCTTACCGATTCGGTAATAACGAATTTATGTACATATGTTTGCGATTTTTTTAATGATTCTTTATTTAGCGAGTCGTTAAATGGTGAGTCGGTGTAACATTTTCGCTAAATAAGGAATCGCTAATTGATTTCCGTTATTTTTAGCGATTACTTATTTTGCGATTCGGTGTTTCTGCTCCTACATTTCACATCCTTTTTTAGCGATCGGTAAAGCTGAAAATCTGCGATTTTCGGCGTTACCGATCGCTAATCGCCCACCTACATCGGGCCCCTGGTTCTTTCCAAGCCCATAATTCTAAGACACACACCACTCCCAAAATGTTAGGTATTTTCCCGCGCATTTGAGTCTGTGTTCACAGTCTTCTGGACCATCAATGTTTACATGCAGCTACCAGTTCACCGCACCATATCCAGAGCATGCCTCCGAACCTCACATGTCTAACCACAACTAATGCCCTAGCTGCGTTGGACTTTGACAAGAGTCCCCAGTAAACTGATGTAAGTCATAGGATAAGGATGTTTTAGAATGCCTTTTTAAATGTACTCTGATTTGCACAATGTGAGGATAGAAAATGCCCACCAGAGGCACCTAACCTGCTGTTTATCGTAACACATAGAATACTGACTTACATGATCGCTTAGGGTTATAGGGCCAACCCAGATCAGTGGCTCCTCTAACTTTGATTTTGTTTTCTGATGTTGTTGTTTTTACTTTTCTGTCTCTGCAGCCTCTAAGGTTTCTTGGTTGTGGTCAGGAGCTGCAGGTGGCAGGAGACATTCCCAGTGGTTTTGAAGTTTCTAGGCAGGTACTGTTTGTGAAATGTTCTGAACCCTAGATCCACTGGAGACCACCATAGTTCAGTGCCTCATCCTGGAGATAAGAGTGGATACAGAGTACCACGGAACACACTCACAGCACACTGGACTGGGGTGTATGGTCCCAGTTCAATGCTAGCCAAAGGAGGTCTACTGTTGAAGAGTGGCTCACAAATGATCCATTTCGAGTAGAGGGAGTGCAAGGTGCCAGCCCGCTCAAGGGTTTTGAGGGTGAGGTTGAATTCATATGTGATAAGTGTACTTACTGAACATAATTGCCTAATTTATCCATTAAATAATTTAACACAAAGCATTGTCCTTTTGTGTTAAAAGGGAGAGAGATGGAGATATTCATTCAGCAGCTGAATTGTACAAGGTGTAACTGGGAGTCTGAGATGGCCCCCATTTATTTTTGCACAAATGCTCATGCATGTGCATGCATGGGTGGCCAACTTTTAATGTTTTTGTAATAATGGCTTGCAAAAACCCTTCTAAATTGTCTGCTTATGCATCCGCATGCTTATGTATACAAAGGCAATGCAAGCGGTAGCCATCTTAAATTCAGCCCCTCAAATTCATTTCAAGATGGTGGCTTGTTCATGTCCATATTAATGACACAGGGCGTGTGCACGTGCTTTGTGCAACCCAGGGACACTTTGGTATTGCAGAAGGGGTCGCAGATGGATGTGTGGCCCCTTCTGTAACACTGATAGAGCTGGAGCACATGTAACACCAGCGATATCTTCAGAGGGCGTCCCTTCATTTGCACGGGGCATCGGGACTCACTTTGACTCTGCTCCTGCACCGTATTATGGACCTGGGCACAGAGGCAAACATGCCTTTAGGAGACGCACTGAATGTTCGCCACAAACAGGTAGCACACTGTCAGTGCGCCTGAGCGCAGCCTTCTGCAGGGGAGATCAGATATTCTCCTGCAGGTAGGTCGAGTCACTAACTGCAGCTGCCTGTTAGGGGATCTCTCTCCCCTCTACAAAGTGCAGTCAGGATGCTTCCTGCAAAGAAAAGCAGGAAGTGGCTTTGAAGCAGCCGCTCTGTATTTTCCTGAATGCGCTGCCCCCTTAGGGCAGCACATTTATCATAATAGGGTGCACTGTCCTTGTTTGTCCCCGGCACACCTGTTGAAAGGTGCGCTGTGGCACAAACAGGAAAGTGTGATCTATTTGTTACACACCCCCAGGTGCCTACCTTGGAATGGTTTTGAAAGACTGTTTCCCATATGGCTGGCACTTACAGTGCCCTTGCAGGATGCAGCCCACTGCAAGTGGCAACAAAGGCCTTGTAGCAGAGTCTGGGAATCTGCCTGGCCGTGGTAATCTATATAAACCAGCATTGGCATAGCCAATAGGTCTCGCCTTTGGGACTTTATAAGAGATTTTTAAAGAGATGTCCTTACCTGTACTTAGAGGTGTTGTTTAAGCGTTAACACATTTAATTCAGCGTCCTTAAACTTAGTTTGGCTCAGACGGAGTCAACAGAAGCCAATAACTTTGTATGCACAGGTAAATATGAGACAGGCAGTGGCACAATCTGAGAACGTTGCAAGGGTCGTCTTCAAGTCTAAGGTGGTAGTCTGTGTCATCCGTGACATTTCTAATTCAGTCTTGTAGGAAACGTAGATGTCTGCCAAGAGGGACATTTTCACACTGAGTAGCAAAGGTGACAGCACACAGCCCTGAGGTACTCCACTTGTGATGTGAGTTACTCTGAAGAGGTATAGGCTCAATCGAACATCATGGGTGTGAGCAGAATGGAACCAAATCAAAACAATGGTGTTCCACTGATGTTGGCCAATATATCCAGTCTTTTAATTAGTCTACATTTCAAGCCATTTGAAACTGAATTGTTTTGACAGTTTTATTCAACACCCTGGTGTCGGTTCTACTAATTATGTTCTAAATTATAACTATGCAATTGTTGAGGATATTTCTCATGAAGAATGGCGACATGGAGGTCCCTTTTCATGCCTTCAATAAACTGTGCCCCAAATGTAACATTTCAGTTTGACCCGAAGTCATCATTCTTCCCACTGCTAAAATGTAAATTCCTTCAAAGTGCCAGTCTTTAGAGAGATAAGCCTGACTTTTCGAAAACAAATAGTCATTTGCACTGTCTGTCCCTTTAAAGAACACATGCTCGCCAGTGCATTTCAGTTGGAAAAGGGAGCAAGTTTCCACAACTGCAACCCCAAAATATGGGTTTTACTCGAAAATGTTCTCACCGCCATGCATCTGTTATTGTATTGTATTGCAATTGCATTTATATGCACACCAAAGAAAACACACAACTTAGCGATATGAGACATGTCTTTTGTGACCCAGCCGAATCATGCTCTTTTTTCTGTTTTCAAAATTATTAGCATCTCTGAGCTATTGAATGCTTCGTTTAAAAAAAAATATTTATACATTGCATCTTCGTAGGCCGTCTGGCACGAATGTGGCCACATTAAACAGCCCTACATGTCACGTCAGTGTGAAAGCCTTCCCTCATAGCGAGATGAGACAGTTCCAACGCTAGCATTTGGTGAGGAGTATTCAAATCAGGGGAATGGAGCTAAGCGCTTTCTAATTTAAAAACATGTCATCAACACAGCTGCCCTCGGGTCTGATTTGCTCATCTGTAAATCGGAAGAGTTGAAACCCATCACCCGTCTACACCCGACGGTGATTTCCCGATGCCGTTTTCTATTGTTGCAGCTAGGTGAAAATTACTGATAAGTTTGCATTTAATGAGCATCATGCATGAACATGTGACTGGTTTCAAAGAGCAACGTGGTGAAAATTAAATGTGGTGAAAATAAAAGCTGTGTTAGCTACAAAGAATAGTCCTTACCGCTTCCGTCTACACCTAGTACTTTAAAATTCTCCTCCGTTAATATGCCATTAGGCAGTTAACCCACGTTTGTATAAGACGCCCGTGTGATGACAGACATGTGCGCGATGAAACTAAAAAGAGGACTAATTCTCTGTGATTTTAGTTACGCCATATATGTTCGGCCAGGGTGTTGTGAAAGGCTCTATATAGCATCAGAGTGAACAAGGTGCAGTCTGTGGCAGCACAGGGTGGGGAACAGCAGTTCTCCAGAGCAACGGGAGAGAAGGACTGAGCGACGGGCCGCAGGAGGTAACGTAGAGACCATCGAAACAGTAGATGGAATGCTAAAACGAAGAGGGGCCTAGGCTCCACAAGATTTATAGCCCTACATATAGAAACTACAGTTGGAACTTGTGTGGTGTGCTCTTACACAAAGGGAAAAGCGAAGATGCAATAAAATAGGGCGCCAAAGTTGAACTCCACTCACAGTGTAACACAAGCAGGAAAGAAATAAAAAAATAGTTCCCCAAACAACAGATAAACAGCCAAAGTGTAATGATACAGTACATGGTCCATGCTCCTATGGAATAAACAAAAGAGAAAAAGGAGGGACAAAGAGGGAGGACTGACCACTAGCAAGCAAGGATTTTTAAAGGACACTGAAACAAACAAATGAAAAGCAAGGGGTGGCTTTAAGCCCACAAGAGAAGTATACACTAAAGTATATACAAGAGGTCTTGAATGCTTGACCTAAAAATAGTAATATATTTTTTTTTTAAATACCCATTGACCCACCAATCCCTGGCACTGAAGGCGCCTGAATTATAAGTTGATGTGCACATTATGCACATGCAAAATGCCATCACTGACAGTGGCTGAAGGGGGTTGACCCATTATCCCACATTGTACGCTGCGTTGGGAAGAAGCAAAATGTGAATGAAAATACAACAGTCCAATAAATGAAGAGGGCAGACTGAAATCCCATGTATGTATATATGAATGTATGTCTGTATGTAAAAAAAAAGTTCTTGGCTATGGTCAGATGTAAAAAAGAGCAAATCATCGTAGTTAAACTGCTCTACAGCACAACTCTACACATGTGCTGCATAAACAGCACTGATTTACTAGTAGCCTGTATTCCAGAATCTAGGTAGCGACCTGGAAGAACAAGCTATTTGTGAAAAGCTGGAAGTTTTTCATCACCTCATGTGCAGTCATGTGATGTGGTAAAAGCAACTTTTCAACGCTTGCTCATTTCTTTTTTGACACTTAGGCACTTCCTCTTGGTAGGCTCCCCATTCCTGGGGGGAGGAGGGTTGCCGGCTCCAACATCATTGTCACCGCTTTCCCCTCCATACCTGGCTCGCTGGACCTAAACTTCACAGTGACCTTAGGAGCAGTGGGTATTGGCACCGTGACCCCTTAATGCTCCAGTTGCTATCCTGGCTTCCCAGCTGGCAAGATGATAAACACATGACTTTTAAAGCCAGACCTCGAATGTACACAAGGCCCTTTTGTGAATCGGGGACCTGAACGTTTTATAAGTTCTGTGCAAGGAATACATTTGCACCATGTTAGTGAATATGTTTGTGATATATTCCTGATGAAACTAGCTGGGCCTTTATCGTACTTGATGATGTGGTTATTTACTTTGACATGACAGGAAACCCTCACATAGTCACAAGTGTCTTTGTTCTTGTAAATTCACAAGACTGTGGAAAGGGTTTTGGCCTTGTGACATTTGGTGACACAGAGTTCTTGGGAGATGTTTTTCTGGGATGATGTAATTGGCTGGTGAAAAGGCACCTTCCTATCGTACCACAGTTTATTGTTTAAACCAAGGCACACGTCGCAGAGCCAAGTAAGCACCAGTTATTATTATATGCCCCTTACCCTACTTATTTTCACATCACAGACCTGACAACTCCCAGGGTGCCACCGTGTGTCACTCCACATCAGGTCCCTTCACACAGTTACCCTTTGAGGAGTGAAATCCACACAGAGGACCAAAAGGTCGGCTTCAAACCGCTACATATGGTGGGTTTCCAGCTCCTGTTTGGAACCTCAGCACAGCCGATGTTCATTTCGGGGTGTGATAATATCCCAGGACATTGGTGGCAGACTAGGAAGCTTTTTGTGGAGGAATTGTGGGGGTAAAATTGCCAAACAAGCAGTTCTCGGCCAAAAGGCGGGCCCTCTATCGCCCCACCCCTTCCTCATAAGGTGAAAAGTGTTTATGTGTTAACAGGTCTGACGTCACTATTGTTTTTGTAATTATTACAGCTGTTGTAACCATTTCTTGTTGCCTTGCCTCTTTAGATGTTTTGCCTATAACATTAGCAGGTTCTCTTTTCTCCACAGTCTGGCACGGAGAGATGTTCCTGCTATGACATGTCGAATATCGTGTGGGCAGAAGGTGTGCAGTTCCTAAGGGGCAAAAAAAAGGGGGGGGGAGGACGGGGGGACACGTCGGTAATGGCGGATGTGGATAGGTGCTGCAGGGAGCAAGGGAGATAATGCTCGACCAGGGATAGCTCCAATTAGGAGCAAGGGCCCTCACACACCCCGAAGGGTGTCATGCTTCATCATAGGGCAGCTCCTCGTTGGGCCGGCGCTGCAATGCCCAACGGGCCCCGCGAGGGGGCTCTTTGCTGGAGGTCTTCTCGGTTTTGCCGTCGTGAAGCTAGATGATATTATGTGAGGGCGAACCTATGTGAAGGGAGTAGATGGGAGAATGTGCAGGTGTGGTTTAAAAATGGCTCCTAGATACTCCAAGGGGAATTTATTTGCGTAGTGTCTGGCCCATGGATAAAAACGGACTGTAAAAGTCGTGAACTGAGAGGGGGAATTAGATCTGTGTCAGTTCTAGTGAGTTGTGCAAAAGGGTCGACATGTTTCTTGCCTGTCAAAAAGTCCAACTGGATCTCGGCAATTCTTCAGGACCTATGAACCTCGTCTACTCTCAAAGAGGGCGGCAAATAATATCAGACCCATTTCCGGAAGGTATAATTGTACCTCACTTTTGATTTATTATTATTATTATTCTCACACACCAGGACGACAACAGTATCCTGACATCCCCTTATGTTCGGGGCCTGTGTGCTGGACCTATCGAGCCCCCTGTCCCTCCCTGTGAGATTTTACATGTCGAATATCTTGCAAGACACTAAAGTGAGCTGTATGATATGCAGTGCTTACTACAAGAAGAACTCAGTTATGTACAGAAACCAAAAACACAAGTGTGGTATGAACTGCCCTTTCGTATATATGTTCCTTTAAGTAGCTTCCCTTACTTAGTGAGCTATATAGAATGTTTGTTTAAGTCTTGCTGGCAGAGATTGATCCCAGTCTGACATGCGCAGTGGGTTCCTTATTCCTACCTTAAATAAGACCTTTCTCACATCTGAAATAATTGGGAGTCTTCATTCCTTGAGGCATCTAGCGGATTACTAACACAATTTATTATAACTAAACACACCAATACAAAAATCGAGGAAAACACACAAAAGGCATTAAAGCACATATTTTAAATATAAATGCGATAGATCCATTGTGGGTTTTGGCAGTGCATTTATCAGTGCATCTGCAGTGGTCAGTTTTAGGATTATTACCTTGTCCTTTATGAAGAACAGCTGCAAGTTCCCCCAGGCATTCTGGGACTTGAAGTATTCATTATATTCTTTTCAATGTTATTAATGCAAATAGGAGGGGTGGTCCACGGACTTTCAGTATTCTTTGAAAATAGTTTTTTAGTGTAAATCCCTGAAACACAGCTCAGTGCTCTTACTCTGTTTCCCACCTGCTGTGGCTACAGTAGAAGGTCTAAGGGCCTGTTTACAAGCGGCCTGTTGTTGGATGCGATACTTATGGCACATGATAAATTCTGACTGTTAGATTATCAGAATTTATAGGTGTGATCATTATAGCCTATTATGAGGTTAGCCTGCAAAATTGGTGCACAACGAGTTTTTGTCCCCCACTGCACCAAAATACTCATGCCCCGATTGTGATGTGGTTAGCTGTTGAACTCATCTTTCCAGTGTTCTTGCTTCATTACACAGATCATTACCAGGATTTTTCACCTATGAAACTCAAGAGGTTTACCTGCTGAAACTTAATTTGAGGGTGCATACTTTATTGCACGTAGTCATTTCTTGGAGCGAAAAACACTGCAGCACTTATAATCGCAATCCCTGAGTAAACAGGTGTTTGCAAAGGAATCACAATTCGCCAAGGCACTTGAAATCAGCCTATGTTCTGACTCAAACTTAACTCCATCCTGGTTGTAGCTCGGAAGCTGCACCGATGGCCACATGGGAAGACAACGAGACTACAGCTGACTCTAATGGGGATGCAGGACTTCTGTTCTCAGACCTCGCGTCCACCTTTGCTCCTGTTGCTAACTCTATATCGTCACAGAAACTTGAAAGCATAGGGGAAAGGGCGTTCCCAAACAGGACTGCTTCTTCCCTTTCTCCTCAACACCATTCTCCTCCATGACCAATACTCTGCCTTCCCCCATCTCCTCCTTAATGTTCATCTTTGCCCCCCTTCAACATCAACAGCTAGATGTATTCGCATGCAAATCATACTACATTTTTAAAATGCATTGGGCATTGATTACTGTGCCGCAGGAAAGTGCTTCAAAATGATTGGCCACAGAGGGGCAACCGAACTACCTCAAACCGAACATATTGAAACATGAGTGCCTGATTTAAAGTTTGACAGACAGTTACTCCGTCGCAAATGTGACGGACATCCCATCCCCCTTATTGCGAGTGACATAGGATATGATGCACTTGTAATGAGGCAAACAGGATATTTGTCACATTTGTGACTGAGTTATCCCTCCACCAAACTCTAAATCTGGCCTTCACATACAAGCATGTGTGAAATGAACCAACTAGCATCTGTCACATTTGGCCAAAAGAACGCGGCCCTCTACTAAACTCCTTAAGTCATATAAGTAATTTACCAGTACATCTAGACGCTAGTCTCTCCCTTCTTGCACAAGTTAATCAAGTTCCATAATGCAATTCCAACTTGAAATGTCCCTTGTGTAGTTTTCCCTCAAATGGTAGAGCCCCAATTTCTATAGCTCTTATCTTGTTTAGATGATGCCTTGGTGTGGCTCTCTGTGTGATGGCTACAGAGAATCTAAAACTCACCTACCTCCTTCATTGAGATATCCAAACTGGCATTTCAACAGCCGTTCAATGACAACATTGGCTGCTTGTTGCTCGGCGAATGACATGTAATGCAATGAGCATCACACATTGAGATAGTGACTGCACTGGGCAACTCTTTCTCCAGCTAAAACCCTGGACCTGTTGCCATATTAGACCACTACGATCCTCTATTGAAAAAGGTTTTTACGACCAGAGACTTCTTCACAGTTCAGCCGGCTGAGAAGCGGAACTCAATTGCAGCCAGAATAAGAACATTTACAAAAAATATGACATCTGGAGAGCATTAATACCTGGTTCTTTCCACTCACATAATTCTAAGAGACGGTGTGTGTCTTAGAATTATGTGAGTGGAAAGAACCAGGTATTTAGTCTCTCCAGATGTCATATTTTTGGTACATTTTCTTATTCTGGTAGCAATTGAGTGGGGTACTGCCAAAAGGGTAGGTATCTTCACGCGCCCCTGAGTCTGTGTTCACAGTCTTCTGCCCCATCAATGTTTACATACAGCTACCAGTTCACCGCACCATGTCCAGAGCATGTCTCCGAACCTCACATGTCTTACTTAACACTTCCCATGTAGGCTTAACTACAACCAATGCCCTAGCTGCTTTGCACTTTGACAAGAGCACCCAGTAACCCAATGTAAATCAAAGCATAAGGATGTATTAGAATGCCTTCCTAAATGCATACCGATTTGCACAATGTGAGGATAGAAAAGGCCCACCAGAGAACCTAACCTGCTCATTGTAACACCTACAATACTGACTTACACGCGTGGCATCTTTAACGTTGATTTGGCTCTCAAATGTTGTTGGTTTTTTTGCCTCTGCAGCCTCTAAGGTTTCTTGGTTGTGGTCGGGAGCTGCTGGTGCAGGGAATATCCCCAGTGGTTTTGAAGTTTTTTGGCAGGTACTGTTTGTAAATGTTGTGAACACTAGACCCACTTGAGACCATAATGGTTCTGTGGCTCAACCTAGAGGTCAGGGGTGGATACAGTGTACCATGGAACACACTTACAGCACACTGGACTAGGGTGTCTGGTCCCCATCCATTCCTAACCTAAAGTGGTTTACTGTAGAAGAGTGGTCCACAAAAGATCAATTTCGAATAGAGGGAGTGCAGAGCCCCAGCCCCTTGAGCCCTCTGAGGGTGAGATTGAATTGACATGTGATACGTATGTTTACGGAACATAGTTTACTAATTTAGTCCATGAAATAATTTAACAAAAATCATTGTCCCTTAGTGTTAAAAGGGAGAGAGAGGCAGATATTCATTCAGGGGCTAAATTGCATAAGGTGTAACAGGGATTCCGATTTGGCTCCATGTGCATGTGCACACAGTCATGCATGTGCATGCACAGGTGGCCATCTCTGGATGGTTTTTGTAATAAGGGTTTGCAAAAACTATTCATTAATGGCTGCCCATGCATCCACATGCTAATGCATACAAAGGAAGCGCAAAGAGGCAGCTCTCTTGAATTTAGCTTTTCAAAATAATTCCAAGATGGCGGCCCGTTTATGTACGTCTTAATGACCAGGCGCCTATCTTGGAATGTTACTGAAAGGCTGTTTTCAAGGTAGCTGCCACTTGGAGTGCCTGTGCAGGATGTAGCCCGCTGCAAGTGGCAACAAGGGTCTTTTAGCAGTTTCTGAGAAGTTGCCTGGCCCTCGAAATATATAAACAAGTTATAATGGTTATTGAAAAAATACACATTGGCCCACCTGTACCTTGCACTGAAGGCGACCACTTTGCAAGCTGATGTGCACATTTTGCACATGCAGAATGCCATCGCTCACAGTGAGAGGAGCCAATGGTAGAAGACGGTTGACCCATTTCCTCAGGTTGTATGCTATGGTAGGTAGAAGCAAAATGTGAATAAATATACACCAGTCCAATGGCTGAAGAGAGCAGACTGAAATTCCTTGTATTTATCTGAATGGCTGGTTGCATGCATGTATATAACCAAAAGGTCTTGGCTACGGCCAGACCTAAAAATAGAGCAATTGAACGTAGTAGAGCTGCTTCTACAGCTCAACATGTGATGTAGAATAAACAGCACTGATTTACCAGAGGCCTGTAATCCAGAATCTAGGTTGTGACCTGGAATAACAAAGTATTTGTGAAAAGGTGCTTGCCTCTCTTCATCACATGTACAGTCATGTGAGCAGCTCTTTAACCCTTGCTCCTTTCTGGTTTTGACACTTTGGCTCTTCCTCTTGGTAGCCTCACCATTCCTGGGGGAGGAGGGTTGCCAGCTGAAACGTGATTGGCACAGCTTTCCCCCTCCATACCTGGCTCTGCTGGACCTAAACTTCACAGTGACCATAGGATTGGCGGATATTAGCACCCTGACCCCTTATCAGCTGGCAAGATGGTAGCCAGATGCCCTTTAAAGGCGGCCCTTCTGTGAATCGGGGACCTGCATATTCTATAAGTTCTGTACAAGAATACATTTGCATGTTAGTGCATATGTTTGTCATTTTTCCCTGATGATGCCAGCCGTGCCTGTGTTGTACCTGATACTGTAGCTATTTACACCCACATGACAGGAAACACTCTCATAGTCACAAGCGTCTTTGCTCGTGTAAATCCACAAGACTCTGGCCCTTGTGCTTTCTGCTGACTCACAGTTACTGAGAGGTGTTTTTCTGGGATGATGTAATTGGTGTTCAATTCCTCGTGGCTGGCTGGAAGGGCACATTCCTACTGTGCCAAAGTTCATTGTTGAAACCAAGGCACACTCGTTGCAGGGGCAATCGAGTGTCATGTTTGTTATTATCATGTGCCCTTTTCCCTACTTATTTTCACGTGACAGGCCTGCCAACTCACAGGGATGCCACCGTGTGTCACACCATATCAGGTCCCTTCACGCGGTCACCTGCTGAGGAGTGCATGTCACAGAGAGGGTCAAAAGGTGGAGTGGAAAGCCCTACACAGAGTGGGGTTCCAGCTCCTGTTTGGAGTCCCTGCACAGCCAGTGTTCATTACAGGGTATCAAAACACCCTAGGACATTGGTGGCAGACTGAGAAGTTTTTTTGGGGGGTGTCGGGGGAGTAGAAAAGCCACACAAGCAGTTCTCGGTTCAAAGGTCGCTCCTCTATGCCCCGCCCCCCTCCTCATTCGGTGAAAATGTTTATAAATTGGCATCTCTGACATCATCATTGTTATTTTAATTATTACTGGTGTTGTAACAATTTCTTTTTTCCTTTTTTTAAATGTTTTGTCTATGACATTGGCAGGTTAATGTTTTCCCTTATAGTATTGCAGGGGGAGAGATTCCTGGCATGACAACACAATGCGTCAAGTCTCAGGCAGGAATCTAGGGTGCGCTGTATAATGTGCACTGTTTATTACAAGAAGAAAAACTCAGTTTTGCACAGAAACCAAAAACAAAAGTCATTACAGATAAGCACACCAATAAAAACAATCTAGGAAAACACACAAGGGTTTTAAAGCCCATATTTTAAATATATAATGGGACAGATCGCTCATTGCAGGTTTTGCAGCACATCTGCAGTTTCAGGATTATTACCTTGTCCTTTATGAAACCGCGCTGCAAGTTTTGCAGGCATTCTGGTAATTGTACTGTTCAATATATTCTATTTAATGATGTCAAAGAAAAAAGGAGGGGTGCTCCACGGTCTTTAAATATTATTTGCAAATAGTTTTTTAGTGTAAAAATCTTTTAATTCCACTGATATTTAATAAACTGCTCACACCCTGCAGTCATCCCAGGGCCCCCTGCAGTGCTTGGTCTCAGAACATACGCCGTAGCTGGCAGCTTCACTTGGCACCCAGCATGTACTTTGTGTACTTTTATCTAGTTGTATGTAGTTTTCTTTCAAAGGAGTTGTATGTGGTTTTATTTGAAAGGATGCACAACATTTTCCCAAAGTTCTTACACAATTAGTCGGTGTAAAAAATCTGCAAGCTACTCCGTCGGGCACAATATCCTATGTTTTCAAACCCACTGCTAGAACATTTGAATACTTGAACTTGGGGCGCAAGGTGAAGAGGGTAGTAGGAACTACATTCAATTTTACTAATAAAGCTATACTTCAGCAGTACACTGCTGACCACTGTTTATTTATTTGAAGTGCTATGTGGGCGGAATGCCTGCAGCCGAGATACTTGTGCACCCTGCAGGACACAGACTCTCCTCTACCGTTCATCTTTCCCTGCCCAATAAAAAGAGTACCTTTGAATTGAGTAATGGCGAGCAGGCCTGGGCGTAAAATTCTGCTCTGCTCGCGGAGTTTGCTGAGTTTTTCCCACTCCGTGCTCCGCGTACAGCGCGAAGATCTGAAAAACTCGGAGCTGAGTTTTTCCACTCTTGTGGCTCCCCAACGTTAAGTTGGCAAGCGCGAGCGAGGAAAATCCAGCACTAGACCACCTCCCGGTGAGTTTCCCAATGTGGGCAGTTGTGGCAGGTCGCTACCGCTCACGTTGAGAAACCTGACGCTTATGTTGAGGAAGCTGCAGCTCCAGTAGAACATCTACTCGAGCAACAGAAAGAAGCTGCGCCCTCCTGTGTGTGGTGTAGTTCAAGCTGATTTAACAGCGCGGGACAAACTGCCGGCGCTAAAAATCAGCGCGAGCTGCGTGACTTACCTCACTCCGCCGCTTGCGGAACTCTGCAGAGCGCGGCAGAGGTTCTTTTTATAAGGAACTCCGCACAGGCCTAATGACGAGCAGATATTTAAGCCCCAAGAGACAATTACGTTTGTGGCATGTCCTACAGTAATGGTCAATCGCTATTACATTGTACCGGCACACTCATATGTTGTGCATGTTGGGATGAAGATTGTCACCTCACCAGTCTATTTTTGGGAGTTGCTCAGTGTCAGTCATCAATGAATCTCTCGTTGTAGCATTTGCCACATTATGCAATTTTGGTGCCTTGAGATGATCTTCATCAGCTACTGGCCGCTGCCAGTAGAGGACACGTGCTGAACAGAAGAGCACTGAAGGAGGTGTTAACAGAAAGGTAACAGGTCAGTGCAGGACTAGAGCTGGGACAGGCCATGTTCCAGTCCCGTTAGTTATTCTTGTGCCAGGACCCGGGTCCAGTGGCCAGTTTCTCTGAATCAAACTGCGTCCTATTATGCAACGTGCCGACACTGTTGCATGTGCAACCAGGTCTTTAAGTGGGTCAGGTCCTGTCGATGCTCAACACCAGCAGTTCTAAAAACGCAGGTGCTGAAACGGGTCCCTATCGGGCTCTCCAATTTTGCACTCACCATCGGAGTGAAAAAAAAAGTCTTTTAACGTGGCCGCCGTACCACCCTTCACAGGCCTTTGATGTAACTTCAAAGACACTCGTTATAGTTATTTCACAGTCTCATTATTTCAAAACTGAAGAATTTTCAACGTTGTATACAACAATGTCATGGTTGTTTATCTAATGCAACTAAAAACCGTTCTCAAAGCCAATAGTCCTGCCTTTTTCCGGGATATGTCAGTAGTTGTATAGTATCTGGATGCAGAAACAGAGAGAGGCAGTGAAATACCAGTTGGGCGGCACACCATGCTAAGCACAGAATTTTAGCTAACGTGTTTAAGCAGCACTGTTAATTACATAGGCCATGCCCCATTGAGAGTCCTCCCAGTTTTTTCATCTCACTTAAAGCCCTCCGTACAGCAGTTTTGGCACATTGAGTTCATTCAATGCTGAACAGAACGACACCCTAAAGATAGGCTAGTGGGATTGGGGGCCTCTTTCCTCCCTCTCAAGGTACCCTAGACATATGGCGCCTCATTTCATGAATTCCTTTTTAGGTCGAGCCTGGGCAGCGCATGCGCTGCTCTGCGAGGAATGCTGTATTGAGGTATGGAATAGAAGCTCTGCCCATTTCCCGCCCATCTTTTCAATTGGCTCCTGTTACTGTCCTTTCTGAATGGTTGCTTTGGATTCGTTGTGCTAGTTGTGACCTGGCTGTAAGTGTCAGCAATAAACGGAAACCCAGCTGGATACAGCCACATCTCTTTACACACTCAGCAGACCATCGGGGGAAACAAAGATACAACTCGGAATTTCACCTCACAAGTTAGTCAACATGTTAAGTGCTTCACTTTCTTAAGAATTATTTGTTTGTAAACTATGTAGGTGTATGTTATTACAACAATATTGACTTTGTATTGCATGCAAAAAAAACTGAGTTCCTATTTGGACCTACATTTTTGGTGTTAATTACTACCCATCTCAATGGTACCCAATGTATAAAGGCAGGGCCACTGGAATGATGCGGCGGGGAGGGCAAATTATGTGGCAGGAAAGAGTAAATTATGCATCAAGAAAGGGCAAATTATGCTGCATTATGCGGCACATTTTGGGATAATATTACTCCATTAATTTGTCATTTTAAAACTTGTTAACACTGTCTATGCATTAGTTGCAACTCATTAGTACCAGTTTAACATTCAAGCACAGCAATAAAATACAGAAAGGTGACTAGTCAACCTTTGCAAAGGGCCTTCCACTGCATTGCAGCACGTGTCGCTGTGTTTTTATTAGCTTTTGAACTGTTTGAGCTAGAAACAATTTTTTTTGTTAAAATCTGCAAATTATGCAGCAGATGATGGATTGTGTGGCTGATGCGGCAAATCTATAACTATGCAAAATTAGCTGCTGCTGCACAATCGGATAATTACATTGGGCCTGTTAAAGGGCACTTGTTGACACCCCATTTCACGTGTTTACTTGTTTCCAGCACAGGATTTCTAGGTAAGAAATCAGAGCACCTAAAAAAAATGATTGGTAAAAGGAAGTCGAAAAGTAGAATATTTCTGTCCCAGTGGCATAGAGTTTTTTGATAACCTTATATTTAATGAGCTTTAAAACGGGAAAACGGGTGCTTTTCAAATTTCAGGTAGCTGTCTGCAGCAGGCAAATAACTCACTGAGCCATTTTACCAGGACTGGAACATGTGACTTGCAGGTTACACAATCACATCTGCAATAAATGCATTGACTAATTGAGCTATCTTAGCTGCATACAGACTTACACAGAGCTCTGCAGCATGTGCATTAACACTCTAAGCTATTTGGTATTGACTCAGACCTGTGATCAGCAGGTTGCCGCAGATCTCTGCAACAACTGCATGCACTTGAGGGCAGTCTCTGTTTTTCATGCCTCCCTCCCCCGCAGTTTTGGGGTTCCTTAAGCATATGTTTTCCTTTCTCCCTTGCATTACAGCATGTGCCTGTCAGGCACACCCAGTGTGCAGGATTCACGTTTGGCGTTTGTGCCACCTTGATTTTGATTTATTGATCGATTTATTTTTAGATTTGTAAAGCGCAACGAATGCCCGGAGGAGTACTGGTGCTAAGAGACAAGATTCATTGACAAGCTACCATTTCTAATGACAAAGCCAGGCTTTCAAAGACTTTGTGTAGGAGAGTAGGATCTGCCTCTTATGTTGCCCCCACTTTTTTTCTGATGTTTACACTGGTTTCTGGCTATAGTCAGGCTGGGACCCTGCTAATCCGGGCCCCAGCCTCTCTGTTCTCTCTAAACGATTTGGAGTGCACTCTAGGTGCACTAGTGATTGGATACTGTGGCACCTTATGAGTCCCTGATATGGGACCTTAGGTACCAAGGGCATAGGTACTTCACAGGCCTACCAGGGGCTGCAGCATGTATTATGCCACCCCTGGGAAGCAGACTAAATCTGACACCACATGCCTGCTACTGCAGCCTGAGTGAGGAAGTGCTAGCACCCCTCACTGAGATATAGGTTCCCTATATCTCTCCTACACACACATATAACCCTATCAGTCACCCCTAAGGCAGGCCCTATCAATCCTGAGGGCAGGGTGCTTGGCTTATATGTGAGGGGGTGCCTCTGCCTGAGCAGGGCCCCTCTGCAGCTCTCAGAGTCCATTCTCTGGTGCTGTTTGTGGATGCGGTTAAACCATATACTTTTAAGTGCATTATATCCTCGCGGTAAAATGCTAACTTTGGAATGGCTGCATCGAAACATGTCGTGTTTGGTGTCAAACATCTTGGAATACTACTCCCCCCGCCAGTCCTGGCGGCGGGGGTAGCATTCCACCCTTCTAGAGGGATAGACATGTACCTACTGTGGAAACGCGGTAGAATCCTGCAGAGCCCTGGCATCACAAAATGGATGCCACCAGTCACAGACACTGGGCTGCCCTCCTGCTGATGACCAACACTCGCAGCGGAGGAAGCCCAACAATAGATATCCTGTCCCAAGGGGGTGTGACCACCTCCCAGACAGGGTTTAGTGTATTGGGGCTGGGTGGGTGCACTCTTAGAGTGCTTTGAAGTCCTGCACTGGGGGAGCAGAAGGCTCCTCTATGCCAGTTCAAACCGGCTCAGGGGCTACCTGTCCATGCTCTGGCGCGAAACTGGACAAAGGGAAGTGGGTGTAGCCGCCCACTCCCTTGACCCTCCCATAGGTAGGGTCATAGAGCTAGTCCCTCCCCTTCTTTTAGTATAAGAGGGGGAACCTGTGCATTGCACCCTAGATTTCCCTGGACGACGCTCTACAAGAAGAATCCCGGACCTTCGACATTCCACTACCTTTGGAAGACTGAAGAATCTCCCTTGGAGTCAAGGAGTGACTCCCCTGCTTGGCAGGCACCTAAAACTACAAACGACGGTCGCAAACTATGCCGCTCCCGCCGGAGTCCGAAGTCCCTGCAGCCCAAGAAGTGGATTTCCTGACTTATCAAAGGCCATCGTGAGTCCCCAGCGAAGCTGAGGCCAATGGACCCCAAGAGTAATGAGGAACCGTGACCCCTGGGTACCGTGCACTATTGTCAAGTGCAACCCCTTCACAATGTTCCACGAACTTGTGCTTTGGACCACGTGTGGTCCCAGCCTCCAGCAGGAATTCCTCCTAAGATCAGAGGCCTACCACGTCCCGAGTGACCGTGGGCCCCTGTGAGAGAATCCTCCCGAGGCGTCTTTGCGATCCCTTGCCAGCCGGCTTGCGGGTCCCCAGAAGACTTTCCAAAGAAACCAAAGGGCTCCTCTGGTTGCTCCAGGCCTGCCCTGACTTACCCTCGCTGGGTGAGTTCCACAGACCTTGCTGGTCTGCGCCATTGTCTCTTCACACTTTCCCCAAGACTTGCTGTTACCAAGGCTTGTTGGCTCCGATCGAGTTGTCGACACCGCAGTAAGCCGCAGACATTGTGGGGCCCGCTGAATCCAGCTCCTGGTTGTCAACGACGCCTCCTGGACCTCGTGGCTGAAGAGTCAAGGCAACCACGGATGACCTGAATCTTGCGACGACGGTGGGCATCCATCTTCCTTGCCCCGAGTCATTGCCAAGTGACTTTGAACACTGTCCCCTCTGCTTTCAGGTCTTCCATCTTCCGAATCCAGGCTTGGATTCCTCCGGACACTTCTCCTGTCGCCGCAAGTAGCAAGTCTTCACTGGCTCCCATTGAAAACGACGCCGCGACCCGACACCAAAGAACACCTATGCACCCGGCTCCCCTGGGTGAGGTAACTTCAGCACTTCGGTGCTCCTGTGGGTGTGGGCCCTAGAACTACTTACCCTGTAAGTGACTTGCTTGTAGCTTCCCTCGAAGTGTCCTAAAACTATCGCACTGACTCGTACCTGGTTCGCGTCTGTGTTAGACACACCGCGTCCAACTCCCTTGCAATACCATCTGTAACCGCGTCCTTCGACTCGTACAAGGACCGATCGGTGTGTTCGCCTCGAACACGCAAGGGACCTTTAACATTGATATTTCAATCGCGTCTGAGTGCATAGACTCGTACAGGATTCGCATCGGTGCCAGGTCACCGCGTCCGTCCCCTGTGGGTCTCCTGCAACTACCTGGGGTGGTTCTTGGGGGTCCCTCGATTCTAGATGCCCTAGACCTAGGTCTAGCAAACTAAGATTGTAACATTCAATTGTGCTAAACTTATCCTGATAATATTTGACTTGTACATATGTTCCTGACCTCTAATCTCATAAAGAGATTAGTAGAGAGTGTTTATTAATAAATACATATATATTTGATATATATACCTGTGTGGTGTCTTTTCATTTGGTGATTCAAGAGATTGTGTGGTAAAACAAGCTGCTTTGCATTCCTTCAAGACTTAGCCTGAAGGCTGCTCTCCACAGCTACCACTAGGATAGCTTTCTATAAAGGTTGTCTTAAACCTATCTACCATAAGAGTCGAATTGTTCTGGTGCAAGGTGTCCACTTTAATTAGTGAACAGCATATACCAGGCCAACTTCTCACATTGGTGGGCAGCGTGTGGGATTCCAGCTTGCTATTTTTTTATCAGAAAATCTCTATTTGAATTACTAACTGAAAACCACTATAGGTACTTAAGGTACATATAAAGTCAAGCTTAGTATCAATAAGTTCTACTGAACTTAGAGCTGTGTGCCAAGGGATAGCACACCCTTTCTACAGCTCAAGCTAGTATCAGTAGGCCACAAACTAGTGTAGGTAGTACAACACTGCACAACACTAGAATGTCCTTAAAGGGTGGAACCAGTGGACCCACTCAGCCTCAGTATAAGGACATGGCTTTCTCTGACTTGAGAGCCATGTGTGTTGAAAGACACCTGAGACTAGGACAGAGTCCCTCAACCCTGCACCTGATAGATCTGCTGACAGCAGATGATCTTAGATTGGCTCTAGGAGCTAATGGGTCTGAATCAGTGGGTGGGTCAATTACAGTATCTGGGTCAGACGATGAAAATCCGAATGACCAGGACTCTGTGATTGAAGGGCCAGGTCTCAAGGGGCCTTAAAAGGACAGAGGATGTCTCCCTAAGAGAACTGACAGAGTGGATGAGAGGCATAGGTCCCCTTCCAGGGAGTCTGAGCACTCTTATCACTCTGGCAGAGAATTTGTCCACCAGAGGAACTCATACTTTCCCATAAGAGAGACCTCCTCTGAAAGAATGTGCAAACTGCTGCAGTATGAGGAAGCAAGAGTTGCCCTCAGAACCAAGCAGTTGGCACTGGATAGAGAAGCCCTGGAGATCCAGAGAGCTTCTCGACGAGAGGGGTTAGAACCCCTTGGTGGCAGCAACAGTGTCCCTAGAGGCAGAGAATCTATTCCAGACCATAGGAACCTGAGCAAGGTTGTTCCTCCCTACCAGAGTGGGGATGATATCCACAAGTGGATAACTGCTATGGAGAGGGCCTGTAGAGTACAGCAGGTCCCCCAGAAGCAGTGGGCAGCAATCTTGTGGCTCTCCTTTTCAGATAAAGGTAGAGACAAGCTCCTCACTGTTAGAGAAGAGGATGCTGATGATTATGAAGTCCTGAAGAGTGCACTGATAGATGGGTTTGGCTTAACCACTGAGCAGTACAGGTTGAAGTTCAGAGACACCCAGAAGGCACAGACTCAGGACTGGACTGGACTTCCACCGCAAGATCACCGACATACACAACAGCTTCGACGCACAAACAACGCACCCTACCGCCGAACCAATGCCCGCCACCACCACCCTCTGCAACTGGACCCCGATCAACACCGAAGACACCACCCGCACGATGAACTCCATCCACTCCGGATCACCAACCGACCCCTGCCCACACCACATCTTCAACAAAGCCGACGCCACCATCGCACCCCATCTCCGGGACATCATCAACTCCTCCTTCCACACCGCCACCTTCCCGGAGAGCTGGAAGCACGCCGAGCTTACCGCCCTCCTGAAGAAACCAACGGCGGACCCCACCGACCTCAAGAACTACCGCCCCATCTCGCTCCTTCCGTTTCCGGCCAAAGTCATCGAGAAGACCGTCAACAGACAGCTTGCCGCCTTCCTCGAGACGAATGGATCCTCGACCCCTCGCAGTCCGGGTTTCGGGCCAACCACAGCACCGAGACCGCCCTTATCGCAGCCACCGACGACATCAGAACCCTAACCGACAACGGGGAAACAGCTGCCCTCATCCTCCTGGACCTCTCCGCGGCGTTCGACACCGTCTGCCACCGCACCCTAGTGAAGCGCCTCAGCAACATCGGAATCCGAGAGAAAGCACTGGAATGGATCATCTCGTTCCTCGCCGGAAGAACCCAGAGAGTCCGCCTCTCCCCGTTCAGATCCGAAGCCACCGAAGTCATCTGCGGCGTTCCACAAGGATCCTCACTCAGCCCGACCCTCTTCAACGTCTACATGAGCCCCTCGCAGCCATCGCACGCCGACACAACCTCAACATCATCTCCTACGCCGACGACACCCAGCTGATCCTCTCCCTCACCAACGACCCCACCACCGCCAGAGCCAACCTGCACGACGGGATGAGAGACGTCGCCGACTGGATGAGGAACAGCCGCCTTAAACTGAACTCAGACAAGACGGAAGTCCTCATCCTGGGCTCATCACCCTCCGCCTGGGACGACTCCTGGTGGCCCCCGGCCCTGGGCACCGCACCCAAGCCAACGGACCACGCACGCAACCTGGGCTTTATCCTGGACTCCTCCCTATCGATGACCAGACAAGTCAACGCCGTCTCATCTTCATGCTTCAACACCCTGCGCATGCTCCGCAAGATCTTCAGATGGATCCCCACTGAAACCAGGAAGACCGTCACCCAGGCACTCGTCACCAGCCGACTGGACTATGGGAACACCCTCTACGCCGGAACCACAGCCAAACTTCAAAAGAGACTCCAGCGCATCCAGAACGCCTCCGCACGACTCATCCTGGACATCCCCCGACACAGCCACATCACCGTACACCTGAAAGACCTGCACTGGCTCCCCGTCAGCAAGAGAATCACGTTCAGACTCCTCACCCACGCACACAAGGCCCTCCACGACCTGGGCCCAAAGTACCTCAACGACCGCATGTCCTTCTACACGCCCACACGCCAGCTACGATCAACCAGCCACGCCCTCGCCACCGTACCACGCATCCGCAGAACCACCGCCGGAGGAAGATCCTTCTCCTACCTGGCGGCCAAGACCTGGAACTCCCTCCCCACTCACCTTCGGCGAACCCAGGACCATCTCGCCTTCAGGAAGCAGCTCAAGACCTGGCTGTTCGAGCAGTAACTTACCCCCTCCCCCAGCGCCTTGAGACCCTCCCGGGTGAGTAGCGCGCTCTATAAATGCCGTGATTGATTGATTGATTGATGGTTGATTGTGCAACCAAGGCTCTGGAGGGTTGGCTGGTTGGCAGTAGGGTTACTGATTTCAAGGGATTGTATAATCTGATGATGAGAGAACAGATCCTTAATAATTGCCAGAACAAGTTGTTGCATCAGTACCTGGTAGACTCGGATCTGACCTCTCCCCAAGAATTGGGAAAGAAGGCAGAAAAGTGGGTCAGAACCAGGGTGAGGCAGAAACCCCAGAACCAAGGGGGTGACACCAAGAAGCAAGATCCTAAGGGCTCTGAGAAAGGTGGTGATAAGTCAAAAGTCCAGAAGTCTTCACAAGGGCCCCAAAAATCTGCATCTGGTGGGGAGTCACAATCCAACAAGGGAAAAGGCCAAAAGAATCCCTGGTGCAAATTCTGTAAACAGAAAGGGCACTGGACTTCTGACTGTAACAAGTCCAAAGACCAAACCACCACCACTCCTGCCCCTAAGGCAACTGTTCCCCCTAGTTCAGCTACTGGTGGAGGTGGTACACAGAATAAGGGTGTAGTAGGGTTGACCCTGGGTTCTGAAGTGGACTCTGACCTAGTCAGAGTGCCCACTCAGGCAATGCTGATTTGTGAGGGAGACCTTAATATGTCCTTCCTAGTGAGTCCCAGTAATCTGGGCAAATACAAACAGCAGCCTGTAATAAATGGCAAACAGGCTTTGGCATTTAGGGACACAGGTGCTAGTGTCACCATGGTGGCAGAGGATCTTGTGGACCCTAGACAGATCATCCTGGGCGAAATGTACCAGGTGACCAATGCAAGCAACGTCCAGACCAACCATAGTCTGGCAGTTATGAATTTCTCCTGGGGAGGGGTAACTGGCCTCAAGAAGATTGTAGTCAGTGCAGACCTCCCTGTCGAATGTCTATTGGGCAATGATCTAGAGACTTCAGCCTGGTCTGAAGTAGAGTTATGGACTCATGCTGAGATGTTGGGCATCCCTGCAGAGGTATTTGCTGTGACCAGGTCACAAGCAAGAATGCATGACACTGAACCAGCTCTGGATCCTGGAACAATGGACCAGATGCTTCCCAAGAGGAGGAGCAGTAGGGTAAAGGCAGTGCCTTCCCCTCTGTCTCAGATCACAGATTCACCCCCAGAGGGAGGTGAAGCAGATCCTGAAGAAGGAACTGCCCCAGAGGGACTTGAGCCTGATCAGGTTGAGTTCTTGGGGGCAGGGGGCCCTTCTAGGGAAGATCTGAGGAAGGAGCAACAGTGCTGCCCCTCTCTTGAACCCCTCAGACAGCAGGCTGCTGCTGAGGCTGCTGGGAGTGCTAGTGGGTCCCATAAAGTTTATTGGGATGAGGGACTCCTATATTCTGAGGGTAGAGACCCAGCCCCTGGAGCCACCAGGAGGTTGGTAATACCTCAGAAGTTTAGGGGTTCCTCTTGACCCTAGCACATGACATCCCTTTAGCAGGATACTTGGGCCAAAACAAGACCTGGGACAGGCTTGTTCCACATTTTCTTTGGCCACATATGTCAGAGGACACAAAGGAGTTTTGTCGCTCCTGTGTCACATGCCAAGCCAGTGGTAAGGCAGGTGGCACAACCAAGGCCCCCCTGATACCACTACCGGTGGTGGGGGTACCCTTTGAAAGGGTAGGGATTGACATTGTTGGTCCCCTTGACCCTCAAACTGCATCTGGGCACAGGTTTATCCTGGTGGTAGTGGATCATGCCACCAGGTACCCAGAAGCAATTCCTCTGAGGACCACCACAGCCCCTGTGGTGGCAAGAGCCCTCATTGGAGTCTTCTCCAGAGTGGGTTTTCCAAAGGAGGTCATTTCTGACAGAGGTACCAACTTCATGTCAGGATATCTAAAAGCAATGTGGAAGGAGTGTGGTGTAACTTACAAGTTCACCACCCCTATCACCCACAATGCAATGGTTTAGTTGAACGCTTCAACAAAACCTTGAAAGGAATGATTAAAGGCCTCCCAGAGAAGCTTAGGCGGAAATGGGACCTTCTTCTTCCTTGCCTGTTGTTTGCATACAGAGAGGTTCCACAGAAGGGGGTTGGTTACAGCCCATTTGAGCTTCTGTTTGGGCATCCTGTGAGTTGCCGACACCGCAGTAAGCCGCAGACATCGTGGGGCATGCCGAATCCAGCTCCTGGTCGTCGACGACGCCTCCTGGACCTCGTGGCTGAAGAGTCAAGGCAACCGCGGACGACCTGAATCTTGCGACGACGGTGGGCATCCATCTTCCTTGCCCCGAGTCACTGCCAAGTGACTTTGAACACTGTCCCCTCTGCTTTCAGGTCTTCCATCTTCCGAATCCAGGCTTGGATTCCTCCAGACACTTCTCCTGTCGCCGCAAGCAGCAAGTCTTCACTGGCTCCCATTGAAAACGACGCCGCGACCCGACACCAAAGAACACCTATGCACCCGGCTCCCCTGGGTGAGGTAACTTCAGCACTACGGTGCTCCTGTGCGTGTGGGCCCTAGAACTACTTACCCTGTAAGTGACTTGCTTGTAGCTTCCCTCGAAGTGTCCTAAAACTCTAACTTTCCCAGTGCGACTATCGCACTGACTCGTACCTGGTTCGCGTCTGTGTTAGACACACCACGTCCAACTCCCTTGCAATACCATCTGTAACCGCGTCCTTCGACTCGTACAAGGACCGATCGGTGTGTTCGCCTCGAACACGCAAGGGACCTTTAACATTGATATTTCAATTGCGTCTTAGTGCATAGACTCGTACAGGATTCGCATCGGTGCCAGGTCACCGCGTCCGTCCCCTGTGAGTCTCCTGCAACTACCTGGGGTGGTTCTTGGGGGTCCCTCGATTCTAGATGCCCTAGACCTAGGTCTAGCAAACTAAGATTGTAACATTCAATTGTGCTAAACTTATCCTGATAATATTTGACTTGTACATATGTTCCTGACCTCTAATCTCATAAAGAGATTAGTAGAGAGTGTTTATTAATAAATACATATATATTTGATATATATACCTGTGTGGTGTCTTTTCATTTGGTGATTCAAGAGATTGTGTGGTAAAACAAGCTGCTTTACATTCCTTCAAGACTTAGCCTGAAGGCTGCTCTCCACAGCTACCACTAGGATAGCTTTCTATAAAGGTTGTCTTAAACCTATCTACCATAAGAGTCGAATTGTTCTGGTGCAAGGTGTCCACTTTAATTAGTGAACAGCATATACCAGGCCAACTTCTCACACTTTCGGAACATGAACAGCGACGGGCAGTTTTCAGACCACGCGGGAGAAGCTTCCGGTTACGCGCAGTGCACCTCTGGCTGTTGCACATGTTCACAATGCACGGAGCCATCTGTGGTGCGAGTAGCGGCATGGGCTGTGTGTGAATGCAGCACGCAGCTGGCAATTAAACTACTGTCAACAGACCATTCTCCAAAAAGAAGCAAACATGTACCTCAGAGCATGTTATCAGGTAGAGTTCATGCAAACACCGCCCAGACACAAGCTAATCACGGCCTGGCTCAATGTACAGCACCTCGCAAGTTGTAAACAGCCTCTGAGATGTAAACATGGAGAAAAACAATTGTATTGCCCATTCCATTCTGGGCACCGCAGGCACAGTCTTGTGCTTTCTGCCGGTACCTAGCGCCTGAAATCAGAGAGCACAGAAAAGTGCAAATAAACATTGCAAGCGTGCACCTGCGAAAGGACATATTGTAAAAAACGTATGTCTTATGTAAGCGCGCCGGGGTTGTTTTGCGAGAAGCCTGTGCTAGAAATAAATCGGCTTCCTTGGTATCCCGAGAGCGGGAACTCCGGTCAGCAGACACCGTTTTGCTCAGCTCTCCGAGCAAAAAGGGACAAACAACCGCCTGCCTGGGTTGTGCAATTATTCTCTCCGCATGCATTTAACCACCGACCTTTTTTCATTTTCTCCTTTACCCACTCCCCTTTCTCTCTGCACGAGACGCGGCGCAAAAACACAAAAACAACCTGTCACACTTTCAGCACACAAACAAGGCTGGCCGTGCAGCCCAATCAGCCAGCAGAGCCGCGCTTCTCACTTCAGCCCACTGAAGTTTTCAATTAACTGAGCTGCTGTGGTCTGTTCTCGGCCTCTCTTTCCATTGGTCGGAGTTTTGTTTGGAATTACTTTGTACTGAGGCGCGAGGAGCCGGTCTGGGGATAGAATGTTCCCTGGATGACCGCTGGCACCGTTTCCCGCGTCCGGCTGTGTCTAGTGCCTCGGAGCCTGACTGGCGCTCGTCCACCTGGGTGTTTTCCTTTTAACTTCCAACGTCCTTGCGCCTTCTTTTGCAAATGAGTTGACTTTAATATGTGCTTATGTTATTTTCAGAGCTGCAAGTGGGGTGACAGATGTTACATCTAATGTGATCAAGTGTTAAATGAATGGAAAAAAACTGGGTGGTATTTCATTTGATCTGGTAACACGGTGTTCTGCCAGGAGTGGAGAATATTGTGCATGTTTTCTGCTATGGACGGAAGCCCTGTAGGAAATTGAACTGAAATAGGATTGGACTTTGAGATTATGATGTAGAAAATATTAATAAACAAGGCAGAGAACAAATTGTAATAAGAAAAGTAGATAGTATTTTTGCGGCCAGTAAAGATTTTTAAGAACCAGGCAATGCAATTGTAATTGCAGTTGCCTTTATATAGCGCTTACTACCCCTGTCAAGGCGTCAAAGCGCTTTTCGGCGAGTAGCATGCTACTCCTGAACCCAAAAAGGCTTAGTGGTGAGTGCTAATAGGTTGGTTCTTAATAACTCGAATTGTAGTGGATCAGAATCCGATCATGAATTAAAGACTCACTATGATTGGAGGAAATCACAGTGGTCTTCTGGGGTCAACAGACAAACATGTCTGTGCTTGCTTTTTAATCAAGCAAACTTTTTTTTAAACTTCAGGCAGTTTTGCTTAAAAGAAACAGGACTGCTTTAAAAAATAAGTTTACTTTTGTTTGTTTAAGAGTTGACAGTGCCCCCTGTACAACTGCCTAATCTTGAACAAACTTTTTATTTTAAAGTCATTCCTTTGGCCTTCCCTTTTGTGGATCCATTGGCACCTCCTTTGGGGTGTCAGTAAAATATCAATATTTTGCCACTGGATTCCGTCAGAAAACATTGATACATAAGGTAGTGATTTAGTATTTGGAAGGGATGTCTACAACAAGCCCCTTTCAGATACCGAATCAGTAGCCATTTGGAATCCCACTTTAAGAGTCGGAAAAACGTTTTTCAACTCCCCAAATTGTATTTGTACATGAGAAAAAGCATTTTAATGGTCGCAAATGGCATTCACATGTTTGAAGACTGTTAAAATGCTTTGTAAACCTGCCCATAGTGAAGAAAAGATGGAGAGTACAACTAACTACAGAGAAAGCCAAAAAACTCAAAGTAACCCTTTATGTTGGTTGTGTCATGACAGAGGTTCGTAGAGGTTAGGTTTCCCCTTACTATCCAGGCCCTGTCACAAAGACCATCAACTAAGTTCCACCCTTTAGTAAGACAACTATGAGCAATGGATGCCCTGCTCTGACCCCTAACTGCACGCACAACTAACACCAACAGTGCCCTGCACAACCAGGGTAACCAGGAAAAACAACACCCACAGAAGAACATTGCAAACTGCTCCAAATGAAAGGTGAGTCAGGCAAGTGGCAGAACAAAGCATACAGCAAGAGGCCTCCAAGGCGCACAGCAGTACAGTTAGCACAGAAAGCACAGTAAGAACTAGGAGTGGACTCAATGTCAAGCCCACTAACAGACAGCAGCAGCCAAGTACCTGTCTCAGAAGGCATTGATGGCAGCTGGCAATAGGTGAGTAATTAACACTTCATACGTATACACACATCAAAGTGACAAAGAAGTATGCTGAAGTGGCCACAGGCATACAATGAACACCCTTAACAATCATATAGCGAACTCGCACAAGAGACCAGTGTATCCACACCCAAAGCACAATGCCTACAAACCCCAAGCAGTGATTTATTAACAATGGTAACGAGAGTAGCCACACAAGCCATCAGTAAAAAATAATTTCTTTTGAAAGGAACAAGTCAGAATTTTTTGTATTAAACATGAGAGAAACAGACATATAAACAATCTGAATTATGGAAGAAAAGTAAGGAGTTATCCAGGGAACAACAAACACATCAAGGGTGCTATCAAATATCGCAACCATCAAAAGACACACAGATCATGAATTACTGGTCTGTGAGTGGGTACGTCTGTGGCTTCAAACAAAATGCGCTTTGTGCAATTTTTGCCCTACAAAAAATGTTGAGTTTTTATGTGCACATATGTTTTGTCATTACAGAGATTTGTATTGCACATATCATAATTGGTATGGCCTTGGAGCACTACAAGAGTTTGTGTAGATTCATGGACTGATTTTGAGGATTCCATCACACACCTGAGTCCGTTTTCTGACTAATTGAGTTGGATCATCAGTATCATGGGTGTAGTTAATCTAATGTTATTGTGTACATTCGGTTGTATGTCTGTCGTGATGGTTTGTGTTGTTTGGTTTGTGCATCAGAATGCGTTTACCGTTTGGGTGCAAGCGATCTGGGAGAATTGGTCTGTGCATTGCTCGACTTGAACTATGTATCTGAGGTGGTTTAAACTATGGCACTGTGCCAGGGTCCACAATACCCATTTTAACCAGACTAGCCGTGGGGTTTTGGGTAGATGTTTGTTTGGTGTATTAGGTGCTGTCATTGAGAGATATATTGTTTTATGAAGAGCGGGGTTATGCTGTGAGTACAGTGAGGTCCAACAAAAAGTGTCTCCGAGTTGTGATAGTGGCATAGGCACAGTTCTGACTAATGTGTCCTGCTTGGGATTGTAATGCTTTATTATTATGGTTGGTAGTGCTGCAAGATTGCTGATACCCAACTGTAAGGAAGGTCTGTGCTCTGTTGGATGTACACTTAGGGGTCGATTAGGATGTCGTTCGGAAAGGCTCCGAATCAGATTAATCTCTGGCGAATCCGATTCGGAACCCATCTTTCCGACCGATTCGGAAAGCTTTCCGAATGACCGATTACGATGTTCGGAAAGCGTTTGGACTGTCCGAGTCAGTTCCGAATGGCATTCGGAGGAACCAAGTCATTCGGAGCCGGGTCGTACAGGTCTACGGACCGCGTTTCCGACTGAGCAATTATGATGTCGGATTCGGACAGCCTTTCCGATTCGGTTGTTCCGAAATGGATCGGCTGTTGGAATCTGACTTTGGGGGTCCATTGCAGGCCCCCCTTCACCCGGAGCCTACCGAATGGGGCCTGTGGGGGTACCCAAGGAACCACCCTTTCAGACCGTACACAGTGTGGCAGGTACCAAGGGGTGCCCGCCACAGGGTGCATGATTTTCCCCACCCTTTTCTTCAATTGGAGCCTGTATATTCGGTCAGAACACAGGCTCCCATTGAAGTCAATGGGAGTCCGACCGAATGGTATCCAGAACCATTGTGATCGGTCGGTCGGACTCCCCGTATCCGATTCGGTCGGAAACCATTCCGAGACAGAATCGGTCGGAATGCTTTCCGACCGACATCGTAATCGAGCCCATAGTGTGCTACCTAAGTTGTTCTGTTTGATGTTGTGTGTTGTTTCCTAATGGAAAGTGCTGTTCTGTGCACACTGACATCCAAGTACCTGTTGCATCTGCATAGCGCTGTATTTGTATGTGCAACCCGGTCTAGTGTGCACTTTTCACTTTATGTGAGATGTTGTGTCTACTCTGTGGATGTTCATTGTAGGAGTGTTTGAAAATCTTTTATTTAGTTTATGTTTATCAACATGGTGCAAACCAAGCATAAACGACAACAAAGCACTGTCACTGTACATGGTTTCACTAAATGAACAAAATGTTGTAGACTTGGCCTATAAATCCTGATATGAGGCACAATCTGTCAAAAACCTCCACAAAGGTAGTCCAACATCCACTGTCAAGTTTTCCATCCTCACAGCATACACAATGTATAGGCCACACCGCATGCATTGTTTTCATGTACAAAAAGAACAATTGATGAACAGAATGTTGAACATTCACCCCAGTACAGAGATCCAGGCCTAAATCCATTGTTTTTTTGCTCCCAATGTCATTCCAGTTTAGACCCAACCATATGCAAGTCAGTCTTGACCCTGTTCCCCATGGGAACAGTCCAGCCCGAACTGGCAGGCCAGGTCCTCCCTGGACTGGAAATAAGCATCCTAGGACGGGTTTCTGGGTAACACCCCTCATCAGACAGGCTAGCTTGACTCCAGTGGCATGGAGAGCACAGGACCCACGTCTGGGCATACCCGTCCCACTCGGGGTGACAAATGCAAAAAGAACAATTTATGGGCAGAATGCTGAACAATGTCATACATTCCCCCCAGTACAGAGATCTGGGCCTAAATCCATCCTTTTTTTGCACCCCATGTAATTCCAATTTAGATCCAACCATATGCAAATCAGTCTTGACCCTGTTCCCCATGGGAACAGTCCAGCCCGAACTGCCATGCCAGGTCCTCCCTGGATTGGAAACAAGCATCCTAGGACTGGTTTCGGGGTATCACCCCTCAAAGATTAGCTTCCATTTATAAACATTAGTGGAAAATGAAAGCACTTAGGGAGGTAGTGTTACAGACTTCCCTAAGAGATGCCCCTTTAACATTCACAGTGGGTAGAACCCCTCTCATATAGCTAAACTGGAAAGAACCTACTAAAATTGTTTAATGTAGCCTGGTAGGGTTAATGGATAGCCGATTTACCTGATAATGGACGCCATGCTTCCTTTACCTTCTTCTTATTGAGAGAGGGGGGATTAGGGCAATCTTCCTCGGAAGTCTCACCACTGTTCTCCATATTCACTGCCAGGAAGGTGAAGAGACACCAAGCAAGGCACCACCAAGGTTGTGCATGATGATACAGGCAACAAAGAGGTACCTAAGGGGCCCATTACGATGGCGGGCGGAAGCACAACCGCCGTGCTGGCGGATGCAAAAACCACCAGTTACCGCCGGCACGCAGCAGTCCACACGCCCGCCCAATTACGATGCGAAAAGCAGGCCAAACACCGCCGGCAAGCCAGCAACACCGTCCGCCATCAAAGTGCGCCCGTTCACGTAGCGGCGCAGCACAACTGACACACACCGTCCGACGAAACACGTCCCGCCCGGCGCATAAATTACGATGCCGCAAACAAACGGCTCCCACGGCCAAGAGACACCGCACGTGAAAGAGAGGCGGAAACACGGACGCAGAGCACGGACAACGAAGAAGCGGCACCCCGGGCATGAATCCAGCACTGCAGGCCCTTCCCATGCTTCTGCTGATGCACCACCAAGGACGCAACGTACCGCGGAGACGCAGGTAGGCACACACACAACAAGTGCACGCAAACAGCGCACACAGTGCAAGGGCGGAAAAAGCGGATAACCCCCACCAGCGCGTGCACACTACACATCCACCATTGCATCCACATATGACACACAGGCCAAATCCTAACATCGCAGAACACATGTGTACACACCACCTGGGACTAGGAACCAACCACCCCGTCACGGCCCCAAAGCGCCGATGACGCCGCCACACATGCGCACAACGCAGAGGCCAACCGCAGCGCCATGCATGCGTCGCACACAGACACAGGGACACAACCAAGCAGCACACACACCAGCCCCACCCCGAACGCACATGACACGTGACAGGCCGGCCACAGACATGTCCCCAACGCCCAATTCACGGACAACACCCAACGCCACACAACCGACGCACACATGTCAGTGAAGTCACGCAACAGCAGGACACACCCCAGTGTAACAAACATGGCGAAGCACACAGCGGCGGCAACACCAACTAGGAGAAGCAGGGCTCCTTCGGGAAGAGGAACGCCAGTACCACACTGAAAAACCCATACCACCCTGCACATATGAACAAGACACATGAAACGGAACACCAAAGAGCCCGGTGACCGACAACAGGTGGCCCAAGAATTACATCCACACACAAGGCCCAACGCAGAGCGGAAAGGCAGCCTGCCGCCCACACAAGGGAGAGCAGACAGCACTGAATGACCTTCCATTCCAACACCGAAACCACAGCCCTACGACAGAAGCCGGTGAATACAGCCATTGTCCAAGAATAGACCAACACAGGCATGCCGAGGAGACCGACCACAGGGCAGATAGCGCATATCACAGAAGCACACAACGGACGGGGAAGAAAGAAGAAAACACTCCCCATGTCGGCCACATGCAAGTTAATTGGAAGGAGTCACACAGCACCGACCTTGAACTGTCTGAGAAGCATGTGGGAAGAGGGCCCGTGTCCTCCAAACAAGCCAACAGAACACAAGTCCTGTCTCCCCACGACTACACAGAGCTCACAGCAACCCCGGAGCGTGCACATTGCAGACTGCACACACAGCCGGAGCACGCCACCTCTACGAACCGCTGCGAAATGGCAACCGCAACACACCTACCCAACTACGCCGAAGAGCTCAAGCTGTACCAAACCAACACGATACATACATTGGGATGCGATCTCCTGTCCCTGCTGAACGTAAGTTACCGACTGACT
The DNA here is from genome assembly GCA_963921515.1 of Calotriton arnoldi. NCBI lineage: Eukaryota > Metazoa > Chordata > Amphibia > Caudata > Salamandridae > Calotriton > Calotriton arnoldi. The sequence goes on along the minus strand of CAWUFW010001483.1, from coordinate 1,120,116 downwards.
TACCGCATCACATTGTTCAGCTGCGTCATGCCCGTCTTCTACTGTCGGAGGTGTCCCTACCAGCATCCCGTCGAGATATGCCTCTCCAACCCGGCATGTCTGAAGGCGGACCTGCTACCACTACTCCTCCCTCTGGACGCACACGACAGGGCCTGCTCTGCCTATGGGGGCATGGCGTATGTGGCCAACATCGCACGCGCACTGAAATGGAACCACTGTGCCTCCACACGACGGATCATCGAGAACAGCTACATCGAATGTCACCCAGCATGCCCCATCATGGTCCTCCAAGGGACAACCTACGAACAACACCTTGACAGCCACCATCCGCTTCATTGGCTGGCAAACATGTACACCACCAATGACATGGAAGCCCTGCTGGACGGCATCGCATACCTGACAACCTGTAAATACATCGGACCACAACGCAGGTTCCCGAGTGACCTATGAAGTCCAACCCCGCACCCATGCTCAGCTTCCGCACGGACTGGCCAGTCACCACCACAACAGCCATACCAAACGACCGGCAACTCTAACCACACCATCAACGACATCGCCATGACATCGGATATGACCGGGACATGCACACTGTTCCCCATCACATCCAGGAACACTGCATGCATCGTGGGAGGCAGTGGCATGGGCTCTGTGCATCGCACCCACATGGACGGAACTGCACGAACAACCAGGACACGACATGGATCCAGCGCACATGGACACACACACCGCTCAGTGGACATGAATAGGTCGCCTGGAGTCTGTGGGTGCTGCACCCCTCCCACCCCCGCCCGGGAATTCCATACCAGGACCTTTGCATGGACGACAAGTGCATACAACAACAACACGACCCCAGTGACTGTGACATGTCCAGTAACCACCACAGTGCAACAACAAGTGGCACGCCGCTGCATGCACGCAAGCACATGCCCTGATGTCATCTCACATGCACGCGTGCATGAGGAACAACCGCAGCAAACCTGTCACATGGAACTGAGATGGACTGTGCCCATGATGCCGAGCGGTCTGGTAGGCTACATGTATACCGTCTGTGTCAAAGTCCGCAGCTCCGCAGCTATACGTAAATGTACATTAGCACACCCTTGGCCAAGCAGATGTAACCCCACACCCTATCCCATTTGTAATCATGCTCAGTATATCCTCAACATGTATTCCGCTGCCAGTAGTGTCCACTATACTGCATCACAGAGGACAGAAGACTCAATATAATGTTTGAAACCAAAACTGTCTCCGCTGACTCATTTCACAAGTACGAATGAGAGAGGATGAGAGTATGTGAAGTACACGGCAGTCGTGACATGACCATGTAGTCCACTGGTATTGGATGTCAACGCAAATGAGTAGCACTACTGTGGAAGACACACATGTGTCGTGTGAAGTCGTATGGACGCAGTGCTCAGGTGGGTGGGTGCGACGGGTAGATGCGCACATGCCAAGTCGGAGCACGCCGTGTTGGGAGGGGTCATGAACAGTACACCACCGCTTCCCTGGGCATTGTGAGAGGACACCTGTCGGGGGAGTGAACACGTGTGTGCACAGCAGCCGGGCACACGTACAAAGCGGTACCAGGCGCACCTCAGCCCACCCTCTGTGGACAAGCTGGATCCTGTTGTGCGCCCGCCATGCCCCTTGACAAGGCACACACAGCCCCAGTCGACCAGGTGTAACCCCAACATAGTAAATCCGCACAGGCGATACAGGGCACGGGATGGCAGTGGAGCATGGTGTGTGAGAGGTCTCCTCGCGCTCCTCCTGGTCATATCACGCAGGCAATAGTACCTCAACGTCTAGCATGGCACAAGTCACATGGAAGTGTAGGGGGACGCACCACAGCACGAGCAGCACTGACGTCACGGGAGGTGGCTCGCACCATCCCATCCATTGCCCATCATACCAACCACGACACATGCCATTGCGACTAAGTGCAAGCGCGTGCGCCACCACCCCGAGCCCTCCCCAGAGAGGCCAAAGAGTGAATGTGTGGGCCATCAGCCACAGACGGACGCGGCCTGGCCGCAAGGGCAGCCACAGCCACTGGGTGTCGCAGGTGGCGGATCCGGAAGGCGAAGACTGTGATGCATAGTCCATGCAGGCCGGGTCTCCATTTGGGGCACCACGCAGGTGGACGGCGTCCCGCCACACATCATACCCTGGACCCACACATACACTCCTTGCCCTCTCTGGTGCGAGCTTGGGGCTGCCTGTGCAAGCGCTAGCCTCGCAGGTGAGCATGCATATTGGGGGGCGAGGGAGGACATGAGGGCTGTGGCGAAGATGACTGTATCACTGTCAGTTAGTACAAGGGATGACCCAGATGTGGAAAGGAAGAGACGTGTCCCGTGTGTACTGCAACTAGTCGCCAATACAACTACCCCCCATGTCCGGAATGTAAGCCCGCACCTAGGCCCGCCCATCCGCCACATCGAACATACCACCAGCACGACAACCTTCCCATTCGAAACACTGACTGGGGGTGGCGACCAGTGAACAATCATGTGTAGCCTACCCACGCGTACATGTGGGCCCTCCATGATCCATGTCACCTGCGGCAAAGACATGACATGCGCAATGAGGGAAGTGAGGAGAGCTGTCCGCCCCACGCGCAGAAGGTGCATCAGCTCCACAGACCCAGCAGCGAGTCCAGCAGGGGTCACATGTGCAGGGGCAGCTGTGCCTGGTGTGAAGGCACATGCATATAGACAGCACATCGACCAATGTGTAGTCTGCCCACATCCACAGTCCATCATCATGCGGACATAGGAATTGAACACAGGGCAACACATCTTAGTTGGTGCACCCACCGTGACCAACAATGCGCAATCATCGACGTACCCGCCCTGTGCATGGCCCCCACCCAACGGAGGCACATCCAGTGCCACCATCCCACACACACAAGCCTTCCACGGAACATGCTGTGTCCAATGGTCAGTACAGAGTCAGCGCCCATCTGGTGGATCCTGAACAGGAGACACATGCACACACATGCCAGCTCCCACTATGTACGTCTGCCACCTGGCACGTGCAATGTAACCTCTCACCTGTGACGTGTGACTGCAAGCACACAGCCGTCTTGGCATGGGGCTGTCAATGTGGACACCAGTCAATGTTTCGGGAGCTGTGATCCGTACAGTGCTGTACATAGGGTGCAGTGCTGACACCTACTACTGTCTCATATCCCCTCGTGCCACAGGTCCCACTTGTATTGGCCGCTCAGCCCGTGCCCACATCGTCGTCGTCGTGTGCCATACTCATCCAGCCTCGGAAGCAGTTCCATGCTCAGCAGACACTCATGTTGCCGTGGCGTTGCCGCTTGACGAATATGCAGTCAGTCCCCATCAGCACGCCCCGCAAGTCATTGGGGCCTAGATCCCCATGTGCATGCACATGGCAGTGGTATGTCTCACTTGCCATTGCCATTGTTGGGAGACCTGTGTAAGTGTATTGTGGCCGTGCCGTCCCAGCTTGACAGCTGGGCTGTGGCTCATGTGCTTGCTCAGTCATGTCAGTGATGTGTATGCGAAATTGCTATGTGCCGTGTTGCTTTGACATGTGTCCTCTGCCATTTACCCCAGGCGGAGACCGAACATTGACCGCCCATACCAATTGCTGGCGGACATGGACGATACAGAGGTTATCAGGAAGTTTCGGCTGGACAGGCCAACCCTGCATCGACTGTGTGCCATGTTAGAGCCCCATCTCCGTCCCCGCAGGGTGTATCCGACTGCTGTCACCCCCACGGCTAAGGTGTTGGCCGCCATGCATTTCTTCGCCACTGGGTCATTCCAGCACACAGTGGGCAGTGGAGGAGGGATGTCCCAGCCCATGTTCAGCAAGGTGCTGAGGGATGTACTGGCAGCCATGATGCTGTACCGGAACAGGTACATCCGCTTCCCCAGGGCTCGTGAATTGGCGGCAGTGAAGGGTGCATTCTATGCCCTTGGCAGAATCCCACACGTCGTGGGAGCCATTGACTGCACTCATGTTGGCCTTGTTCCACCACAGGCCACTGAGCACCTGTACCGCAACAGGAAGCACACGCACTCCCTGAATGTGCAAGTGGTGTGCCTTGCGGACATGGTGATCACCCACGTGTGTGCCAAGTTTCCAGGCTCGGCCCATGACGCACACATAATGCGCAACAGCATCTTGCCACGACTGATGGCCAATCTGCAACAGGATCGTGGCTGTATTGTCGGTGAGTATGTGGAGTGGTGTAGCGTGCTGGTTGTGCGATGCTGTCCCCTGTCCAGTTGGAATAGCAACGGTTCTCTGTGTCCCTCACACCCAGGTGACTCTGCGTACCCGAATGGGGCATGGCTGCTCAGTCCATTGAGGAATCCTCGCACCCCAGCAGACGATCGATACAATGAGGCACATGGGAGGACCAGACGTGTGGTCGAGCGTACCTTTGGCCTCCTCAAGTCCAGGTTCAGGTGTCTGGACCGCACCGGGGAGTGCACTGGCGTACTCCCCACAGAAGGTGTGCCAGATAGTGGTGGCGTGCTGCATGCTGCACAATCTGGCCATTCGGAAGCAGATCCCCCTCATTGTGGATGACGGAGATCAACCAGGGCCCCAGCCCGCAGACCAGGACAGCTCGAGTGAGGTGGACAGCGGAGAGGAGGAAGCTGGGAATGTGCGCCAGCAGCTCATCGCCCGCTACTTCACTTGACGGTGAGTGTCCATGTACGACGGATGATGTGTCTGTATCTATGCAGGTGTGTGTGTGCTGTGTCAGGGTGGCCGTATGTTCACTGCGTGCAGTGTGTCAACGCTCCATGGCCAGGGTAGTATGCCACTGTTGGTGACTGTGGCATTGTGCCCTATTGCTCTGTGCGATGTGTGTACATTGCTTGTAGTTGTTGACATGTACTGTGTGATGGGTGTGTGACACACTCATTGAATGTGCTCCTGTTCTGTCTCCCACCCCTAGGTCCCTACAGGCCCTCCGGATTCCATTGCCATGCCACGCATCAGGTGCCCTTCCGCCCAAGGTGGCCGTTGTATTCCGTACAAATAAAACACAGGGCACAAACAGCAGTTAGTGAAAAAGGTGCATTTATTACGAACTGTGACATGTGATTGTGTGTAAGGTGATGACAAAAGTGGTGCGTGCAGTGACAATGAGCTGTCGGTCATGGCTGCGTGATGATCAGGGTGTACCCACTGGTTCTATGTCCATAGTCCAACACACACATGCCATCCAGCTGGCTGTGTGGAGTGGGATCGTAGAGCAAGTCAATGCAGTGGCTGGTCAAGGAAGGCTGGCGGAAGGCTGGCTGGCTGCCTCACTTGCGACTGGAGCGTGCGAAGTCCTCCCGGGAGATCTGTTTCCTCTTCGGACGGCCCCTTCCACGTTTGGGAGGGGGTGTGTGGTGGCGACCTGCTGGTGGTGGGTGAGGTGTGCTCACTGGCTGTGGACGCAGGGGAAGTGGACACTGCTGGCCGACCCTGCGCCCTAGCAGGTGGTGGCGGAGGTGGTGTTGCTGGCCTTGCCTGTGACCCCACCGCCACCACCAGCTGGCCCATGAGGTCCACGAGTTGGTCCATACGGGACACGAATTGGCCCATATGGGCGTCCATGGACCTCAGCACCCCCAGCACCTCCCGCGTGTCAGTAGCAGACCTGGCCCATTGTCCTTGGGCCTCTTCATAGAGCCCCAAGGACTCTGGCCATTTGAGGCAGGGCATGGCTCCCAGGGGAGGCTGGCGTTTCCCTGACCCTGCTCCTCCTACCAGTCCTGCTGCCACCGGCCTGCCCACTAGCCACATTGCTCACCACGGTCCTCGCTGTGGCTCCCAGGGTGGATCCAGTCGGCCGGGCCACCACCTGCGCTGGGGCTGGTGCCAGCGAAGACGTGGTGGTGGTGGAGGCGGTGGTGGTCGGTGCGGCGATGGTGGCGGTTGCGGCAGTGGTAGTGGCCGCAATGACCGTGGGTGTGGCCGCAACGACAGTGGCAGCAGGGGACTGGGACTGTTCAGCATCCCTGGATGATGGGTTGGTGGGTAGGAGGGGTCCTGGGGAGCGGCTGGGCCCTGCCACGCCAGATGGGCCAGCTTGGTGGTCCGTGTCCGAAGAGGTGGACAGATCCTCCAGATCCGTGTGTCCTCGTTGGGGGCTTGTAGGCTGGCTGTGCTGGCTGCTGTCTCCATCCCCAGCGTCCAGCAGTTCGTCACCTGTGGAGAGAATGAGATTTGTTATTGTGTTGCACCTGGCGAAGTATGTATTAGTCGTCTGACATTGGCAGTTCGTGCAATCTCGTACATGGGTTTCCCGGAGGCGAGTGTGTGGCTGTGGCATCTGTAGTTGTGTGTGCTAGGCAATGGGACTGTGTGCTGTGCACATGTGGCATGGGACGGATTGGCCATGCCGATGGGTGTGTTGCTTTGCCCCTACTCATTGTGACTCTGGTGTATGCGGGCTCCTGGCCCATCCTGGGTCTGGTTTGTACTTTGCTTTTGGGGTTCAAATGGAACAGCTTAGGAACGCATATGGCAACATGGGGGCCATGCCCCAGATTCGCATTTGGGATGGAATATGCTTTTGGGGTTCAAATGGAACGCTTAGGAACGCATATGGCAACATGGGGGCCATGCCCCAGATTCGCATTTGGGAGGGGATATGCTTTTGGGGTACATGCTGTGAGCCATGGGTGCCGAACGTGACATGTGTTGTGGCAGCATGACAGTGCATGGTCTGAGGTGTGTGCATGCCTGACATGCCCTGCATATTTGCTGTCTGTTGTGGTTACTGGACATGGCATTGGACGCATCGTTATGAGTGAGTGATAGTTGTGTGCCAGCCAACGTATTGCAGTTGTCCCATCTCCTTGGTGTGCGTGCTGCCCTGTGCCATGTGCATCACTGCAGTGCTCGGGGGGTGTGGCCCATGTTGTGTGTTGTTGCTCACAGTGTGTCGTGCGCTTAATTGACTTCTGGCACATGGTTGGTCATGGGCATGTGTCTTAGCGTGACTGCTGTATGTGTGGCAGCTGTGCGGATGACATGCCTTTCATGTGACTGGGGCTGACGGATGGGATGGATGGTATGTTGTATGTGCATGGTGTGTCTGTGTGTTTGATGGGTTCAGTGGTGTTCGTGTGCATTTCTGTTGTTCCGCTCTGTTGCGTCTAGTGTTGTTTGTCTTACATAGGCGTAGTTGTGGGGTGTGTGGTTGACAGGCAGTAGGGGCTACATGGACAGGACTTCAATGGTGTTTCGGTTGTGTGTGATGAGTTGCACAGTGGCTGCCGTGTGGTACTATTTTCAGTGTGGCTTGTGTATGCAGACGTGGCTCCTTGGGTGTTGCTATGTCTGTGATGGGTCATGTGAGGTGTGAGTCTGTGGTTCATGTCCGTGTGCACATTGTTCACTTGTTCGTGACGGTGGGCGGTGCTGCGTGTTCGTCTGCTACGTGACATGTCCCATGTGTTGGTCGTGTTACGGTCCTCATGCCTCCAGTAATCCAGCCCTGTCCAGTTTCCCACCTGCAAGTTGTTCGTGCGTGCACTGTACTGGATGCCACATGGCTCTAAGCGGGGGTGCTCCATGTTGCAGGTCTGTGGGGGTGGGGGGTGTTGTGGGTCGTGGGGTGGCTGGACACCCACTGACACCGATTGCTGTGGACCGTGATGTCTGCCTTTCGGCTGTCGTTGTGCACTGCGGTGGCTGACACGTGGCTGTGGGGTGTGGGGGATGCTCCTCCTTGCTGTGCTGTGGGACTGGGGCCTGGTGTGTGTTGTACTTGGGCTGTCCACCGTCCCACCCACTGCACTTTGTGTTCCTGCCACTTACCTGTTACTTGTCGGTTAGTGCAGCTGTGGCGGACACATGGGTGTGGTGGGTGCTCGTTGTGGCGCTTCTGGCATATTTGGGGACCTGTTGGTGGTTACGTGGCTGGCTTAGTGTACACATGTCCCCACGCATCTTACAGTTGTTCGGTTTGGGCTGTGTGTGGTAGTGTCTGTTGCATGTGCGTGTGATGTGTTGTGTATTGTGTGCTGGACATGGGGGTGTTTGTCCCTGGGAGCTGTGGCATGGTAGTTGCGCATGTGAGTACATAGCGGTGTGCTGGTATACATTAGTTTGTACTTACCAGCCTCCACTCCCCCTGCTAATCCGGCGAGGATCTCCGGATGTATTACGACTCGCACCTTCTCCTCCCACGCTTTGAAGGTCTTAAAGAGCGCGGGATTCCCTCCGCCAGTGACGGCAGCCAGCTCTCTGTTTTTGCCCTCCTTCTTCTTGACCAGGCTCTTTACGTCATTCCAACGTTTGTTTATCTCGGTTCTGTTCCTGGGCAGGGTCCCGACTGCATTGACCTGGTCTACGATCCGGGTCCACATTCTGTTTCTGGTGGCTAGTGGTGTGTGCTGGACCATGTTCCCATAGATTTGTGGGTACACCTTGATGATCTCGTCGACCATGACCGTCAGCTCCATGGGCGTGAACTTGGGCATCCTTTGTGGTGCCATGGTGTTTGTGGTGCTGGTGCGGTGTGTGTTGTGTAATGTGCAGGGGGTTTGTGGTGCCGGTGTTTGGTGGTGGTGGTTGTGATGTGTGCGTTTCTGTGGTGTGCTGCTGTCCTTGCTGTGTCACTGTGTCCTCTCCTCTCCTCTCTGGTTTGCAATGTTGCAAGGGGTTGTGGTCTGTGGGAGTGCTGCTTTTGTACTTACCTATGTGGGTGTGTCCTCATGGTCTGTTGTTTTCAGGTGTGTTGTGTCTGGTGTTCTGGCCTTTGTAGTTTTTGTTTGTCCAGGGGGGGGGGTGTTTTCGGGATGTGTACTGTGCTTGTGTATTTGTGCATGCCTTGCTGTGTGGACTTGTTGGCCATGTTGTGTGCTATTGGTTTTGTGTGCGGATGGTTTCTGTGCAGGTACGTGGGCGCCATGGCTTCTGCCGTGTCGATTCTCATCGGCGTTGTTTGCGCTGGCGGGCGGTATATTTGTTGTTTTCCGCGCTCATGGCGGTGCGATCGTAATTTCACGTGCGGTGTGTCGGCCGTGTGGGCGGGCGGTTTTGTGTTGTCGTGCGTGTTTCCGTCCGTGGCGGGCGGTTTGACTCCGACTCGGACGATGGCGGGCGGTATTTTGTGTGATTTTTCCGCCGATGGCGGTTTTCGGTTTGTGTAATCGTAATGGCGTGGTCGGTGTTCAGGCGGTGTGTGCGGGCGGATTTTTGCCGCTTCCATGCCTGGCGGATTTTTTTACGCCGGGTATCGTAATGAGCCCCTAAGAGAGGAAAAACAGGCATGTTGAAGAAAAAAACTCTCAAAAATACACAGCAAAAATTGAATACACAGCCTAAATCCTAACACAAGAATACTAGCTAGAGCATGGATAGTAGAAACAAGGGAATGAGGTGCACTTGGCAATGAACGTGATTCAGACAGATCCTCGAATACTGAGATGCACAGAAAATCAGGCTTCAACCCCTTATTTCAGAAACCAGTGCAGACACCTCTTCCAAAGACCAAGGAAACAGTATACCACCATCTTCTATTTGCAAAGCACACAGAATAACATTATACATGCTTTTGTTGTGAATCATGTTGTTTCACATGGATCACTGACAAAATATCGAAGGTCAAAAAATCGACCTACAAAAATATCGCAACAAAAATATCGATGTCAATAATATCGAAATCCTATCTACAACATGGTAAGTACAAAAATATCGAAAAAACAATATCGATTGTCAAAAATATCGTTATCAAAAATATCGTTTTTTTTTGTTAAAAATAATATGTAAAATAAACTAAATAATACTTATAATTAAAATAAACATAGTTAAAAATATTTTATAATTTTTAAAATTAATAAGTAACATATAATTAAATAAAACATTAATTAAACATATACATATAATATATAATATATATACTTACTTTATAATAAGTTTCAATAATTATTTTAATAAATTATAAATTATTAAAAAATATTATAAATTACAAATACATCTATACACATAAAACAATAACATAAATAAAAATTAAATAATTATAATAAATTAAAAAAATTAAATTTACTTTTAATATTTTGAAAATTAATTATATACTATATTAACTAAAATAATACAAAAATATTAAATAGCGTAGGGAATAAAACTACTATTACAACCCCCAAAAAAACAACAGTAAGAAAAATGTTGGATAGCGTAGGGGTAAAAATTACTATTCCCACTCCAGAGAGTGCAACAGTAGGGAAAGTGTTGGATAGCGTAGGGGTAAAAATTACTATTCCAACTCCAGAGAGTGCAACAGTAGGGAAAGTGTTGGATAGCGTAGGGGTAGAAATTACTATTCCCACTCCAGGGAGTGCAACAGTAGGTAAAGCGTTGGATAGCGTGACGGTAAAAATTACTATTCCCACTCCAGTGAGTGCAACAGTAGGGAAAGTGTTGGATAGCGTAGGGGTAAAATTACTATTCCCACTCCAGAGAGTGCAACAGTAGGGAAAGTGTTGGATAGCGTAGGGGTAAAAATTACTATTCCCACTCCAGAGAGTGCAACAGTAGGGAAAGTGTTGGATAGCGTAGGGGTAAAAATTGCTATTCCCACTCCAGTGAGTGCAACAGTAGGGAAAGTGTTGGATAGCGTAGGGGTAAAAATTACTATTCCCACTCCAGGGAGTGCAACAGTAGGGAAAGTGTTGGATAGCGTAGGGGTAAAAATTACTATTCCAACTCCAGAGAGTGCAAGAGTAGGGGAAGTGTTGGATAGCGTAGAAGTTACAAATAACATACTTATAAATAAATTAATTTTTCAAAATAATTAATTAATTATTAAATAACTCTAAACTATTTACCAATACCAATAAATAATTATTAAAAACATAATTACCAATAGGAAATTTATTAACAATAAATTAATAATAAATACCAATAAATAATAATTAATAAATATTAATTACTAAATAATAAATATTGAACAATAAAATATTTTTAATAACAAAAAACATATAAATTATTAAAACTTAATTACCAATTAACTAATATTAAACAATTAAATGCTTTTTTATACCAATAATAATAATAATTAAACATTAATTACCAATTAATAAATAATTCTTAATATATTAATTAAATTTATCAATAAATAATATTTAATAATATTTAATTACCAATTAATAATAAAACAACAATAAATTAATTTTTAGAACCAAACAATTGTAATTTAAAAAAATTACCTATTAATAATTAATATCCAATAAATTAATTATCAATACCCAAAAAGAAATTTAATAATTACTTAATTAGATTTCAATTACTTCCAAAAGTATTCCCCTATAAACGCACAACACACTCCAATGATAAAATAATACACTTAACATAATGATCAATTAATCAATTAATAAAAATTAATAACTAATTAATAATAATTAATTACCCATTAATAATAATTGATTACCAATTATCAATTAATTAACAATAATATAATTATCAATAACAATTAATTAAAATAAATTATAACTTAATTACAATTAAATTACTTCCCACCCTATTCCCCTATAAACCCACAACCCGCTACAGAACTTAAACGCAAAAAATAATTAAAATTAATTTATAATTCCTAAAAATTAATAATTAATTTAGTATAATTAAATTACTTCCCACCCTATTCCCCTATAAACCCACAACCCGCTACAGTACAAAAAAAAATTTTAACTTACATTTTTTTATTAACATATAAAAATTGTATACATATATTTTTAAACAAGTAGAACACTTAACAAAAACACATATAACACATACATATTAAAAACATAACAATAATACTAATTTCGATATTAGTAACATCGATATTAAAAAATTCGATATTACTTACCTTAGGGTCGATATTCTGTCCATCGATATTCTGTCCCTTCGATATTCTGTCCCTCCGATATTTTAACTTCGATATTTTTGTATATCGATATATTATTTTCGATATTTTGTCTGCTCACCGTTTCACATCTGACTGCTAGATGTCCCAAACCGTGTAAATACACTCGTTGGAAACTTCTTTCCTTTTTTCCATTATGGTTCCAATAAGTTGAAGTGTCGCCTGCTAGTAAGTATTCCCAAAATGTTGTGTTTTTTAGGACTTTGATTGCATGGCCTCTGTTCCTGTCAGTGTTTTTGTGAGGCACGCAAGGTCTGCAGATGCAGCTACGTAATTCAACTGAGCAGGACGTGCAGAGACTTGTGCTTCTCGTTTGACGAGGCATAACATTAACCTGAAGGCTAAGGGTCACAGTTGTAGGTCTTTAGCCCTACCAGCAAAGTCATAAAAGATAATGTGTGTATTAGAGTTATGAAAAAGACCTATCCAGGATAGATGAATAGAGTGAGCTCTGTGTATGCCAACTCACCTCCTCATCCAGAGAAGGGGAAGAGTAAACCACAGATAAGTCAAAATCTGGAGATAGGTGGAAGTCTGAAGTAATTTTAAGGGGGACTTCTGGACTAGGTCTCAAAACCACCTTGTCAAGGAGAAAAAACATCCTGGATGACAGTGCACCTAAGCGCCTAATTCCCCCAGGAGATGACCTGACCATGCAGCAACTAGGAATACTAATTTTAGTGTGAGATACAGTAAGGAGGTAGATTCAAACAGTTCAAAAGGATCCCCACGCGAAACCTGGAAAACTAATGGCAGATGCCGGGAAGGGCCAGGAGAATGAATAACTAGTCATCTGAGGGAAGATCTTTTAAGAAATTGAGAAGCCAGAGGAGTCACAGAGGATACTTCCGGCCCCAGTAGGTGTGGATCGGTGTCTATTGGCTTCATAAAGAAGATACAATCAAACCTAACAAAATCCATACCTATGAAATTCCTGGAGTTTGATTGGAACTCAAGACCCCTAGGTTAACAGCAGCCCTCAGATGTGTCCAGAGGTGGGAATAGCCCATACCAGTGCTTCATCACCTTGATTCATAGATGCAAAGGTCATCATCTTGGAACAACCCTGGGCATGGAGACTCAGCCTCTCAAACTCCAAATTCTCAGTTCAAGCCATAGAAGAGAGCACTCTGGCAGTAGAGGAGATCTCAGAGGAGAGGGGTGGACAGAAATCCTCCATGGGGCAAGGACAGTGAAATGATGCATCTTCGGGCACAAGATCTCCAAGGCCAATATGGAGAATTTCTATTCTGTCCCCACTGAATCTTCCAAAGGACTCTGCCCAGAAGAGGATATGTGGGAAATGTGCGCAAAAGTCCGCCTGGTCATGTATGGGACAGAGCAAGCACTGGGAGAGGGACTCTGCAAGCAAAGCTAAGGAAGAAGAGCATTTTGTTCTGAAGCAAATAGGTCTAGCCAAGGAAGACTGCATCTCTCCAAGATGGACTGGAAGAGGTCAGAGCCCTGGGAGATGGAGAATAGGATATCTAACACAAGTGATCCGTATGCCCATTCTCCATCCCGGATATGTAGGATGCCTCCAGGGAATGAAGATGATTTTTCACCCATGTCTCAATATTCTGAGATAGCATTACCTGGTTACGAGCCCATGCCCTTCTCATGCTATTTGCATAGGCGTGGGCCACCTAGTTGTCTAATTTCACCCTGACTGCCTGACCTTTGCTAATTGAATTGCCTGTAGTTCTGTTAGGTTGGAGAACTGCACAACTTCCTCTGTTGACCAAAGTTGTTGTACAGTTGCTAATTCCATGGTTGCCTAATGTGTTGGCATCACTAACTAGTAGCAGCTGAAGAATAATGGTGACTCAGAACAAGTCACCCCCAGAAGGCTTTCTTGTATCTGAGGAGTTGCCGGGATCATTGCTTCACACTCTGATCTGAGGACTCAGTGGTTTAAGAGATGAGAATAGAACTGATTGGAAGTGTGGTCAAGACCACGGGACCTCCAGGAGACAAGCAGCCAACTCCCACTGGACATGTAACTAACTATCAGGAAGCATAGCTGGTGGTGCAGCTTACCACCAAGTCTGGTTCGAGTACGAGGAATCAGTGCCTTGAGGCCATCAGCACTGACAGCTTTTCAGTCAAAGAAAGGCTCTTGCTCATTTCAGAATGTGAGTTCTGACTGGGTTCGGATTACATATGCATTGGGAAGATGCTGCAGGGCAGAGCACCAGAAGTAGAATATGTTTCCCAGTAAGCCTCATACTCTCATAGTCTGGGCAGACGGTGGGCATCTTTTACCTTCAGCATTACTTTCTACATGGTGCTCAGAATTCTTGCTAGGCAGTTGTGCTACAGTATTGCTGTAGCTGAACCTCTCAACATGGATGTTGGTTTTCAAGCATCAAGACCTCTGGTGCATCGAGGATGGATTATGGACAGTATATTTACAGAGACGTATCCTGAAGTCATGTGTAATTCGAAAACAAAGTTTGAGCAGCTCCTCGCGCACTTGTTTGAACTCTAAAAACTAGGGCTGTATGTTCTGTTAAGAGCTCCTGGGATGGAACAGTGTATTCTTAACAGGAGATTTCAAATGTTCATAAATGTTATTTATTATTGTATATAAGGTAATAGATTTACAGGCTGTGCATATATCACTAACTGTAGGCAATCACAGGATGTTAATTATGCTCCTTAATTTCCAGTTCTACAGAAATCAAGTGCAAGCTGCACTCATCATCCTCAAAAGATTATACAGTGACAGAGCTTGAGGTAGTTAGTCTAAACATAGAGAGCTGGGTAAGTGCATATATATTTAGTAAAATATTTAAGTTTCTTTATGTTCTGTTTTCAGGAAATTCCTGTTTCCTCTCAAATGATAGAGATTTGGTTATGCAGAGATATTGCTAATGTATATCACTTCACAATCATAAGTTATGCTCAGTGTTCCAATGAGAAGTTGCTGATGGCATCTCTTTGTCTTGTAGAGGTCCACTACAACTGGCATAACTCCTTGACCCCAGAAGTGACAATGCAGAGTGTGGAGTTCGGAGTCATTGTTCCCTCTCTTATCCCATTCCCCTTTCCCCGCTGCTATCACTGGTCCTCATGTTTCAGGGTATGTGGTCATTGATGGGGATGGTGAGTGATGGAAAATAACAGCACATCCAATAGATCTTATGCAAATGGTTAATGCAAACCTTAAAATAACTAGTCTCAGGTCAAAGCCGCCGGAAGAGTCAGTAATGCTAGGAGAAGGAAGAAAAACCTGGTCCAGTTCCTTCTGCATAACCCCTCCAATAAACTGCAGGCACTGAGATGGAAACACATGGCGTTTGTCACTGTTTAGGAAAAGCCAATGGGTATGCAGTATCTTGCATACCTGATCAACATCCTTTGCTTACTTGGAAAAAGAACAAGTTAACGGCTCGTCCAGGTATGTAAATACCTGGACCCCTCCACCCCCCCAAAATGCATCACCAGTGGAGCAACTTTTGTAAAGATTCTTGAGCTGAGGCCTTTGTAAAGGGGATCTTAGATAATTCTGAGATCTTGGGTGGGCTAGAAAATGTAGGTATGCATCCTACATATCAAGCTGGGCTAGAAAGACTGCTAGACCTATAAGAGGGGATTGCTTGCAGAGATACCTTCTTGAATTGTAGGTGAGAACTGAACTGGTTTAATCCTTTTAAATCCAGGATGGGACAGAAATCCCCTGATGTCTTTATGATGACAAATATTATTCAATAATAACCCAGTCCCTGGAAACTAGAATTATTGCAGCTTTTCCAATAAGACATGTATGCCCGAAGAAGGGCCCTTGGACAAAAATGACAACAAGCAGTTGACGTGGGAAGAAAAAGAGTGTCTTGTTCCTCCAGAAACTGATTTTGATAGCCAGATTCCACAACCTTGAACACCCACCAGTTATAGATGGCCTCCAAACCTCCAGAAAGGATAGATGGAGACACCCTCACTAGAAGATTATCATGCCTTGTGGGAGAGCAGAGGGTTAGAGAGGAAGACTTTCCAGGATGTATCAAAGATAATCCCCTCCTAACCGTGACCTATTCCTCAAAAGGGCTGGTTCAAATTCATTGAAGAGGAAGCTAGACCGAAATATCAATGTATACCAAATCCTCTACCTCGCTTGGAAGGTCAGGTTCCAACTATTAAATTCCTGTCTTCAACTGAGAATTTAATCAACTCCTCCAAATGTGGCCCAAAATATTTGGAGGGCAGGTGAGGCAGGAGAGACTTCTGGGATCTATACACGCACTGTGATCTCTTTTAGATGTGGTGTTCAGCAGCAATTTAGGGACCAAAGGTCACTGTAGACACAAATAGGCAATCAAAGGATAAATCCGAGAGAAAGTGGCATTGCTGTTCCATAGCAGGGAGGAGAGACGTACAAAGCACACGTGCCTGCATTGCCTCAGATTAAGCCTGAAAGTCTCTCGGCAGAGATTGAACCGTGTAAGTAGCATACGTTTTGGCCAGTATAGCAAAGCTTGAGACTGGTAGATCTCCTATCTACTATATCTGTAGGTGAAGCATCCTCTGAGATGATAGTTCCTAGAGTCATTAGAGAATCTACATTAACTATCGAAGGAAATTATTCTCCAAAATTAATAAGTGGGTAATGTATGTCCATAAACCATGGAAACACAGTATGTACTGCCTTCTTCCATTCCCTGGAATAACATATTGCCTACTTGTCCATGTAGAGGAAAGCAATGTTCCTTTTTATGATATTGTTGAAAAAGCCATCCCCATTTAAGGAAGGGCTTGGATTAGGGAAGGGAAGGCTAGCTACGATGTGATGCAGGGCCTAAGTGGTGTAGCAAGGGGAGACGGGCGGTTTGGGGGCGATGGCCTTCCCCCAGTCCCTCCCCCGCTCTTACCTGCTGCCGCGCGGGGTGGCAAACACAGGATTCAATTGCCAGCACCCCCCGCGCTCTTACGGCTGCCGTGGGGCAGCAAAGGCTGGGACCGCCTAGGGCGGCAAAAGGCCTAGCTATGCCACTGCAGAACCTCTGTCAGATCGACACCCTGACTGTTTTGGCCCCTCCGACCCTGAGTGTCCTCAACATCTGGGTCCTAATAAGAATCCTGATGGTCACTCCCTCTAGGCGGTTTATTGCGAGGATGGAATACCCGGGCATTCTGAGCAGCAGATACAGCCTGATCAATAAACTGCTTTGAAAGAGCAGCAATATAAGGAGCAGCTGTTGAAGGAACATCCTGTCTGAAGCCGACAACTTAGCACCGTCTCAGCAATGCTTTTTCTTCTAGTGCACCCCAATCATTAGACCAATCATCAGTGGTTGCCCCCAAACTAGGGGAACCACAGAGAGAAAATGTGCATGGTCTCTCCAACACTTAGCAGGCAAGTGAGTGCATAAACTTCCCTAGCACTCCACTAGAGCACAACTTAAGCCCCGCTTATTCTGCCCCCGACCAACGAAGCAACATGTTCATACAGATGAGCCAGGACACAGGTAGGAAGGCTTCTGCAGGAAGAAAAGTCAATGTGGGGCACTAAAGCAAGACTAGTGTGGGAGTTTTTGTACATTTTAAAATTGTTCATTATTAACAATGTGCAGAATATGCATGTACACTTGAATTTATCTGTATATCATATCTACTTCTATTGCCTTTGAAAATTATTTTGCTGAGACCTGTTTAAGTGCCTTATCGTGGCTTAAGCTAACTATGCCACAGGTAGGCCTCAACCCCATCTTGTTTAAAATGGATGCCTCACCCTGCACGTTCACTGTTCATTATTTCTGCTGCTCACAGCCAATGCAAGCAATTTTTATGTATTTATGAATTACGTTGTTTTCGCTGTTCTTTCTCCATCTCCACGTGACATTAGCATGAAGGGACTGAATCAATATTCATGTAGCGGGATAGTGCTTAGATTGTAAGGCAATATGTTGTTTAATAATTTTAGGCTCTGATTTGGTAACATTTTATTTCTTTTTGCTCTCACCATTGGTACTTAAAATGTTTTTGATGTTGCCCATAAATTTGATTTGCCCTATGTCTAAGAGCCTTCATGGCAATGACTTTAAGCACATGCACTTACGAGTTCTGTATTGTACCTTTTGAATTTTTGTAATAATATTTTCACGTTTTTGTAATTCCGCTCTAGACCTCACTTCTTGAGTCTGTCCTTACTTAATTGACCGTATTTTTGAGATGTTGTATGGTGCCTGTCTCGGGACAAACTGCTTCATGAAATTGAGGTCTGACACCATTCCCGACACCCCCACCCATGAGCGTGCTGTTGAAGGGTCTTTTTGAGGTGTGAGAATTTAGGGGTTCCCCGCACCTAAACCAGTACTCTAAAACCCATCATCCTGCCAAACAATTACTGTCCCCACACTGGCTGAAGCACGGCCACGAAGACATCTAGCAAGATGGCGGTGTATTACATTACAGCTACTTTAAAATCAATGTAACCTAATTGTATTCTGGGTATGGAACAGGCATTGTATGTGTGCATCAGGAGACAAAAAACAGGAAGTACTGGGGGCGTGGCCCTATTTTATCAGGCTCTGACTGGGAGGAGCTGAGTTAGGGATACAGAAATATATTTTAGGCATTAAATATAGGGCTTGGATAGGCAAAATCTGTCTGCAGGATGAGTCAAATCTCACTATGTAAGGACTGGGATGAGGAGGCCGGACGAGGAGGAATTTGGGAAATAATACGAAAAATAATGGTTCAGTATGCTTCTCCATTGAAATGCATAAAGTTAGCACCAGCCTTTTGCTGGTGTTAGCGAGTTAACGTCATCTTCGTAGGTCTTGAAAGCCTTGGCAAGGAATGAGTTTTCTGTAATCAGTGCAACTTTTATTTTGCAGGAGTGTAGGCCTTGGTGTGAGCAGGACCTAGGTTTCCGGCCTATCGCAGCCCTCCTCTGCTACGTCGCTGTTGCAATGTCAACATGTGCCCCTTTCATTGTGACTCTGGAAATCCCACCATTCAGTGAGAGGACCAAACAGCCCAGGGTCCTGTGAGGTTACCTGCTATCCACTTCCGAGCTGGATTCATTTTTGCTTTTTCACACGTTAGTGTTCAGGACATGTCCTGACGTTACACATAAATTTGTTGCTGCTTTATAATGAAGAATTAATTTTCCTTCCACAAGTTTCATTCAAGGGGTGAAGAAATCATATGTTGCGTCTGCATTTTCGCAGCTTTATTTCAGTAATCCCATGAGTACACTCTAGTGCGTCCTGTTGTGCTTGAAATGGATTAAACTGTATCAGCTTGAATACATTTAGCCTAAATTGAAGTGTGTGCGGGGCGAAGTGTGATAGCAGGAAAGCGCGTCTTACACTAAGGGCCAGATTTAGTCAGATTTTGCATCGGGGTTGCATCATTTTTTTGGGTGTAGCCCCTATGCAAAATCTATTTGGGGATTTACAAAGCCACGCAAATCCTAATTTGTGTGTCTTTGCATGATTTTGTAAAAAAAAATGTAACGCAAGGCAGCACATAACGATATCTTGCATTACCTGGCATTGCATGGGTGGTGCATGGGCTTTCCCATTCACCCACCCATGTATTTTGACTCAATCCTATATTTGCAAAGACTTGTTACCATGGGTTTGCGCCAAAATGGTGTACATACCTGAGGCTGGCGTTACGTTTTCCCCCCTTTTGCAGTGTGCTGAATTCTGCAGCACACATACAAAGAAGAAGTAACCTCAAATTATAGTTTTTGTGCATGAAGGTATCACTTCCTGCACCAAAACTAACCTGACCACAACCTTGCCCGTCTTGACCTTGCGACATGACGCAATGGTGCCTGCACTGACACTAGGCAGCCACAAATGCACAGGCATTAGGAGAGAGAATATCTACACCATATCTTTGAAAATATGGCGCAGTTCTGCTGTCTCCTTTTCCCACACACAGCGCAGCAAATTCACTTGCTGCACTGGTTTGCGTGAAATTTTTGTAAACATGTCCCCAAATGTAGAATTTTACTCCTCTGCGACACAGTGTGCAACTTGTGCCAGGACAATGTAAGTCAAAGCAGAAAATGTGCTGGTTCAACTTAGAATAGTTGGCAAAAATGCTGAAAACCGTAATTTTAGAGTTGCACTTCTCTACCCTTCTGGTTGACCATTTCCTTTGCATTTATTAGAACACTTGTCACACTCCCCCCTTTTAGATTATATTTAAAAAAATGATATGCTGTCACAGTGGTCAACATGATCTCGCAGCGAAGTTGCTGACTTTGCAATCTGGACACTTCATGTCAGAATACCTTGGAACAACCTACCCCTCACCTCAAGACCACCTCATCGCTTCGGCAATTCAGGAAAGAACTCAAGACCTGGCTGTTCGGTGAACAAATGACCACGATGCAGCATGCAACCCCAGTGCTTTGAGGCCCTCACAGGTGATTTGCTGTGCTTAACAAATCCTTGATTGATTGAGAATACCGAATTTTCTCAAGGGCATACAAGGTTTGCGCCCACCTTTGCACTTCCAGGGTAAGTTGATGCTTGAGGACAGGCGGCAGATGTTTCTGTGGCCCATTCTGTAATATTCATTGTGCGGTTGCAAAGTTAGCTTCCACAGAGTGGAAATCCTGCTCCCTAATTTGCATCATAGCATCTGCCTCTTTATAAATATGTGCAAGTCTTCGCCAGTGCGTATCCACAATACCACGGATTCAGGTGCTTGGGCAAAAAACCCTGGGAATGCACTAGCTGGATCTATCCAGAAGAGCATAGCTCTTATACCAGCAGCCCTTCCCCCATTCTCACTGTACCCCTGTTGTATTCTCACATGGGTTACTGTTTTGGACTCTGTTTGGAGATCTCCAAAGGCAGATGTGCACAACTTCCGAGCGTTGGCTTGGCCTGCGGTCTTGGAAAAAGAGTTCATGTTACTTCAGCTGCACTGTCCCGTCATTGGCTGCCAGTAGAGGCTAGAATATAATGTAAGTGTTTGATCCTCTTACACACGTGTTTTTAGGCGTCAGCCTCTAGTTACTTCGCTGACAATATTCACCCCTATACTTCCTCAAGATCTCTACAGTTGACATACCAAAACTTTGGGCCTCGTTTACTATATTATGACGCACGGCAGCGCAGCAAGCCTTCCTGCTGCGCTGCCGTGTGTCAAAATAAATGGGCAGGAATGAGCCGTATCTACAAGATACAGTGTATTCCTGTCCTTCTCCCCTGGGCCGGCGCACAAACAGCTGCCGTGCGCCAACGCAGACACCCTTTTTAGGTCTCGGCCTGCACCAGCGCTTGCGCTGGTCTGGCCGAGAGTTTTAGTAAGCGGGTTTTGGAAGTGCAAACCCACTGGCTTTCGGCTGGCGACCAGCTTGCGTTCACGTAGGCGTGCACGCGCGCAGCTGCCATCTGGGTTTCCTATCTCTTCCTCATTTCCTCGTCATGGCTCATTAACTCTCTGGACTCTGATGTTTCAATCGCAGCAGCAGCTCACATTACCAACTGACGGCCCTGGACTACAGTCACATGAAAAACAACAGCGATTAGCATTGAAATGCAAGCTTTTTTTGTCTAGTTAGAAATATTGCTTCGGTGGGTTGATTTCACCTTATATCGCTATTTGTTTTATATTGGGAGTCACAGCCTAATTACCAGTATTTTTGTCTCACTCTGTTTTTTTTAAATATTTATTCGCGCAAAGCACAAAGCTATATTTAAGGTTACTTTTTCCGCGTCACTTCTTCACTCTATTTAAACTCCACACCCCCACTCTTATTGTCTCTCTCCTTCTCTCTCTCTCCCCTCTCTAATTCTCTCTCTACTTAATTAACTCTCCCCTCTCTATCTTTTTTAGCCTTTCATTCTCTCTCACCCCTTTATCTGTTTCTCTTTCAAACTCCTTCATTCACTCTCTCTCCCCTTCTTTCTCTCTCTCTATCCCGCTCCACTCTTTATTCTATGTACACCCTTTCTCTCTCTTTCTCTCTCACCACCCTCTCTAATTGGGCATTATATTTTCACTCTATCTCTCACTCGGCAACACCACAGCATCACTCAGCATCACCACAGCATCGCTCAGCACCACCACAGCATCGCTCAGCACCACCACAGCATCGCTCAGCACCACCACAGCATCGCTCAGCACTACCACAGCATCACTCAGCACTACCACAGCATCACTCAGCGCCACCACAGCATCACTCAGCGCCACCACAGCATCACTCAGCGCCACCACAGCGTCACTCAGCGCGACCACAGCATCACTCATCGCCACCACAGCATCACTCTTCGCCACCACAGCATCACTCAGGGCCACCACAGCATCACTCAGGGTCACCACAGCATCACTCAGGGCCACCACAGCATCACTCAGGGCCACCACAGCATCACTCAGGGCCACCAGAGCATCACTCAGCACCACCACAACATCACTCAGCACTGCCACAGCATCACTCAGGGCCACCACAGCATCGCCCAGCACCACAACAGCATTATTCAGCACCACCACAGCATCGCTCAGCACCACCACAGCATCGCTCAGCACCACCACAGCATCGCTCAGCACCACCACAGCATCACTCTGGGCCACCACAGCATCACTCAGGGCCACCACAGCATCACTCAGCACCACCACAGCATCACTCAGCGCCAAGACAATATCACTCAGCACCACCACAGCATCACTCAGCGCCAAGACAATATCACTCAGCACCACCACAGCATCACTCAGCACCACAGCAGTATCACTCAGCAAGACCTGAGTATCATTCAGCATCACCTCAGCATCGTCTCCGCAACAGTCACCACCACCACCACTACCACCTCAGCATCACTCAGCACCACCTCAGCCTGCTCTCGGAATCTGGCATCTGTTGATTCTCCCTAGCGTCTGGCCGCTGCTAGTGTTATAATACAGGTACTAGTTCCCAACCTTCACCCTCCGATTGTTTATGCCCCCTCAAAAAAAAAGCTTTAACAAACAACCATTGCAATAGGCAGAAACAAGTTGCCAGCATTGCAAGAACAAAAGAAAACTGAGGAAATTTTATATTGTAAATACTTTTTTTAATATGGTCGTTCAGTTTTACATAATGCCTTCTTGGTCATATATAAAGTAACAAAAATGCTTCTGACACTTTTTTATTATAACTTTTCAGCATGCTGCACAGCAGCCACACTTCTCTACAGCACAGCTTGAAGACATTGGCAAAGTCAATAGCTCTGGCTAAACACTTATAAGGCCCCAAAGGCGAGACCTATTGGCTATGCCAATGCTTGTTTCATGTTGTAAGGGTGCCTGTGTTGCGGGGATGATTGTTTTTTGTGCCGGAAGGGGCATTTTCCTGCACAAAAACAATCAATGATGGCATTTTCCTCTTTCTATGCCTGCCGCAGAATGCAGCACGCATAGATAGAGGAAAAACGAGGAGAAATGAAAGTATTTCTCCTCGTTGCGCCACTCCTATGCCTCTCCTGTGGAGGCGTAGGATTCTGACGCATTCCCAGCTTCACAAAACGTTGTAAATCTGGGAATGTGTCAGATTCCATGGATGTTGTGTGTGAACACCCACAGCAACATCCATGGAACACCCTTTCACGCAGAGTAATGCATGAAAGGGGCCCATATTTACAAGGCCATGAAAAGTCACGCAGGGTGACTTTACGTGGCCTTGCAAATATGGGCAAGCCCACTGCGCTGCCGGTGCGTCAAGAAAAGTGACGCACCGGTGGCGCAATGGGCTTGTAAATGAGGCCCTTTCTTTCTTTGAGCCACTTTTTCTACCTCTGGCATTTTGGTGAATGGACCTCAGTGGGTAGGTGTGCTTAGTAATGTCAAGAGTGCTTGCAGACACCTTCCACCCACTGGCATTTTCGCCACAACCCCACTTGAACATTTTTGGCAGGGTTTATTTTGGGTTCCAGTCTGGCCCAGAGAGGGGCGCAGAGGAGCACCATGGCTACAGCTGAATGACGTGGAAGGCTCTGACGTTCACTTTGTACTGCAGAAAACTACAAGACGTGAACACGCGGGCCCAGGCCCAGGTCTGTTCTATCTGGGTCTGCGTGGAGGGCCGTCTGTATGCTTCATTGGAGGCCACAGATGACATCGCTCGATTGCAAGTGCCCTTTGAGTTGTGGTAGTCTTCTGTGGGTTGTGGTGCCGCAGAGCGATGACGTCCATCGTCGTGCACAAGGCCCTCAGAAGGCCTCGCAGAATGAAACATTGCTACGTCAGAGACCCCATTCGCATAGCTGCCAAGGTTTCAGATTGCTATGTGTGGCATTTTCAGATTTTCAATGTAATTATGAGCGACATTTCCACAAATATGAGTGACACTTTTTCAAAAGCAAAATCAAGGAATGAAGAGGAGGGAAAAATAAATTTCTGAAATAACACCCATCTGAGCAATGAAAAACTGTTAAGTTAGCACCAGAAATGAAAGGGCAATAACGTAGTGCCCTTCACGACTGGGCCCCCCTAACAGGATCTGTGAGGCCCCAACAAACTCTTTACCTCGAAGCAAGTGGTCCGCGACCCGATCGGCGCACCGCTACATGCCAAGCATTGGCGTAGCTAGTGGCCCAGATAGTTGTCTTAATGAGCCAACACACTTTGAAAGTCGCCGCCTAACCGCGGCAAAGAGCACCGATCCGGGCATTCATTGGGGGGGGGGGGGAGGCTGAGAGGTGTGCACACACACACACGCTCCAGAGGCGCATTGTGACAGTAACTGCTGAATAAAGTTGAAATGGGAGGCGAGCAGCTGCCGGGAAATGTGGTTTACGGCTGGGCCTCGTGCCTCCTCAGAGAGTCCTCCAGGCCACAATAAACTACTGCCGTCCCTCAGCCCGGCTGCATTCAAGGCTCAGCAGCAGCTGCAGCACTAGCGTGTGTCTGAGCTCCAGCTGCACTTGCAGTGATTCAATTCAGTGCCAAGCGCCCGGCCTGAGTTCCAACTCTTTACCCACTTACTTGCGCCGCAGCAGGAGGCGGCAGCAGGATGTTACGTCCTGCGCAGCGGAAACAGCCATTGGTCACGACCTCTCCTGACACAGAATCAGTGTCAGGAGGTAATGCCGCGCCCAGGATGAATATCGATACATTGTTGCCAAGCTTGCTTCAGCCAGCCCCCAAAGCCTACAAGGAGCAGCGATCTCGTCACAGCGCCACTCCAGCTACTAGTTTTACAGTCATCATAGCAGCTACAGCTTGACAGCTGAGGCAGAAATTATGCCTATTACCTGTGACTTTGCATTTCAGTGCGGTGATGCGGATCACCACACTGAAATGCGTTAGTCTAACGCCTGATGCGTGGTACTTGGCAGGACTGCATTCGGACACCAAGTCCCACGTGTGCCAAACTCCTTACTATACTGCACAGTATGTGCAACAACGACGACGACGCTGTGGACCCACCTACCTATGAACTGAATTCACTTGTGAGAAAAATCTGAAACGTCGAACCTGCCCACCGCCAGAAGCGCCCGAGGCTGTCCCTTGGACGAGATCAGAGTGTGTTCTAAATGTACAGACGACGACATAAACATTGAGGCGTTTCACAACACCGTCAATTATTGCTTTTCAAAGGTACAGTTTACACCAGAGCTCGCACAGTGCCGCGGGTGAAGGCAGATAATGCTGGAAGGCTCCGGAGCGACGTTCTCAGCCCGGGGTGGCCTGGAAACTGAAAGCAAAATGACTGAATGTTTTGTAATCAATTTAAAGACGGGTAGTGGCTGAAGGGTGGCTGAGGTGAATCTGGAAGAAGGACTAGCCCCCTGGCGACCAAGGCGCTGAATGCAGTGATTTAGACAATGCGAATGGAACAAATTTGGAGTGCAGAAAAAAATAATGTTTGAGACAAAAGACATTAGACACACACCTCATTTTATTGCTGCAACTGCTACTGACAACTCCCTGTGATATGTAAAAATGTTTTATTAACGAATACCTGAACTGTACAGTATGTTTCCTGTCAGTGCTTGTCAACACAACTTCAAAACCACCCACCACTGGTAATACATAAAAAATGCTCACTGTGTGGTTACTAGGGTGACCAACTGGCATGGGTGAAAATTCAGGACAGTCAGTGTAAAAATTCAGGACAAAGGGTCAAAATTCAGGACAAAAATTCAGGACAGGAGTTCAAAATTCAGGACATTACTTAGGGATAAAAGGTAAGTTTTACAGACTCATCAGAGGAGGTCGACGCAATAGTATAAAAGTAAGTAAATAGACAACCACTTAAGTACAAGTCAAAATAAGTTTATATTAGGTTGAGACAATTGTGCACTTCACAGTTTTTCAGTATGCGGGCAGCTTTGAGCAACTGTGCAGGTCTTTTGTGGTATTTCATATGATAATAATCTTTGTATATGGTTACTGCACTTGGTTGTCCACTCTGATATTTTGTTTACAATTCATGGTCCTGAGCAGGCATGTTTGGTGAGAGAAATGGTTGGGAAGATCTACTGGGATAGACATTGTGTGATGTTAAGCGGCACACATAGGATGCAGCTAATTTGGACCTGCAGTGCTGGACTAGAGTACAGTCCTCCGAGTGACCAGATTTATTTGTCAGATAGCTTCAAGCATTCCATTTCTGTTCAGCTGGTGATGACTGGTACAGGGGCTGGTATAGTATTGAGTGATGGATAAGACCCATAGCGGAGAGGTCTTGTATAAGGGTAAGAGCATTAAGCAGGAAAAGGGAGTTATTAACCAGACTGCATGAGCTATAATTGGCTGCACACTGCTGAGTGTAATGGTATTATTGTGGGTCAGAGCGGTTAGATAGGTGTTGACATTGCTATATCATGCCCTGGCTAGCCATATATCAGTCCTCCTTATTTTAGCTGTATATTGGAAATAGTATACTGATTGGGCCATTTCATTTAGTGAGCTTTAAACTGCAGATTCTCATTGATGCACAGAAGTGTGCTACAGACTAGAAACTGTATACGCTGTTGAGGCATTATTGTAAGGCAGAAGGAGGCACTATCTGTTACATTCAGAACATTTTCTATTGAAATGGAAGCAAAATGCCATCATTCAGTTTTACTGATAAATCGATATAGCGCACAAATACTAATGTGTGGAAATGTGGTTTCAGCAATTATGTATCATTTGAACATCACCACGTAAAGTGTCTTGATTGTTTTGATCCTAATAAAACTCTGTTTCCAGCACACTTCTGAATTACAAACAAGGGGTCCATTTGTCGTTTCCTAACTGCTGATATGTTTTGAAACATTTGCACAGTTTAGTTACAGATATTTAAAAGTTGTTGTGTGTTACAGACTGACAGCTCACAGCCTTTATTTTCGCACCCTGAAGAAAATTTGGGAAAACATGGTTCATTCTACAACACATTTGTCATTATATATCAATTGTATTAGCTTCTAAAGCTTAGTAAATAATGACTTTACTGTGCACCAGGATATGACAATCTTTGATGGGGCTCTTCAATGATTGCCTCACTATCACAAACAGTGCCTGTCATCTTTCCACAGCCCCTCTCTCGCATGTATTTCATTTTTTTTATAGACCGTCTCATACCAGTATAATATGTTGGCGCACTTTACATCACACACATACAGAGACAATGAATCATACATGTGTAAATCAGTGTATAGAACATGTTACATAAGGCAAAGGACACTACAAGGTGTAGGATGCACATGTCACCTATACTGGTAGGCATTTTTGAAGTACGCTTGGTCTGAAAAAGAACAAACTCAGGATTCAGAACTTAGCACCGTGATTAGAGTTAACTTTAATGATAAGAATTTATTCCTACCCTAACAAACCTTTTTAGCAACATCAGGATAATGAAAGACTGGGAAGAAAACATAACTTTGTAACCTGTACCATGCAGATTGCATGCAGCTCTTTGATGGAAGTTCATAGCTCCCTGCTAGATTAAGTAGGTAATTTATGAAATGCATAGTAGCAAAAGAATCTCAGTGACAAAAGTAGTAACCCACTGAGATCTGCACATAAAATACTATTCTTTGATATGCATAGTTCACTTCTTTGCAGCAGGCATATTAAACCTCTGTGCTACCTTAGATGATTCAAAACTCCCATCTCGCTCCTGCTGGTACATTAGTCACCAGACACTGGTGAACCACACCTGAATATAAGTGAGGCCGCTTTTATTGTTGCCCGAAAACTGCTGGATATACAAGGAACTTTGCAGTGCCAGCCCCCAGTAACAAAACTGCCCCCCCCCCCACCTTTCCAGCCTCCCAGGGAAACGCCTGATGCCCGGTCCAGCCAGTCCAGCCTTGCTACCACCCTCCAATGGTGCCCCTCATCTACACATAGACCCTCTCTCATGTGTATTTAATTTCTTTTATAGTGCTACTCATCCCAATTATGTAGGGCAGGGTGTCGGAGTGTGTTACATCACACACATATTATATACAGACGATGACTCATATAAATGTGAAAGTCAATGTATAGGAAATGTTGCTTAAGATAATGGGGGTTACATGGTGCAATCATAATTTCATCCATCATTCAGTCTTTCACCATTCATTCTGTCCTTCCATCTGTGTGTCCATCCATGTCCATATTCAACCATTTACAAACCTATCCATCATGTATCCTTTCATCCATCCTTTCACTCATCCATCCCTCCATCCACCCTTTTACTCATCAATACATTATCCATCCATCCACCCTTTCACCCTATCCATTTGTACACTCATCCATCCACTCTTCCATCCATCCGTCCATCCAGCCATTTACCCATCCAGTCATCCTTTCACTTACTCATTCATCCACCTAGTCACTCATCCTTCCATCCATTCAGTCATCCATCCACCCATCCTCCCTTTCTCTCTCCATCCCCCTTTCACATAGCCATCCACCCACTCATCCATCTACTCATCCTCTCATGAAGCCATCCATTGACCCTACCACTCATCCATCCTTTCACTTATCCATCCATCCTTTCTCTCATCCATCCACCCTTTCACTCCTTCACTCATCTATCCATCCTTTTGTCCATCTACCCACCCTTTCACTCACTCATCCAGCCTTAAATCCACCCTTTCACTCATCCGTCCATCCATTCACCCTTTCACTTATCAATTCATCAAGCCATCCATCATTTCACTTATCCATCCACCCATTCACTCGCCCATCATCCACCCTTTCTCTCATCCATCCATCCTTTCACTTATCCATCCATCCTTTTACCCATCCATCTACCCTTCCACCCATGCATCCATCTATTTACCTTTTCTCTCATCCATCCTTCCACTAACTCATCCATCCATCCTTTCTCTCACGATCCATCCTTCCTTTCATTCATCCATTCACCCTTTCACTAATCCATCCAGCCATCCATCCCTTCACTTACTTACTCACTCACCTTTTCACATTAATTATGAGCTGAGCTTTTGTCTGCAGAGTTGCAGACAGAAGAGGCCCATCAAGAACTCCACCCTCGCTGTAGTTCCTAAAGCAAGGGGTGGGGTGGGGAGGGTTCACTATGCCCCTGCACATAGGCAATCTGAAAAAGAGGAAGGCATGAGTCATGCATGATGCAATGTGCCAGGACGTGAGGCGACTGTGACATGGTGTTGGTTCCAGAGCTTTAATTGGGATGAAAAAACTAGGGGGTGGGGGAGTCTCTCCAAAGGGGGTGTTGGATGTAATTAAGGGCGTGGCTTAACACACCTAAGCTAAAAATCTGTGCTTAGTATAATGTGCCGCCCAACTGGTATTTTTGTTGCTTCTGTCATTGCATCCAGATATATAATAGAACACGTAACGTTACACCTAGAACAAGTAACGTTACACCTACAACAAGCCAGAACTATTGGCTTTGTCAATGGTCGTTAGTTGCATAAAATAAAAAAGCTGCAACTATGGCTTCCTTGAATCAGTTCTAAAATGATGAGACTCTGAAAGAACTATAATCCTTTCCTTTTAACTTCTTTCACCGCCTTCCTTTGATGAAATGGATTCTCACTTAGCAGCAGCATGGGCGTTTTTGCACTTCCATGTGACAGAATACCCTTCCCTAGACCGAGGCTGGAGGAGGCCACCACATGCTGTACCAGCCCAGACTGACCCATTGTCATTCTGTATGTGGCAATCAGCCTGCATACAGAATGATAATGGGCGAGGTGAGGCTGCTCTTGTGCTCAGAGGAGTGCAAGGCAGCCCCATCAGGGAGCTGAGGCCTCTGGCACGAGAACAGCTCTGCTCCCTGAAAGGCCCAAAATTACGGACAAAAGGCATCCGTAAAAAGGATCCTCACGGACAACGGACATGAGGTCCAAATTACGGACGGTCCGTGAAATTTACGGAGGGTTGGTCACCCTAGTGGTTACAAAATCAGCAACAGAAAATTGGTGACAGTGGGGTATTTGGATAGTGAGGGGATGGAAGGAACGAGAATGGGTGGAGGTGGCCGATGAACGGTTCTCTCAATAGAGACCATGCATTTTTTTAATATTAAAATGTAACAGCCTAGGTTATCTTATCTGCAGAATACAAGCCAGCCATTTTGTAGCATGAAGTAAATCACCGGCGTAACGAAACTTGAGGGGGCCCCCTGCAAGGTTTGTGGAGGGGTCCCCTCCAGACTCAATCAAGAGCTCTCCAGCCAGAGTATTGTGCTGAGGGGGCCCCCTGCAGCTTGCTCCCCCCCTTCACCGCGGGGGCTGCGGGGGCCTGTGTTACGCCACTGAAGTAAATGTATGTGGGCCTTACGGTCAGGTGAACACTCCAAAAATTCAGGTTGTCCTTGGACACACCTCTACCTTGTGGGGTGTGCTCCGTCCGACTCCACTATCATACTGAGCGACTGTTGATGTCATCAGCGCCTGTTTCCTGTTACCCCTAGATCCTAGTGGCCAGCAGGCTGCTCCCTATAGTTGCAGTAATTTAATATTCCATATTTGGCTTGTGCTATTCCTCATTGTCAGGCCAGTACCTGTGACACCTCACTGCAAAGTGGGCTGCACCATCTCCATGCGCGTGGCACATAAACCATGATTTGTGTTATTGTTACTTGCCATGTTCTGTGCAGGGCTTCAAATATCATGCCATGCAAGTCTGTGTGCAAAGATTTGGTAGGGTGCGAGGGAAAAGTAACTTATTCATATGCACCATCATCCATAACATTGTTATGAAATTCCACATGGTCTCAACTAACATATCTCAAAAACCAGTCTTTATACAGGCCATCCTGAAAATGCATGCTCTTGGCCATGAACGCCTCTTTTAGCAGGGTGACTTGATTTCATCGATGTTTATCTCTGACCCACGTATTAGAGTTTAAGATTGAGTCCAGTGGCAAGCGGAGGAGGCTTGCGTTGAAGTCCAATGGTAACAGGATGAGAACTGTGGCTGGCCTGAGCCGCCTGTAACTGGGAGTGCTGTGGCCCTGAGATGCCTGTGCTGTAGCTCTCAAATTCTTATTCCTATTTGTATTCTTATTCTTAAACATTAGCAAAAACACACATGATTTCTAAATGTTTTTAAAACACTTAAAATTTGTAATATTTCTGAAACTCAGAAGGAGTTTTTTCCATGATCTGGAGTTGCGTACTTGAAATGCTCAGCCTCCTTATTTAACCCTTTTAAAGCACAGAACTTGAGCAAGAGTTAGAGTGCAAGGTCCTAAGTGGTCTGTGGGGAGGGTCAGTTTGCGAGAGACAAAAAGATAAATGTGTATTGTAGAAGGCTTTGTGGGTCAAGCAGAGAACTTTTACCTGAATCCTTTGCGTTACTGGCAGCCGTCTTAAAGCCTGTCATGATAGAGATACATAATTACATTTCTGAAGGATGCATACAAGCCTGATGGCCATGGTCTGAAGTCATTGCTTCATAGTCACATTGTGCTCTAGGAGTCCCAGGTAGACTGCATACAATAGTTGATGTGCAGCGGTTCATAGGCCCCCTACCTCTTTTCAATTTTGGTCTGAAAAGAAGAATGGAAGATTCTTTCTTCATATCCTCACCTGGAGGATACTTGTAGACCAGACTGTTGTAGTTGGAGTGTAGGGTCTTCATACAAGTGTCTGGAGCCACTCGGCTAGGAGGTAAAGTCATTCTATCATGTTAGGCCCTTAGGTTAGAGGAACAGCCGGCAGGTCCTGTCAGGGCTCTTGTTTCCCTTCATCTGTCCCTATCTCCTCGCTTCCACTCCAGGCCAAACCCCAACATTCTATTACATCATTCACACTCAACATTCCAGGCACCAGCTCAAACATACAGAGAATGGGGGCACACAGGATACTACATTCCTTCATATCTTACAAACAACAAACCAAAAAAAGCAATCCCCTTGGATATAGAGTACAAAGACAATCATTCACATTCGCTCAATCCCCAATATGTCTAGCTTACACACTCACTCAACAACAACCTGCTAAACTTAGCAACACCAGTGCAGGCACACAAAAACAACAAACAGCAGTCACAGAAACTCTATGATGAGTTAAGATATAAGGCTTCCACATCTGATGTCAAGCAAAGAAACAAGACAACAATTAGGTTATGGCTACCATTGCACAATGGTCCAAGATGCGCAAGTGGGAGGTAAGTTATTTCTTTCCTGTTAGGTCCTTACGTTAAATCAACAGCAGGTAGATCCTGTGAGGGCTCCGTTCTCTCTCCAACTGTCTATCTCCTTGCTTCCATTCCACATCCCACACCAATATTGTGTTAAACCATACACTGGCAGCATTCCCAACACCAGATCAGGCATTCAGGGAATGGGGACACAAAGGATACTACACAGACCTTTAGAAACTGAAGTCTAAACGATAGATCATGTTCAAAGGATGTGGCTTAATGGCTAGAGCAACCAACTTTGAAGCTGGAGAACCTGGTTCGAGTCTGGCGGGAGGCTCAAACATCCTGTGATTCTGGGCAAATCACTTAATCTCCCTGTGCCTAAAAAGAAAATGAATGTGTCCGTCTGTAATACAATTGGTGTTCATGTAAAGCGTTCTGATACCTTCGGGTCGAGTTTGCGCTATATAAAACTGCAAAAAAGGGAACACTAACATTTTAACACTAGGATGGGAAGACGGCCTAACTGAGGTAGCCACAGAATCTGAGTCCATCAATCTGTATGACCTTAAATTAGCAAACTGACTTCACTAACAACTTGTGGGTGTTTGGTGTTGAAATTAGCAATTCAATGCTAACCGATGATAGCTGTGGATGGTAAACATATAATGTGGCCAGAGTGGGTCAGTGACATGAGGGAAGGATGTCCACGGCCAGAGGTGCAGTAGCACTCAGAAAGCTTGAGGGATGAATGGTTTACACACTTGTAATGTGTTGCAGAACGTATTGTTGATCCTGTCCATTGGTCGGAGATTGTTGTTTACTGTTTTCTGAATTCAGATGGCACGTAGTAGATTCCCAATTTAGCTGGAAAAGCTACAGTCTCATAGAGACAGAAATAGATATCTACTACAGTAAGGCCTGATGATGTTGTTAGTTATTAGTGTAAAAACATTCTGAACAAACTCAGTTCGTCAAATAGCTATATGACCCCACTCCTCCATATTCTGCAATCCACTTTGGTGTTAAGATGTGACAGTAAGAGTTGAAATTGTGGTACTGGTACCCTTCACAGTCATCTGTTTACCCTGGAGTCAAGAACCTGCAGTCCATACACTTTTATGGCAAGCCTTGGCAGCGCATGTGCTGCTCTGCGAGGCATGCTGTATTCAGGTATGTACATGAAGCTCCGCCCATGCTCCACCCATATTTTTAATTGGCTTGTGTCGTTGTCCTTGGTAAATGCCAGCTTCTGATTCGTTAATAGGCTTGTTAGTCCCTCCTTAGTACCGCCTTGTATTAATTTGTAACCTCCCATGAGGACTGGCCCTTTACTTCTGTGGTTACACGGTATGTGTTATTTACAGTCTGTGAGCACTATTTTCTTTAATGAGTTTCTACTACTGCAGGCACAACATGCTTTTCAGCAACGGCACCCACTTTGCTTGCACCACTCGTGGGACGCTGCTTTCATACTGTTGGCCACTTCTTGTTTTTTTATGTTCAACGCGCAATGCGCGCTTTCACTTTCCAAGCAGCCCGGGACAATGGCGGCCGCTTCTTGTTATTGTCTTGCTGTGTATGTCTCTCTCTTTCTTTTGTGCTCAGTGTCATTATATTACTGTTTTCCTCTCTGCCTGTCTCACTCTCTTTGTTTCACTGTCTAGTTACCGCTCATTTTCTCTATCTCATTCTCTCAATTTGTACTCTCTGTCTTCCTCTTTCTGCATTTAATGAAGGAATTAATGGTCGATGGAAATACCCGGCATACAACTCATAATAAGTGACTTTTATTAATCACAAAATATAGAATATCACTCTTCTTTAAGGCATTCTTTTACAATCTGTCCATGAAAAGGCATAGTTACTGTGAGCTGAAACTGGCGAGTTTTCCCTGCACAGTGACACACCCTTCGCACGAGTACACGTTGACGCTTCCATCCAGCGCAAGGCCCGTGGAAGGAGTCACCATCCATAATCCCCTAGGAGTGCACCGCCCCATCAGATACCACTGCAAGTCACCTATCTTCAAATGCCAAAGGAACTTTTATTGAATAAATGATACCGGCTGCTTGAGAAAAGCTGTCCTCATGGCATCACTTGGGAGCAGTTTTTGAGCTCTGGAGCAGTTATAACAAGCATTTGCAATGCAATAGGTCTCGCATTTGTGAGAGTTTGAGCTATTCGCATTGTAAATGACAATGCCTTTTATTTATGTGTTTTGCAAAGCTGAAAGCGGTGCGTAAACAAGCACTTTGTACTTCTAGTCGTTGCTTACGAAAAGGAAGGCTGGCAGTAAAAGAGGCATAGTTACTGCCAGCGTTACTTCTCGTAAGCAACGACTGTAAGTACAAAGTGCGTGTTTACCCACCACTTGCAGGTTTTTAAAATGCATAAATAAAAGGCATTGGTATTTACAATGCCAATAGCTCAAACGCTCGCAAATGCGAGACCTATTGCATTGCAAATGCTTTTTTCTGTAGCATCCGGATGGATTCTTCCTATTAAACTGACTCTTGAAATCCGGCTAAGATACAGGGGACTTTAGACTATGGTGGAAATTCGTCAGAATCTGAATTACCAGCAGGAATAACTGCATATGCATATTTAACATTTTTATAATATTACCCCATATTCAGTAATACCCCAATAGCCTCATTAAAGACAATGTGGAAACAGGAGAAACTTCTTCGACAGGTGAATGCACATTACAAACTGTTAGCAGATTTTGACCATTTACTGCATTACAGCAGAGAAGGGGCGTGCCTGGTTACCATCAGCAAAAAGCTTGCGATAGTGCTTCATTCTATGTACCACAAGGTACAGAAATGTTATTTCTTCAGGTTAATTTATGGGTGGAAGGCTCTAAATTTAGAGGTAATACCAAGAACCATTACGGTCAGAATTTAACACTATATAAGCATGTGATGTCATAAAAACCCGCATTACTGGGCAGAGAGTGACATTTTCTTTACTTATAGATGATATTGAACAGTTTTTCGTCAGTAACGTAAGTCACAATTACCATAGGAAGCAGTGGCATTATTTCACGAATGTCTGTTATCAACAATGTTTTTGGGCGTTATTAGTTACTATTATGCGTAATTATACTTTACACCGTGGCAGTCTTAAAGTGTCTTAAACATGTTGTGGTATTTTCACACGTTTTCCTGCATTTTTTATGCTATCCATGTCCTGTCCTTGTGGTATTGTTTAAGTGCACTGGTATTAACAATTGTTTAGTGTCAGAGGCATATAATGCGCGGCGCCACCACTGAATTAATCATTGTTGGGACCTCCCTGAAAGTGCAGTGTAAAATTCTGGAAGCCACGCCTACGAAACGATAGATATAAGTTAGAGACAGCCCAGAGAAGAGCTATGAGCAGTGTAAGTGTTTGGAACAGTAAGAGTTACAAAACAACATTGGTAACTACTTTCAAACTGACATCAGCTAGTGGCAGGGTAACAAACAGTAACTACAACGACAGAGCTGGACTGTAGCCATGTGCATTTCGTTGCAAAAGACAGGAGAATAGACAGAGTAAATGGGCCCGATTCATCTCATCAATATCTAGGGAATTGTTGTTTCACTTCGTCCAAATCAAAGGGGAATGAGACAGTGACTGGTTATTCCAAAAACAGTAATATACCAAGAAAGTATATAGACCACACATGAAAAACTAGGGAGTAGAAGACACCCATCGTTAACTTACCTTTCCCGGGGCAACCATTAGAACTGCTCACTGACCTGTGCCTACAGTGGCCCGATAGATGAACCCACCCAAAGTGCTGTGCCCTTGACTCCGGGTCTGGACTGCCTCTGACATCAAGGAGGCCCACTCTGCGTACTCCGCTACTTGCAAAATCTGTTCATGTCTCAAAAGGACTAAGTAATCCTGTTGGAGCGCAAGTAACTGTCTTACTAGAGAGTGCTTTAGGCTGTAAAACTGGACATCTTGTGACCTGGTCTTTCATTTACCAGTGTTAGCATTGTAATTGTGATACAGCTCTTCCTACGTCCTACTGTTCACAAGGCACACTGAAGTACTTTGTGGATGGGTAGGACGCTACTCTGTGGGAGTGCCATGCGTGGAAGAACACGTGTTATGTGGCTTATGCGGTTAGTGCAGGGGTCCACCATGCTTACTTTATTCTTGTCAATGCACCTACGCATGTACTTGAAGCGAAAGCTCTTAGTGATAGGGTGCTCCTGCATGGAAGATGTTGTCAT
The DNA here is from genome assembly GCA_963921515.1 of Calotriton arnoldi. NCBI lineage: Eukaryota > Metazoa > Chordata > Amphibia > Caudata > Salamandridae > Calotriton > Calotriton arnoldi. Next base: position 1,083,486 of record CAWUFW010001483.1, on the reverse strand, counting down.
GCAGATGGGCATCCATGTTTTCATGCAATCTGTCATGCAAGCTGAACTCAAGTGGGCATGGCGGCTGTCGTGCATGCGTGCACCTACTATAAACATCCATGGCCTGGGAACATTGAGCTAAGCATCTGGGCAGCTTCCGCAGGTCATCAGTAGTTCAATTATATCTCAATTCCGAACTAGGGATGTACATGGTAAACAGAATTATAGATGGTCACAAGTTTCTTGTTGTCAGGGTTAATGGAAGCAGTTTAATGACACTTCAGTTCTGGTGGGCCTCCTGAGGGTAGGCAGAGTAATGGTAATGCAGTAAGTATCAATCGATGGCATTATTAGAACTGTTGCTTTAACAGGTAAGCATGGCCTGCATGGTAAACGCCTCTAGGTGCTTTCAACTGCCTTTGGCTGACTGGGGTGGACCAGTCCGCCACTGGAGGTGCTTCAATACCCTTCGAAAGCTTGGACATCTTCTTGAGGAATGAAGCCAGAGTCCAAAAAAGGTTGCTTGGGTCGGGCTATGGCTTTAAATGGTCTCCAAGCAATGGGCTAGTACAGTTGGGGAGCACTGAGTTGTGCAACAGGCGTGGATTCATAACATATCTGAAGATTTTTGCTAGAGAGGTAGATATGGGCTATGCGTGTGGAAGAGAAATTGACAAGCTGGAGCTGAGGAGGACGGGTTCTGTCTCCAAAGCAAAACTAGACTAAACATATGTGCTTTATTGGAGTAGGATGCATGAGTAAAGTCTGAATCTGAACATAAAGCAAGGCGTGAAGGGAAGTCATTTGTATTCATGCATAGTTGAGTGGGTAATACAACCAATGGCGCCCTGAAGAAGGTCAAGGATTGCCTCGGTGAGCAATGGTGGAATCACCTTGGAGAATACGGGGAATTGATTCCACAGGAGACAGGGCCTTGAAAGTTGTTGACATGAAAAGAAAATTAGCGGTGAAAGCAGCCATGATGACTAGTGCTCCAATCAATCTTCCTGCATGTACATATTTGCACTGCACGTGCACTGAACTTGAGTCAGCCGCTTTTCCTGAGTGCATGTGCAAATATGTACAAATATTTCCACAACAGGCCTCATGCTCAAAGGTGTCAGTTTAACTGACAGTGTATCACACGCAGAACATTGGCCAATCACAATGCTGCTGTCCGAAAGCTGCATGGGGTCTGGCCTATGTGCTGCAAGCCTCACACTGTCAGTCATATTGTCATGTCTGAATGAGCTGTAGCATGCCACGACACAGAAATATGTTATAGTTCCTCATTTTCTATAAGGGCAAGTACTCTTCATAGTCCCTGGGAAAAAACTGTTCAATGGCAGTAACTCAGCAGGTAGAGGAAGATGACTGCCAGAATCCCTTCAAAATTTTCAGGTGGGGATGGGAGGTGAGTGCAGAGTGTGATTCTGTTTGCATTTAAACATGTCTGTGTTCGTGTGTGTATGACTGTCCGTGTGTCTGTATTTCAGTGTTCACCAGCTCTTGTTTTATATGTGTGTTTGCAGAGAGATACAGGTGTGTGTTTGTGTGTGTGCATGCGTGCGTGTGTCAGTGAGTGTGTGTGTGTGCGCTCGTCCGTGCGTGGTGTGTGTGCGTGCATCTGTGAGTGTGTGCGCACGTGCATGTGTGAGTTGTATGTGAGTGTGTGCGCGCATGAGTGTTTGCGTGTGTGGGTGCTCATGTGTCCACCTGTTGCCATCTTGTGCCCTCTATCCTGTGGTACCTGGTGGCTGTTAAGCCTGGGATGTGGTATTGCATCAGGTACCACCATTCTAAAGCTTCCTTGGTATAAGGTAATTATTATTAGCATACCATGGCAATTCTAGGCACCACAGTAGGACTGGCAAAAGTTAACTCTCCTGGGTATAATTTGGGCATTATGTGCAATATAGTGACCAAAGCAAAAATGGCCTTCAATTGCATATTTTAGACATTTTAGGCATTACTGTGGCCTTGCCGTAAGAAGCCCTTCACAAACTGTGAGCATCTTTGGAACTATGGTTGCTCTGGCATATTGCTGCCTTCCTTGGCATATTGTGGGCATTCTAAACCCTATCTTAGCCTTGGGATAAGATTTCCATATGTAGAGCATCCACGACATGCAATTGCAATGGAGGGTAAAATGAAGGAGATTCCTGAAAAAAGAACTAGGCTTCCCTTCCAGTCAAACGCAGTACAGATGAGAGTTCACCAGCTATGAATATCAGACATGGCCTTAAATCAAGAGTGGAAGTCTAACTTCCCCTCTTTTTATCATCAAACAGTACACGTGCTATACTTTCTGGTACTCTGATGTAATTAAAGGAGAACGTATAGCTTGTTACAAAACTCTCAAATAAATTAATAAATTCCCAGCCAAAAGGAAAGCACGTATTTAGGACCCCAATGTGTGTGATTTCAGATAAAGTCAGACTGGTGTTTGTGGACAAGACCCTGTTATATTTAATCCTGAATTTGAGTGTTAAGTCATACTGAGCTCACAGACACTTAGGGGGATATTTACAACAAAATGTCGGAGCGCGGTGTTATGTCAAAATTGGTAACTCTGCGCTCTGACATTTTTAAAACGCAGGTATGCGCAGTATTTACAAAAATACAGTGAACCCCTGTGTTTCCCTAGCGTGGTGCTAATAAAGCTGCCTAGTGCTAGCGCAGGCACCCTTGCGCCATTTGTCCCTTCCTGCACATAAACAATCACCCTTGCAGCGCAGGCACCCTCGCAACATGGCACAAGGGTGCCTGCGCTGGCGCTAGGCAGCTTTATTAGCGCTAGGGGAAGAACAAGGATGCGCCGTATTTCTGTAAATACGGCGCATCCCTGCGTTTTCTAAATGTTGGAGCGCGCCGTTACCAATTTTGACGTAACACAGCGCCCTGACATTTTGTTGTAAATATCCCCCTTATTGCTTCTTGCTGCCAGCCACACTTGTTGCATTGGCCCAGTTCATCATTTATACTGACAAAAGGTTTTCTGATGTTATCATCACTGCAGATGTCAGAGGCCAGAGCTCCTCATCTTCGTGTAACTTTACAGCCAAGTCTGCTTTCTGAAATTGTAAATAGTCTGAAACCTGAAGGGTAGCTCTAATCGCTGAATATGCAAAATGTGTCTCACCTGTGACTTTTTAAGCACTTTTTAAGGGGACGTTGTACTAACAAAGTGCACTGTTTTGCCCCAGTATTCATCAGGCTTTCTAAGACCACTGAAGAGGATCAGATTTGTTGGTGCACAAATAAAGCATTGGAAAATGTCCTGCATGCGCCTTCACTGCTGCCTGTAAATCCTATGGCTCGATAGTTACCCATCAGTGCTGTGCGTGTGGATTTCGTCCTTATATTTTCAAAATGTTCTTAGGCACCCCGAAACTTGGTGAGGGATGCCGAGCTTGCTCACTTTCTCGGTGAAGTTCGGTCTTACTACACACTTACCATCATCTTGAAAGGTGAGCTGCCAAATCTGAAGTTTATCTGCCCGTGAACTGGGATTGTGTGAAACTGCAAGCCTGATGACCTGCAATGTCACACAATTTGTTTTTCAAAAAGTTCACCTGGCTGGCTGAATACAAAGATCCCAAACCATTTATTTTTTCAACATTGCAAATAACTATATATCTATCTTCCATAAAACTTCATGAACTACATCCTACCTGCGTGGACCTTCATTACTACACAGTGCCTTTTCCTCTGTCGCCTAGCCCCAGAGTGTGGCTACGCTGCCTCCCTTGTCCTGGCACAATTGGCCGATCATTGGAAGTTACCTGGGACAGAGAACAGAGAGGTAGTGATGAATGACCAAACCAATCCCCTGTAGCCTGATTCTCACCGGACGTCAGGCTGCTGGGGCATGAAAAACTGTAACAACACTGCATGGGGTAACACTGAAAACGCCACATTTCTCGATGGAAGTCCTCGAACTTGTTCACCTACGAAGGCAGAATTAAAAATGTTGCCTGATCCTTGTGTGACCCCCAGCATAACACCTTCCTGGAGAGGGTTAAACTTGTTTAGCATGCTTTTGGAGTTTGGAAATTTGTACTGTAAATGGCATTGTTGATCCCCACATTTTCAAACTCTTTCTTCAGGGGAGAACTTCTCCACTCTCCATGGAGAGCGTCAAGCAGCGGCTCGCATTCTGTACTCGCTCATTGGGTAAAACTTGCAGCTAGAATTTTAGGAAATGCAAAGCTGTTTCTGGGTTCCTGTGCAATCAGATCAGTGGGCGGTAGTAAAATAGAATGACAAGTGTATTAAGGTCATTTTAACTCCAAGAAGGTTCACAAGTGGGCAGCATAAACTTGTCCTAGAACCATCCAACACAGCAAGAAAGAAGGAATTCATCTTGATGACGACACAGCACATGTCTTGGGCAGAAGTCACTGAAGATGGGGGATACGGACGTGGTTGGAAAGATAGAGTAGCTATTGGCAATACTAGGTTCACAAATTTTATGGATTTAAAAATTTTACAAGATAATTGTGAAATCAACTAATATATTTGAAAGCACTCTACCTACCACAGACCTTATTTTAAGGCAGATGAGGCCTTGATACAGTTTTCACGTAACCTTTGTGACAGTGCCACCTAAAGTGACCCCATGTAATATCTCTGGAGGCATATATCACCTTTCATTGGTTTATGCCTCTCCCTGTTTCATCCGTCTTAGAGGTTCTCCTCCCCATAACATACAATTTAACAACAGTTAATGTTTATCTGAAAACTTTCCTGCTCGTCATTGTTACTGATAGGGAAACAGTATTCTTGAGGGAACCTTATTTGAAATGCTTCCACATACTGCCTTCTTCTGATAGCTTTTGTAAACTGCAAAGCTCCAGAGCTGTGCTACATCCTGGTAAAAAGAGCCAACTTTCTGACTCAGGGAGATAATTGAGCTTATTAGAAAGCCCAAAACATCTCATTTTGAAAGGCCCTAATACGGCCTATTAAGTAAGGGGCCGGAAATGTGCTCGACTGCTGCCACCATATGTTTTATCATATTTATTTTTCATCTACTCAAGAAGGATTAGTTTGAAGCATTTCACTCTTCACATTCCCATTCCCCATTACCTCTCCTGGGTGGTCCTCTCTTCTTTCTCTTCTCTTCTTCCAAATGGGTAGCGTCAAGTCTTATGTTGTATGATGGTACTGATCAGGATAACCTAAAATAACCCCAGAGCATCCATAGAATGGCCTTGTGTACATCTCTGTTGGCCTAGGAATATCACCACCTGATGACTATCATCCGGTCTGCCTCTCCCGTCCTAGCACCCTTACTTGTTACTCCTATATCCCCATGTTGGTTGGATGTTTCGAACATCAACTCTATCCAAATCCTCATTGATGCCTAGGGGCCAGAAAGCATCAATTACCCTCCAAATGCCTAGACCTCCCAATAAAGACACAATTAGCTTTCATGTTTTTGTGTGTGTCAAGGGAGCAGGTCTGCCTTGCTCCTTTCCCATGGCCGGTGTAGGGGTTTCTGAGGGCAGCAGTCCCTCTACCTGGCTGGGGGTAGCAGAAGCCTCTCCTTTATTGTCACTCACATGAGGGTCCATAGCTTCCATTTAAAAATTCTTGTGCAGTAGAGGGCATAGATCATTATACCTGTGTGGATGACACAGATTGCCCTGGGCATTGGTAGAAAAAGTGGGATGTTGCCAGAGTCTGTGGTGGAGCTGTGATGCCATACAGCTATTCAATCATTGACTAGAAAATGTCCGTAATCTCAGTGAGCTTGCTTACCATTCTTGTATGACCGAATATTAGAGCTTTCTCTGTGAAATGTGGTCTAAAATACTAACCCAATACAATTTAGTGTACAATTGTCCAAATAAAGAACATTTCACCATTTCACTAATAAAATGTACTGTAACAGTTGTAGTGGCATTAGTTGTCTGCAGCATGTAAGTGCATCTGATTTGGGTTCTTCGTCTTGGTTTTATTGTTGGTGGCAACTGTTTATGTTGTATTTTTGTGTGGTATTTCTGCCACTTTTGGATGTTGGACAACTTAAAATCTGCTGTATTACTGCATAACGTGTAATACTGCCTGTCAGTGGCGACTCCTCCGCTTTCTATTTGCTGGCTTTATTTGCTTTCGGCTGTCCAGCTTGAGTTTCTCCCTCCTGTTGCCCATACCGTGTTTGCTGTATTCTTCCACTAACTCACCTTCTGTAAACAGGCCTTTAAATCTTATTCTTATCTTGCCACACTTGCTGTGCATTCAAAGACAGAGGTCAAATGTCAAGATCTCTCTTCCAGGTAGCTTTGTGTTTACTTTTCTTTCGCTGACTTCAAAGTGAGAGAATGTATGTGACAATCCTGCTGAGTGTCCACACAACATAAAAAATGAACAGAGCTGAAATTTCCGAATATAGCAGAATCAGTACAATTGAAGCACTTTTTTTGTAATTCTAGAGTGTGGTGGAAACAAATGTTTGAATTCGACCAAAACACATCAATACACTAGGTGATGACATTTGCACACATTATCATTTGTGTGCAGTAAAACCGTATTTCGGTGCAAATGTAATGGTCATGTCAATTGGAAATGTGTTGTCTGTAATGGCAGTGCGCTACCACTCCATGCATACTCCACACTACGCCACTTCACTCCTCTGTTTGCCCTTCCACTCTATACCACACCACTATTTTTCATCTACTCAAGAATGTTTGTTTGAAGTCTTTCACTCTTCACATTCCCCATTTACCATTACCTCCCCTGGTTGGTCCTCTCTTCTTTCCCTTCTCTTCTTCCAAATGTGTAGTGTCAAGTCTTATGTCATATGATGCTACTGATCAGGATAACCTAAAATAACCCCAAACCACTGTTTGCCCTTCCACTCTATACCACGCCACTCCATTGTACAACACATCACTCCACTCTACAACATGCCACTCCAGTCTGCGCCTCTCCACTCTAAGACACTCTACGACACACCATGCCACTCGACTACACTCTACTCCAATTTACGCCACTCACTCCATGACACAAAACACCACTCCACTTTACGCCACTCCAATCCGCACCACTTACCCCACTCAACTCTATCGACTCCAATCTATCCCACTGCACTCCAATCTATCCCACTCCACCCCAATCTACCCCACTCCATCCCAATCTACCCCAATTCAACCTAGCCCACTCCAATCTACCATTCTAATCTACCCAAATCCCCCATTACAATCTACGCCACTCCACCTCACTGCACTTTACCCCAATCTTCCCCATTTCACTATACCCCAATTTACCCCACCCCATCCCACCCCACTCCATGCCAGTAACTTTTATCCATGTTGAACAGCAGTCACACTGTTCTACATAATGGCTAAAAACACATTGTCAACGCCAATAGCTCTCGCATAGGCAACAGGGACGGATTGGTAATGCGGGCACTCGGGCATGGGCCGAAGGGCTGGTGTCTCAGTGCACTCTGTGGGCCGTTTTTCCCCCTTTCCCAGTCCACAGAGAGCACTGGACAGGGAGAGGAAACCAGCCTCGCTGTGCGGCCGTTCAGCAATGATCAGCTGTGGCCTCTCCTTCACCCCCTGCCCTGCCAAGCAATCACGCTGATGGTGGGCTGGGGAGGGGAGATTGTGTGCCAGAATCGGCCTCCCAGGGGGCCAGGTGTTGCTCAGGCCATTGAGCCATTTTCACCTCGGCCCCCCCCCGGGGCCCACGCAGCCCTGAAACAGTGTTTGCATTAACACCTCGCCCACAGCCCTTCTCATTCAGGGCATAGTGGGCGAGGAAGAATGGGTCTGGCTGTGGGGGCCAGGTGATGTTGGGAACTGGCACCATCTTCACCTTAGCCTCTCCCCCACCCCCATGGATGGCCCAGCAGCTGTGTTTTTTGCTTTATCCCCTCTCCTGGAGGGCTGGGGAATAAGTTTTTAAGAGAAAGGGGCCTCGCTGTTTTTCAGGTGCTCCTGCTCTGGATGGCTGGGGAATAAGTTTTTAAGAGAAAGGGGCCTCGCTGTTTTTCAGGTGCTCCTGCGCTGGAGGGCTGGGGAATCATTTTTTAAGAGAAAGGGGCCTCGCTGTTTTTCAGGTGCTCCTGCCCTGGAGGGCTGGGGAATAATTTTTTAATAGAAAGGGGCCTCGCTGTTTTTCAGGTGCTCCTGCCCTGGAGGTCTGGGAAATAATTTTTTAGGAGAAAGGGGCCTTGCTGTTTTTCAGGTGCTCCTGCCCTGGAGGGCTGGGGAATAATTTTTAGGAGAAAGGGGCCTCGCTGTTTTTCAGGTGCTCCTGCCCTGGAGGGCTGGGGAATAATTTTTAGGAGAAAGGGGCCTCGCTGTTTTTCAGGTGCTCCTGCGCTGGAGGGCTGGGGAATAATTTTGTAATAGAAAGGGGCCTCGCTGTTTTTCAGGTGCTCCTGCGCCGGAGGGCTGGGAATAATTTTTTAGGAGAAAGGGGCCTCGCTGTCTTTCAGGTGCTCCTGCGCTGGAGGGCTGGGGAATAATTTTGTAATAGAAAGTGGCCTCGCTGCTTTTCAGTTGCTCAGCTTGTAGGACATTGTCACCTTGGCCCTGTGTCTTTCCCAAGAACAATATCCTCCCACTTACATTCCTTGTGTGTTTCATGAAAAGGCACGCCCCGCGAATGTGGGCCACGCCCCGCGAATGTGGGCCACGCCCCGTGAATGTGGGCCACGCCCCGTGAATGTGGGCCACGCCCAACGAATGTGGGCCACGCCCAACGAATGTGGGCCACGTCCCGTGAATGTGGGCCACTTTTTTCGTCAGTGCCCGGGCCAAATTGTGATCCCAATCCGACCCTGATAGGCAAGACCTATTGGCTTTGCTTGTTTGCTCAGTTGCTGGCTTAATAACAAGTGCATGTATTCTATGGATTTGTTTTTCCATGCCCATACGTTGAAGCCGCACCGCATGTGAATTACACACTTCAAAGCAAACATATGTACTGAAAAACCTAAAGAGTAACTTCAGCTGCTTTACCAATAATAACGGCTTATTAGGGGGAGTTTATCTTCTAAGTCTGTAAATGTGAAATAAATGAGAACTGGCAGAGAAATAAATGTGAACTTTATTTTTAGGTTCCAGAACAGTTGTTTGGCTATTGAGGAAAATCCACTGGAGTCAATTTTAAGAGGACCACAGCAGTGTCTTGGGCCCAAGTGCTTGGAAGGAAATGAGCCCCTTGCTGCTGTTTGAATTATAAAATACAGCAATGATCAGGGTTCAGTGGGCATCTCAGACCTCTGAGCCCCGGTGCCACCGCACCTGCTGCACCAATGGAAGTTACGCCCCTGGAACACAGAGATAATGATGAAAACAAAGTCTGATGCATTGACTTAAAGGGATAGGTACTGTCAGCTACTGAGTAACAGCACTTCTTTAAAGGGGCCATCCATCCATAAAAAGAGAAATGTTCTCTTTTACCCAGACCTGCATCGCTAGCTACCATTGGCAAGAGTCGCTCTAGATTGTGGCTTTGTTTGAGGATGTCTTCTTGGGTAGGAAATGCATTTCAACATCATTCACCAGAAGCCCCTCTATTTGAAAAGGAGAGTACAGCCAGTTTTCAGCAGGTTTGCAATGTTTTTAATGGTTTTCAGCAGGTTTGCAATTCTAAAAGTATGAGAGAGAACCCGCACGTATCAGTAGCAGACAAGAAGTCTGAGATAATGGTACCAGCACTTTTATATTTATATGTAAACAACTCGACTCATTCTATTTCTTCACATCACAACTCAATTCACCAGCTTTCTGGGGAACCTATGCATTCATTATTGGGGTTGAAGTTTCTAACACTCAATAGTAATAAAAAGGAATCTAATGTCCAGTGGTCAGGTGTAGTATGGATAGCTACATAGAAACACAAGTGCATAGACTGCCAATTCTGATAAGCTATTTAACCGAAGCCTTTTGGTGGAAATTTAAAAGATGAATGCCATTTCTCATTTCATGCACAACAAATTCATAGAATGTCGTTTTTAAATTGTCTTTCACCCTTTCAGGTATAAGCGTCATATCTTTTGAAAATGAGTTATTTCTGGTAGATTTTCTACAAGGATTTCATAGATCTGTTTTCCTTTGACCCCTTTCCCTTCCAGGTCATGTCATTGGGTGCTGCAGTTTCACCTTTTTCAAAATTGTCATTTCGTGGAGTTTACTCCCCACCCCAATCGTTTTCCTTATTTACACTGCTTTCTTTCTCTTCCGATGTTCCTTCTGCCTCCTTCTTTGTCCTTGCTCCCTCCCTCCTGGTTGGTTTTTGGAGCGAGAGTTGGCACCCCCTGTCTTCCTCTTCTTTAATGTGATACATTTTTAAAATTAGTTTATTTTTCCCTTCCCTGTGCTCCTCCTTTTTGAATTTTGAGAACCCCTTTTTATGCCCTTGGGCCTCCTCTTTACCCTTTCTATACCCTGCCCCTTCTACACATGGCTCTTCAAATCTCTTTCTCCGCTTTACATTTAAAAGCATTAGCCTTAAATGAATTCACTCTGAGGTCCACAATTTATTTTTATTTTAGTAAAGTTTTTCTACCTATACTTGATTTTGGTTCTATAATTTGAAGCACACAATTTCTATTAGTTGATTTTTCCACTAAATAGTTTTTCCATTATTTGGTATCTCGGAAATTTTGTTTTAAATTATTTTAGTTTACAAATGAATTTACACTCTACGGCTTGGCCAGCCCCATTACTTACACATATGGCTTGCTGATTAATTCAGAGCGATGGTACAATGGAGAATTGTCACTGTAAGGACTTTGTGCCTCAATAATTAAGGTATTTTACTCCTGGTATTTCCCTTTGGGAGGAAAGATACAGATGCCCCGATGGAGAACAGAATGCAGATGTTCCACAGTCAATGTATTGGTTTGAAGCATCAGAACAACTTCCTGGCATTGGCTTGAGGAATCGGATAACCAGTTGGCAGAAGTCTTTGCTGTTGTCCTCTATCAGGGACATGATCATATACACCTTTGTATTCATGAAGGCAGCAGGGAGTCAACATATCAAATTTCGAATACTGTAGTAAAATGAGCTTATACCAAGAATTTTTTTTAAACTGTTACACTATACCTCGTGAGAGAGGAGCACCCGCAGATCTGCACCACTCCATCCAAAGCACTGGTTAGAAGATAATGTTCTAGTAATCCCCTTTACTGGATTTCGGATTGCAAGGACAAAAAACAAAGGGGCATATTCTCAAGGACTTATCGCCGATTTATCGGCACTTTAGCACCGCAAAAGTGGCGATAGATTTATCGCCCTATTCTCAAGCTGGTGCAAACAGCCGATATCGCCAGTTTTCCTGCGATAGCTGCCGCAAAAAACATCGCCATGGATGAGAGCGACAACTAACGCTAATGATATGCAGAGTAGGCGTTCCCGTGCAAAAACACACGAAAACACCACTTCGCGATATTCTCAACGAACAGCCAGATCTGCGATGCGATCCAAAAACAGGCGATAAGGCGCGTTAGCAGCAGGGATTTAACACCTGCCTTTTACTGGTGTTAAGCAGGACAACAACCTGCAGTAGAAAGGGAGCCCATCCCAGAGCCACATCTGAAGACCAACAGATGCCATGGAGCCAATGATCAAGCAGCTTGGAGACCCAAGAGGGCCACAACACCCACCGCCACCACCCCCAGGAACCCCCCCGGACTACCACCGAGGCAGCGCAGAACAAGACAGCTGAGCCTCCGAAAACGGCATGGCCCCTCAGCCACACAATTGCAGAATGTGGGGAGAGGTGGGAACCAAGTATGTGTGAAGGAGGCAAGTCACCCATGAATAAGAATGTACACAATGCCAAGTGTGGATGTGCTGGACAGACTTCAGTATGCAAAGCACAGACATGTCCATGTGGACATATACTGCTGGTGTTTGTTGTGTTGTGGACAGCAGTAGCGGCTCCTGCAGGGAGTGCCGCCGGGCGGTAACGCGGGGCGGGGGAGGGGCAGGGTGGGGGGTAGTAAAATACGGAATATGGCCCAACGGAGGTAAGTAAACTTTAAATAAATAAAACGAACTTCCTTGCGCGCGCGGCATCGCCAAATACGATGCAGCGCGCGCAACAAAATTCGTTTTATTTATTTAAATGTTTACTTACCTCCGTTGGGCCGTATTCCGGTTTTTACTACCCCCCACCCTGCCCCTCCCCCGCCCCGCGTCACCGCCCGGCGGCACTCCCTGCAGGAGCCGCTACTGGTGGACAGTGGACGCAACCATGTTACCTCAGGCAGTGGGGAAGACCTCGGTCATGTAGCTGTGTCGTCCCCCCTGTAAGCGTAAGCGGAGTGGGCTGGGCCGGCGTACGCCAGTCCAGCGTAGGAGTGTGAATAAATAGGCCGGGGCTCTGGGCATGGTCCACTTCCGGGATGGCCAACGCGTCTGCCAGGGCGGCGCCCCTCACCCTGCCACGAGTCCGCCGCCGTGAATGCCATCCTCCTCAGCCGATCGCTGGCTTCCGCGACACAGGCCCCCAGCGCACCCAGCGGCACAGCACCGCGGAGTTATGTGTGTGCGGACTACTGCCTCCGGCCTACACTGCGGTCAGCAGGGCTCACACATATCAAATCCAATCCTGACCTGCAAGGACACGCCATCATCGCTGGCTGCGCACCCGCTGAGCGCTTCAGGTGCCACTAACTCTGTGCAGCTCAAGTCAACGCCACGTGGCTGTGGGCCCTTGCTGACCGTTGCCTCCGGCCTACACCGCGGTCAGCAGGGCTCACACATATCAAATCCAATCCTGACCTGCAAGGACACGCCATCATCGCTGGCTGCACACCCGCTGAGGGCTTCAGGTGCCACTAACTGTGCAGCACAAGTCATGGACCCTTTATGCTTGAATCTTGTGTGTGTGATGTCAGATCTGGTGCTTCTACCTCAGTGCACTGCAAGTCATGGCCCCTTTATGATTGAATCTTGTGTGTGTGATGTCAGATCTGGTGCCCCTACCTCAGTGCACTGCAAGTCATGGACCCTTCATGATTGAATCTGTGTGTGTGATCCGATGATCACTGTTCTAGTTGTTGCCAGCACCAACCACTCCCTGAGGGCTGGCTTACACTCACCCCACACCCATCCAGCACAGGCGTCACTGGACATGTGACCCTGGTAATAAAAAGGGGCCGGGCACACGTGCCCGTAGCCAGTTCCACAATCTATCTAAGTGTGTCCGTGTGGTCATTATGTATGCATGATGGCCCCGGGCCCTACCACATTACATTGTGATGTGGACAGTGGACGCAACCATGTCACCTCAGGCAGTGGGTAAGACCTTGGACACGTAGCTTTGTCGTCCCCCTGTAAGTGTAAGCGGAGTGGGTTGGGCCGGCGTATGTCAGTACAGCGTAGGGGTGTGAGGAATTTGCCCGGGGCTCTGGGCGTGGTTCAGTTCTGGCCTGGACAAGGAAGTAACTAATGCGTGTGTCTCTGTTGTAGTGTCAGCGCCACCCGGCCCGCAATCGACAAAGTTGCAATGTAGCATGCACCCGGAGGGCGGGCTCGCACGAACTGAGAAATGAAGGAGCGCAAGACCGCTCAGGGTCTTGGCTCATACATGCCAAGTGTTGTGTGTATCTGTATTGTCGCAGCATGAGCCAAATGCCTAGCCTTAATCGCAGCGCAAGGTCAGCCGGGCATGAACTCTACATCTGTGTCCGCCCTAACCTTACCATAGGCCTACACTCATGTGGCCGCCCACCTTCAACGGCCAACATCACAGTGTCATTGTCAGGCTTGTGGACATGCGCATACAGACATGACAATGGTGTGCCGTAGGAGTGCAAGTGATGCAACCGCGCAGCGCACACAAGTAAATAGGCTCGGGGGGAGGGAGGAGCAGCTGTGAGGCAACGTAACACACAGTGATGCCGCTCATTTGCCACATGCAAGACATGTCAAACATGAATCCCAAAGTCGCACACATCCCATCCCACCCCCAACAAGCCACATCACATTTCCTGAATGCAAGCAGATGACAAACTAACATTAGGGATGAAAGCTCCTTTTTCTGAACTATCAGGCTGAAGCACATCTGCACCTCCGACCTCGGAATTGCATGTGCCCGGCACCCCCTGACAGATACTATAACAGCTGATGACGACTCCCACACTATGCACAGCCCGACGAAAGACCAACGTATACACATCCCACACACAGAAGTCCTTGCTCGAAGTTAGCTTGAATGGAATGGCCTTCACACTTACTCCCACACCATCCCAGGAATACAACCGTTGCACACTAAAACAACTCATTGATCCGAGCTGTGGCATTTCATCCACAGAACTGGCGCAGGTCAGAACAGTGCCGCTTCAACCAGAGCCACTAACGCAATGGCAGAACATCTCGGACACATGCACAACCCCTGTCACGTGGAACTGTACCATGCACGTATGCTGCATTTACTGGGGGCACTGCCATTGGCAGTGCTGCGGATCAGTTACCGGCTAAGTTTCCGCCTTGCCAACGTCACCTGCGTTCAGCCTGTGTTGCATTGTCGATCGTGCATATTCGTGTGGTCCATGGATGTCTGCCTATCCAACAGGATGGTAGCTGAACTGGATTTTGACATGTGTGTGTGCCCCCTGTTGGCCCACGACCAGGAGTGTCACCATGATACCCGTTTATGGGATGCCTTGATACTTGGCGTACATGCTGGCAGCTGGACCTGGGAGATTACACAACTCCTCGTGTGCAGTGATCACATTGAACCGCTCTCCTATTGGGGTGTAGTGCAAATTGGTGAAAGGGGGTGGACGTAGCACATCTGTCCGGACCTGCTAATGGATTGCCTCGCCGTCCTGTTTAATGAAGTCGACGACGACCTCATGTTGGAAATGATAGCCTACGAAGCTGCAATTGCTTTCATGGACGAGTAACTACGTACCTGCAGACACAACAGATTGGAACCCATTGCACATGTCCCGACACCTTGTTGCATCTTGGAGATCTGGTCACATATCTCACGACAACAGTGGACATGGCTGCATTCGCCTGGACTCCGAATACATGTGCGGACAACAACGCGGGTTAACACACATCTGCGAAAGGTGAGGCACTCCCCCGGAGTGGACAGCGGCGCTTGGCAACGTTCCTCATTCTGACATACTGCTGTTGTGGCACTCTTCTTGCCCGTACTGACACGCATATGCTAATAAAGTCTACGCACCTTCACTTGTATTCAACTGTGATGAGTGTGAATTTGAATGACAATGTGTGTCTCACTGCCTATCTGGGTCACGGCCATACATGCGCATTGATAGCATTACCCAGGGAGTACCTTTTTGTGGAATCACTGTCCCTACATTCATCCATACTTTCATACTTGATTGATCATAGCCATGACACATCTGTGTGAATTAGAATGTTTTATTCGCATTCAGTGGAGTGTTGAAGCTGGACCAGTACAGGGCCATGTGAACCCCACTTTACATTGTTGCCCCGTGGAGGGCCAGCCAGAGTCCTTTGGGGATTGACAAGTTCATCAGAAGGGGAAGACTTCAGTCCGCAGTGTGATTGCTGTGTCATTGGTAACCAAACAAAACATGGCAGTCCATGTCGAGGTCCAAGGTGAGTGTCGCTGAGTGTATCGGGGGACAGTGGAAGGTGTTATTCCAGGGCATGATGCAGAGGGCAGAACCAAGCTGAAACAGGCCATATGGTGGAGATGAATGCTACCACTTCATTCTTACCACAAAGCCAGATTCATCATCATCTTCGTCCTCTGATGTGTCAGGTGCCTCACATGTGTGTGGTGGTGTTTAGTCTGCATCACTGTGTGGCACTGACACATCAGGGAGCCGGAGGTGGAATGTCTGCCGCACTGTGTGGCACTGACACTTCAGGGGGCGGAGATGTGGATGGAGTAATAGTAGCAGCATTCATCCGCGCCAGGCCTTGTGGCGGCAATGCCATGACGAGGATCTGCAGGGCATGGAAGATCACAGCTACATCTCGCTGGTGTGCAGCCGTGGCAAACATTCTTTCCGCCTGCATCCGCTCCAAGCTCTCCATCATTCTCCTTATGTGTCCCAACTCCCGGCTGACATCGCTGTAGCCACTCTGACTAGACAGTTGTTCTTGGCTCAGAGTCATGACTCCAGCGATGTCAGCCATGGATTGTTGGAGAGCATGGAGCGGACAGTGGGTGTCCGTTAGGGACTATAAGTGGTCCCTGATGGGACTTAGACACCCACGTATGGCATCTAGTTTGGCTGCCATGAGGTCGAACCCCACCCGCAGCTGATCAGCCATCTTCTCCTGGCACCCTAACACACGGCGTTGGAATGCCATGTGTTGTTCGTGGGGGTCCTGGGAGACAGCCGTGGTGGTGGGTGCTTCCTGCTGTGTGGTCTGTGCAGGGGGTGGGGTCTCCTCGATGCAGCTGGGCTGCCCTGCTCCTGGAGGTGGGGTGCCGAAGCTGTCAATGAGCTGTTGGAGGGCGTTGGTGTCGATGTTGGGGAGGTCCTCTTCATCATCAGTGCTGAGTTGCTGGGTCTGCTCTGCAGGAGGTGTTGATTCTCCCTCTGCAATGTGAAGGGGAGATGCAGATTGACATTGTGTTCACATGTATGTTCACGCATTGTACAAGTTTACTAACAGACTGCATGACAATGTACATTGTGACTGTTTGTGAGGAGATGCCTATTTGATGCGGGACAGTTGACATTTCTACACCATCAGGGATGTGAAGTTGTACTTGTACATTGTCATCTCACAGTTTCCTGCTATGCCAAATGCGAATGGCCATTTTCTACACACAAGCGGCAGCAGTTGTGTCCTCTGTTCTGTTGTAGAAGTGTTGCAGTTTGTGCCACATTGTTGTCAATGTTGAGGTGCTCTGATTCTTATGTGTGTGTGCTGCATTGTGGGTGTGTTGCCCCTTCAGCTCTGATTTGGCTGGCCCTTCTCCCTTTCAGGCGGTGTGCCTTTCACTTCTGTGCTTATACAGTGCTGAGATGTTGCAGACTTGGGTAAATTGGGCTCTTGGTCGGAGTTGTGACTCTTGGGCATGGTTTGTCCGCAGATGTGCTATACTTAATTGTGCATGTGTGCCATTGTGCCCATCTCCCCCGTCCCCCAGTCCCTGGTCGTTACTCACCCTGTTGCTGTTGGCTCAGGTCATGTTGTGCAGTGTCCGGTCCCCCAACTCCTGCCACCGTCTCCCCAATGATGACTCGGGTCACCATTTCCTCCATCTCATCCAGCTCCTGGTGTGTCACTGGACTCCCACCTCCAGTCTGCATTGCTGCTTTCAGGTTGGCTGCGAGTTTCAGCTTGGTTTTGCGCTTCACATCAGTCCAGCGCTTCTTGCAGTCGTCCACTTCCCTTCTCTTCACTCCGACTGCATTCACCTTGGCCAAGATGTACTGCCATATTGTATTTTTAGTTGCCAATGACACAGTGGAGGTGATGAACAGTTGGTGGTGGTGTTCTGTCACCTCCGTAATGAGGATCTGGTTTTCCTGCGTACTGAAACGCGGGTTCCTCTTCTTCTTCTCCTTGCCCTTCCCTGACCCCGAGGTCCCAGGGTGGTCCTCCGTGTGGCTTGTGGGGTTCTGGTTGTCCTCTGTACTTTCTCCGGCTACCTGCATGGTGCTTCGCAGTTGTTTGTGTTTTTTGTTGCCGCTTTTATAGTGGTTTTTCCAGCCTGACTTGTGGGACTTGCAGGCCTGGCGCTGCTTATCGCTGAATTTTTTATCGCAGTTGGGCCCATCGCAACTTTTTTCACGTTAGGGTTTAGATTTTTATCGCCGTCCCGGTAATTTTATCGCGGACATTTGATGCGTTATCGGGAAACTATCGCATGTTATCGCCGTGTTGAGAATAAAACGTTAACACAGAGTTATTTTCACGCGATAGACGGCGATATGAGAAATTGCGTTAACCTATTTTGGCGATGATTATCGCACGTTCTTGAGAATATCCCCCAAAGTTGATTAAGTTGTGTCTTTTCAATACAAGCGTTAGGGTCGCTAGGCTAAAACATGCCTGTCAATACCCTTCAAACCTGCAAGCTTGCTTTGAATGTTCTCTTGTACCTGTCACTTTCTGTTGGTGAATACAATTGTGACGTCTCAGATTCATGGTGGACTGGGTACAGCCATGACTTTTCAGACTTCAAGATGACCTGTGGGTACTCTTAATCAGGTTAGAAGCGTGTTCCAGAGCTTGTTGGTTTGTACTAAAAATGTTGCAACGCCAGTGAAGTATTTTTGGGATCTCTGGATGTTAATCAGAATGGGCTTGTGTGCTCTCAGATGCATGCTTGTCGGACGGCTTATCTCACAGGAAGAGTGGGTCTGTACCACGGATAGTTCGATGGGGGAGAGCCTAGAAGAATAATTTGTGTCAATCTCCAAACTTACTTGAAAGTTACTGGTGAAAATGTTTTTTTCCAGCCCTACAGCAGTCAGAAAAGCACTAAAACCAGGATGCCGTCCAGTTCTCTTCTGCTGAATACTACCAAGATTGAGCTCATCTTATATGAGAATGGGGGATGGGAGAGATGAACAGTCCCGGGTATAATGTTACGAATGATGTATACACACGGAACTGGAGCGCAGCGCATTTGACCTCCAATACAGGGGATACACTGTCTCTGTACCACAACTTATACTGCACCAAATGTATATATGGAATCCCACAGTAGCACTTTTGTTAGTGGTGATACTAGTCTATGCAATGTTTTGTTTCAGAACAAATCAATAAACATATATTTAAATTTTAAAAAAAGACTGAGCCCATCTTCAGCCCTAAGGTTCCCCGGCCTTTAGAGGTGTTGTATACCTTCTTTAATTCAGTCATCAGATATAAATTTTACCAGGTTCAGAAATTTTATGTTGCAATATGACCTTGATACGACCCTCTACTCATACATTGACAGCGGTCTGCCAACACATGAAATTTGCTTAGGCGTGAGTGTAGCAGCTTTAAGGTTTTATGAGTAGTTTTCCTTCTGCAGTCGAACTACTTAGTGGCCATTACATGAGGAAATTGAGGAAAATAGTGACACATGTTAAATGACAGAGTGGTGTGGTAATCGTAAGATCACTTCGTAGAGGCCATGATAATTTCCTCTGCTGCATCTTCCAAGCAGGCACCACAAGTACAAAAGTCCACCATGTACCATTTTGCTTTTATAGGTTAATGGCTGCAGGAGAGTGGACAGCTCCATGTGGGCCTACTCTGTGCACCTTAATCAGAGGTACAGGTATGTAACATTGTTCCATGTACAATCCCACAGGAACCTCAAATTTTGGTCTTACGCAAACACCTCCTGTATTGCATGTATCCTTGTGTCAATCATTTGGTCTCTCTTCATACGGCTTGTATTTCAAGTGGTTGTGTCAATAAATAGATCAATTTACCTATTGTGTGGTTGCATAGTAGATAACTCATCATCACAGCATGCTAAAGAAATTAAAATGGTGCATCATAATGCAGTATAAGAATACGCTATTATGAGCATGTGTGGTTACAAGTATTCAAAGTGGCTGCCACAATGACATGGAGCTTTTCTTAATCCTCTTGGATGAGGTTGGGCCTGATTCACAAAGGTAAATTGACACTGTTGTGTAAGTTTACGATTGTTTGCTATTCGCAAAGGTATTTTACTAGCAGTGTCTTTGCAATTGCGGCGTCTCGACACATAAACAGATAAAACTGTCCTGTATTTTTTGTGAATCAGGCCCATTTACTCCAAGTGAGAAAATATTTGACAGTGGTAAACACAAGATTGAATTGACATGGATATTGTGTGCTGCAATTTTTTGAATGTTTAAGAGTTTCTTCCTACATAAACACACTTTATTGATTCCGTGCCCTCGATGTATGTTGGGCCAGTGCAAACTGAAAAGTGCAAACGTGATATATCGCCAGAGTAAAAGTGAACATTACGTTTTTTACTTCAACATAGAATGGGACAGAAGAGTAATAAAAATTACTCAATTTTTTACTCTTGAGTTCAAATCATAAATATACGTTCTTTCAGTGGGAGGAACCCCCTACTCTGAGTTCAAAAGCAAAGCCATACATATGTATGCATGCATGTATACCCGGTATGTAATGTATGTACCATGACTAAGCTGGTGCAATGTTCAGAAAGATAGGATTCCCAAGGCTATCGGTGGACCAGCAGCTAATACCAACCGTATTGAGGAATCTTTCTTCTATTCAGTCACAATAGTGAGATTTGGCAATCTTGAAGGGATGTTCATCCCAGTAGCTTCCTAGCCCAAAAACATTGATGCCATGTCATCATGTCTCACCTGTGATTGCCACCCCGTAGCCAGCTTGGGTAACCAAACTTACACAGACGAGTGGGGCTGCATACAATAAGCGAGGGTGTTCCTACAAATTCTCGGCTCTGTAGGTTTCTGTAATCGCTTTCCGTTCACCTCTATTGCCGTTCTGTCCTTGCAAGTTCGACGAAATTTCAGCTTCAATCCTTGGTACTACACATGTGCCACTTTGCCACAACCACAAGGGCAAATGTGGGTGACTGATCGCATTGTCTGTGGAACTTTGTCAGTATTGTCTTCTGCGTGTTCATTTGCATAAAATGTTCAGAACGCTTGTATAATTGTTCCGGTAGTTATACTTTGACTTAGTCTATATAAGAAGGTATGTATTTCCCTTGGAGTTTTGTCTCTGCAACGGATTACCATAGACTCCCTCCTAGGGTCTCTACCATTCCTAGTTTTGCAGTTTCCACATAAAAAATCTTCTTCACATATCAGGTTGCTCCTTCCTTCTTATATTTTTGTAAACCACACACAGTGTTTTTGTTAGTTATCTGAACTCTTATATCAGTCTTCCGCTACCCATTGATTAGTTATTCGTCTGGAGGGTTCACAGTCTTTTTAGATTGTGTGCTGTTTGGAAGGCCTCAATTAAAACTCTGCCAACGCCAACATGGTCTGCCAGGCTACCCATGTACTACGCTACTGCCATACCTCCTGATGTGAAGGTCATGGGGTCTAGAAGGCAGAGAATAAAGACATTGGATATAGTTTCTTGCTTGTAATACACTTAAGCAGTGAAATGTAATTCTTTTACACCGAATGTAGTACTGCCTCAATCCCACTTAAAAGCCCATGTTAGCATCCACCTAAATACCGGTTTGGCGACCAGAGACATAAATAATGAAACCTGAAAATCTGGAAAGGATGGAGACAATGGTGGTGGCCTTGCAAAAGAGAAATCTCATATGTGCCTATAAAATGAATATCAACCCCTCTGGGGAATGCCCATCAGCACACAGCATACTTTCCAAAACGGTTTCTGAATAAGGAACATGTTGATAGAAACAAGAAGAAGGGATTGCCTGATAAACCAAATATGTCAGCAGACAGAGATATGTCTTTTCCAAGCCATCACAGACTCACAAGAAAGGAGATTATGGTGAAAAGAAAACAACATCTGGGTGCAGAAAAAGTTTCTCCTGCCAAGGGTCCAATGTACTTGGCATAAGGATAACCTATTACAACCAAAGGCAGTGAACATTTCTTCAAAATGCTGCTACTCATACATAGGGTCAGTCTTGAGAAAGATACAGTGGCCAGCCCCCTGTGATATCTCTACAGCCACAAAACCATACCCAAAGAGAGCTCTTTACAATAAAGAGGAAATAATGAGGAGAAAAAAATATGTTTCTCCTCTTTACACCATCTTCTGGGAAGTGTATGAATTTGATACAATACCAGGTTTACAAACTTTTGTAAATCCATTGGTGGATGCACGGGAACGCCCAGGATCCACCCATGGAATGCCTACCAGCTCGACATGTAATGTAATGTGGCGCAAGCCACAGCTTTGTGTTACATTTCTTTACAAAGCCATGCAAGGCGGTATAAATAGTCCCTTGCATGGCTTTGTAAATCCTACTGAAACTTTTGCGTTGTCCTTGCGTTGCCTTCCGCAATGCAAGGACAACACAAAGGCTTAGTAAATCTGGGCCTAGGAGAACAGAGTCACTCAGAAGCATTGATCTCAAAAAGCAGGAAACATCACAAATATGACTCACAGTAGAAGACCAACAAGCCAACAAAATCCAGCCTGAGCAAGAGTTAGAACAAAAGCCAGGGATGAAGATGCAGGAAGCGCAATCAAATTGGATAAAGTGGAGACATTGAAAAATTAAAAACAGGTGTGTGACAGTTTCAAGTCCATAATCATTATAATTTTAGTGAAATCCAGTTCAGCACCATGTGATGCCTTAAATTATAAAGTTCTGGCATATCTCAAGAATAAAACAGTGCTGTCCCAATAACATCGCAAAGCCTGAGAACAATCTACACAAGTCAAATAAAAGAGTATCGCAGAGACAGTTTTACCTTAGAGGTGTTTAGAAGGTGAATTCTTCACAATTCTTGGGGTCAAGTATTTGGTAATAAAAGATTTTCCGCTGGAGAACAGAGACCACTCATTTGCCAAAGCCCATCAGATTCACAACAGGCTGACGCCTGAAGTACACACCACTTTTAGCTTCCACATCAGGAGACTTGAAATGTAGAAGACTTTTCGACTAAGCCACTGTTACAATGGTAAAGTTGGTTACCCCTTTTATGTCTGGGTTTTGACAGTGCAGCTGTCTGCCTCATTAAACCATTGGCTTACTTGGACCAGCCTCTTTGAGCCTTTGGCTTCACTCTCTGTCAATCACAACTTGACTCAGCCTAGTGTATGCTTAAGGCTCTATTTGAGTGCTTGCACTGTATGAAAAACTAATTTACATTCATGTCCATCGCTGTCTGCTTCTGCCTTCCCCACCCGTGTGGCTCGATCTTTTCCCTCCTACCCAGCCTCCATTCCTTCTGAGGTCCACCTACCACCCTGTTGTATCTCTCAATTGCCACCTCACATCTCCTATGTGCTCATCATCCTTCACCCATTCTTATCCGCCCCTCTCGCCCCTCACTCTTTCCCTGTGTCCTCCTGGTCATCCCCACCTGCTACCCTCTAGTGTTCCTCTCTCTCATCTCCTCCCCATTTCCTGTATGCTTATCAAAATCTCTACACCCTCTTACATTCTTCCCTTCCCCTTTCCTCTGTGCCTTGTGCAAATTAACCTCTTGACAATTTCTAAGTAGACCCATGGGGACCGGGTATTTTTTCTTTTTTTTCTGGAAATGAAAGGTGGGCTATCCTGAAGTCTCCCTTATATTCAATATGCTCCTCTTTTTGCTTCTATGCTGAAAGAAGGTCGATAGGCAAGGATGCTTTCAGGATACTCCTTCCTTTCTTTCTGGGCTATGTAAACTAAGAATGGGTCATAATGAATGGTCTCTTGCTGTCCTTTCTGTTTTTTGAAATAGAAACAAAAGAGAACAGTGTTGAAGGCAAGGGAGCCTTCAATGCAGTCTATCTTATAATTTCTCTGTCTGGTTTTAATGTGCTTACACTGCATGCATTAGCACATTAAATCTAGAAGTGTTGACTTTGCCAATGATTGTTTTTATTTGGATATCAAACGCCCTATCCCTTGTAAGGGGCAAATTGTAACTTGCAGAAATTGTGCACAAATGCATGTGTATGATTTGCTATATCCAACCAATTTTTTTGTGCGTGTTATTGTGTACGCCACATCCTTTCTCTTTTGTTTTGTTTTGTTTTCTTTGCTTCTCTTTTCTTTTCAGAGGCTTAAGTGTCGTTTCTAATATTTAGGTCAGGCATACTAGCCAATGCATGCACTTTCTGTTCTGAGGAATATTGTGTCTTACCAAGAACATAAATGGGCTTGAAGCTCACTCACTGCTTATCATTGGATGTCTTTCCATGTCACTCTCAATTGCCTACTTCTCATTGATGTCCCAGCTTGTCAATCTTGTGTTTGTCCCTCCCATGTAGCATTGCCTCTATACAATCTCTTTGAGGGACTGGCAGTGCTGCTTCCATGGCTTGCTTTTCTAGCACTACTTTTTTCTTTTGTTTGAAGCACTCCATTAGATTGAGTGTGTCTTCGAGTTGTCTCCATTATGTACGTCACTCCCACTCCAATCCATGCCATGCTCCCGCTTGCGCTCGCCCATGTGCTTCTCCCCATTGCTTCCCCACACCCACATTCTCAGTGTAACTTCCTCACAAACTCATTGTTGCTTTCACTCCCACCCTCCCTCTGTTGCTTCGGCATTCCTCCCCATGTTGCTTCACTGTTTGCCACCCACCCTCCCATGTGTTGCTTTGTCATTCGTCCCCCCACAAACCCATGTGTTGCTTCTCTGTTTGCCCTCTACCCTCTCCCGTGTTGCTTCGCTGTTCCCTCCACTCACTCCATGTTGCTTCTGGTCCGCCCACCCACTCACTTTTAAAAATAACTATTGGCTTGTTTTTTTTTTCTTTTTAGTTACTGATCCAACTCAGATCAAAAATTTTAAAAAAGCACCTGTGTCATTTTATGCACGCGCCTACAAAACAACTGCTTTTGTTTTATTCATGTTTTTTTACTTTAGTCACACTGAACAGCATAGTGGATGCTATATTAGCAAAGCCAATTTGTCAAAAAAGGCGAAAATTATTGGCTATGCTATTGCTTGATATCTTATTTCAATTTGCTAAAAATATTTGAAACAGGGCTAATTTATTCAGTGAGCAAGCATTCAATATTCTAACAATCTTCTGGTTTGTGCTATCAACTCAAAGGTTTTTCCACAAATCACCTCTTTTGAGTTAATCAGAAGCAGGTTGAAATCTACAATGTTAAATTAAGTTTACACTAAAACTTGTAATAAAAGAATAATGGGACTCTGTGGCAGCTGCAATTTTGCATAAATATGCGTTTGCTGCACTTGTCACATAATCCACATAATTTCCGCAAATTTTAAATTCAAATTTATCAAGAAGATAAAAAGCTATTTTAAAAACTGCACATAGGTGAAACACTATGCTTGTCAGCTTTTAAAAGCAAACAGGCCACTCTTCAGCTGTTTATTTCTGTGTGTAAGTATCTAAAAAGGTGAATCACTTTCCCATAAAGTGTTAATATCGCAAATTGATAAATTGGGGCTGGCTTTTGTCTAATGACAAAAAAATGATATACTTAAATTAAATTTGAACTGGGTAAACATATTTCTTTCTTCTTTACCTGCAAACCATTCTGTAGCAGTGTTATTCCATTATTGTAACATCATAACACACAGTAATACATTTTAGGCAAATGATCCACCTTATCAGAGACATTATAACACCTAACTACAGCATTTAGAAATTGAAAGGTGACCAGTCAACTGTTGCAAGGGGTCTGCCACTACGTCGTATCAAGTGTAGCACTTTTTAAGTAACCTTTAATCCATTTAAGATGGAAACAAAATGTTATTTCTTGGGTGGATTATTATCACAGGAACGGAAAAATCAACAACTATGCGTAAAATATCAAGACCTCAGGGTCACATAATTCTAGTACACCTGCATACATATTGTATAAGTTATAGAAAATACTGTTCAGCAGTGCGGTTTCTAAATGTAAAGAGATGTGTCCTGAGACTCTACATTGTAAATATAGGGCAAACTTGAAACTAAATGCACTTATTTAAACATAACTGTGATGCACAGAATAAAATATGTGCATGTTTTATTCCAAGAAGTGTGTAAACTGAGGCTTGTTTTCTGCTGAGTATAACTTTTTATATAATAATGTACTCACAAGTTTTACTCTGGGATGTAGAAAAGACAATGTTAGTAGTAAAATGGTATTCATGGTTTTGCATGTAAGACAAAATCATTGATCACCGGCTGATATTATGGATAGGATTTGCTGAGTGTGTATAGTTTGTATTGTGTACCGACAATTAGGTGTTACACTGTGTCTTTTCTATCATGTGTCAAAATGGCTTGAAAATAATGCCACAGTAAGTGTCACATAGTTTGTCTTTCTTTCTGTATAATAGGCTACAATGTGCCTGCTTCTTTCATAATTAACGTAACCATAACGCATAATTGCTACATAATTCTACTGGCCTTCTTCACTATCCCAGAGTGGAAAATTAAGAGTCCAAGTGAAAGCAGCATCAAGCATGAAGCCACAAGCAGTCAACGGTGTATAGGGCGGTAGATTTTAATACACTCAAGGTATATTCATGTCAGTGCTTGTTGCTAAAACAAATGCAAAAGATATGGATTGAAAAACTTAGAATGCTCTTGTGTTTTTATCAAATTACTACTGATAGGCAAGTAGGGGACAAATATTGTGAGATGAAAGCATCTTTAAATGTGACTCTTTCCAATAATATACAGCCTCCCAAAAAATGAAAATGCAGCCATGCACTTTCATAAGGTCACCCTCTTTGTAAACATGCGTCACCCTCCCAAAAAAATGTTTTCCCCATCCACTTTAATGGGTTTACCCTCTTAAACATCTGGCTTCACCCTCATATGACAAGCAACTGGTTGACATGTTGCATATATTAATTATTGAATTCTTTGTCCTGGTTTTGTGAGTTTGGGTCACTCTTTGTAATACTGAGATACAAAGAGGCACAAATTCTACATCAATTACTTGGTGGTACTTCTGAGGCCTTTTTCTGGGTCCTGAGGCAGTACAGAAGTAACGGGAAGTACAGGAAAGTATCATACCCTGCACCAATTAGAAGTGTAGATGGAGTTATCTAAATTTTCAGAATCTTCACCAAATACTTCTCCCAGTGGGCACATAGAAAGTAAGCAAATGTGAATGGTCTTTTACATCGAAGACAAGCTCATGAAAAAATAACATTATGAATCGACTTATAACAACTATTTCTGTATAGCCAATTGTACGGTTGAATATCCTTGCCTTGTATATAATACCCACAGAGCTGAATATGAAAGGTGCACGTGAAATTGGTTGATTCTGGCCACATAGATGTGCAGGACTCCGTGTTCTTGAAACAAGGCAATATAAAACAAGCATTGTTAAGCCAATAGGTCTCGGCAGTAAAAGCTGAACTATTGGCTTTGCCAATGCTTGTTTGCATTGGCATTACTCAATGCCAAAATGGCTTTCAATGCATCCCAGTGCGTGTGTATGTGTTGACACATTGTTAGCCATCTTGGAATGGATTTTTTATTAAACAAAAGCCATTCCAAAGATGGCAACGAACGGGTACGCACGCTGTATTATGCAGATGTGTGTATCATGATGCATGTGTGAGCATGAAGCCCTTCCAAGATGCATGAAAGTGCATAAGAGGTAGCGAGCGTTCTGGTAGCACTTTGCAGCTGTTAAGCCTTGTTAAAAAAAAGAAAGAAAATAAAGCAAAATAAAGTGAAAATGGGGAGCAAAGTCGTGGAATACCATAGAGTAACAGATGAGCAGGGTGCTGTAGTAAAAAGAGAGTAACAGATGAGCAGGGTGCTGTAGTAAAAAGAGAGTGCACAGGTGAGAGCGATCGCTGGGATGTCAAGAGAAACGGGAGAGAGCAGGGAAAGTTCTGAAAAGGAAAAAAGGAGCCCCAAGTCAGCAATGGAAGGACACAACTCATCCCGTTAGAACACCGTGAGACAGGCCCTGTGGGGCAAACTCAGAAATTGTGAGGAACCGCAATGAATCAAGAGCAGACACTTTAGATACACAACAAAGCCATCCAATCAGAGGCTAACCCCAGGGCTTTAAGTGGGCCGGGTCCTGCCGGTGCTCAGCACCGGCAGTTCTAAAAAGCAGGTGCTGAGATTGGTCTCTATCGGGCTCTCCGTTTTTGCCCTCAGCATCAGGGTGAAAAACAAATCTTAACTCTGCAGCAGCACCACCCTTCACTGCCTTTGAGGTAACTTCAAAGAGAGTCGTTATAGTACTTTCACAGTCTCATCATTTCTGAAATGAAGCATTTTCAATATTATATACAACAAAGCCATAGGTGTTGCTTATTTATCTTATTCTTATGCAACTAATACCCATTGACAAACCAATAGTCCTGGCTTGTTCTAGGGGGAAGGTTACTTGTTGTATGATATATCTGCATGCTATGACAGAAGCAGCAAAATACCAGTCGGCGGCATACTATGGTAAGCAAAGATTTGTAGCTTAGGTGTTTTTAAGCCACGCCCTTAATTATATCGACCACGCCCATTTGAGAGACCCCCCCTCCCAATTTTTTCATCCCACTTAAAGCCCTGGCTAACCCAAAGCCCACTCGAAGTATCTGTTATATATTGTAAACAATGGATCTGCAGCAACAGCTAAAGCTGTCTGCAGCCAAGACCCAAAAAGCAGATGGCCCAGGTCAGGTAGTGTTAGCTCCAGAGGCCTGGCTCCAGGGCACAAGTTGGGGGTACACGCGGGTGGACGGCGTCCACCCACTATTTTCACAGGGTGGACGCCGTACACCCTGCCAAGAAGTTGTGCCCCACTGAATAATGTGCTTAATTCGTCCCGGTGTAATTTTCAAACACCGGGACACATTCAGCAGCGCCTGCACATTTTCTGCTTTCGATGGAGCCTCACACCTAGAAGCAACTGCAGCAGAGATGAAACAAAGGCACACACCTTGGTAGCACTTCACACATACTTTAAGGAGGCAGCTTGTCACTTTGTTCAGGCTCTGTTTATGAGATATGCATGCACTGTAAGAATGTCAGATGTGTTGGTCTTTCTCAGTATTCCACAAAATAAATGTAATTTATATAGCACTTACTACCCCTGAGGAGGCGTTGAAATAATTTAAGTACCACTATGTTTTCCTGTATAGCGCTACTCATCTTAATGCAGTGTCAGAACGCTTTACATCACACTTACATATTACATTTACAATAAATCATTTGCATTTGTAAATCATTGTACAGGATGTGTTACATAAAACAGTGGGGGATTACAAGGTTTAGAAGTCATATATCATCTTCCAAAGCTGACTGTGCTATATTAAAAGGTTTACAAAGCAACTGCAAGTAACATAAGGATCTTGGTGTTCAAACCAGTAACCCAATTACCTAGCTACATAAAATAAAATCTGTCATTTGCATGTTACATGATGTGCTTTGCATTAACCATCTATGCTACTTTGAGTCAAAACTGAGGCTAGACAAAACACAGATCTTTCCAGCAAGTGCATTAACCTCCATCCAGAGTTATCTTACAATTATTATTCATTCAGATTTACTGGAACACACAGATCTTGGCAACAGGTGCCTTAACCCCATAAAAGATATTTTAAAATACAGTGTTTGCAACCAATTAACCAGAACAGATTTACAGTCAGTTTTCTTCTTGAGCCACTGTCTTTGTGGCAGAGTTTAAACAAAAATAAATGTATAAGTTGAGGCCCAGATTTTGCGTCAGGGTTAAGTCACTTTTCTGGTACAACCCTGACGTAAAATATGTTTGGGGATTTACAGTACCACACATAGCCCTGCCTTGCATTACCTTGTGTAAGTTAGGCATTATATGGGTGGTGCTAGGGCGCCTCTGTGCATCCATCGATGTATTTTGACGCAGAACCATATTTACAAAGACTTGTAAATATAGGTTTGCACCAAACTGGTGAGTCTACCTGAGGCTGGCGTAGCAAGAAGAAATATATCAATTTCTCCTCGTTATTTCCTCTTTGCATGTATGCTGCATTCTGCAGCACACATACAAACAGGAAATAGCCTTAGAATAGTTTTTGAGTGGCTTTGGGGAAAAAAACATGCAAACTTTTTCTTAGGGTCCTATTGCTGAATGCCAAGGTCGCAATAACCTTTTTATTTCATTACCCTAAAATTGCTTATTTTTGCAAGTTCTTTTTCAGCCCCTTTTATGCATTCGTCATTGTTTTCTTATCTCTCTCCTATATTCCTTTCTGTCTTTCTCTATTGCTTTGAGTCATGATCTGTTGGTGAAAAATGAGGCCCAATCTCCTAAAATGAGTGCAGGTGAGTAAGGCTGAGTAAGAATACTTTGCATCGGAGAGTGGTCTCACCTCTGGAGAGCGCAGGCAGCTGAAGCAATCACATCTACATGGAAATGTACTACATATGGAATATTATGCCTGGTTGAGTAGGCTGGCGTTAGAGTTAGTTTGTTCAATCCTTGGGTAAAGGAAGCTTTATGCTGACAAAAGGCAATGTTGTTTTACGTGCAGCTTACAAAAGTGTGAATCTTCTGCCTAAATCAGGAGGGTTTCCCTGTATACTCGAATTGGGCTCAAATGTACTCATGATAGACCTGCTAAACATATAAGTGAGGGCTTAAGATCTGATGTCACTTCTTGTGATGCGACTTCCTGTAAAATCCTGGCTTGTGATGCCACTTCCTATGATGTCAATTCCTGTGATGCCATATGTGATGTCATGCGCCGTGATGTCACGCGCCATGATATCGCGCGCCGTGATGTCACTTGCATACTGCCTAACTAGGTTAGCCCCCCCCAACTTCTTTTTTTAGGACTTGTGGCCTGCCTGGCACACTGAGCGCACAGCTTCTTTGGACTAGAATGCCCATCTATGCGCTCAGGGCCAGACTCTGCGAGTAGAAAGGCGGGCACAGGAATTTGTTTGGGGCTTAGCAGTACCGACCACGGCTTACTAACTCGACCAGTATCGTACACGCTGAAATATGCGGATTTTCCACCTGACAGCACGGGCTATTTCCAGCCCTCTCCCAGGCACTTAAAAGTCCGGAAGGGCTTCTTACTTGATAACAAAAGCATGCAGTAGCCATGTCACATAAATTAGTATCCCCAAATGACGGCTCAGCGCGTGCACGGATGGACAGCGCTCTTGTACGCAGGTGACGTTTAGCAGACATTTGTTTTACAGCTGTACAAGATAAGGACGGAGAGGCAAGAGTGTCTGCGAGCTCCTCGCGCTGCTGTTAAACCACGCAAAGCACCTTGGGATACGGCGTGGCTCTCTGGAGGGACCCGTCTGAACTATTGGAGAGAGGTGGGAGGCAGAGGCAGCACCCTTCCCAGGAAGCTGAACGCTCTCCATCAGACATATTTCTCACCAGTTGCTGGAAGCGGCCAGGCGCTGGCTGGCTGCTGGAATGCCGTGAATGCTGGGGCAGGCAGCCCTCCCAGCTAGACGCCGTCGCCGAGTCATTGCTTTAAAATAGCATTAGCAATTCGGCTTATGATTAAAAACAAGTTGTGCTTTCATTGGTATTCACAAGTCACATTTTTTCTACTGCAGTCACAGTTCAGTGGCTTCTAGACGTTTCCGATAATTAAGAGTTCCAGGTTGCTCTTTCGGAGAATGCACGAGGGTGGGATATTTAGAGTTTTTAGGTAATAACGGGGTGACAGTGACACCGTTTCACAAATAACATATGCTAAGGGTACTCGGCATGGGTTTTGCCGGGGTACCCATATATTTCTCTGTATAACACGCATAGGCTTCTTTAGTGCCCCTTTCCAATGTGTGGTTACCCCACATTTAGCATAGGCAAATACCAGGTCGAAAGTTCCTAACCTACAAATGGAGTGAGTGCAATTTCTGCTTGACTCCTACTAGGCGCTAGAATTTAAATAAGAATAAATTGCATTTTAGCACTGCCACCCAGTTTAAATCACTCACTACATGTTACATGTGGAGCTCTTGCAACACAAACATTTTCTTGAAAAGAATAACACCAGACACCACCCATTACGATGGCCCACGGAGCAGAAAGCTCATGCATCTTCTGGCGGGCCTTTTAGGCATCACACCTCAATAAATTTCCTGTGAATGAAGCTGTAAGAGAAACATATGTCACAGGTAAACATTGTGAGAGGAACTAAAAGACTAGTAATGTATGACGCTACCTGATCAATTGTAAAAAGCCAGCCCCACCTATTGATCATTCAGTATTTGAAAGCATTCTGCAATTGATATTTGTTAAACATTGTCTTGATGCTTTAAACTTAATAAGATTGCAAGTTGCTGCATTATCTTCACAAGTTATGAGGCTATATAGGAAACAGAAATGACAAGCCACAGTCGAGACAGGATATAAGGGTATGTTGGCCAGTGACTACTCCGATCGTGCCATGATAGTCATGAGTACGCATACATCATTCATCCGTGGAGATGGCAGAAGTTGAGCAGTTTTCCTTTGCTTCTACGAGACCTCAACCAATCGCCATTGTATATCTTGGCAGAGCGATGGTCAGTGCTTAATTTGAGCCGGTGGTTTCAAATGTGTCTACCCAGCACTCATTTTCGGTGACAAACACTTATTTTTCTCATCAGACTTTGACTCAGAGCAAGAAAGTGAAAAACACACAAGAAGGGAAGAAGGAGGAAGAGAAAGACATAAAAACTGTGACACCTAGAGAAGACTCAAAGAGTGACGTAAAGTGACGAGGAGTATCGGGTGGTGGATTAAAGAGGCCTGAGGTGGAATCAAGGCTCAGCAACCTTGGAATTTGGCACACTGACATTCAGTAGTGGCGGCCACAGGCTTCTGAGCAAAATTGTGGCCCCCGGCACTTGTTCTTTTTTGCAAATTAAGCACTGGCCATTGTGACCGCTCTTCACCACTGATGGAGAACAGGAGGTCCCTGAACAGCACCACTGTGCTGGTCTTCTTTCCATGAGCAGGAAGATTCATGTCAGAGGATTCAGCATTGAGCAAACTCACAGGAAAGTTAACAATTTCCTTAGTGCTCTGTTGTAGAGTAGACACAGGTTTGACAGCATATTGGCTATAAAAGATGTCAAAATGGATTTTCAGGAAAAAAAACTGTTACTTAAAGCTCCTTAAAGGCATGTGGGAAAGTTTAGAAAGTCTTGCAATGATTCCCTCACCAACTGGTGGCCTTCATTTTCATTGTCCAACTGGTGCCAGATGGTGATCCAGTGGCTTTTCTGAATGTTTAAGTTGGTTCATTTCTTCTGGTTGTTGGCTCAAGAATATAATTACAAGAATGTACAATCCTGAGCCTGATAATGCATTACACTTTCTATAATCATCAAGATATTTGATTTGAAGAGCATTAGTTGAGTCTATTGGAATAAGGGGAATCATTTTATCGGGTAGCCTGTAAATCCTCCACTAGACCCGCCATGACCCACGTGCCATAGCTGAAGATCCCCGCTTGGGTGGAGGGAATTGTTTCCGAAAGTGCTCAATCGCTTCCGGTCTGCCCAGTCATGGCGATAGGAGTAGCAGTTGATATTTTTTATGTCTGGTGTCAGATAGGCATAGATAGACACAGGTGAACAACAGCGCTGTGCGCCAGTTTCTGGTGAAGTAGTGCTTCCACAGCACAAACACTAATTCCGAAAACCCTGCAGACAGCAGAAACACACAGCTAATGCTGCTGTGTGTTTCCAAATTGCGATGATCCCATGTTCTAAGAAGTCATTGAGACCATGCACTGTAGAAAGTGCGATTTCTTGAAAAAGCGCGTACGGTTCAGGTCTGTGCAGGCACAGAACAAGTTCATGATGATGTGGGCGCATGCATATGTGAAAAGAGGCACACAGAAGCAGTCCAATCTATTGTACAGTTACAAACACACTTATGAACCAGCAGGTCCAGCCTGCTCGGAGCGTCGGTGATACGTAGATCAGACATGGCAGGTGCACCAATGGAGTTTGTTGACATTCCTTCTGCATGGAATTGTCAGTGACTCACAGTCCTGGACAACTGAAGCGCGGCCTCTCTTGAAACTCTGGGCCACCTGTTGTCACACAGAGACCTGAACCCAGAGGGAGAGCAAACACACATATCTGAGCCCTCTGACACCATCTAAGTTCTTCAGATTCTTCAGTCAGGGGCACGAGGAGTTGGAAATGTGGGAAAACAGAGGCGTGATTGGTGCACAGGCACTGTTTTAGGATCGCAATGCGCCTGGCGCTTGGGTTCAGATAAGAAGGGGTCATTAAAGAGACAGAGACGCTCAGACTGTCGTGGAGTTCGGCTGTGCCTGTGTGGTCTGCATCTGAGGTGGAAGCTGTCTTGTGGCGTGCGTGCAGACGGACACAAACATGTACAGAAAGGGAAGCTTCTGTCTCCAGTGCTTGACAACCAACATCTGAAGGCCTTCGGGACAGGAGAGATCCTCAGTGGTGTCCCTAGACGTGATTATTAGGGTGGTCACAGTCACACAATGGGCACCAGATAAAGTTGATGGGGTCCACCTACAATGGGCAACCATGAAGTGTGCGTGTGTGTGTGTTTTTAATGATAGGAATGAATGAAACTTTATTCTTTCGATACAAACCAATCTTAAACTACACAAACATTAGAAATTGTAAAGTTATAGTTATATCTTAAACTTATAATTTACACACCACCTTCAAATTACTATAAATCACGCACCTCTGAACACAGTATTGTCAACTCGCTAGCCAGACTACATTAACT
This sequence comes from Calotriton arnoldi, assembly GCA_963921515.1. NCBI lineage: Eukaryota > Metazoa > Chordata > Amphibia > Caudata > Salamandridae > Calotriton > Calotriton arnoldi. Next base: position 1,049,256 of record CAWUFW010001483.1, on the reverse strand, counting down.
ATAGCTTGCACCTTTATCATGCAGTGTTTATACCCTTTCATATTACATTACTTATACAATATGAAATCATAGCTTTCATAACAACACTTATGACATCTCAAATTAGATAATTTGTGAGAACACTGTGTATGGTACAGTGGCGTATTATACTTAATGTAGTGTGGCTAGCGAGTTAACAACACTGTGTTAGGAGGTGCGTGAGTTATAGTGATTAAAGGTGGTGCATAAATTATAAATTTAATGTATAACTATAACTTTAGAATTTCTAATGTTTGTGTAGTTTAAGTTTCGTCTGTATAGACAAAATAAATACAATTTTCTTAACTATAAATAAGTTTAACATTTGGTTTTTCATTGAATTTCAATTGTTTTTATTTTTTAATAAAAAAGTGTTTTAAACCATGTTTAAAAATGTAGTGTCATCTAGAGGAGTGTTGCTAAGTGCAGTGTTACAGAGTACAGTGGAGAACGGTGTCGCACAGTGTAGTGTCAGACAGTATAGTGCTGTACCATGGAGTGGCATACACTGGAGTGGTGTAGAGTTGAATAGCATACAGTGGAGTGGCGTTCAGTGAAGTGGCTTACACTGGAATAGCTTAGAGTTGAGTGGCATAAACCAGAGTGGCGTATAGTGGAGTAGCATACAGCGGAGTGGCGTAGAATGGAATATCGTAGAGTGGTGTGGCGGAGAATGGAATGGCGTAGAGTGGAGGGGCATTCAGTGGAGTGGCATAGGATGAAATATCATAGAGTGGAGTTGCGTAGAGTGGCGTACAGTAGCGTGGCGTAACATGGAGTGGCATAGAGTAGAATAAAGTAGAGTGGAGTGGGGCCGAGTGGCAGAGTCAAGTGGCATAGAGTGAAATAGCATAGAGTGGAGTGCTGTAAAGTGGAATAGCAAAGAGTGGAGTGGTGTAGAGTGGAGTGGCGTAGAGTGGAGTGGCGTAGAGAGGAGTGGCATAGAGTGGAGTGGCATACAGTGGAATAGCGTTCATTAGAGTGGTATACCGTCGAGTGGCATAGAGTGAAATAGTTTAGACTGGAGTTTCATAGAGTGGAGTGGCGTACAGTGGAGTGGAGTACAGTAGAGTTGCGTAGTGTGAAGTGGCATCAAGTGGAATAGCGTAGAGTTGAGTGGTGTACAGTGGCGTGGCGTACAGTGGAGTGGTGTAGATTTGAGTAGAGTGCTGCGGAGTGTCATACAGCGTAATAGCATTGAGTGAAGTGGCGTACAGTCAGTGCTTAATTTGAGCCGGAGCTTTCCGGTGCTGAGCACCGGCACTTAATTGGTTTCCGGTGCTCGGCACCGGCACCTAATTGTCAATACCACAATTAGGGCAGTCTGCCACAAGGTGGTGCTGCTCATGTAATTTAGAGATGAGCAGTATAACAGTTGTTTATGAAAACAATATACATTAAAAAATTACTAATACCTTCCTCCCCATCCATTCCTTTAGCTTTGGGGACCTAGAATAATCTGAACGGTCGCATTTACATGCAAGAGAGATGGTTAGTAGTTGTTTTGGAAGCGATGACAGGGGCGATGGGTGGTGCAAGCTGCAGTAGCCTTCTGGTCAGAGCCCTGGCACTTAATATTTTACAAATTAAGCACAGCGTACAGTGGAGTTGCATAGAGTACAGTGGCATAAAGTAAAGTAACATAGAGTTTAGTGTTGAGGAGATGAATAGTGTAGATGGAGTGGCATACAGTGGCGTGGCGTAGAGTGGAATAGCGTAGAGTTGAGTGGCAGAGAGTGCAGTAGCATACAGTTGAGTGGCATACAGTAGAATAGAGTAGAATGGAGTGGCTTAGAATGCAGTGGCGTACAGTGGAGTGGTGTCCAGTAGAGTAGAGTGGCGTATAGTGGAATAGCATAGAGTGGAGTGGTGGAGAGTGCAGTGGCATACAGCAGAGTGGCGTACAATGGAATAGAGTAGAGTGGAGTGGGGTAGAGTGGAGTGGCTTAGAGTCAGCCGCGACCCCTGCAGGTAAGAGCGGTGGGGCTGGGTAGGGGGGGGGATTTCTACAGACGACCACGAGAGAAAGTTAAATTAATAATTCATTTTCCCTTGTCTTCTGCTAAAATCCCCCCCCCCACTCGGCCCCACTGCTCTTATCTGCATGGGCCGTGTCTGCTTAGAGTGGAACAGGTGTACAGTGTTGTGGCATACATTGGAGTGACATAGAGTGGAGTGACGTAGAGTGGAATAGCATAGGGTAGAAAGGGTATAGAATGGAGTGACACAGAGTGGAGTGGCATAGAGTGGTGTGGTGTACTGTGGAGTGGCATAGAGTGGAGTGCGGTAGAGTGGAATGGCGTAAAGTGGAATAGCACAGAGTGGAGTGGCATAGAGCCCAGTGGTATAGAGTGGAATAGCGTAGAGTGGAGTGGCTTACAGCAGAGTGATATAGAGTAGAGTGGGGTAGAGTTGAATACCATTAAGTGGAATAATGTAGAGTGGAGTGGCATAGAGTAGCGTAAAGTGGCGTACAGTAAATTGGCGTATAGTGGAATAGCGTAGAGTGGAGTGGCATAGAGCGGCGTACTGTGGAGTGCTGTACAGTAGAGTCGCATTGAGTGTGTTTGCCGTAGAGTCGAATACCGTAGCATGGAGTGGCGTAGAGAGGAGTGGCATAGAGTGGATTGGCGTAGAGTGGAGTGGCATAGAGTGGAGTTGCGTTGAGTGGAATAGTGTAGGGTGGAGTTGTGTAGAGTAGGGTGACATAGAGTGGAGTGACGTAGAGTGGAGTGGCATTGACTGAAGTGGCATAGACTGAAGTGGCGTACAGTGTTGTGGCCTAGAGTGGAGTGGCGTAAAGTGGAGTGGCGAGAGTGGAATAGCATAGCGTGGAGTGGCATAGAGTGGAGTGGCATACAGAGGTGTGGCGTACATTGGAGAAGCATACAGTGGATTGGTGTACAGTGGAGTGCCGTACAGTGGAGTGGCGTAAAGTGAAACAGCATAGAGTGGAGTGGCATTCAGTGGATTAAAATAGAGTGGAATAGCGTTGCGTAGACTGGTGTAGAGTGACGTAAAGTGGAATAGCGTACAGTAGAGTGATGTCCAGTGGAGTGTCGTAGAGTACAATAAAGTAGTGCGGAGTGGCATGGAGTCGAATAGCGTAGAGTGGAGTGACATAGAGAGGCGTGGCATAGAGTGGGGTGGTGTAGAATGTAGTTGTCTGTGGTGTAGTAGAATCTAATTTAAAGAGACGTTGCATGAAAGTTGCTGAACGGATGTAGATGAAATCTGGTAGGAATGTACATTATGGGATGGAAAGGGTAACTTTTGGTAGTAGCTCTTTATTATTTAAATAGTGTTAAAGTGTAAGTGACAAAACACTTATATATTAGGCCACGGTATACCGCATCAACTTCACGGTAAACCTTGAGACATGCCGATCACAAGGCTGTATATCATATTCATAGTATATTTACTGTCTTAAACAAATGATGCTTTGCAGTGGGATGTGCCCAGTTATATTAATGTGTGTGGTGTCTGTCTTTTTTTTGTATTGCGGCCCGGAACATGGCTGCATTCCACAGCTGGGAGGTGGGACCAAGCACAGATGGAGCTGAGGCATGTGATACAGCTGACTCCATCCTAGAGGTGCCAACTGGCAGTATATGAAAGAGACAGGCCTTACTTAAGCACCCAGCACAAAGACTTTTTTTTTTAAGGTACAAGTCTATGGAAAAAATGTCAATGGATAAATGGTATGCTCTTGATTTGTATAACAACCATCTTCCATACGTGTGTATGCACTCAGAGGTTTAAGATTTTCTCATACTTACACGTCACTGGAATTCATGCATGCTCGGTTGCATTGACATGATAACTTGGCATTGTGAGCTTTCTGGATTGCATGGTGTTGGAGAGGCTCTGAAGTTTGTGCAGACTGGGCTTCAAATTCAATTGGTTGGTCTTTAAAGGGTAGTGATCAGGAGTGGCACTTGAGCAGGGACTCTGGAAGCAGTGCTTAATTTGAGCCGGTGGTTTCCGGTGCTCGGCACCGGCACTTAATTGTCAGCACCGGGACTTTTGACAGTATGCCACAGGGTGGCGCTGTATATCTCATTTAGAGATCAGGGAAAGAACAATTGTTTATTCGTTCAATATAGTGTAAAAATGACTAATACCTGCTACCCAAGCCATTCTTGTAGCATTGGGGGCATGGAATAGTCTGAATTGTCACACTTGTTGCAGTATAATGTTTGGCAGTTATGTTGGTACTGCCATTGACAGCGCTGGCAAGGGCAGTATGTGTTGCAAACTGCAGTTGCCTCCTATCGAGGGCCCTGTCACTTATTATTTTACAAATTAAGCACTGTCTGGAAGTAGGGGTGCAGAGGTTGCTGCAGCACCCCCAAAATAATTTTGCAGGCGGTCAGAAGGGGAATAAGCCATTAGGAGGCCTTTAATTCTTTTTTTCTTTATCTTGTCAGACTTGTTGTGAGTACATGGCAGAGGTCAAGTGTCAGGCAATGTCTTCTGACTAATTGCTGCTGATTTAACATGGAGATGGGCATTTCATTTCCTTCTGCTGATCGCAAATTAAGGCAATTTTGTAATGTGAACCAAACCACATTCTGTTGGGGTACAGTGTGGAAAGAAATCCTGTAGGGTAGGATAGCCAATGTCTTCTAACACACAACACAATTGAAATACTTCTAAATTAACTTTACAACTATTTCAGCAAGTAAAATACAAATGAGGCAAAATGGTTTTTTTTGTAATTCCAAATTGTAATAAAATAAAGTTCAAAACAAGTCCACCTTACTTGTGGCATGAGCAAATGAGAAATAGGCTCAGAAATTCGATTTCCACACGTTAACGTGTCTGTGCATGCAGGTTTGGCATGAAAATGGCATGTCTGGTGTACGTTTAGTGGCCATTTTATTTGGAAAATGTGTTCTCTGAAAATGGTAGTACCCTACCACGCCATTTTAGTTGTGTATTTGGGGGAATGAGCTCCAATATGCACCACTGGACACACACTTCTCCCCTTCCATGTTCCTGCTGAATGTTCATGGCTCATTTGCTACACTTGTATTTTGTGTAATGCTTGGATTATTCACTTACCCTATTGCTTCAGTTACGTATTATTGATGGCACACCCCTGCTCTGAAAATTGTTCCATCGCCACCATGCTCATGGCTCCCTGCGCGCGCGTGTGTGTGTGTGTGCGCACGCATGCACTGTCCTGTGGGTTTGTGTCCATCAAGTGTTAGTTGAAGGTGCGTGTTATTATTGTTGTCCTCTTGCATGTATAGTAGGTAAGTCTCCCACTGTCTTTATTTTGATACCTCCTCTCTTGTAAACCAGCCAGGTTGCCAGTTGCTCTCCTATGTCAGGTAGATTTTCCATATGACTCTCTACTGGTCTCAGGTTATTTTCCTCTGACTTTTGCTCCAGCCCCCTGCAACCAAAGTGATCAAACTAGCCTCTACCAAACACAGCCACGTTTAACGCTTTCTATCTCTCTGTATGGACTGGGCCCACCACCTAATAACTACAGCTTTCTCCTGTCTCAGTAATACACCAGAGATACTGACTGCACAGGTAGCAATGGTCGGTCAAACTACCTGGAGAGATGTCGCAAGCTCTACTGATCACATGAAAAAGCACCAAGAAATGTGTTAGCTGCCTGCGGGCACCCAAAATCTTACACTTTCTTACTAAATAAAAAGTGGCTCACAAAGCTGGACTCAGGGTTTAATGCGGAAATGCAGATAAAGCATTGCTTCATAGCCATATATCGGCAGAAGCATGTCTGTAAAGTGTCATTGGACGTGTGTGTGATTGTGCATGTGCTTGCTTGTGTGCGTTTATGTGTTTATGTGGAACCTCTACCACAGCGTTCCTGAGAACATCTAGACTCACAACAAGGGGGATATAGCAATACATTTTTTTAAGGGTGAGCATGAGTCCGAAGAGCATCACCAACAACCACTTGAAATAAAATGCAAATAGTAGAAAACTAGCAAACATTGGCAAAGTCACTAGGTCTTGCATTTGGGACCTATTGACTTTGTCAGTGGCTTTAGCAAAGTGGTATAGCATCTTTGATGCTGTGCCGCATGGCTACTGAATGTGAAAAACAATTGCTTTGATATGGCCGGATGCGTCATTTTGTAGGCAAGCACACCATGCATGTGCCCGCCTACTAAATGACACAGCCTTTTTGTTTTTTGTTACTAATCCGAGCTGGATCAGTGCCTAAAAAGAAAAAACACGTAATTATGTTTTTTAAGCGGGTGGGGGAAGCAACACAAGGGTTGCAAGTGGGGAGGCAGAAGCAACATGGGTATGAGGGGCGGAAGCATCATGCAGCGTGGGTCGCGTGTGGTTTTTTAAAGGAGTTGGGGTAAGTAACATGGGGATTGGAAGCAACATAGAGGACGAGGGATGGAAGCAACACAGGGGTGTGTGAAAGAGGAAGCAGGGGAGTGCGGGAGAAGGATATGGGTGACAGAGAGGAACACGAGAAGTACACAAGGGAGACAGCGGGAAAACACGTGCACTTTCATAAAGTGTTTCAACAAAAAGAAAAGAGTAGCACCTGAAAAAACAAGCAGTGGAAGGACGAAGTAATGCGTCTATTTACTTGGAGCAGGGCAAACACAAAAAGAGAAAGGAAAGCCCACATAGCTACAGAATAGGGCTCCCGGGTTTATGGTATTTATTTTTTTAACATTTCCATCTGTATTTATCCATATTTATTGTTTTGCCATCTTATTGGTATTTATCCATATTTATTTTGTATTTTGAGAATAAATTGACCAGTAAAATGGTATATTTCCACGTTTATTTAACTCTTGGACATGCACTCATACATGGATGCCTTCACATTTTAGCAAATTATGCAGCCACGTATAACAAAAGACTACACTCACAGGTACATATTAGCGTTATACTACAAATATATGTTAATATACGCCTGTATTTAAGGAAATCTCTCCTGTTTTTTCATTTTCCATGCTATCTGCTCAGCTTTTACTTGGAATTCATCAAATACAGCATGGAGAGTCTCTCACCAGAAGCATAATTTTCAGTATTTTTCCACTTTTAAAAATAAATACAGACAGGAAACACATTGTTTTCAGTCTGTAATTATCTGTAAAAAATCAGTAAAAATGGAAAACCAGAAGCCTTACTAACGAATAAGAAGCAAGCAAATAAGAGGCACAATGAAGACAACCAATGGTAAGCAACCGGTGGTCTCAAAGCCCCTTTTAAGATAACAATATGTCTTGCAACAGACAACACGTACACTGTCTTAGGTGGAACCACAAAATGAAATATTAGAGAAGGCAAAGGAATATAATGTAAATGTAAAACAAGTGCTAATCAGGTGGCATTGTAGTGATTACAAAACGAAAATATAATCCCGGAAGTATAGAAAGAAGTGCATACAGCAGTGGTGTCTCTTTAGGTTAGCTGTGTGTAGCAATAGGTAGGTCAGTTTTGCACAGGGACTGCTTTGAAACTCCACTAAGTGAACATTTGAACTACAATTTGTTTAAAAGTATGTACACGTTTAGATTTCATTTTCTCCTTTGCTGTAGCTGATTGTTTTTATAAGTCATTAATCCCTGTTTCGTTCCACGTGAGGCCTCGAGGTTTCAATAAAAATTGCTTTACAAAAGACAGAATATCCATCAACGGAGTCCACGGTTGTGTGATTACACTTCCTGTGATGTCATCAGGGTCAAAGACCATGGTATGGTACTCCTGATACCTCTATGATTTTGGTAAAATGACAACGCAAATGGTTCCATTACTCTGGGCCTTCTAGAGAGGAGGCAAGACGCCCATAGGCATCCAATGTAACTCTGTCCCTAGTATCCATCACTGCTTCAGAGACGCATGACCCTGGGCACATTCATGAGTAAAGGCTGACGCCTGACAGTTCAGGAGGGCTTCTAAGATCATCACCCAGCATTGCACCTGTCCCTACCTGGCAATAAGGCTTGCTGTGTGATCGGTGTATGATCTGCAGTTCACAAATGTATTCCTTCTCAGGTTAATGCTCTGAGTACATCACGTCGATTGTTTTTACTGTACAATGACAGGGCAAAGACCAGTAACAGCAGGCACTACATACAAAAAAACAAGTAATTCTTATTAATGTCTGTGTAAAGATGTTGCACAGCACCAGAGACAGCACTGCCAAGCCCTGGGAAACATTAGTCTTAGGAAACGCAAAAAAAGACCAGCACAACAGAGTTCCAGGGAACTTGTCCACAAGTAGCAGATGGCTGGTGCAGAAGGAGTGAGAGTGGTTTGGTCCGGCCAAGCAAAAGTCCATCCAAACGAAGAAAGATGCTAGTCATGACATAGAGCTTAATAGGCCAGTCCAAACATGTCTCCAGAGCTCCTGACCCAAAACCAAAGTGCTTTAACTCTTGTGTCTCACTGCCAACCTTGCCTGGTACCAGGACCGAACTGGGAACCCAAAGCAGCCCTGGCAATATGGCCAGGTATCGCCGAGACCCCTCCCCTGCGATTAAATGCCCACTGTGTCCTCTTCCCCTTCCGGTGACCCCATCATCCATCACAAACACAGCACACAACAACTTCTTCTGTAGCTTTTTGGGTTAGGGGTCATAAACCTCCAGCCGTATTTATTATGGTAAACAGAAAAATATCACAAAAATCAATATCATTTTACAAAATTAATACGCAGGAAAACTAAACTGTTCTGGTTCCCCTGGACAGGGGACACCAGCAGCGTCTCTGCAGCCGGTGCGATGAGCGGAAAGATACCGACTTACTGCCCTGCCACCACTTTTATGGGTGGGCCCGAAGGTGGCCAAAAAATCAGGAGTGACCCGGAAGCGTTTCCAACTGCTTCCGGGTCGCTGCGCTCAACCGCCCAATTGCCGTAGCCCTGGTTGGCTGGTGGTGGCGGCCGGCGCTATACGCCACAGCCTCCAGGTCCCCTACCCCCTAGGCAGGTCTGGCATCCCGCCATAGGCGCGGCTCCCCCTATGCTGTGGCGCCTTGGCATTTTCTCGGTTCAGGCCCTAGGAAAGCATTGCCTGGTCCTTTGAGGCTGCAAAGGCTTGCTTGCTGCTTTTGTTACTGCGAGCCGATATTGCAGCACCGCTGCAACACCAGCCCCCAGTAACAAAACTGGCCCCCACCGCTGCAAAACTGGCCCCCACGCTTCCAGCCTCCCGGGGTAACGCCCGATTCCCTGTACTGCCAGTCCGGCCCTGCTGGTAACCCTCCCTCCTCTCTGGCATACTGGACTCGCTTCCCTTCCTTTTACATCTGTAGATGTCGTCTTACCGCCCATTCCACTTGCACTGTAGGACGTGAAATGCACTGCAGTGCGCACACTAGTATCAATTACGTCAGCAGATGGAAGAATGCATTGTGCCCGTATAAGCGCATTTGAAAACAGTCAGAAAATGACGTTCGGTGTGGAGAATCCGATGCCTCGTTTTTTTTTTAATGAAATGTACACCTTCTGCTCGTACTCGTTTGAACACCTCGAGCCCCAGCTGTGTTTTGCTGCTTCTATAGCTCAAAGTCTATTTTAGAAATGCCAGCAGACACGATGTCAAACGTGTGTTTTTTATCCTACGATTAACTGAACATTGAAATACAACACTGGTCCCGCCGTGCGCCAAGCATGAGCGTTCCGCAAAGGGAACGCATTGCCGTCATTACCCTGCGTGCGTCGTGAGCCCAAGGCAAGGGTGTGAACCGACGGGCGTTTCTGAGGCCGGGGCTGTCTGCCTTCTGATCTCTCTATCGCTCTGCAGAGGGCAGGAGCCTGCGGAGTTTGTGTTCAGTGTGGGCAGGTCAGTTAAATCCTTCCCTCCGCGCATGATGACTTGGGCGGTATGGATTATTTCAATTCTGAGAATCGCCACAAGAACCTAGGGTCATAGCACTGAAAATCAGCATCTAAACGAAATAACCATAAACCGCCCATCTATAGATTTATTTATTTATTTATGCGTTTTTATATAGCGCGGACTTTACCCGAGGGTGTCAGAGCGCTTCACAACAGGATCAGCAACATTACATAAGGAGGAGGATACAAATGAGCATAATACAAAGACAAACGTTACATTGCATGAGGAAAAAGTGACAATTGTGCAAAAACAAACAAACCAAATACAAAAGAGGAATGAGTTCCAATAGGAAAAAGTGACAGATGTGCATGAAACATGGGATACCAAATACAAATGGAGGTATAATACTGCAATAAATGGCAGTCACACATGACACACTGGGAAGGCGCTTCTATAGGCTTGGAGTACAGAATTTCCTATAGTGGAAGAACTTCCTTGAGGTAGTAGAGAGGGCGTGGATTCAACAGGGGGTACATGGGGTACAAAATATATGATACATGGGGTACAAAATACACTAAAGGCAAAATACTGTAATAAGTGGCAGTAACTCGAAGCACACTGAGAAGGCCCTTCTATAGGCTTGGAATACAAAATTCCTATCATGGAAGAGCTTCCTTGAGGTAGTAGAGAGGGCGTGACTTCACAGGGGACTTATAATGGGGGAACACGCACATAAAAACCAACACAACACATAAAATAAGGAATGAACAGACACAAGTACAACTTTATACTGACGAGCGGACTTCCTAGAGGGGCCTAAGACCGAACGTATTAGTTCTGGAAGTGTCTTTGGAATAGAAGAGACTTGAGGTCAGCTTTGAAGATCCGGGTAGAGGAGGTGGCACGGAGCAGTGGGGGAAGCGAGTTCCAGATTCTCACCGCATTGCCCGAGAAGGATTGAGCCATCAATCTTTCCCTTTTGAAGACGGGGGCTCAAGCAGAAGCTTTTCCGCATTGCGAGAAGGGCGAGAGCCACCGGACAATTTCAGTTTATTCGCCAGGTAACGAGGGGAGGACGTGTGTAAGGCTTTGTGTGTGATGCAGGCAGTTTTGTAAATAGATCTTGCCTCGATCGGAAGCCATCGCAGAGAGGACAGGATAGGAGTGATGTGGTCGCTTCGCTTAGACCCTGAAATGAAGCGAGCTGCTGAATGGAGGATGGATTTGAGAGGGGAGAGGTGGGATTTGGGTAGGCCAGTCAGAAGAGAATTGCAGTAATCCAGTCTTGAGAGAACCAGAGATTGAACCAAGGTTTTTAAGTCTTTCTCCGGGAAGAACCGACGGATCCCCCACAGAAGGCGCAGCTGGTACCGTGCATTCTTAGCAATAGAGTTGATGTGGGCGATTAGGTTGAGTCTTTTGTCGAGAATGACACCTAGGGATTTAGCGCTGTCAACAATGATGGGTTTGTTGTTGAGAAGGTTCAGCTGATCCATCCAAGATTGAACAGGAGGAGGTGAGAGAGAGGTAGAGAGGAGGAGGAATTCAGTTTTGGCGGGATTCAGAATGAGTTGGTGAGCAGACATCCAGTTGTGAATAGAGTTGAGGGTAGAATTGAGTAGGGAGAGATCGTGTGCGGAGGACACCTTAAGGTAGATTTGCGTGTCGTCCGCATACAGATGGTAAAGGATCCCAGATTTGCTTAGGAGGTTCCCTAAAGGTTCCAGGTAGAGATTAAACAAGGTGGGTGCCAAGATAGAACCTTGAGGGACGCCTTGACCTACGGCAACAGGAGATGAAAGACTGTTCCCTATCTTGATCATTTGGGATCTGTCCGAGAGGAAAGAGGCAAACCATTTGAGCACTGTGCCATCCAGTCCCATTCTCTGTTGAAGAGTGTTGAGGAGGGTGCTATGATTAACCGTGTCAAAGGCTGCAGAGAGGTCTAGAAGAATCAGAAGACATGAATCCCCAGCGTCGAGTATATGCAGCGCATCGTCAATCACTTGCGGCATGGCTGTTTCAGTGCTGCAGTTTTGGATGAAGCCCGACTGGAAGACGTCGAGGAGGTTATTGTCCATAATATGTGAGGAAAGTTGTTTCGCAACACATTTTTCGGTGATTTTCGACAGAAAAGGGAGGTTGGAGATAGGGCGGAAGTTGTTGAGGTCGTGTCGCATCCGCGGCGGGTTTTTTTTAGAAGAGGGGTGACCTGACCTGATTTGAGGGTAACTGGGAGGGAGCCTTGACTGAGGAAGAGATTGACTAGCCTGGTCCAGTAAGAGAGAGTATAGGTATAGAAATCGATGGCGATGTCGCTAGGGATGGGGTCGGAGGAATGGTTGGAGGGTTTAGTTTCGCGGATGCATTTGAGGAGGTCATCTTCCGAGATGACGTCAAAGTTCTGCCAGGTGACCAAGGATTTCCGCTCCTCCATGGGGGGGTGGGCGACCTTATCCACCAGAGCTTTGACCTTTTCATCGAAGAATATAGCGAAATCTGCTGCTTTCTTTGAGGAATCCTCAGGCTTAATGGTTGGAGGAGAACAGTTTGGGTTTTTGAAGAGGTCAAAAAGTTTTTGGGTCTCTTTTAGCCGAGTCAAGGAGGGATCTGAAATGTGATGCTTTTTCCAGGAAGATGTGATTGTGATATATGGATCTTGCTGAGCGTAAAGAGAGAGATTAGCGGTGGAAGGAGATTTTCTCCAGTGCTTCTCCAGGAATCTAAGGTTTTTCCTTTCATCGTAGAGCGCTTTATTGAACCAAGGTGCTGAGGGGGTGGGTCTTTTCCTTTTGCTTTGGAGAGGAGCAACAATGTCGATTTCGACTGCTAGTACTGAGAGGCACTGAGAAGTGAGATCGTTGACATCCACGCTAGGGTCTAGTCTAGGAAGTGCCTGCATAGCGGAATCACAAAAAGTGTCAAGATCAATGTTCTTAGTGTTACGGAACCAGGTAGTAGCTCTTTTAGGTTGGCCGAGAGTTATAACGTGCGAGAGGTGAAAGCGGAAGGGAATGAGGAGGTGGTCAGACCAGTCTACATGGATGGGGGAGCAGTGGTCAGCAGGTCTTCTTGGATATGACAAGGTCCAGAATAGAGCCCTTAGAATGTGTGGTTTCCGAGCAATGTTGGAGGAGATCATTGGCTGAGAGAAAGGAGGCAAGCTTGTTGGCAGCCGAGTCTTCCAAGGAGCCCCAGTGGAGATTAAAGTCACCCAGGAAGATCTGTCTGTCACTTTGAGAGAGTTGGTCACTGATGAAGTCAGTCAGTTCCTCCACAAAGGAAGAGCAGTAACCAGGCGGGTGGTAGATGGCATGGAATCTAAAGGGTGAGCCGTGATGTATTTGAAGTTCTAGGGAAAGGCATTCGAATGTATGGAAGAGGGTGGTTGGGACCGCTTTAATTTGAAGGGAGTTTCTGAAGATGATAGCGACACCTCCTCCAGTTTTGTCTGCCCTGTCATTTCTGAGGATAAAATAGTCAGTGGGTACCAACAGATCAAACAAAGTATGAGAGGAGTCATTAAACCAGGTCTCAGTGAGGAAGATCATGTCAAGATTTTGGTGAGTGATAGTATCAGAGATTTCCACTTTGTGTTTGACTGCAGATCTGCAGTTGTGGAGCAAACAGTGCAGCTCTGACGCAGATGTTTTGGTGAAGGGGTGTTAGGGTTGTTCAGGGAGATAGGGATAAGATTCTTGAATGAGGGAGCCCGGCAAGAGGGAGGTTGGTGAGGTCTGACAGAGGAGATGACCTGAATAGGAAACTGCGTAAAATTCTTAGGAGAGGAGGGCGGAGAGGGAGTGACGTTGGTGGTCTTGAGGCTGGCCCGTAAATTGGTGATGTCTGCAGAGGGCAGACTGTGATTGGTTTTATTGGGGTGCGGGAGCAAGGGACTCCTCGGGAGGGTGTTAGGGACAGGGGATAACTTGGCGCTTAAACGTGAGATGGACGCTACCAGCTGGGAGATGGAATAGATGAGAGAATCCAGTTTATTTTCCAGAGAGAGGAGAGCTGAGCATGGAGTGTTAGGTGGCTCGGTGGATAAAGAAGGGAGTGCAGAGGGTGAGGGAGGACGGGGAGGGGTGGGGGAACGAGTAGAGGGCGTTGGTGCAGAAGGTAAGGGAGGACAGGGCGGGCTGGAGGAGCCGGATATGAGATGGAGTGCAGATGGTGAGGGAGGACGGGGCGGGGTGGTGGAATGGGATAAGTGAGGGAGTGCAGAGGGTGAGGGAGGGAGGGGAGGGAGGGGGAATGGGTGGGGGTTGGGGAGCAAGGGAAGAGGGTGAGGAACGATGGTGAACAGAGGGAGTGGAAGGAGAAACAGTGGTGGGAAGAGAAATATTTTTACTGGAGTTGAACAGAGGGGAAGAGAAGAGGGCATACGTCCGAGGAGGAAGTTGAGGAGTAGGAGGGGGATAAAAGAGGGCCGGAGGTAAGGGGAGAAGAGGGGAGACGAGACTGACCCGGGCGGGGTGGGCGGGGGACAGATGAGGTCCGAATGTGCGTGGATCCGAAAGAAAAGGGGGCTGTAAAGGAGGGGGAGGGCAGGGGGTCCGAGGAGGGCCAGAGGAATGGGGAGAAAGGAGAGGATGGTGCAAGATAGGTACTGTAGGCTATGCAAGGCGAATGTAGGGGGACAGGTACCAGGTGGAGTGGGGGGAATTGACTAGAGGGAAACTGAGGGAGAAGCAAGGGACTGCAACGTCGGAGGGAGAGACGAGGAAGGAATTGTCAGGGAGGGAGATAAGGTTGGGAAGCAAGGGAAGAGGAAGGTGGGGTTGAGGATAGATGGGAGGTGGAAGAGGAGAATTTAGGGTACGGGGACGGGGACGAGCGGAAAGGGATGAGGCGAAAGGGGGAGGTAAGGGGGAAGGTAAGGACAGTTGATGGGAAGACCAGGTTGTAAGAGAGGTGAATTAAGAGGGGGCGGAGGGCAGATTTAGTGGGATTAGGGGGCGGATAAAATGTTGGAGAATCGAGCAGGTGTAGGGTGGGGAGGGGGGGTGGAGGCCAGAGGCCGGAAAGATAAGATAGGGGAGGGGCATTTTGGAAGGGGGAAGAGAGGGAGATGAGGGAGCAGTGACTGGGGGAGCAAAGGGTGGACCTGCGCCTCCCGGGATAGCGGCCTGCTGGAGTATCGGGGGTCTGGGGGAGAAAGGGAGAAAGGAGAGGAGTTCAAAGAAGAGTTGGGGGAGATCATAGTTGTGTGGGTTGGACGAAGGGAGTGGAAGAGATGGTCGAAGAGGGAGAGACAGGAGTCTGTCGCTTGAATCATGACGGTGCCATTGTTGTAGAGTGTTATGGTGAGCGAGCCCTTAAAGCTCGTGGAGGGGGAAATTTTTAGTCGCTGTCCATGCGGGATAGGTGAGGAGGAGGAGACGTTGAAGAAATTGAAGAAGCTGGTGGACCAGGAAGGGATGTCATGGGTGAAAAAAATTAAGTCATTTTTTAGCTTCCCTAGGTGCCCATTATGGAATTGATCAACAAAGAGGGAATCAGGGAAGTGTTCAATGGTGTTGTGTTTGAACCGTTTTGCTGCTGCTTTGGACAGATTGGGGGTAGATGACTTTGAAGCAGTTAACTCCCGACTTAATTCGAATGGAAGCCATGGTAGGGAGAGGAGGGCCACTAGGGTAGCGATGGATCAGAAAAGAATAATATGAAGAGGAGGGCACATAAGCCGGAAGATGAGTGAGGATAATCCAATGAGAGCGGTCAGGAGGCTACTAGACATGCAGGGCCAGGGCCTCTGGTCTTACTCCCTAATAAGACATCGTACCGGTGGGATAGAAGGCTGGCTTGTCTCCAGCAGTGGAGAGGGTGTGGGATCATACCGGGCAAACCCTACCACCCGGGATTGGGACCTCCCAGTGTGGAAACCCGCATGGAAATGGGAGTCGCCTATAGGATCGCAGTGATGGGGAGGGACATTCTTTGGCTCCCCAGGAGGAGGCCCAAATGGACACCATACCTCAACCAAGAGCACAGTTAGAGGAGAGCCAAGTGAACGACAATTATGTGCATTACTCATCCCATGGGCCACCGATCGAGCCAGGACAGCCCAATCGGAAACTGGCAATCTCAAAGAGGGGCTCAAATGTCCTATGACCCAAAA
Organism: Calotriton arnoldi; assembly: GCA_963921515.1. NCBI lineage: Eukaryota > Metazoa > Chordata > Amphibia > Caudata > Salamandridae > Calotriton > Calotriton arnoldi. The sequence goes on along the minus strand of CAWUFW010001483.1, from coordinate 1,033,323 downwards.
GTTCCGGGCGCGCTGCCTAAGCAGCGAAGGTCAAGGGTGCGCAATCTGCGCAGGTCTCAATGTTGCAGCTGGCACTATGAGCTGCGCAGCTGTGAAGGACCAGGCGCGCTGCCTAGGCAGCGGAGGTCAAGGGTGCGCAATCTGCGCAGGTCTAAACGTTGCAGCTGGCACTAGGTGCTGCGCAGCTGTGAAGGTCCGGGCGCGCTGCCTAAGCAGCGAAAGTCAAGGGTGCGCAATCTGCGCAGGTCTAACTGTTGCAGCTGGCACTAAGTGCTGCACAGCTGTGAAGGTCAGGGCTAAAGGAGGGTATCTCACTTCTAACAGCCAAGGTATGACCCCCAACCCAGGTCTAAACGTTGCAGCTGGCACTAAGTGCTGCGCAGCTGTGAAGGTCAGGGCTAAGGGAGGGCATTTCACTCCTAACTGCCCAACTCAACATTAGCCTAAACGGTGCAGCTTCCCACTACTTGCTGGGCAGCTGTGAAGTGAAAAGGCCTGGCACTAACCGTGCCTTACTAGCCTCTGCAGCCACAGCATCGCCACCAACAGGGGCAGAGGGGCTGCAGCAAGTCGACTCGAGATCATGAGAGTAACAGACAGTCTGTTGGTCAGTGTGTGAGGAGGTACTCTGCTGATGTGTCTGCCTTTTCGCCGCTCCTATTGCTGGTCTGGCGCTATAATTAAATTTAAATTTTCCCAGTGTTGCCCCGTACTCCGCTGTAATAAAGTGTCCTGCCTGGGCGCCATTTTAGGGTCAGGCAGCATGGGGCATCTACTTCGGCCCGGGAGGCCCCATTGTCCGTTACTTCTCAGGGAGGAGGGGGGGGGGCAGGTAGAAGGCAGCGATAGGAGGGTGGTCACTCTCCCGCATGGCCGGTTCCCCCCGCCTCCGCGCTGTAGCTGGAGCACTCACCGGTTCAGCCGATCGTACTCCCGTTCACTAGCGCTGCTGGCCCAGAAACGAATTTGTACCGGCCGCCTTTATCTGTGGGGCGAACTGGGACCCAGATTATATACATTCGAGGCACTCGACAAAAGGTTCCAAAATACATCACAATCACGAGCACAGTCAGAACACTACTCCACGAAAGGCACCAGGCAAGACAGACTGCCCCACACAAACACATCTCCCACCGCCACTAAGGGACATTCAAATCAGGGGGACTGTAAATCACCTAAATAGCATGTGCAAATCAGCCTGAAGCCAGTGGCGGCTCCTCCACTAAGGCGGAGGAGCGTCGCCCCACTGCTTTTCAGCAGTGTAAGGGAAAATAAAATGATAATAACTTAACGTTATCATTTTATTTTTTCCTGTTGGGGGCGCACTAGCTTTGCAAGGTGGGGCGGGGCTGCTCTGCTGACATAGCAGGGGAGGGGAGGAGTGGTTTTCACTCCCTAAGTGCGCATGATTATTTGGCCAGGCCGTCTCGGGCCGGCCAAACTATCATGCGCACTTAGCATGTTTTCCACCCAGGCTGCATTACAGCCTGGGTGGAGAACATGCCCACGCTCCCATTCCCCGTCTGAGCATCAAACAACGGCACTCAGATCAATCACAACGGTGCATTGCAGTGTTGTGATTGGTTCAGGGGAGCCTGGGTGCTTCCTGTTCCATGTTCCGGCCGGAGGCACGAGGAGGAGAGACGCGGCGAGGAGGACGCAGCGGCAAGGAGGTAAGTTTAATTTTATTTACACCCTTCCCGCCCTTCCACCCTAGATCCGTGCCAGCTGCCACTGCTGAAGCCTCATTCCACAAACAGCATACCTATATGCCTGACAGCTGACCAAAAATCACAGCTCGAGACCTGGAGGAAATACATCCCCAGGACAATGACAAGAACAAAGCAACCACCTATCTCTCAAACCCAAATGAATAACCCAGAGCAACCAGACCCTGTGGATAGGACAGAGGCTGAATAAATTCAACACCCACTCCCCAACCATCATGGAAACTAATAAATGTATAGCAAGCTGGTTTGTCAACACTCACTTGGCAATCAGGCATTCAGTAAACAAAGGAAGCCTTATGATACACATACAGAAGCGTGACTTAGAGCTAACTCAGTCCCCTAAATGGAGGGGCCACACCCTCATAGTTCTATACTCATCTAAGAACAAGAAGCAGGAGTGGCAGTAGTTTAAGCCACGGAGACAACATGTACTGAGATCCAGATACCACCTTACTTATATTAAGAGTGTAGCCCGAAGACACACGTTGAAGCCAACTCAGCCTTTGTCATAGCAGTCACCTGCCTTATACCAGGCTATGATAACTCCTTCTTGGTGAAGATCCTGGGGCTGGTTCTTCATTAAAGAGCACTGGCTTTAAAGATGCTCTCTGTAGAGGATTTCTATATACACACACATGCAACACATGCACACGCACACATACACACAACACATGTGCACGTGCGCACACACGCACAAACAACACATGCACATGCACACACACACTCTATAAATATATATATGGGAACATTCAAGACTTAGAGGCTTCAACAAACTTGTGGGAGCCCTACTCATATGGTTGAACATACACTGAACCTAATTTTCACATCCAAGGTTGAAACCTTGTTGTCTAACACCAGTTATGATTGATTATTGTATGACTGATACTAAGCCTGGGCAGTAAACTCCGCTCTGTTCACAGAGTTTGAGGAGTTTTTCGCACTCCGCCCTCGTCAACGGTAAGTTGGCGAAAGCGAGCAAGGAAAATCCAACGCTAGACCCTTTCCCTGCAAGATTTCTCAATGCGGGCAGTCGCGGATGGTCGCTACCGCTCGCTCTGAGGAACCTTCCGTTCATGTTGCAGAAGCAGCCGCTCGAGTAGAACTTCTACACGACCAGCAGAAAGAAGCAGCGTCCTGTTGCACTGTGCGAGATGCTGTTCGCACTGATTTTACAGTGCGGGACAAACACCTGGCACTAAAAATCAGTGCGCATGGCACGAGGTAACCCACTGCGCCTCTCGCAGAACTCCGCTTAGCTTGGTGGATTTATTTTGTCACTTCGCAGAGTTCCGCGTAGCGAAACTTCGCGAACTCTGCCCAGGCTTAATTGATACACAGCCTTGATAGCTCCAACACTTCGTTGCAACCACAGATTTGCTCAAGCCAGTCTTTCATCTCTGTCTATCAAACGTACAATGCAGCCCATTCTCCCACCAGAAGTTACCCATCATCTGTTGCAGTCAGACATTATTGAACTGTCAACAGAGAGCAGTAGGGTCACTTTACAATGCTGTCAAAACCCACCCTGCGGACGCAAGTGCTCCTGAAGACCTATTGTATACCCTCTGCAGGAGTACACCTACTGCTCTCAACCTGCTGGCATCACCAAAATCAGTAAACTAGGAGATGGGCATTAACTGTGCCAACAAAATGCTCATCCAGGAAGTAGATACGCTTGATTGTACCAGCTGCAATCTCGAAAGCCACTGGTGTAAGTCATTGATTGAAGAGGACAGACACTAACGCATGAGGCATTGCAGGGGTTACCACAAAGCCATGAAGAGCACCAAAAAGGCCTGCCTCATAAACTGCATCAATGAGGCTTCAAACCAAATAACGGAAATGGCCAATATTTACCAGGAGCTTTCAAATCGAAATACATTGAAAAACAACCCCAGTGCATCTCAAAAGTGTGAGTCCCTCCTGGAGTGCTTTGAGTCCAGAGCAACTAAAATCCAAGACTTGATCTGCAAAATTCAAGTACTGTCAATTTATCTTTCACTTTAATCCGCATTTTTCATTCAGACTCTTGGAGACCAAGATGGTGCGGAATGCAGCTCTCAAAACAAAACTGATAGAAACAAGGAGTCTTTCATCCCGTTCTGCCGGTACCACCTGCTGCACTGAAATCAATTCTATTATCTACTAAAATGTAGTACATGCCAGAAACATTGCGGAAGTGATGGCTTTGGGGTTTGTTTTGGGCTGCACTGCATTGAGTTTTTTCTTTCCCAAATTACACCTTTTTGCCATAGCACGGGTTATATTTTGATACATTCAGGCTTTCAGTCTCTGCCTTCATAGTCAAATTAAAAGGGAGCTAGCTGCTGGCACCGGCTAGCTGCAGTCAGTGAAAATTGTACAGTTCTGTCAACTCTACTCCTGAAAACATTAGCATGTAAAAATTACAACTCTTTGCTTTTGTTTTCAGTGTTCGTGTGTAGTCCGCTACCCTATTAGGCCACCAAATGACATCACATCAAAATAAAGGTATTTATTTTGGGTACCATTAAATTATATAGCAGTAACCTATAGTATTGACCACACTTTTCCAAAAGCAGGTTATTAGGATGATTATTATTACTATGGTATTCATTTGGGGGGTTTGTAAAGTCCTACACGCAGCTATCACCGCATACCATGCTCGATTTGCACAGGCCTGTTGCAGCCTCCTAGTTGTCTTTTCCGGTAGTGACGCAGCGTCGTCTCGCTTTCCGGTCTACAATGCACCAATGCTATACTCGCCTCGCGCCCCAGTGCTCAGTAGAAGCCCAATCACTCCCATAGCCAAGCTGCATCAAACCACGGTCTCCTCATTGCTAAGCTATTTCCCCTGACTGAGCCCCCACATCAGCTGCTGTGTGGAGGAATTAGAAAGGCATTGAAGCTATGTGCGTGGAAATAAATACGCCTCTCACACATACCTCCCTCCCAGCACTGCACGCTGCCTCCCTTCCCTGCGTGCTCTAAAATAGCATTTGTTCTTAGATACAAGTCTTTTCTTTAGCAGCATCAAACATTCACTGCTGCACCCAATGCCAAAGACAGAAAGAACACATGCTTTACTGTGGGAGCCGCAAACCCCTGTTCTTCCCAGCCAATGGAATGTCAAATTGGTAACAGAGGGCAAACTCACCTCTAACTTACAGATGGCCTTCCGCAATGGACCAAAGATCAGAGAAACATAAGATCTGATGGCAGATGTGAAGAGCGCTCAGCCCATCCACAGCCCATGCCAAATTTCTTTTGTGTGTTTGGGGGAGGGGGTGCAAGTACAACAGGCTGTGGGACTGAAGTCTTTCTCCTGCATCATCCTCGATCCGTCAGGGGGGACAGTAAACTTGGTTTTGCACACAAAATAATCTCGACATGGATTTTCAGTTTCTTCTAAAAGTGGAGGAGGGATGGAATTGCCAATTCTGAGTGCCAAGCAGAAGAAGGCATCTCATAATCAGTCAAGTTGGCTCCTGGAGGGTACTTTTCAAGTGTGCCACCTTGTGTCTGGGAGCTGGCCAGTTGGATTTTGCTCTGTTCAGAAAACGTAAGCCTGGTGCTTGACTGCCAATTCTAAAGCTGAGTTGTCCGAAGCTGCTTGAGTCTTCATTGTTGAGGGACTTTGCACAATCTGACAGTTGTGGGGTTACTCATTCAGGAATCACTGTCGACAGCTAACAGTAATCTGGTGCTCGTCTACGGCCATTGTGATTCATACAGACTCTATTGGCAGCGTGTTTACCTTGAAGCAAGCCTTGAACAACCATTCCTAATCAGTATAGTCTTACTATTTATTGTATTGTTTTACTGAATCACAAATTTTTACTCACTACTATAATAGGACAACTTCACTCAGGCTATCCGTATAGCAATCCCTACTTCTGAATCCAATCTGAGCATTTCCAGGATAGTAGAAAAGTTACAGTGGTATCACCAGCCGCTTTAGCTGGTGCCCAGACACTGATTATTACCATTGTCCGGATTACAAAGGGCTGTTGACCCAAAACTGCCACAAAGAGGGAAATTGAAGAGCAGCGGCGGCTCCTCCGCTATGGCAGAGGAGTGTCGCCCCACCCAAAAACGGCAGGAAAGAAAAAAATAAAACAACACTTGTTTTATTTCTCCTTTCCTGTCGTATTGGGGGTGAGGCCTGAGGGGGTGGCAACACTGAGGGTAGTGGTATGTGCACTCCCTTCACTGCACATGACGGTTTGGCCGGCTGTCCCAACCACTCTACCAATGAGTACAACCGATCCTGAAGCTCGGCCCCAGGATTTGCTGCTGTCCGCCCTGCCCGATGCCTGGAAGAGCTACCCAAGAGGAGTCGCCCCTGGGTGGTCTACCAAAATGTCATTTTTCAATAACAACCTCTAAATACATTGACTCCACAATTTAGACTACCAACGTATTGTCATGGCAAGTGAGTGAAATTAAGAATAGTAAATCCATACTACAGTACATATGTTGGCAGTCGATATTCTGGAGTCAATATGTGTCTAGGCTGATATCATCAAACTCAATATTTTGGAATACAAGCCCCTAAGCAGCCAAAGGAGAGCAAAAAAGATGTCCAGGAGTGCCGGGGAGACATCCAGATACCTCTTATTACTAGAGATGGTGAAGAGTGATGACAACAATGACGAAGGCCTGGTGAGTTGACTTCCGAGGAGAGGAGACACTGCCTAGTGAGCTCATTCCCCTGCACCACCAACTTGTGGTTGTATGGGAGCCCCACACAAAGCAGCATCCCTGACCCTTGCTAGCCTCCGGCATGAGCACAGACCTATCATCAGCCACAGGCCTAGGTGCCACACTAATGTCCAGCTGTCACACATGAGGGTTCCCCATACCCTGTCAGGCTGCACCATGGGCCTGCAAATGGCTGGACCCATTACCCTCAGATGCTTATCTCAAGTGGAGAAACTGCAAGGCCCCAGCAGCAAAGGTCTAGCTAATGGTATTCAAATGCAATGAACTACCCTGAGTACCAGAGAGAACTAAGCTGTTCCGATAGGGCTTGCAAAGTTGAGAGTCTCTAATTTAAGATATACCTGGCAGTGCACTTCACTGCGCACTCCCCAGACTAAGAAGGTCAGAAAGGCTCAGTACTGACAGCCGATGAAGCTATAGCCAGAAACAGAGCAGCAGCAGCCTGATCAAAGCAGATTCCCAGGACATCAGTCTCAAAAGCAAGGGCTTGGAACTGCACACACTAGTAAAAACAGTTTGCGAGAAGCATGAATCCGCAATATTAGGGTTTAACTTCTCCAAATCAAGATGACCACCCTCAAAGAGTCTGAAGTTATAGTTCCTATCTCTAGTCAACCCAATGATCTTCTGTGTCAGGACTAGAAAAAGAAAACTAACACAGTACATTACACAATAGTTATAAATCACCAGAACCTGTTTCCACACAGACAACTCTAGCTCACAGTGGCTAACATACATAACATACATGGTGCAAAAATTATTTATTTACTTGTTTGTTTGTTTGTGTGTTTATGTATTAGTGTTTCTGTAGGGCATTAACTCATCCCAAGATGGCTGTCAGGGCGGGATATAAGGAGACATGTAGCACTGATCTTAGCTAGATATTGACAAAGGCACATGCATGCAGCAAACGATTCACAACTCTCTAAGCACATGAGGCAATCAGAGCATAAGAGCACGGGAGAGAGAGCATAAATAAAGAGTGATTGAAACAAATGGCCAATAAAAGGCTAGGATCAACATTGCAGATGTCAGAGCGAAAGAGCGATAAAAGTATGTACACAGGATGGGGGTGAACCTGGATCTTTCCCTGGCCATCTAGAAGGTATTTCTCTAGGCTGGATTCAAATAGAGATTGACCAGACTTGATTGCTTGAATAAATGTCCCTACTAGAGAATAGACACATATTTCTTATCCAAAAATGACAGCAGCCACATATGATGAGTGATTGACTGCAATCAGTGAAAAGGTACCAAGCATTATGCAGATACATGACCCCATGACAGCAAAGCCAGGTGTACAATTAATACCCTGGCTGGTTATTCACACATTGATTGGATGTGTGATATTTATGCTATGATACATAGGAGCCTGCACTCCCTTTAGAAAAGCATGTCTCTAATTTCCTTATTACATTTGAGTTATGATGTGTCTAGTAACCAGTAATAATGAAATGACAAGCTGCTCAACTATAATATAGCCTTAAAGCCCGCTGCTGAGGGCTATACTCATTATTAAAGGACATGAACCCGAGTTATAGGCACAAGCAGCAGGAGACAGCTTATAATGACAGAGAGGGCCTTTAACAACTGGTATAGCCTCAAGCAGAAGGGCTATAATGCTATTAGAACATTCCACCCATGAGAGTAGAATGCTCTAAATTAAAAAGGGAGAAACAGAAAGGCAAACATTGGAATGTTGAAGTAGAATGCTTATACCAGCCATTCTTAGCCCTGAGCCACTTCCTTGTCTTCAGTTGAGCTCCCAGCATGCCAGTGCTCTAATAAGTTATTACAGCTAAATTGTGATGTCATAATACCTGCTGCCAGATCCAGCAGACAAGAGGAAAGGGAGGTAGCTGTGCATAACAACTGCTGCCGTTGAAACAACAAAAACAAGAACTGGCTTTTCCTTCATTTGAACTGTTTTTCTAAAAGGAATAGTGATCAAAAGAAAGGAGATGTTTATGGCAACATGTTTAATTTTTGCATGCTATAGGGCATTACAGGAAAGACAGAATCTCTCTCATGTTTCTATGCATTCTGGATTACATCTTAAACCTGATTTATATTAATTTTATTCTAATATGTGTTATGCAACAGATTACTAAATGCTTTTGACATGTTTAATATCTTCACTCAGATTGTGTATTTATCTTTCATGTCTGCAACCATGCTGTCTCAGGCAATACGGATATAAGTGGTATGCGGGAAGGGTAATTACTGTCAGGGAACTCTATAGTAACTTATACTGTCCAGCAGGGGGTACTTTATTTCATATATAATGTGACCAGCACAACCTTCATTCCACCTTCAACTAGCTTTGCCTTGCTACCCAGAAGAGCTTGGCCACGGTACAGAGAAGAGTTAAGGAGGCTTTGAAGGCCCAACATCATGTCTCACACCCGGTACCCAGCATTCTAGTCAGTAGAGACTCACCCCTTGATACAGATATGTGTTCCCCGTAAATTCAAGGATCTGGAACAATCTGGCAGAATCCTTTTTAATATTCAGTTTTCAACACATTGCTATTTGCTTTTCTGGTCCGGTGTAATTATTAGGCCACCAAACAGGAGGCAGGATGTAAATGTCACACTTTTACACACATATAAACATGTAAATAGAACAAGAAAATTAGAGGTAGTCTTAAAAGTGCTGTGTGGACCATGTTAAAATGTAATTGATGTGCATATAGTATAAAATATTACATACGTGGTGTCATAAATCTCATCGCAGAGCCTCAGGTACCAAGGCATCACCTTTGGAATGCATGTGGTAAACACATACTAATTGATCATTCAGTCACTGTATGTTGTGGTTGCAGGGAGTTTTAGTGCTTTAAGAGCACTACCAACTGTGGGTTTCGTAACTCGTGATTTTAAGGTTGAGCTACTAGACAGCGTATGCGCAGTCTGTTGCGAGGCATATTATGGCTTACCAAGAACATAGAGGGGCTTGGAGTCTGCCCATTGCTTACCAATAGTTGGCTTTCCTTGTCACTCACATTTACCTGCTTCTAATATGTGTCCCAGCTTGTCAATCTTGTGTTTTTCCCTCCCATTGAGAATTGCCTCTTTAAAATCTCTTTGCTTGGCTGGCATCGCTGCTTCCACTGCTTGCTTTTTAAGCAATACTATTTTCTTTTGTGTGAAGCCTTGTCATAGTGCATGTGTTTCCGAGCTGTTACCCCTTCCCCTTCCCAAACTACTTCTCCTGCACCTCTCCACACGTCTGCCTCTTGCCATCCCCTGTGTACTTCCCCCTGTTGTTTCCCCCATTGGCACCCTCCATGTTGCTTTCTTCCAACCCTGTGTGGCATTTGTTCCTGCCCTCCCCTCCTGTTGCTTTTACATCCCCTCCAGCCCTCCATCCTGTTGTTTTTGCACCCCCTCCCGGGTTGCTTTGGCATTGCCCTCTACCTTCTACTATGTTACTTTGCTATTCGCCTCCTTCTCTTTCCCGAGTTGCATTCACCCCACCCTCCCTCACGTTGCTTTCACTCTCCCTGCCTGCCCGTTTAAAAAAAATGATTTTCCATGTTTTATTTTCATTTAGTTACTGATCCAACTCAGATCGGTAACAAAAAAGAAAAATTCCACCCACGTCATTTTGTAGACTCACTCACACGTGTGTTGCACGCACCTGCATAATGGCATGGGCGACCATATCAAAGGCTTTTATTTCAACCATGCTGCACAGCATCGTAGATGCTACAAAAGCTAGAACTATTGGCTTTTCCAATGCTTGTTTTTTTTAAATTTTATTTTTTAAATAGATCAACTTTGCAAATCACAAAGCTGGGGCAGTTAAAAGTATAATTGGGCATGGGCTGCGGTGGAACGGGGAAAGGAGATGAAGTGCCTAAGGGGCAGAAGTTCTGTTCCTCTGCTGCCACTCAGGTGACAGCGGGCAGACGTAAATCCCTGAAGAATGAATTCTCATCCATGTAGTTTTGAGGGTGAGGCTGTCTATGTCCCTTGTCCAACGGCTGCATTTGTCCTGGTCGCAGCTACCGATGCAAATGTCTGAACGTTATTATTGTAACTGTAACTTGCTGTACCCTTGTATCCAGGCCCGGTTCTAGCGGGTGGGCCGGGTGGGCCAGGCCCACCCAAACATGAGCCTGGCCCACCCAAACATGAGCCTTTGCCCTCGCAGTGAATCTGACACCGATGTACAACAACAATAAAAAATGTGTGATAATTGGTGATTTATGATCCTGCTGCAGAGCAACCATTTGTCTGTTGGTAGTTTTTAAATGCAGATAAACTGAATTTTATGGGGATAGCTCAGTGGGTTACTGCCTTTGTCACAGATATCCTTGTGCTACTTGCAGTTCAGAAGTTACTATGATAGGACAGTGACCTATGAACCGTCATCAAAGAGCTGCATACAAACTTCGCTTTTATGTGTTGTGATATAGTTAGAACTTCTCCAGTCTTTCATTATTCTAATGTTGCTAAAAAGAGCTTGTTTGGGCAGTTATACATTTTTATCAGTAAAGCCAACCCCCAACCACTGGAGTACTCTTTAAATCCTGATTTTGTGCTTCTCCAGACCAAACCCTCCTAAAATATATTGCCCATATATTGGATGACATGTGATTTCGACACCTTGTTATCCTCATTATGTGACATTCCCCGTAGACTGATTTATTGTCTCTGTATAATGTGTGCTGTGAAGTAAAGTACTGTGACACCCTACACTGATATGAGTAGCGCTATACAAAAAATGAAATGGATATGAGAGAGTGGCAACGGAGAGATGAGGGGCACTAGTGGAGGGTGGCAGTGAGTGAATCCGAGGAGGAGGTCATTGTATTGTATTGTAATTGCATTTGTATAGCGCTTACTACCCCTGACGAGGCGTCGAAGTGCTTTTTCGGCGAGTAGCACGCTACTCCGGGACCCATAGAGGATTAGTGTTGAATTAGTATAGTGAAACATGCAAGTAAATTTTAAGTGGTGGATATGTTAGTCAGTTATTTGGATTCAGAAGGATAGCGGAGGGATAGAAGAGGGAAAAAAGGTTTGCATATATATAGCGCTTCTAACCCCTGATGGGGTGTTGAATTGCTTTTTTTTTTGGGCGAGTAGCACGCTACTCCGGAAACCCATAAAGGATTAGTGGTGAATTAGTATGGTGAAATATGAAAGTAATTTGAGTGGTGGATATTAGTCAGTTATTTGGAGTGAGAAGGATAGTGGAGGGATAGAAGGGAAAGAAAGGTTTGCATTCATATAGCGCCTGTTACCCCTGGTGGGTGTTGAAGCGCTTTGTTGGCGAGTAGCACGCTACTCTGGAACCCATAAAGGATTAGTGGTGAATTAGTATAGTGGAATATGGAATTAGTGAAGTGAACATGCTAGTCTGTTATTTTGATTGAAAAGGATAGTTGTGGGATAGAAGAGTGAAGGATTTCTTTTGTAGGTCATAGCAGTAGGAGGAGGCTTTTTGATGAGTAAAAGGGTTTTGGAGGGGAAGAGTCAGAGGGAAGAGTTTAGAAAGGTTTGTCTTGGGCATTGGTACAGTAAAGGAGGTGTCAGAAGATACAAGGAGGGGTAGAGTAGGAGAGAGTCAAGAAAGGGTTATTTTGGGGAACATAGTAGTGGTATGGCGTTTGCGATAAATGAGAGAGTGGGTGTAGAGGATATAGTGATAGATGTATAGGGTGAGATAGGGTAGTGAATTGGAAAAAGTAGTAGAAAGAAGTTTGAGATGAGTCAAAAAGTTGGGCTAGAAGATATATTGAGGGAAGTATAGGCTGAGAAATAGGGTAGTGCATTGGAAATGCTAAATTAGAAGAAAGTGATAAATATATAGATCCATAAGTACATTGAGAGTATATAGATGCATAAAGGAGGTAAGTATATGCAGATTAAAAATATTGATAGAGGTAGCGGATGTGAAATAGGGTAGTGCATTAGATATGCTTTTTCAGGAGAAAAGTAATAGACACATTAATTAATGGGAAGATGGGCAGCATTCCTGGCCCTGGCCCGTCTCGAACAGGCTCAAACAGGCACTCACCCTTGTCCTCTCTGCCCTTAGCCTCGACGCCCGGGCTGAGACGCCCTAACCCTGGCCTTTGATACCCCTAGTAATCAGGTGACCCCGTCAGCCAATGGGAACCCTAGCCCTAATACTATCCAATCACAACACTAGCCCTAAAAGCTAGAACCAATAGGAGATCAGGACCTTACAGCCAATCTTAGCCCTACTCCAAGCATCCAATCAGTTCAAAAAACCCTGATCTCTATGTCCAATAGAGGCCCTAGCCCTACCAGTAGTCCCAACCCTAGTCCAAGCAACCAATGGGACGGGGCGCTGGTGGAGGACAGCAGTGAGGGAATCCGAGGAGGAGGTCACGGGGTGGGGGTGGAGCTACGGAGAGATGAGGGATGCTGGTGGAGGGTGGCAGTGAGGGAGTCAGAGGAGGAAGTCACGGGGTGGGGGGAACCACAGAGAGATGAGGGGCCCTGGTGGAGGGTGGCAGTGAGGGAATTCGAGGAGGAGGTCACGGGGTGGGGGGAACTACAGAGAGATGAGGGGCACTAGTGGATAGTGGCAGTGAGGGAATCCGAGGAGGAGGTCACGGGGTGGGGGGAACCACAGAGAGATGAGGGGCCCTGGTGGAGGGTGGCAGTGAGGGAATTCGAGGAGGAGGTCACGGGGTGGGGGGGAACTACAGAGAGATGAGGGCCACTGGTGGAGGGTGGCAGTGAGGGAATCCGAGGAGGAGGTCATGGGGTGGGGGGAACTACAGACAGATGAGGGACACTAGTGGAGGGTGGCAGTGAGGGAATCCGAGGAGGAGGTCATGGGGTGAGGGGGAACTACAGAGAGATGAGGGGCATTAGTGGAGGGTGGCAGTGAGGGAGTCAGAGGTCATGGGGTGGGGAGGAAACTACAGAGAGATGAGGGGCACTAGTGGAGGGTGGCAGTGAGGGAATCGGAGAAGGAGGTCATGGGGTGGGGGGAACTACAGAGAGATGAGGGGCACTGGTGGAGGGTGGCAGTGAGGGAATCCGAGGAGGAGGTCATGGGGTGGGGGGGGCTACGGAGAAATGAGGGGCACTAGTGGAGGGTGGCAGTGAGGGAAGCCGAGGAGGAGGTCATGGGGTGGGGGGGAACTACAGAGAGATGAGGGGCACTAGTGGAGGGTGGCAGTGAGGGAATCCGAGGAGGAGGTCATGGGGTGGGGGGGAAACTACAGAGAGATGAGGGGCACTGGTGGAGGGTGGCAGTGAGGGAATCTGAGGTGGAGGTCATGGGGTGGGGGGAACTACGGAGAGATGAGGGGCAATGGTGGAGGGTGGCAGTGAGGGAATCTGAGGAGGAGGTCAAGGGGTGGGGGAAACTACAGAGAGATGAGGGGCACTGGTGGAGGGTGGCAGTGAGGGAATACGAGGAGGAGGTCTTGGGGTGGGGGGAACTACGGAGAGATGAGGGGCGCTGGTGGAGGGTGGCAGTGAGAGAATCTGAGGAGGAGGTCATGGGGTGGGGGGCTACGGAGAAATGAGGGGCACTAGTGGAGGATGGCAGTGAGGGAAGCCGAGGAGGAGGTCATGGGGTGGGGGGCACTACAGAGAGATGAGGGGCACTAGTGGAGGGTGGCTGTGAGGGAATCCAATGAGGGTGTCATGGGGTGGGGGACTACAGAGAGATGAGGGGCACTGGTGGAGGGTGGCAGTGAGGAATCCGAGGAGGAGGTCATGTGGTGGGGGAACTACGGAGAGATGAGGGCGTTGGTGGAGGGTGGCAGTGAGGGAATATGAGGAGGAGGTCATGGGGTGGGGGGGAGCTATGGAGAGATGAGGGGCACTGGTGGAGGGTGGCAGTGAGGGAATCTGAGGAGGAGGTCATGGGGTGGAGGAAACTACAGAGAGATGAGGGGCACTGGTGGAGGGTGGCAGTGAGGGAATACGAGGAGGAGGTCTTGGGGTGGGGGGAACTACGGAGAGATGAGGGGCGCTGGTGGAGGGTGGCAGTGAGGGAAGCCGAGGAGGAGGTCATGGGGTGGGGGGCACTACAGAGAGATGAGGGGCACTAGTGGAGGGTGGCTGTGAGGGAATCCAATGAGGGTGTCATGGGGTGGGGGGACTACGGAGAAATGAGGGGCACTAGTGGAGGATGGCAGTGAGGGAAGCCGAGGAGGAGGTCATGGGGTGGGGGGCACTACAGAGAGATGAGGGGCACTAGTGGAGGGTGGCTGTGAGGGAATCCAATGAGGGTGTCATGGGGTGGGGGGACTACAGAGAGATGAGGGGCACTGGTGGAGGGTGGCAGTGAGGGAATCCGAGGAGGAGGTCATGTGGTGGGGGAACTACGGAGAGATGAGGGGCGTTGGTGGAGGGTGGCAGTGAGGGAATATGAGGAGGAGGTCATGGGGTGGGGGGAGCTACGGAGAGATGAGGGGCACTGGTGGAGGGTGGTAGTTAGGGAGTCTGAGGAGGAGGTCATGAGGGGCTACGGAGAGATGAAGGGCACTGTTGGAGGGTGGTAGTAAAGTTATCTACAAAGAGAAAGAGGTCATTCGTGGGGCGCCAAAAAAGACTTTCGCACCAGCACTAAAGCCGGCCCTGTCATGGCCTTTCTGTTTTCATTTATTTCATTAACAGTCGGGTGATTAGGACAACTGTGGAGCATACTTTAAAGTGTGTGCTAATTACATTTACTGCTATATTCAATGTTTCAAGTTTGAAGGTGATTTTACTATTGTTTTTTACTGGGAATAATGAAAGTGGAACCGAATGGTGGCTCATATGGGGCTGGGGCCCAAGGTCAGCTGTGAGATAAGGTGCAATGGAGAGGGGTGGTAGAAAAGTGGATAATCAAGCCTGTACGGGAGTGCGCTGCAGAGTCAGGGGTGAGGTGGAGGTAGTAATGAAGAGGGTTTCTCCCTGAAGGCTCGCACAGAGGGAGCCCGAGAAGTGTCACTTGCCTGATACTCCCATCTTAGAAACCTCCTCTTCCCATCAAAGGGACATTACATGGGAAAAAAGCACTTTTTGAGAGTGATAACATTTAGAAAGAGACTTGGAAAAGAGTGCGTTTTACTGGGCCTTGTAAGACTAAGGAGAGATAAAGGAGGGCCCAGAAGCAGGCCTGGCTAGATATATAAGTGACAAATCGGGCCAGCAGTGGCCCACCCGAATGCACCCGTGGCCCACCCAAATAAAAATTCCTGGAGCCGGGCCTGCTTGTATCATGCTACTGTTGTAAAGCGCTCTGATGCCTTTGGGCCATGTCCGCGCTATGTAAAATTCCAAAAATAAAATAAACAAACTAAGTTGTGCTACAGTAAATTCGGGAAACTCAAGACTTATTCCAGCTAAGCAGGATTAATTAAAGCTTTGCCCACCCCTAGCTAATCACTCTCGTCAGGGGTATAAAAGCCCCTGACAGTCCATCCTCTATGAAGAATCCTGAATCCACACTTCAGAGAAGTTCAGGCTCGACCCTTCCTGAACCCCATCTTACCCTGGAGCGTGTCCCTCGACAGTCACGCATGCCGAGAGGGCACATTCGTGTGCCGAATTAGTGGCCTTCTTGCGACAAGTCGACCTTTAGTCACAAACATACAAACATACCCTTGCATTATTTCATATTTTAAGCTCCGATGAGCAACTCTTCAAGAAAAAAACACTCCTAGCCACGTCTTACAAACACATTACTCAGCAGGCTGCTTAATAATATGTTTGGACCCTTTAAAATCCCTCCCTCCGCCCTGTTTGCTGCTGTTTGACAGTCCTGGATGTTTTCCCTGCATTACCGAAGATTTGAAAAACAAAAACAAGAATGTGGTACCTCGTTCAGTGTTCTCATGAAGGGAGAGCCTTAAAATAGATCGGAAATGTACGGAAAGAGGCTGGCCGGCAGCATGACCACTTAGTTAAAATATTACACAGAGGAAAAGGACAAACTCAAAAAGAATTTAAAAAACACAAGTGTTGGGGGAGCCAGACAGAAGCTAGAGAATGTACGAAAATTGTAATCCCCTCCTCCGTAGGGATAGTATAGCGAGCAAATGTCAAGGGTCGATTCTCCTCTAATTTAGCATTTCCAACCGAAATCAATGGATTTACCATTAACACCCAAGCCAAAGTCAGGCCTTGGGTCTGCCGCAGGTGTGGACATTGGCTAGGTCTGGTGGTTGTATGTCAGCACTTCCTATGAATCTGTGGCAAAGAGGGTGTTTATTTGTAAAGATGAGGAAGAGAGAGAAGCAGGTCAGCTTCATAAAAGGCTTCTAATGAAATATAAACTAAAGTAGATGAAAGAACAATAGGATTAGATGCAATGCATATATCAACGCTAACCCCTGCAGTGGCCAGGGATGTGCAAGTTGCAAAGCCTGCTGCGTCGCAAGAGTGCACAAAGCTTGCAAAGTTTAAAAAAAGTATTAGCATGGATTGGTGGATGATGGCCGAGAAAGTAACATATTAAGGGAGGGGATGTCCTAAAAAATGAGAGGAAATATGGGGAACACACACAGGGGAAACATATGCATCCCCCCATCCTCCACAGGTAAGGGTGGGATTCCAAGTGGGACCGACCTAGGTGGAGTTATATGATCGTGAGAAGGGGAACCATGATGTCCAGTTGTATTGTTGCACTAATTGCACATGACTGCCTGTAAACAAGTTGTCCATGTAAATGCTGCTCTATATTTTCATGAAAAGAATAAAAAAGTATTAGGGGTCCTTCGTAGGAGCAGTAGACTGTTCCTACTGTTGCTCTGAACCTTCTGTGCCTGCTCAGCGCCAGTGCTCTGCACTTCCCTAGTTCCAGAAGTCCTGCCCATAAACGGGAAATACTTCCACCTGGAGGGAGCTGCCAGTCCATGGCCAAGGGCAGCCTGTAATTGTCCCTTCACTGGCCTAAAGTTGTTCCCTTACTCCTCGATTGCCCCAACTGGCCTGAACATACAGTGGCGGGAAATCGTCACCAGCAGCGCGCAATATGGGCTACTTTCCAGCTCAGGAAAAGTTGGATGAAGTTGGGAAACTTTGCCGGAGTTCAGAAAGGGCAAAGATTTCTCATTCTGTTTAATTTCATGATCAAATTATAACCTTTACCACCTGTAGCTGTTGCCTACATCGAGGAAAGCCTTTTAAGGATGGACAACGTTTAAGGGAAGTCATGTCTTACCCCTAAAATATTTTATTAGGGCTATTTTCAGAGCATTGGAGGTCAACCTCACATTGCAGTCTTCATCCAATAGGCACTCCGGCTATATACATTGTCAAATTTCAAATGATTTTGTGTTTTTCAGAAGACTGTTCAGCAAGTACACATTAGGAACTGTGGAGAACTTGAAATGATGCTGGAGGAAGAACCTGAGGTGACGCCCTTCCGCTTTGGGCTCCCACCAGCATATCAGGTTCTCTCCAGTCCCTCCAAATTCCAAATCAGGTGGCTTTAGATAGTAAAGAAGCACTTATATGACTCCAGAGCCTGCCCCTCTCCAGCTCAGCTGCAATGTCCCACCAGCATGATATGGACTCATATATTTACTATATTGATTTGTCAGTTACTGGTGCATAGACACAAGTCAATGTGCCATGAATGACAGTTGCAATCAACCTGCAGTTTGGGCTGATCAGCATGTGAATGCCACATACAGTAACTAATGGAGTTAAGCTGACTTTCAGTCCCTCTGTATAGGAAGGTATAAACTCTGCATGACGCTAAAGCTGTCTCTAACAAGTAATAAAAGGCTAATTTAGGAAGCATGTTCAGGCTACATGGTGTTTGTGTCCCTCTGACCTCCCTCAAAAAGAATTATACTGCAAATTCTGTCTCTCCTTCACTCTCTTGCACTCTCTCTCTCTCTCTTCCTGTCTCTCTCGGTTCTCACTCTCTCCCTCCTCTGTCTTTCTCTCTGGGCAGAAAAGAAACATTATGCTTTGGGCACGCACTTTGATAAGACACTCCAAAGTGCATAAAATGTTTTCTCAAAGGTTTGGGGATTCTGAATGCAGCGTGTAAAGCGCTCTTTTCTTTTAGTCTGCCAGTATATAAAATACTTGACTAAATAAAGAAATAAATAGGTGACTTTTGTTTTTGAGTGGAAAGAACATCTGAAGGGCCTGAAGAACGGGAATAGCACCCTCTTTTTCTAAAGCTTCTGTTCTGGACACATGATACCTGTACCTGTGTCTTACAGGCTCGCCTTGCCATGCCCATGGTCCATGCCCACTTACCTGCACAGATTATATAAGCCTGGCAGGGCTGAACAGGGCTGGAAGCAGTTGTGTTGAGGTACCACTCCCAACTCTCCATGCTCACCTGGCTGCTAACGCTGGTTGCATTTGCTGAATTCTGCCACGGTTCTCACAGGCCCACATGATTATAGTGTCTGGGACTACCGTGAGTAGGGTGTGAGGAGACACATAAGTTGAACGCTGTAATGAAACAGGCTTTTTGCAGGTTTCACCCCCACTTTTTTGCCCCAACTTGGACTACTAACTGCTGGTTTTTCGACTCTGGGAGTGCACTGGGGCCTGCTAACCAGACCTCAGTGCCAGTGGTCTAACCATTTCCAAAGTGCTTGTCGAATTGGCTAACCCCAATTGGCAAGGACTGAATTACTTATAAGTCCCTAGTATATGGTACCCAGGGCATGTTAGGCAGAGTGTCCACCCAGGGCTGCAGCACAGGTTGTGCCAACCTGTGTGTGACAATGTACAAAACAGCTCCCAGCCTGCCGCTACAGACAGGAAGGGCATGGTAACACTGCTAGTTCGACTTTACCATTTATACTAATGGCAAAGCCCCCACTTCCCTTAGCAAGATAGACAAGTCTCCCCTAAGGAAGGCCTATTGAGCCCTAAGGCAGGGAGCTGTATATTATTAAGTAGGACAGGACTTTTTATATATGTCTTAACAGCAACACTTCTAAATTGTCATGTTGCTGTGGAAGGGCTAATAGCCCCATTGGTAAACACAGGGTTACCCCTCAGCTCGGCTAACGTTTGAATGGGACTACCTGACTGGGTAATGTAAGGTATCAAATTAATAGTGACATTAAACCTGACTTGATGCCCAAGTCCATTTAATGTCACGGTTAAAGAAAAGCAACTTTTCAAAAGATGCCACTCTGTGGCCCCGTTTGTGCAGTTGCTTTACAGGGTCACTGGCCATCAGACAGCGTCTACCCTCCTGGGGAGTAGTGTGAACAACTCCCAGGCTTCGATACAACAGCAGCCTGCTACAGGGCGAGGTGTCACCTCCCCTTTGCAGGAAGCCACTCAGGGTGTTAACCCAAAAGGCGAACTTCATAGGCGAAGCCACCTTTGATGTGCAGATGGTGTTCACACTCCTGAGGGGCTGCCCTTTGTTCAGGCAGAAAGGCTGGAGACAGGGATAGAGACAGAGAGAGAAACCCAGTGCCCAAACCGGTTATCCCATGGGCATGTAGCCCTCAGGTAGTCACACGTCTAGGGTAGGCTCACAATCGCCTGACATCTGAGAAAGGGTCCCGATATCTTGAGAGGGAACAGAGTAGTGCACTCTGGAATTGCTAGATGCCACACAGAACCAGAAAGTCATCACCAAGATGGAGGTGACTTGCTAGCCCATTGGCTAGTGACTGCATTATTTCCCTAGGGCACTTTCTGGGAATAAATATGGGACCCCTGGCACCCTCCACCTCAGATCACATCATAACTGGAACAAGAGCTGAAGAAGGACAGCCCTGCTGCCCCTGGATTGCACAAAGATAGGCTTCACTGCCTGTTGGAATGCACCTGCTGCACCTTGGGCTAGGGAAGAGAGGACTGTGACTGTGGCTCCTGGCTCAGGGAAAAGTCCTGCCCCAGCTCCAGACCAAAGGAGTGACTCAAAATAACCATGGGCTGACCCCCTGGAACCAGCACCACAGCTCATGCCCAGATAGGTCACCCAAGAGGGACACCAGCCCCTACCAAAGGATTTCACAAAGACTACTGTACATGGAGGCTGGTATCCCAGCCGCAGCTGACCTTCTACAGTCTCAAAGAGGACTTCGAGGGACCCCAACCTCTGTGGCCGTAGTCACCCCACATGACCCGTGGTCCGTGGAATAACCACAATGGCACCCCTGTCAACTGCACAGTACACAGAGCATCCTTGAGCATCTTCATCTCCTGTGTCCTCAGCATCAGGACCACTCAATTTGATATTTGTGACTGTCGTGCTGTAAAGTGTGGAACTGGACTAGAAAATGCTCTGGTGGCCAGGTAACTGTCCAAATCTACCCCATTGGTCCACAAGACCACCTCCCTGTCGAATTTGGTCACTCAAGCTATGCCAGAGTAGTCAAACTTTTACAAAGTTTTCCAAAGTTTCCAAACTTTATGGTTGCCAATGCTTGTTTGCAGTTGGATAAAAAGTTACGATTTCTTTAAAAATCTGTATCTCGAGTGGGAGTTTGCGTAACCTTCATAAGAAGATGGGGTGTTGACAAGCGGGGAACATGGCGGCCGGAGTCTGTCTCTCTCCAGCTCTCTGAAATTGGACTTCAAGTACAGCATGCGATAGCAAGTCAAGGGGTATAATTCACGAAACCCGCTTGGATTTAGGTATGCAGTGAAAACCCAAAGGGAAAAAAACCCCATACCTGTGCCCATTCCCCTTCGTGCGGGGCTGCTCCGCTGTTTGCCTCACTGACGCTGCCACGGACGTGGATCGGCCGGTTGCGGTTGGAGGCGCCGCAGGAGGGTGAGCTGGGATCAACTGGCGGCTCCGGTATATGCAGCTGCCGGTGGGCTCTATTTTCACTTCTGGGGACCCCCGTGACTCCCAGCGGAGCTTAATTGACTGCGAGAGCCTTGTGCTCTCGGCTGTGGCAGCTTGTGCCTGACGGCGCTCGGCGGAGCTTGACTGATTGTGGGACCTAGCGGCTTGTGCCTAACATTACCCTGCCCTTTTTCTTGATTTTGCCGCAGTGGTGGTGGGGCTCTATTTTCACTTCTGGGGACCCCCGTGACTCCCGGTGGAGCTTAATTGACTGCGAGAGCCTTGTGCTCTCGGCTGTGGCAGCTTGTGCCTGACGGCGCTCGGCGGAGCTTGACTGATTGTGGGACCTAGCGGCTTGTGCCTAACATTACCCTGCCTTCTTTCTTGATTTTGCCGTGGTGGTGGTGGTGGGGCTTGTTGATACCCGGGGGGGGCGGTGTATGGTGCCACCTGCCACGTCCGGGGCATACGGGGGCCCCATGGTTCCTGGCTGCCCTTCAACTTAGTAGGGGCCGAAGGGCTGTAGCAAGAATTTCTCTGCGGGGGCGAAGTGGTGTGGCTAACACATACGTGCATTCGCATAATTTCTGTGCACAAGCACCACAAGCTTCACCAGACGTGTTGGAGCCTGGATTGTCCTGGCACATGAGCCCCAAAAGAGCACCCGCGACAGGTAAAGAGCTGAAGTTATCAGGGAAACAAAGCCGCAACGCTAAACCAGCACAGAGGAGGAAATGGGAGGGGAAACAGCTAGCTACACCTGTGGGCAAAAGGCACAACAGACCAACAGGTACACATTAAGGAATAAATGCATAGATGTTGACGAAACTTACTTAGCGCAAAAGGTGTCTCCACCAGTTACTTTCCCTCTGTTACAGCCCCCAGAGACTACTTGTAGCACCTCGCAAAGACATTACCCCTAAACAATCCTGTAAAAAAAGCGAGACGCTAATATCTCTGTACCAGTGGGGGGGAGGTGGGGGTCTAGACTTAAAATAACTCCCTCATTAAGGTCTTTTTTTAAGGTTAGTGGGAGTGTTAACTTACCTACTACTGCCACAAGGGTTTTAGACCCCCCGGGAGGCACTAACACCATAGACGCAGATAGACGAAGGCGAATCTTGCAATTTCTTAAACAGTCCAAGAGTGATATAATAATGCTGTAAGAAACTCACCTGCGACAAAAAGAATGGGAGTCAATACTTAAAGGCCATAAGTGGATACACCAGTTTGCATGTACTGATCAGAAGTGTAATGTTAAAGGGGTCGCCGTTTTGATTAAGAATCCAGCTCATGCAAAAATAATAAAAGTAGTCTCAGATTCTAAAGGAAGATGGGTCATCGTGACAGTGAAGATCCACAGCAGCAATTATTCCATGATAAGTTATTATGGCCCAAACATAGATGACCCGTCATCACTATATGACATATTTCAACAAATATTGAATGATGACTACCCTATTATAATGGCGGGGGATTTTAATACTCTGCTGGATCTCGAATTAGATAAATCCACCCCCAGGCCGACAGTTAACGCTCCGAAAACGCGAGCTTTTATACAGAACATCATAAAGAACTTGGGACTAATAGATCTCTGGAGGCAGAAAGCAGGCAGAAAGAAAGAATTCACACATCAAAATAAAAAATATGGTCATGCATCCCGTATAGATTATTATCTTATCGACTCAAGACTAAGCAATAAGGTTAAGACAGTCTTTCACCACCCTGCCCACCTATCTTATCACTCAGCAGTTAGCCTTGAGATATCTATAGAACAAGGGGTGCATGAACTCCGTGGACTATGGACAGGTCCCTCTTAGGAGAATTGGAAATATAAAAAAAATTGAAACAAGACACACAAGATTATTTTGAATTTAATTCTGGCTCCTCCTCTCTACGGGTTATGTGGGACGCATATAAAGCTTACATTAGAGGGAGAATAATTAGGTACGCCGCACACGGGAAGAAAGAAAACGACAAAAAGATCGAGAGGATAGAGAAAAAAATAATCTCCTGGCAAGAAGATCTTTATGTCGGAGGTGACCCAGCAGCAGTGAATAGGATACAAGCACAAATTGATGAGGGGAAGAACGAACTAGTGGAACATCTGGAAAGCATAGTAAAAAAAAAATGGTTTGCTAGTAAGCTCACGCACTACGAGTATGGTGAGGGGTGTGGGAGGTTATTGGCATGGGAGACCTAGTCAGGAATTCTGTAAAAGAGGTAGTCTTAGAGGGGTCAGATGCAAGCTGCATTGATGACAAAGAGATTGGGACTGCTTTTACAGACTTTTTCCAAAATGTATATAAGGAAGAGACTTTATTGTCGAACGAACAGTTATCTACCTGGCTTTTGGGTGACCCTTTACCAAAACTCTCACCAGATAAGGAATCCTTACTCAATAATCCATTTACAGCTGAAGAGGTATCTTTAGCAATAAAAACCTGACAAGTGGTAAAGCCCCCGGACCGGATGGAATTCCTAGTGAACTCTATAAGGTTCTGGCAGAGGAAATAACTCCCTCAGTAACCTCACTATTTAATTCAATTTATATAAATGACGAAGCTGTCCCTGAATCATGGAATGCCGCTACAATAACCCTTATATTGAAACCTTATAAGAACCCCAAAAAATGTGAGTCTTATCGCCCAATATCTTTACTTAACAATGATTACAAGATATTCACGAGTATACTAGCAAAAAGGCTAGATAAAGTTTTGGGGGATTTAATTGGGACCTCACAGAAGGGGTTTATGAAAGGTAGACAGCTAAACGATCTTACCCACGACCTTGTGTGCGCTATAGATTTGGCCACAGACAGAAAACTTCCACTAGCTGTCTTGACTGTCGATGCTGCCAAGGCATTCGATAGGGTTAGCTGGCCTTTCCTCTATACTGTGTTGTCCCATAATGGCTTAGGGAGCAATTTTGTGAGTGCAATAAAGAATATTTATACATGCCCTTTTGCAAGGATCCTAATTAACGGCTCACTTACCCAGCAATTAAGAATAGGTAGAGGTACGCGGCAGGGTTGTCCCCTATCCCCTCTGCTATTTAACCTGTATATTGAGCCTTTAGCAAGGAGGATTAGGAAAGAACAGCGGATTCAGTCTTTTCAATATCAAGGTTGAGCTAAGAAAGAGGCACTCTATGCTGATGACCTAATAATATATACGCAAAACCCTACAGAATCATTCCCAATTATAATGTGTATATTAAAAGATTTTGGCAGGGTATCTGGATACCAGATAAATGAAGAAAAAACCGAGATAATGGCTTGGAACACACAACTTGACCCCACTCTTGGAAAAAACGTGAAGATAGAGATAAGATACTTAGGAGTTCAGGTAGTTAAAACTTTGGAAAAAATGGCACAGATAAATTTTTTAAAACTCATGAAAGATACCAAAAGGCTTTTGCAGACGTGGTCTACCTTACCTTTATCGATCATTGGCAGGGTTAACCTGATAAAAATGATGATCCTGCCAAAGTTCACCTTTATATTTAGTGCCTTACCGCTACATTTTGAGTCAAAGTGGTTTAAAAAAACTACAAGGCGATTTGACAAGTTTTATCTGGGCCAATAAGAATCCAAGAATTGCCTGGAAAAAGCTCCGTAAAAAAAAAGATAGATGGGGGATTTGCCCTACCAGATATCCAGTTATACTGTTGGGCCTTTCAGTTAAAGAATTTCAGAGCATTACTAACTAAACATGTTCAGCTACTTCGACCTTGCTATGGAGCACTAGTCAATGATCTAGCAGAACAAGGCAGCTACTTCCTGTTCAAATATGTGCATCCCAAATTTTTCAAACAAATTCGCCTGAAGGTCTTGAGCGTGGCATGTAGACTTTGGACTCAGGTCAGGAGAATAACGAATTTATCTTATTATAGTCAGCTAGCCCCAATTTGGAAATCTCCCGGGACTCCTCCCTGTCTACAAGACTCTTTATCTACACCACTTATGGATGCTGAAATTGAAAAATGGGGCCAACTTATGGATGAGCATAACCAAATTGCATGGGACTATCTATCAGAGAAAACCAACAACTTATTGTCTAGATTTAAATATTTGCAACTAACAAGCTGGGTCCAAAGCCAATCATCTGTAGGAGCCTCGAACAAGTGGGAAACAGCTCTATATGGCAACCCCGTACAGAAAAAAGAGACTGCTAAATGGTACTGGATGTTAGTCCAGGAGGAAGATACCCATAATACGCCACTGGAGGAAAAATGTAAAGAGGCCCTACCAGACGTCGACTTAGCAAATCTCTGGCAAGTATCTATGAATACACTTTGTTCATTTGTCAAATACGCTCCATTAAGGAAGAACCATTTATTTACTCTACATAGGGTGTATTGGTCCCCAAAGAAGCTGTCCAGAATAGGTGGGGAAACAAGATGCTGCCCGAAATGCGGACTGCCAAAAGCAGATGACGTGCATATGTTCTAGCAATGTCCCGGAGTGAATGCCTTTTGGCTAGATGTGGGTAAGGTATTAACAGATATTTTGAAAAAGAACATAGAGGTAAGCATATCTCTGGTTATTTTTGGGATCTTAGATAATCATGGTTTTATTGGAAAGAACAGGAAATTGCTCGAGCAGTTGTTATTAATTTTGATTATCACTGCTTGCAGGGAAATATGTATTGATTGGATCACTAGTAGCCTACCCTCTTGCGTAGGTTGGTTAACGGCAGCTAGACGATTTGGCAGGTTAGATTGTATAAATGCCTCTGAGAAAAGAGCCAGCATAAGGGAACCCCTTGTTTGTTATGATTCAAATTCAGTTAGGCAATAGAGGATTAAAAGGTCCAAGGATTAAGACATTCTAATCCAATGGGAGGTGTGTGGGGGTAACCTCGCCACCTCGAAATAAAGGTTGAAAGTTGGTGTATACGGGACAGGGAACATCCGGCAGGATGCGAGTCTATATTCTGTTCCTTGACCCTGAACGCACTATAACAAATACCTTTTTGGATTGTCGCATATGAGGGCTAAAAAATAAAATAATAATAATCTGTATCTCCGGAACCCTCTGGTGGATTTTGCTCATCTTGGACTCATAAACATATCATCTAAGTTTATAAATTGGTGTAGTGTTTCTTTTGTGTTGTGTGGCTTTCATATTTCGTTGTTTGGTACTGTTAAATGCTTTACACTAATTCCTTTCTTCGAGTCTTGCAGCTCGAAGCTATAGCTACCCAGGGTTGAGCTTAAGGTTGTGCTAACAAGCCTGACTGGGCCCAAGACAGTTTTTGTGAGTGTATTCCACAGTAAGGCTGCACAGTCATACCATATAATACACCCAAAGTCTCACAAACACAACAATATTTATAGACAATTAGAGCAGAAATTCTCCATTTTTCAATAAACGAACCTCACAGTGAGATAGTTGTAGGGATGTAAATCTCTATATTTAATTATTTAGGTGTTCTGTTTCCTTCCTTCCAGCAGTCAGACTTACATTCTTAATCTTCTATAGTTTTAGGATCTCTTTGTGTGGGTTTTCCCTTGTCAATTAGTTTGTGTTAGTCTACCCATTCAAGAACTAGCACCCCAGTGAGCTCCAAACAATACTCCATCTGCAGCAGCGGTTAGACCCCCCGAAATACCATGAATTGGAAATCTGTGCTTTGTACAACTGCCAAGACATGTTGGGAGAAGGATAGGGCACCATCACACCACACACCCAGATACTTAACAATTTTGGTTTCTGGCCCACTGCAAGTTCTGACGGCTAGTTGAAAGACAGGATGTCTTTGGGATTGCCTGCAGTCACTAAATGGATTCCTTGGTAGTTCCGTAGATGGCTGTGGATCCTAATATCATCCTCCTACATTTGGAAATTTAACTTGTGCTGAAGAGTGGCCAATAACAGAGACCTGAGGTAACCAAGAACAGCAGGGAAAGGAAGGATGTGTTTGAGACAATGCCTGAATTTTTTTTTTAACTCACTAAGTTTACATCCTAATTCTGCTATGTTAGGTCAATCAGCGAGGAGGACTGGACCCATCTAGAGGATTTATCTGTCACTTATGCGAATTTCTCCAGGTGATCCAGGAGTGTCTTTTGGTGCGCAGTAAAGGAATATGACACTTTACAACGCACGCGTTACAACGCGTGTCATTACAACAAATTTTTTACATCACAAAATCCATTACAACGCATGTTGTTACAACGCATGTCGTTACAATGCATAATCCATTACAACGCAATTACTATTCTAACTCCGCCGGGGCGTTACTTTGGGGAATGCGTTGTAATGGATTATGCGATGTAATGACATGCGTTGTAATGGATTTCGCGTTGTAAAACATTAGCTGTAATGACACGCGTTGTAACGCGTGCGTTGTAAACGATGTTTCCCGCAGTAAAGTATACCACAGACACATCAACTGGAAAATAACTGACATAAATAGAGAGAAGTGAGACCTTCTCAAATGGCAGTGGTCTAATGCCTCTGGATATCCTGAAGCCTGGTTGTTGTGTGTCGAGGACAAAATCACTTTCAATCAAGCAATGAAGTAGACCTGTGGCAACTACTTACTCTTACTCTATTGTGCTCGGTAGAGGGGAGTCGTAGGTAGGGCGATATTTCTTTAGAACCCACCTTGGGTTTGTTTAGCAGAATGAATGCACTTCAAATGCAACCTTTTGACAGAGAAGTGTCCTGGAGCACAACAATTTCAGGTATACGTGTGTTCACTTGACTTTTGAGAAAGGGCAGGGGCTATGGTTCAGCCAGTTGGTAGAATGGCTTTTCTTAGAGCATGGAATTCAATATTTAAGTAGATACAAAAGCATATTATTCAAGTCTCAGAATTATACTGACAAATATTGTGTATTCTGTAGAGCAAATAATAATATGGCATCTAATTATAATTCAAGTGCAGTTGATCTGCAAAAATTATAAGAACACCGAGCTGACAATTTGGGTGATTGGACGGTTTGGTTAGGCTGTGTTGGGCCCAGTGGGTGCATCTGTGTATTCCATTAAAAAATAAAACACCTAAGATCTAAACCATAATCCATGAAACCATAAAGTGACGTTTTAGGGCATCCTTCAGCATTTATCCCTCTCCTCATTCCCTGCTGTGCTTTGCCTTTGTCATTGGGCCACATTTTACTCATCTTTGAATTAGCATCTTTACAATCTTAATATTACTCCAATGAGTGTCACGTTTTTCACACTGAATAGGTTTACAAATTGCACTCAACTGAGAGTTGGATTGTCTGTGACTCACTCCTGCCTCCTGCATACTACTCTCCCATCCCCAAGGTAATGTTGTGGTCAATAATGAAAAGGAAATTGATTGGATAAGTGAATAGAAGCAGAAAATATGGGCAGTAATAAACCATTAACGACCACATGCACTAACTGAAATACAACCAGGATAATTAGGAAAATTGTCTTAGTCATAGGATAATTTCTCAGAGTTTCTTATCCTAGGCTTTAAGTGGTGTTCTCACAGAAGTTCCAAACCATGTTCTTGCATTTTGCTTAACATTAGCAAAACTGTAAAACTGTGTGTCACTTCTCCAATGAATTTCCAACGGATTGTAAAACAGAAATAAAGGGGCGTCCATAGGTGACAGTGAGACTCAAGCCAGACTACAGTGAGGTTCAGACCCAGGCCTCGCACTTCAAGACAGGTTTCACCCATGTAGGCACACCACTGTCCTGCCATAGAGTTAAAATTCCCACAAGTCGTTTTTTTTTGTATAACATAATGTGCGCCTCATTGCAATTCTGTTTATGTGTATTCGAATTGCAAAAATTTAGTGTAAGTAGATAACACCTGGTTTCTTTCCTATTATGTGAAGCATTATATTAACATAGATTCCGCAATAAAGAGATCAGGCCAGGCAGGACGTGCAAGTAATAGGCAGACTCAGGTGTCTTGGTATTCCGGCTCATATAATGTTTGTACAATTGAGACAATCTTCATCGAAGCTGCTGATAGAAGATATTCAACCAAAAGCTGCTAAATATCTACATTTGGAGCCCATTGACTGTGGAAGTCTTTATTTAAAGGAGCTTCAGTAATTAGATTCAATATAAATCACTGACTTCAAACCTTTACTCAACATACAGTAATATGAACATATGCTATTTGGTAGACACAACTATTAGAACTGGAAGGTAAAGGGCATAGTAAAAATATGATTCATGTTAATAAAAGAAATGAAGAGGCATATTTACAAAGAAGGGACGGAGCACGGCGTTAGCCTTCTTGGCTTAACGCTGCGCTCCGCCACTTCTGAAAGGAAGGGCTTCACCGTATTTACAACAATATGGTTCAGCCCTACTTTTCCCCCTGCGCTGGCGCTAATTTCAGCTGGCTAGTGCCAATGCAGGCACCCTTACACCATAGTGCAAGGGTGTATACATTGGGGGAATGATTGCTTATGTGCAGGAAGGTTTCCCTTCCTGCACAAAAACAATCTTAAATTGCTATTTGTAACTCCTATGTATGGGGCATTGAGCAGCACACATAGAAGTTGCAACTCGTCATTATGTGTCCCTTCCTGCACATAAACAATCATGCAAGGCGTTTTGCTGTTTCCTTGTGTGCTGCACAATGCAGCACACATAAAAACAGCAAAAACAAGGAGAAATAAGCATTTCTCCTTGTTACGCCATGTTAAGACCAGGTTTTCCCTGGTCGTAATTTTGGCGCTGCCCCATATTTACACCACCCTTGTAAATATGGGGCAGCGTCAAAATCAATGGGTTTTGCGGAGGAACGTGCACTGTAACACCCATTGCCCACCCCTTTCACGTTAAGTACAGCGTGAAAGGGTGCCTTATTTACAAGGCAGTGTTAAGCCACGTTAAGTGGTTTAACACTGTGTTGTAAATAAGGCGAAGCCTGTATGGCCACCAAAACTTCAAAAAAAGTGAAGTTCTGGTGACAATTGTGGGTTGTACATATGCCCCGAAGTGTTTATATGTCATCACAAAAGGGGCAGTCCCTTGGTGCTTGCTTTTTAGGCCTTGCAGCACCTGCTACAGCACATGCTCTCCATGTGCACTCACTTGTGACAGATATTGTATACAAGGTGCTTGTAGCAAGTCCATTGCTTAACATTCATTAGCTTCATTGTCGCTCTTATTTACTGCCTTCTAATTGGTCATCTTCTTCACTTCCTCTTCTTTTGGCTGGAACATGGACCAAGTACTGATTGCTTCAGCTTTATTACTGTCCTTCCGCTGATCGTGCTGTGATTGAGGCACTACTTGTATTTTTTCTTCTTCCCTCTCGTCCTTTTTGAACCTCTTGCCATTTGTGACTAGCTTTTGCTATGCTACACACACTTCAAATAAGCCCTTTGAAACGGATGTTCATAGTGATAACAGATGTTATCTGTTTTTAAAGTAACAACAGATGTTACCTGCTTCCTAAAGTATTTTCACTAAGACATGGACCTGGACGCAATTGCTTTCTTTATGAGACAGGAGTCTTTTCTAAATGCCATATTTTGTTTTCTTTTCCACAACTGAGAAAATTCATTGATTTGCTGTGCAGCATATCTAAAAATAATAATACAAAAGGACCATGATGCATCCAGCGCTAATAGACGTTAAAAAAATGCATCAGCCCTAGCTGCGCCACAGCGCTTTTTAGAATTAGATTTAGCCACACTGCAAAGCATTGCGTTGCTGTACAGCATGGCTACAAAACAATGACAAAGCCAATAGCTCTCATAGGCAAGACTTACTGGCTTTGTCAATACTTGTTAATAAAACCTTCTGTGCTCATTTGTGTTTGACCTCACCTGACCTCAGACTGGCCTGAAATTGAATGCCACTGTTAAAAAAGTGACCTGTTTTCCAAATTTTGCCAAGTATAGAACATCAGAGCAGGCACGAGGCTCATGTAATGGCAAGGTGTGCAACTCATCTGCTAGTACAAAGGATAAGGCTTGAGATATCCAAAGAGCAGGTCTTTAAGTGGGCCGGGTCTCACCGGGTCTGAGCACCGGCAGTTTTTTAAAGGGGGCCTCGAAACGGGTCTCTATCGGGCTCTGTTTTGTGCCCTGGCACAAGCGGTCCGATTTTTTCCGGACTGTAGTGACAGCAAGCACATCGATGTGCACGTGCTCACACTGCTCACTTCTCACTAGTGGAGAAGTTACTGCATGACGTCATGCCAGGTGAGCGTTGTAGGGGAAGGGAAATCCTTTAAAGAGAGTAATTTTCTCTCTGGGTTCCCCTTCTGTTTTTGAAACTCAGGAGCAGCAACATTGTCGTGGTGTCACCAGGGCTTTAAGTGGAAGCTTTTTCAATATTATATACAAGCCATAGTTGCTGTTTATTTATCTTATGCAACTACAACCATTGACAAAGCCAATAGTCCTGACTTGTTGTAGGTATGATGTTACTTGTATCATATATCTGGATGCAGTGACAGAAACAGCAAAATACAAGTCAGGTGGCACACTATGCTAAGCACAGATTTTTCGCTTACGTGATTTTAAGCCACACCCTTAATTACATTGGCCACGCCCCTTTGAGAGACCCCCCAGTTTTTTCATCCCACTTAAAGCCCTGCCAAAGAGGTACGGGTGCAGGGCTTCTGTTGTGAAGGCCAGGCCTAGTTTCTTTCTACCTCTGGAAAGTATATATGTGTCTAGTTTCAAAATGACCCTTAAATCTAACAGTAGTCAGGGGAACAAAGGGGAGCCATCGCACTGCATCCTAAGCCGAATGACTGGTAAGCCGCTCCCTGCACTGACAAACTGGCCCTCATATCAGAAAGTGCTCCACCGCTCCCTCTTCTTCAGACTACTACCAATATACACATTTGAAATCAAATAGTCACCACAGATTATACTCTGAGCTCCAGACTTTCATCGTTTCAGCAACTACCTGGCAGACATGCGCTGTGAAGTGGCCGCATGAGGACATATAGCGCCCAACAAACATTTAAATACATATAGAAATTATTCGAACTTTCTTCTGGCCCCAAGGCCCTTTACACACTGTGTTTTATGAACATTTTAATGCAAATAGTTATGCATAGACAAAGAAATATTTTTATACCTAAGGAAAGTTATGATTTGCTTCAAATCGATAAGGAAATGCAGGGATTTTTCTTTCCCTCCTCAAATCCAGAGGTCTATTGCGCCAATTAGAATAATGCAGAAGGCTTACCATCCATCCTGCAACACGCGCCTTAAGCAAATCTGGGACAACATCTGAATTTTAATGTCCCATCTCCTAAACACTGATCTTATGCACCATTTGGAAGAATGTAAATGGCACACAGTCCCTACTCAAACACACATCTTATGCCTGTTTTGTAAGAACGTAGGGGTCTCACTGTCCCTTCTCAGATACACTGATCTTATGCACCCTTTAAAGAAGAATGCAAGGGTCACACAGTCCCTACTCAAACACACATCTTATGCGCATTTTGGAAGAATATAGGAGTATCAATGTCCCATCTCAAATACACTGATCTTATGCACCCTTTGGAAGAATGTAAGGGTCACACAGTCCCTACTCAAACACACATCTTATGCTCATTTTGAAAGAATGTAGGGGTCTCCCTTTCCCATCTTAGGTATATGCACCCTTTGGGGGAATGCAAGGGTCCCACAGTCCCTACTCAAACACACATCGTATACCCATTTTGTAAGAACATAGGGGTCTCACTGTCCTATCTCAGATACACTGATCTTATGCACCCTACGGAGAAATGCAAGGGTCACACAGTCCCTACTCAAACACACATCGTATACCCATTTTGTAAGAACTTAGGGGTCTCACTGTCCCATCTCAGATACACTGATCTTATGCACCCTTTGGGGGAATGCAAGGGTCCCACAGTCCCTACTCAAACACACATCTTATGCGCATTTTGGAAGAATATAGGAGTATCAACGTCCCATCTCAAATACACTGATCTTATGCACCCTTTGGAAGAATGTAAGGGTCACACAGTCCCTACTCAAACACACATCTTATGCTCATTTTGAAAGAATGTAGGGGTCTCCCTGTCCCATCTTAGATACACTGATCTTATGCACCCTTTGGAGGAATGCAAGGGTCCCACAGTACCTACTCAATCACACATCGTATACCCATTTTGTAAGAACGTAGGGGTCTCACTGTCCCATCTCAGATACACTGATCTTATGCACCCTTTGGAGGAATGCAAGGGTCCCACAGTCCCTACTCAAACACACATCGTATACCCATTTTGTAAGAACATAGGGGTCTCCCTGTCCCATCTCAGATACACTGATCTTATGCACCCTTTGGGGGAATGCAAGGGTCCCACAGTACCTACTCAAACACACATCGTATACCCATTTTGTAAGAACATAGGGGTCTCCCTGTCCCATCTCAGATACACTGATCTTATGCACCCTTTGGGGGAATGCAAGGGTCCCACAGTACCTACTCAAACACACATCGTATACCCATTTTGTAAGAACATAGGGGTCTCCCTGTCCCATCTCAGATACACTGATCTTATGCACCCTTTGGGGGAATGCAAGGGTCCCACAGTACCTACTCAAACACACATCGTATACCCATTTTGTAAGAACATAGGGGTCTCCCTGTCCCATCTCAGATACACTGATCTTATGCACCCTTTGGAAGAATGTAAATGTCACACAGTCAAATGCGTCTTACATCTTCATGTCCTTCTGCCTCCTGAGAAATCCGTGACTCACATGTCACCTTCATGTCTCAGTTATAGTTCAAGGGACATGCCACACCGACCTCGTGTTCTGAGTGAACTCTCCCATCACTATGCTTTTTGTTGTCGGTGCACTTGCATCCCCTAGGTATGTTCTTGTAAAGTGGGGCACTTCACATTGCGCTGTGTGACGATGAAGGCCCTGATGGTGACAGAGACTTGGGAGCGTTTCCCTGCTGCCTTGACAGGGTTTACTGCAGAAGCAAGCAGTTGGTAGTTTAATATCCACCCTTTTCCGGGGTATTTTTGTACCTCCCGTCTTTGTTTGTAATTAGAGAGGAAGAAATGTGCCTTGCTCATGGGAGGAAAGGCATGTTCTGGAACTTTGCCATAACATGCTTCAGGCAGTCTTAAAATAAATCCGCTCGTAGAATCCATGGGCCAGATGGAAGCTTTGGAAGAACCATTTGCCTCCATGGATTACCCTGTTTGCCAGACTAGTTCACCTTTTACTTCTGATGAGAGAGGCATTTTCTCTTTCTTGACTCGTCTCCTTCGTCATACTCCGGCTCAATACCGGAATAGGAACAGATAAGGGCGTGAAATGGAGCCAGTTTCACCTGCAGTAGGATATTTCAGTATATTAAATAAGGCTCACTATTGCCATCTCTCCCATCGCCAGAAGTGCGTTGAGGCTACCTGTGATTAATGGTATTTTACCGATCCAAAGCTGTAATACTGTGCTTCGAATGGTAGAATGCTGTTATAATTTTTCAGCTCGGTGTGGATGGCAATAGCTAATCCTATGGTTAAAGACTTTGCTGGAAAAATGTCAAAGCCTTTGCCATTGTTCAGCTCGGCGTGGATGGCACCGTGTTAATCCTAAACTTAGAAACTCGGCGAGAAAAACAGACATTTGAGGTGAGCAGATTCAGAGAGTTGGCAGCGCTACAGAGTGCTCCATATAAAGGGACTTCTTTTCGTCTAACACCTGGACACCACCCAGGGTTCTCTGCTTTCTTTTTTGCATAATTTATGTTGCAATCTGAGCCAGAAAGGGGTACTCCTTCAATATATATATTTATATACATATTAGTGAATCATTCACATGTTTTACTTCAACTTGCCTGGTATATATGTTCCTACTATCTAAGAGTGTTTCTTTCAGTGTCTTTTTTTTCTCAGATGTCTTTTTTGCAATTTTTTTGTCATGTTACATGAGAATTCTGCATAGTGCATACTACAAACTGAGTTGCCTTTAGGTGTTGGGGTGCGTTCAAGAAGTGGATGGGAGTTGACAGAGCTCTGGAGGCTGAAGGCAGTGCGAGTTTCTGACAGTGCCATTCACTGTGTACTACATGCTCATCCAATCCTTGGCCTCTCTTCAGAGCACACAGAGTGATGGTCACATATGTCCCAATTGTAATAGAAATGTTGATTCTATGGGAAAGTGTTTGAAGGAATTACACAGCTTTCAGTATGTGGATTTCACTAAGGGGAACATTTTGTAGAGGGGAGAACCCCAGATCGAACTTCTCTTCTTGAAAACTGGCTTGCTTGCTTCGCTTGTTTGCTGCAATCTAGTTGTGGCATACTCTGTGCAGGCATTGGGTGGTGCCAGCGATTAGAGCGGGCAGTACCATTGAAGGGACATGGGTGGCATTCTGTGCACCTGCACTTTTTTTTGTTTTACATATTACTTGTGCAATACGTGACACAATGTCATGTTCTCTCTTGTCTCCTCCCTTCTCTGGATTCCATGCAGTGCATTGGAGCAATCAAAGAGTTTCATTAGCACCAGACAAGCTACAAACACACCAAATGAAAGCAGCATTACTACCCATGAGACTCAGGGTCAGGTCTTGATGGTCCCACACATGTGTATAGCATAACTTGCCTTGATTCTGTGGGTCAGACCCTAAGAACCTGCAGGTAAGGAGTTTGGCTTCAGAAATCTTGAGATTTAGGAACAGTTCCAGAGTCCCCCATGGTCAAGATACATCTCATAGATCCCTGAAACTGTGGAGGACTCACAGCGATGGTGACAATGTGGCGCATCCTTAAGGTGTTGTATCCGACCTGAGATCTCTTGCAGCAGGAGGAAAAATATCCAATACACAGATTGGGTTCATTTCATCTGAATTTAGAGGCAGTGAGACACGGCAATACATTCTACTCGTGTGATTTATATCCTGTGAGGTCACTAATAGTGTAGCACACCCTGACACTAAGGAACCGACCCTGAGTTCCCCTTCATAGTGTCACCACTGGAATTCCTGAGACTAGGGCAAGATTCGGGTTGACCTCTGAGGCTTCCTCCCTTGGACACAGAACATGAACGCTAGGGAAACAGATCAGACAAAGGCAGTTGAGAGACTGGAAGATGGCACAGTCACCCTGAGATAAGGTTTGAGATCTTGAGAATGCATATGTTTGGATTTAGGATAGCAGGATTTGAGGCTGGTTGCAGATCCAGCTATAATTCCAGTCAACAAATGCCTTGACTCGCTTGGTGCTTGAGTTAAATTATCAGAGACATCTATACAGCACTGGCGTGATTGGGCATGGGGAAGGGGCTCACTCTAGTCATAAACTAGTAGTCAATTGTGGGGCAAAGGGCTTCCTTCACATCTGTAGCATGTGTCTACTCTGAACTTTCACAATCTCAGCACAATAGGTCACAGGGTCAGTAAACAAGCAGGCATTGGATGGAGCCAACTCAGCATTTCATTCATTCCAGGAAGGAAAACTTAATTCAATTGAGTCTGGAAATTATGTCCTTCCCCCTCTCTTCCCTCCGATCACCTCTCTTCCACTTCTGCTCTGCCCTGTGAAATATCATCTTTTGTGGATGACCGCTCCACTCATAAGACTCTCCCTCATTCCTTCTTTCGCATCCACTCCTCTCCTTCAGCACTGTGAAACCAAATTAGTGTGACATAAACTGCCATGCACCTAATCAATATAAGACGACATAGCAGTGCCCACTGTATTATCCAATTGGATGTTTAGTTTACGCAATTTGGAGTTGTGTACCGGTGGATGCTAACGTTGCTCCATCCATAATTCATGCTGGGTTTGGTATCACCAGGGCTCGAGTCGAGGGTAGATGTGGGTAGACCTATCCGTCCATCTACTATTTTCAGAGGGTAGACTCTGTCTACTCTGCTGCGAAGATGGCTACTTTCAGCAGAGTTCCACGTTCCTTTCCTACTTCTCCCGGAATTCACAGAAATATGCTGAACTTGTCCCGGTGTCATTTTCTGACGCCGGTACACTTTCAGCAGCACCTACACATTGTCTGCTTTTGTTCCAAGCAGCAACGAGCAGGCGGGGAAGGAGCTCATCAGATTCCAGCTTCGCCTATAACAAAAGCCCGGGTTAAGCGGCCTTCAGGCCTCTTTTTGTTGGAGTATCCTGACTGGGAGCTATCAGAGCCTCACACCTAGATGGGATGGAGGGGAAACAAAGACTTACATCCTATCACTTCACAGGTACTCAAGAGAGAAATGTTTTTGACTTTGTTCAGTCCCTGTATATAAGAGATATGCATACACTGTAAGGATGTCAGATGTGTTGGTTACCCCAGTATTTACAAAGGTAACAATTTAAATACCACCATTTTGTTTTATTTCTTTTACAGTGCTTTAGGACAACTCATCCCAATGCAGGGTGTCAGAGTGCTTTACATCACACGTACAGATTATACACTGACAATAAATCAAATGTGTGTACATCAATATAAAGGATGCATTACACAAGACAGTGAGGGTTACAAGGTGTAGGAGCCTCATGTCCTTCATACGTCACTGTGCTATATTAGAAGGACTGCAATTTATGAACTGCAAGTAACAAAAGGATCTCTGTCTTTAAAGCAGTAACCTACTTATCGTTTTACATCAAATAAAAATCTGTCATCTGCATGTTACATAATGTGCTTTGCAGGAGACATATTAACCCTCTATGCTACTTTGATTCAGAAACTAGGACTAGGCGAAAAACAGATCTCTCCAGCAAATAAGTTATCCTCCAGAGTTATTACTATTGCCTGAGATTTAGCTGGTACACAAATATCTCCGCATCAGATGCCTTAACCCCATAAGATATTTTAAAATACAGACAATGCAACCAATGAAGCAGAACAGATTTACTGCCACGTTTCTCCTTGTTGCCAATTTCTTTGTGGCAGGGTTTTAAAAAAATAAATGTATTAGTTCAGGCTCAGATTTCACATCGGGGTTGCGTCAATATTTTGGCACCATCGCAATGCAAAATCTAATTTGTTAAATATTGTAATGCGCTCAAATGTACCCATGATAGACCTGCTAAACATATGTGAGGTCTTAAGATCTGATGTCACTTCCTGTGAGGTCATGGGTTGTGATGCCAATTCCTATGACGCCACATGTGATATCACGCACCATGATGGCACTTCCTGTGATGTCACACTGGTGTTGTCCCACCCATTTTGCCTAACTTGGTGAGTCCGCCCACTTCTTTTTTAGTATTGAGCCCTGGGTATGTAAGCAGAGCACATGTCCTTTCTTGAAACACATTTATTGTGTATGGGTTTTAGTGGTGTTTGTACTTCATCTTATCAGTTAATAAAGACATATCCTTGTGATTTAGTATATGATCTATTTAACAACATCTATACTTCTGTGGGGATTTTTGGGAAGAGGTTGGTATGGGTCTGTCCTTGTTTCTAAAGTAATCTCTTGTATTTGGTGTTTGTCACACGGCTTGTGTCTCTACCTTGACTGTCAGGAAGGATGAGGGCATTAGAGTGGTCCACTGGGTAATGGAAAGCCATGCTTTTCTCAACATATTTTTGTGTAGTGGGAAGAACGTTTCTAGAGTGCAGACCTACATCACAACCATCTGTATGTATGGGTCAGATGGAGTAGGGCTTTTAAACAATACAAGATATCTCACTTTCACACTACTTACCAAGGACCAGATTGCATTGACTGCAAAGGTGTCAGAGGGTTTTGCACTAGGTTTGGGTAGATTTTGCACCAAGCACCCTGATAAAATAGCATTTCCACTGAGTGACCGGTGCATTCTTCAGCCACTGCTAAAGGCGGTGCCAAAGGTCACCAATGTTGGTCCAAAATTGCTCAGGATCAGTGCAATCTTTTTAACGGTCTCTAAATGTGAGTTTCCGTCTCTGCTATTCCAGAAATGTCTGTGATGACAGGCATGGTGTGGGGCAATGAGGAGCCCCTTGCATTTAAGAACAGCAATGATTTGAAACCATTGCTGGAGAAGTTGAGGGTAGAGGGGTTTTCTTCTCGAAAGGTTTTTTTTCTCCTGTGGTGAGTTTCATGTGAGCTACTGAATACAGTACCCTCTTTTGAGTGTAAGGGTTTGACATCGTAACTTAGGTTAAATGGCTGACACTGGCAGGCCCTTATGAAACACAGAGTCATATTTACAAAATAATGACGAAGCGTGGAGTTAAGCTGAAATTGCTAACACCACGTTCCACCATTCTGAAAACGCAGGGATGCACTGTATTTACAATGATACGGCGCACTCCTGCATTTTCCCTAGCGCTGGTGTTAAATTCAGCTGCTTAGCGTCAACGCAGGCACCCTTGTACTATAGTGCAAGGGTCCCTGCGTCCTGGGAATGATTGTTTATGTGCAGGAAGGTGTCCCTTCCTGCACATAACCAATCACTAATGGTGATTTGTAACTCCTATGTATGGTGCATTGTGCAGCACACATAGAAGTTGCAAATCGTCATTTTTTTTTTAAAGGGACACCTTCCTGCACATAAACAATCATTCATGGCGATTTGCTGTTTCTGTGTGTGCTGCACAATGCAGCACACGTAGAAACAGCAAAGACAGAGAGAAATGAATCATTTCTCCTCATTTTGCCATGTTAAGACCAGGTTATTTTTGGTCTTAATTTTGGCTCTGCCCCATATTTACGCCACCCTTGTAAATAGGGGGCAGCGTCAAAATCAATGGGTGCTGCAGCAGAACGCCCACCACAACACCCATTGCCCGCCCCTTTCACGCTAAGTGTAGCATGAAAGGGGGCCTTACTTACAAGGCGGCATTAAGACACGTTAAGTGGCTAATACCGCCTTGTAAATAAGGCGAAGGGTTTATCGCCACCAGAATGTCAAAAAGAGTGACGTTCCTGTGGCGATAAGGGGCTTGTAAAAATGCCCCTCAGTTTTACTGTATTTTATTTTGGCATTGATATTGAGATTGCAATATCCTCTCTAGACCTATGTGCTATGATATTATGTAGATTGAGAATGGTTATCGCTGTCATTGTCCAGCTTCAAATTG
The DNA here is from genome assembly GCA_963921515.1 of Calotriton arnoldi. NCBI lineage: Eukaryota > Metazoa > Chordata > Amphibia > Caudata > Salamandridae > Calotriton > Calotriton arnoldi. Next base: position 993,196 of record CAWUFW010001483.1, on the reverse strand, counting down.
GTAACTGTGCGGACCACTGACTGATGTAATGAAGAGAAGGCTTTTGTCAAGTGGTTTAAAAAGGAAATGGCTTCTTTGGTTGATTCTCCTAGTATCAGAGGGCATGTGTCATTGCTGTTTTTGTGAACTGCAAGTTTTCCATAAGATGGAGTAAACGTTAAAGGATGGTTAAAAGGGCTGCAGAGGTGGTGTCAAGGAGAAAAGGGCATTTAGCTGTTGCTTAGCGAGTGTACTTCTCTTTATGGGGCTCTCCTATCCATTCTTTCTTCCGGCTTCTTCAGGCCATTTGACACTTCTGAGAACTGAAGGAGAGAATGGAGGGTCAGTACGTTGAAAAGTTTGTGGGGGTTAAGGAAGAATTGAGGATCTCCAAGGACTGTGAGGATAACAGAACCCGGGTTGACTCTCTGCCTTTGACCTCCAAGGAAGGCCCTGGGCCATTCTGAAGCATTGCTTGAGGCGGCCGTGGTGAAGTGAAGTCTTATAATGCTGTTTAGCAGACACCACTTTCCAATGTGTTGTGGTTGCATGAACATTGAGAAGACATTATGGTACTCTTTGGTGTGAATGCTGGTCCTGATGGCACTTTGAGATTTGTGGTGCCCTGTTTGGGTAGGATGTGTACTGAAGACAAGGACAACCTTACCTGCCCACGAGGACTAGAGTACTCATGTATAATAAACACAATTGTTCAGTGAGACTCATTCAAACAAATACCGCAATTAATTTCGAGGTACTCAAAACAATTGTGTGTGTGTTTTTATAACATATCAGACCCATGTCAAACATTTCAGGACTTGAATAAAGTCAGTCCATAACACTTTTCACTTTGTTCAGATTTAGTTAGTCAACTGTTGAAAAACAGATGCAATATGTACAGTGAACAGTAGTACAGACCACACAGTGTTAAATATAAATGGAACATATATCCAAAAGTATAAATAGACACTGTATAGATCCCCTGGTTGATTAAGCATTTGAACAAATGTCTACAGGTTATATGGACCAATTTGTATACATTCCATGTGAATTAAAGCAAAGACAACTAAGAAGTTGTTGTTTCGACCCGAAATTAGTTGTGAGGTCTCATCAGGATCTTAGTCATCTGTCTCATGCACCACAAATTGTGTGGTGGGAGGTTGCCAGCAATGTCATGTTGAGTCCCTTGGACTTTTGAAAGGAAAATATGTGTGGGTTAAACATAGTTTGTACAGAGATGATGCAAGTACTTTTGAGGACATTTTTTATTGTCTGAATTGGTTGTTTGGGCTCGTTATATCAGTCTTTACATCTGAAGGTAAAGACATTTAGCAACTGTGGGGCAGATTTACAAGAAACTGACACATCTGCAGATGCGTCAGTTTCCCTGCGCCTCCATGCAAAACCCTTGTGCCACCATGGACGCGCTATCTTTACAATATGGCGCACCATGGCGCAAGGATTGACAGATGCATCAGAAATTCTGATGCATCTTTTGTTGCAAAAGTCACACATTGCTGGAGTCGTGTCACAAGCACGACGCAACTCCAGCAATTCACGGGGAGGCCTATTCCAAATACACTGCATCAGTGCTTACGCCTGCTCCAAGCAGGCATAGGGTTTTGACGCAGTGGCGTCCTAGAAGTGGTGCAGTGAAATCTTGTAGATTTCCCTACGTCACTTCTACAAGTCTTTTTTGCGTGGGAACGCCCACCCTGCATAAATTATACTTGACGCAGGTATAATGTGACGCAGGGCTTTACAACGTGACGCATATCCCTAGATGCGTCACGTTGTAAATGGGCCGCAACGTGGCGCATTGTTTACGCCGCCGCTGCATCATAAAAATTGACACAAAGCCGGCGCAAAAGTGTCGCAAGGGGCTTTTAAATCTGCCCCTAAGAATCAGTGTATGCTTCTGGTTTAGAATTCCTTTGGATTAAGGGTGTGTAATGGCGCCATAGAACTCTTAGCGGCAGTGCTCAAATCAGTTTAGAAGGGAGCTGCAGCTGGAGAGAAAGCAGAGAGGGGCTGCCTTACCAGATTATTTGGCGAGTAATATGTGTCAAAGCAAAGGTGCATGTATGTGGTGGAAAAGGTTGGGATTAAGTTCTTGATTTTATCAAACATGAGTTTGAGTCAGTTATGAGCATTTAGTACCCTCCTTTACCTCTCTTTAAATTCAGTTTATTTTCCCACTCCACAGTGCTCCTCCTGTTTTTACACTTTTCTGCGGATGCTCTCTTTCATACCCCCATTCGTCCTCTTTTTGCTATCCAGAATTACCCTTCTCTCTTCACCTCGTTTTTAACCTTTCATATTCAAACTTTGATCCCTATCTGGAATTTGTTGTTGGGTGTGCAATATTTTTTCCTTTTGAAACATGAATTTCTTTTAGTAAATTAATATTATTCTTTAACTGTTTTGACATTTGGTTCAATTGTTTGAAACCAAACTGTATTTTAATTACTTTGACAAAGCCATGCCACCCACTTAATTATTAAGTTCCTCGTTTTAGTCATTCCACACCAAGTTTGGAAACTCTTCATTGGTTCCCCTGAGATATTTGATTGTGTTTAAATCTATGTGTACCATTCACTGAGTTAGTTTCGAATATTCTCCTACAATCATCAAAAATAGGACCCCCTCCTATTCCCTGCACGGATCTTTGACCTTTAAGTGCATTTCTCTTGAGAGTGTCCAGGTTCAGTGAGGTTGGAATGGTCCTATCCATTTCTAAATGACCACCTTTTACAAACCCTTCTCTTACTGTTTTCTGTAGCACTTAGAAAACCTACCTTTTTTTGGCCAGGTATAATCTCCATAGTATGTCATGCTCACCTGAGTGCGACAAAGCCAACCTTGCTAAAAGGTGTTTGACAACTAAGTGCTTAATAACAATATTTAGCAGTGCTTAATTTGAGCCAGTGGTTCCCGGTGCTCGGCACCAGCACTTAATTGTCAACACTGGCGCTTGTGACAGTCTGCCACAAGGTGGCGCTGTCTAGGTAATTTAGAGATGACCACAACAACAGGAAATTATTAATTTAATATACATTAAAAATGTCTACTACCTGCCACCCAAGCCATTCTTATAGCTTTGGAGGCTCGAAATACTCTGAACTGTCACACTTGTAGGAGTGTGATGGTTAGTTGTTGTGTTGTTACTATCATTGATAGCATGGCAGAGGCAATGCGTGGTGCAATCTGCAGTAACCTACTGACGAGAGCCCTGGCATTTATTTATTTTTATTTTTTTTACAAATTATGCACTTATATTTAGGCAACTACAACAGTGGTGTACGAATCCGTGCACAATCCTCCTCCGACTCTGTGGGTGCGAGGGATGAAAGCCTGTCTACTCAGTGCACCCAAGTGGTCCGTTGATGTGAGAATATTGTGCCTTTAAGTACAAGGTTGGCAAAAACCTTTGAAAAAAGAGCTCTCGGAGACCCCTGGCCTGATGATGATGCCTCCCACATCAAGTGCCTGCCTCCTCTGCCTCCCACATCAAGTGCCTGCCTCCTCTGCCTCCCACATCAAGTGCCTGCCTCCTCTGCCTCCCACATCAAGTGTCTGCCCACTCTGCCTCCCACATCAAGTGCCTGCCTCCTCTGCCTCCCACATCAAGTGTCTGCCCACTCTGCCTCACACATCAAGTGCCTGCCTCCTCTGCCTCCCACATCAAGTGTCTGCCCCCTCTGCCTCCCACATCAAGTGTCTGCCTCCTCTCCATCAAAGAGTACCCCAAGCTGCAGCACTGACCCGGTGCCTGCGCTCATTACATAGTCTGTGGCTGAGTTGACTTGTGGTTCGTGTACATTATACTTACTCGGCTCCGGACCCGCTCTAAACCGGGCCTCTGGCTCCAGCCCAGTTATTTCCGCCTCTATTAGACTACTGGAGGAAGTCTGCTTGCCTATGGTGCCAATTAGCCCAGGAAAGAGGAGGCCTCCCTAGCAGTGGCTTTTCAATGCTGCGACTGTGCCAGCGTAAACCCAAGGGACGCCATTAGCATCCAGCCACCGACCGCCCCCCTTGATATGGAGCGAGTATTTCCATATTTTCTGCTGAAACGGGAGCTCCTCCCAAAACCGAGATGTATTATGTGCCGCAGAAAAACCGCAGAAAAGCCTTCGGTGACCTCATTTCTCCGGAAAAGGTGGATGTCTGTGTTAGCAGCACCGGGAAACAACGCATCTCTTGAAGCTTCTCTCTCAAGTGAGGGAAACCTTTTCCATTCGCCTCTTTGTTGGTACTACAGATACGACGCAGAAATAGAAAAGGGGCTTAGAAACCGGAAAAAGGCCCCAGTGCGTTAAGAGTTTGCTGCTGGTGTCTATCAGCGAACTGCAGGTTGGCTGAGGCTTCCTTACTAGCCTTCTTCCAGCACCATCATCTGCTTCACTAACTAGCCTTTCTAGAATATCCGGACTAACCCAGCTAAATACAGCCCTCAGGTCACTATACACACTTCAATCTTTACCTGATATAATGTACCAGCTCAAGAGTTATTCAGTAAACTTGTCATCCGTACAACAAAGCGCTATGAATTTGACAGAAGATGACACACATATAGCACTTAAGAGCAGACCACCAAGAAATCAAATAAGCAGATTGCATTTGGAAAGAGGACGTACCTGTTATTTACAATGCCACAAACTGGCAATTTCTGTGGTAGCAAGAACTATGTAAAAATGCACCTCATTATTTAATAAAATGTTACCTAAAGAGAAGGCCTAACTACGGATGCTGTACGCAGTGGCGGCTCCTCCACTAAGGCGGAGAAGCATCCCCTCACTGCTTTTCACAGTGAAAAAAAGGAAAAATAAAATGATAATAGCTCAACGTTATTATCATTTTATTTGTTCCTGCTGCGGCGTCTCGGCAGGGTGGGGCGGATCTGCTCTGCTGTCAGAGCAAGGGGAGGAGTGGTGCGCACTATGTAAGTGCGTTGACCGGCCCTCTCGTGCCGTCCAAACATTCATGCACACTTTCCTTGTTCTCCACCCAGGCTGCATAACAGCCTGCATGGAGTACATGCCCAGGCTCCCATTCCCTGGCTGAGCGCCGAACGACGGCGCTCAGACCAATCACAATGCTGCATTGCAGCAATGTGATTGGCTATGGGGAGCCAGGGGGCTTCCTGCTTCCTGTTTCCAAAGCAAAAGCCAGGAAGAGGACGGAAGAGAGGTGGCGGCGGCCGGCCGGCAGGTAAGTGATTTTTTTTTTTTAATCCTCCTCTCCCTTTTACCCTTTTTCCCTCCCCCCTGTTGCTTCCCGGGAGCCAAAGACACTGTGAAATGATTCAATAACGGCACCTCGTCAGGGGTAGTAAGCGCTATATAAATGCAAAAACAATTACAATATTATTTAAGAAAATATAACAAGATAATTAAAATATTGATAAACGAACATAAAACCATGCATGATCAATCAAAGAAGAAACTGCAATTACCACAGTTAAATCAACATATTAAAGCTGTTGGGTAAGAACAATGGTACAGATGTTAGCACAGTTGTTATTGTGTGGCTGTGATCATTATGATTATTAGTAAATCTATCTTGGTGTAGGAATCAGTTTCTATTCATTCACGCTAAGTTTGTATTGAGGTTGAAAGGCACATAATGTTAAAATACCCTATATAGAAGTCAGGGAGCTCTTATCCATTTACCAGGTACATTCATTTTTTAAATGTTTATCGTAAAGCAAAAATCAACTTTAAATACGTTTATTCAATTGATACTATCACCTTTAATTATAATACCATGGTACTCTAAAAGCATGCATTAGTGAGAACTCCATATAGAAAAAGTGCACATACTCACATGGAGTATCTCAGTATTATCATGTGTGGGTTTTATTACACGCAATTTTAGCATGTCTAATCTTGGTTACATGTGATTTCATAGTGAATGGAATCGTTGAGGTATAGGGCACAAGTGGTCATCTCTATTCTGCGGTCTGGGTGCCGTATGCAGTCATTCATACGCTATTCACTGCTACAGACTTCGATGCATAACCACATAGGATTGCCAACATGATAATAATTCTTGCAATATTGGATTGCGTTATGTATAAGAATTCACACTTCTACCCCTTTGCAGTGGATAACATAATCTGTCTATCGTTCTACTAGCCTTGAAAAAGCCCCAGGCCTGTGCCCCTGGCTGTGAACTGGTTACCCTCCCATGACATCTAATGGGAGGTCTCTCTTTTATTATTGGACAAAATGTAACCTGTACCTATAGCAATATTTTCCATAATTTGAAACATGGACTAACTTCATATCTTTTGTATTGCTATAAGTGCAACCTGTAATGAACACAAGACCCAAGAAAAATGTATGTATATATGTACATAATCTCTAATATATATATATAATTCAATCGAGGGTGGATCTGTTCAAATTTATAAGAAAACTCAAATAGCTTAAATTTTACAAGCTCAAGAGCACTTCGGACAGTGTCACTGGTTCCAAACAACCTCCCAATACTTGCTCCACACTACAGGTCTCTGACATCAACATATTAAGAACTTTACAGTCCCTATCTAATGAGGATGAAGCAACAACGGAGTCATCTCAATGGGACATGTCGGACATTGGCATCACCAGTAGTTCTGCTCAAGTGAGTCCCTTCCGTCCAACTTCCAGTTTTGTGCCTATGATGCCCAGGGACGCCATAGATGTTTTCAATGATTGTGTCACTGAGGATTTCAAATAGTTAAACAGAAAGATCTTGCGCAAGAAAACTCGCAGAAAGTATCAAGATATACAGTACTCCAAACTTGTGCAAAAACTCAGGACCAATAAGAACTTGATTGTGAATCAGGCGGATAAGGGGGGCAATATTGTCCTGTGGCCGAGGGATCTATATTTACAGGAGGCTGATCGCCACTTAAATGACATCGACTGCTACAGGAAAGCTTTGCCCATTGAACTGGCACAAATAAGAGACACTGTGCATAAAGAACTGGCTCAATGGAAGCGCAAGGGTCTCATCATTAAGTATGAATTCAGTTTCCTTAAGAACGAGCACCCGATCACTCCAGTGTTGTACTTCATTCCGAAGGTACACAAACATGTTACACCGGTGCCAGGGAGACCGATCATTTCGGCTCAACGGAGTCTCCTTGAGCCTATGTCGAAGTACGTGGACCATTATCTACATGAATTCGTAGAGGGCCTCCCATCGTTCATAAAGGACACTGGCCACTTCCTGTCCAAATTGCAATCTGTAAAATGGGATGATGACTGCTTATTCATCGTAATGGACATTTGTTCACTTTATACCAGTATACATCATGTAGACAGTATTAATGCAGTCAAACATTATTTGGGCAGTAGAAGTATCCATTTATATGAGCATAATGTGATGATTATAGCCATGATAGAAATGTTTCTCAGTAACAATTTTTTCCTTTTTAACAAAGTGTTGTATCAGCAGTTACGGGGAGTTGCCATGGGGGCATGTTTCTCCCCCAGCTATGCAGGTCTTCACGTTGGTTGGTGGGAGAAACATGTCCTCAGGGTCGACCACAGGGAGGCTTATGATGCACACGTCCTCCATTGGTGGAGGTTTATCGACGACGTGTGTATCATATGGAGGGGATCTGAGGAATCTGCACATTAATTCGTTCAGAACATCAATGTCAACAATCTTAATCTGAATTTCACTGCACACATTAGCAGCAGGTGTGTGCAGTTCCTTGATGTGGAGCTATATGTAGAGGAGAACATTATTCAGACTAGACTTCACAGGAAGAGCACTGCTGGTAATTCTGTGCTTCACGCCAGTAGTGCTCACCCACCAAACCTAATCCGCATTATCCCTTATGGGGATTTCCTGCGCATTAGAAGAATTTGTAGTTCAGACGCGGATCTTGTCAAATGTCAGGCGGAAGCTCTTCAGAGATTCTTAGCCAGGGGTTATAAGCAGACTGAGCTTATACAGGCACTGAACAGGGCTAATGAACATGACAGAGAGGAATTTCTTCAGGGTCAAATGGCCACCACGAATGTGACTCCAACTACTCCTAATCAGGTGATTGATACCCCAGATCCAGTCAGAGTAATAACTGCTTATAGTTGCCAGGAGAGAGAAATCAGGAAAATTATTTACAAACATTGGCCGATAGTGTTATCAGATCTAACACTATCTCGAACTGTGCCCAAACTTCCTACTCTCACTTTTAGACGTGCACCCTCAATGAGGGATGCACTGGTCAAGAGCAGTCCTGAGACAATTGTTTCCGACAATTGGTTGTCTCCTAGGTCAGGATTTTTTAAGTGCAACACGTGCAGAGCGTGTAAGTTTGGTAAAAACATCACAGAGTACACCACAGCATTTGATGACAGACCTATTAAAATCCAGGGGCACCTCACATGCCGTACAGAGTTCGCAGTGTATATATTGGAATGCACTTACCAACTCAAATACATAGGGAGTACCAAACTCCAAGTCTTTAACCACATTCTGCAACACCTTCGTGCTGCGGTTAACTCAGATCCAAATTACCCAGTAGCCATGCACTTGAAACATGTTCATAACAACAATCTTAATGACCTTAGATATTATGTGATTGGATCTGTACCTAAGTGCTTACGTGGTGGAAATAGGGAGAAAGAGTTGCGCCAGCTGGAATCACACTTCATTGTTCTATTAGACACTCGAATGCCCAACGGTCTAAATACTAGTGAAGACCTTCACAATTTTTTGTGAATGATCAATGAATGATTTAACTGTCTTGGTTCACTTGCGCAGTCTCTGTTCAATGTTTCAGGATGTTATTTCATTCCTTCCCTGACTACAATGTACTGTATTTTCTACTGATGTATATACATATACTGTATTTCTTGGTTTTGACCCTGGTTTTTATTCTATTTTTACTCTGATTTTTTACTCTGACTATCTACTCTGAAGCTTTTATGCTGAAATTTACCATGCTGTCTTAAATGTTGCTAACTAAGCATAATATGTCAGATTTTTGCCTCTTTGCATTCAACCGATGGGTTCATCGTGCACTTGCACTTTACTATTTAGAGATTTTAACAGTTGCCGATATATTTGCCAATAAGTTATGACATGTATATTTTGCACATGTTTAGCCTTTTTGCACTATTTCGCACTTGCACTTTAAGTCTATGCACTTTAAGGGGGAGCTTGGATCAATTTTTTAGTTTTGACTTTGTTAGGGAGTGATAGCCCATTCTATGCTTCAGGACTGATGGAACTATATTCTATACAGGAGTTGACATGATTAACCATAATGGTTTTGATGAATCATGCATTTAGCACTTTATTCATGTTTTTATCCTGTATTTATAGTTTGTATTACCAAGTTTTTACTTTTTTTTCAGTCATATATTTATTAGTGTCATTTCACTTTTAACCTGTATTTTATGTCCTTTGACATAAATTGGTTATATTTATGATACATGCGTAGGAAGTATCGGGCAGATTCATGAATGGCAAATTCTTTCTTTCATTGTGACAGGTCCAGGGGAGGTGATTCTAAAATGTGCACTCTATAAATATGTTTTGATTGGTCCAGAGTGTCATGTGATCAAGACCGCGGAAACGCGGTCGAAACGCGTCAGGCTGGACACTCGTCTTCGCATTTCTGTATGATGCTGATTTAACTTCACCTCGCAATAAAGCACTGCTTTTGAAACCAGAACACGCTGTGGTCCGTACCTGTTTGTCCTGCTGGCATATCAGAAGTGTGGATATTTAATTCATATATATATATATATATATATTGATTTCTATTTCAGGCATTCTATGACAAAGGCCAACTAGTGTTATAAATCTGCATATATCTATTTATATCTATATATCTATATAGATAGATAGATATGCAGTTTTATAACACTAGTCGTCCTTGTTATGGAATGGCTGAAATAGAAATCAACTTGTTATTTGTCATTTGCAATGGACTATACACCAGCTGAAGAGTACTAAGCCCGGCAACGGAATTACAACAGAAAGACTGTGAGCGCTTGCAACAGCAAGGAACATTAGAAAGTTCATTCACAATACGTGCACATTAGGAAAATTACCATTACATCAGCTTGTCTTTGCTATGCGGAACCTGTGGGCAGAGAAGATTTGCAGGGGAACGAGATGGGAGTGGGAGGAGAAGGAATGAAATGAGCAGCAACAAAACAGCATCCATGTTAACTAATATGGCAATTTAATGAAAATGTGGCACAACTAAATCATATTAAAACCACTTCTGCACATCATGTGGACCTGTTTCAACGCCAATACTATTAATTCAACATTTGTGTCTCGGATCGATCACAACGATCATTGTTTTCAATATTAATGGTCACCCAAAATAATGAATTTAAAGAAACTCTAACAAGGGCATCAGGCTTAGTACTAATTTAGAAGAATGCAGTTCCATGTTCAGTAAGCGCCACAGCAGGAGCCAGTTGGGTCCATGTCGATAGAGACCTTCCCTTTTCTGGAGGAAAACTCCATCTTATATGTTCTGTCCTTGGAAGTTGGGCAGCAGCTCACTGCCGACCATGGCTGGGAAATCGCCAGGTTTCAAAAATCTAATTGGTCAGGTTCAAGAAGATGTTCAGAGGATGCTGGGTAGAACACTCGTAACCCTGATCTCACAATGGACTGCGGGGGCTGATACCTATGTGATACCAGGCAGGTACAGCATGCTTTGGCAGGAAACCACGTGCATTTGTTTCCTGGAGGTTCTGGGGTGGAAGGACTAAGAGAATGCAAGGAGCAGCAGGAGATGGGTCGTCAGCCTGCAAATTGCCATTGATCGTGGGTTAGGCTGATGCAATTCAGTTATGGCCCATGCCAAAATCTACATTCACACAATTCAGCTTTAGCTGCAGTCACTTGTGATGTGCTGTATGTTATGTTGTTATGTTATGTGTATTTGTAAAGCGCCCTATCACCCGCAAGGGTATCCTGGTGCTGAGCAGGTGTGTGTGTCTAGCCCTACCTATGGTAGGTTGGTTAATTGAAAAGTCAGGTTTTCAGCTTCTAGCAGAATTCAAGAAGAGAAGCGGAGGCTGTGATATGTAGAGGGAGGTCGTTCCACACTTTAGGACCGATGGTAGAGAATGCCCGTCCTCCTGATATAGTTTTGTGTATGTGTGCATGTGTGCGAGTAGGAGCCCTGCGGAGCTGAGGTGTCTGGGTGGCTGGTGGAAGGAGATGTGACTGTTCAGGTAGGTGGGGCCTGAGTTGTGGAGTGCCTTGAATGTGTGTGAGGAGTTTGAATTGAGAGCGTTTGTTTATTGGAAGCCAGTGTAGTTCCTTGAGGTGTGGTGTACTGTGAATTTTGTGTGGGAGGTTGAGGAGGAGTCTTACTGCTGAGTTCTGGATGGTCTGTAGTCTTATAGTGAGTTGCTTGGTGATTCTGGCATAATGGGTGTTTCCATAGTCGAACTTGCTGGTGACTAGGACATGAGTGACAGTTTTTCTTGTGTTGCTTGGGAGCAGTGTGAAGATCTTCCTCAGCATCTTCAGGTTGTGGAAGCAGGATGCTGTGAAGGTGGTGACAGTCATGTCCAGTTTGCTGTCAATGATTATTACGAGGTTCCTTACGTGGGTTCTGGGGGTGGGTTGGAGTTTGGTCGACCAACAGTTGGAGTCCCATGGTGAAGTGTTCTTGATGAAGATCAATAAGATCATGGACAATCTCTTGTCCGTGTTGAGCTTTAGATAGTTTGCTTTCATTTAGTTAGTGACTCTTGCAGGCGGGGGATTTGTTTCTTGTGTTGGTGGTCTTGTCCGAGAGGGAGAGTATGAGTTGTGTGTTGTCTGCATAGGAGAGGATGTTGATGTGTGCATGAATTACATTGGCCAGAGGGATCATGTATGCTTTGAAGAGGGTGAAGCTGAGCAATGAAACATGAGCCACTCCGCAGACGAGTTTCCGGGCTTCCAAGGAGTAAAGTGCCAGGCTTACAGCTTGTATTCTATCCATTAAGAAGGAGCAGATCCAGCAGAGACCGGGTCCTTGGATGCCAATCTCGTGCAGGCACCTGATGGAGATTTGATGTGAGACTGTGTCAAATGCTACAGAAAGGTCCAGGAGAATGAGGGCTGCTGTGTCTCCTCTGCAAAGGATCATGCGGATGTCGTCTGTGGCAGCAATGAGAGCTGTTTATGTACTGTGGTTTGGCTTGAATCCGGACTGCGCCGCATCAAGGAGTTGGTGGCTTTTGAGGTGCTCAGTGAGGAGTTGCTTGAATTGTACTGAATAATTTGTCAGTGCTCACTCATACCTGACTGTCAGTCTGTCCGTGTTCTCTTTATGTTAGCTTCTGCTGCCAGATGCTCTAGGGTTGAGGAGCTGTGGAGGGCTGTGTCAAATGACTGACACTCTCAGAGCCATGTTCCATTTAGGCTGCTGTAGAGAGAGAGCGAGAGAAATGAGGCTGGCTCTTGATTGATCGCTGGCTGGTGCCATGCAGCATGCTGGGATGTGGAACCATGTAAGGATGCGGAGACTTGATAAAGTCTTTGACCGCCCCTGGGCCACGGCTGCGAGAGAAGAGGAGGAGCCTGACATGAACTTCGCTAACTCAGGTGCATGAGGAGTAGCTGTGTATCCACCACAGACCCCAAGATGAGGCTCCCACATGCATGGTACTGCACCACCCATGAACGTTAATTATCACCAGCAGCAGTGCCGCCAGGAGAGGAGAAAGGCTGGCTTGCACTGGCAGTAAACTGAGGAGCAAGATGACCTGAGCTAAGGCTGCACAATTATTTTAGGTAAGTTTAGATTTACTAAAGTTAAGTGAAATTGACAATGCCTTCATCTCTGCAAGGCAGATGTTGACAGGTGATGCTCACACTTCTCTGTGCATAGCTAGCTGAGAAGCATACACAGAAATTGTCCCATGCAACAAAAGCTCCTGATCCAGGAAACCTAAAGTGTCCTGCATGTGCCAGGTGACTCCATGAATGTTTATTTTGGACAGGTTGTGGCACTCACTATCTGGCAATCTGACTCTAAAGCTGCCTCCCATCAGCACAGAAAGTGTGCACTATCAGGATAGCCCAACATTTAGGCACCATAGATGTTAAGTAACTCAGCATAATGTGAGACACCTTTGTCCAGTCTTAGCTTTTTTGTCAAGAGTGCTTTGCATTCTGGGACTTGTGGCGGGACTGAGGATGTAACATACAACATTGGTCCACTATGCAGCAATGATGTACTCATCATAATCACCCAAAGCGCCATAGTGGGTGTTTCTGGAGATTGCTGCTTTAGTCATTGAGTATTGGGGTGTCTTGTTGTTTCTTCTGGGTGTCAACACTTTCCTTCTGTCTTTAATGCCTGCCATACATTCCCTGCTTTATCCAGTCTCTGAAGAGTGGGACATATGCCTCATGTACGTACCATCCAGAATGCGTGGGCCAATCAATCACATTTGTACTCTTCAATCACATTTGTATTCTTACGGTAGGAGGGCATCATTGGTGCCTATGCAGAGCTGTCAAAGGTTGTTGGGTAGTGATGTATTTGCACTCTCGGGGTTAGCTTGGCCCCTTGCCTGATGAAGACAAGGGTCCGGTCCTACCAACTCTGCAGCACATAGGTCTCTACCCATCTGCATCTGACAGTTCTTCATCAGTAGAAGTGCTGAAGAGGTAGAAAAAGTCTCTGTCATCTTGCAGCCAGTAGAAAGTGGCTAGGCCTATGCAGAGCTGTAGGAAGTGGTTGGGGTCCTCCCCTTAATTTGACCCTGCAGTAATGTTTCCATGGTGATCATGTTTAAAAGGAAAGTAGGTTTCATTTAAGACTAGTTTTTAAGCCCATTTCAGAAAATGAAATTGGACAAAAATAGAGTAATTAAAAAAAATATATATATATTTTTATTGGTGTTTTTATGCGTCAATCATAAACATTAGTGCCTTGTTATTTATCAACAACTCGCAATCCACATTTTGTTATTCTCATTACAACATAAATTATGATACATTTGGTTATTTCTCAGCTGTTATGCGGCTTCATTCACTACTATGTTTTCTACTTATACCTTTCATATATTACATGCAAGGGGTGTTAAATCACAATATTCAGGTATACATCATATCATGTCTTGAAATCTCCGGGCGTACATTCTATGTGCACATAGAGACAGTAACATTAGGTATTCGCATCTAGTTTCAGTTTGTCAAATCGCATACACCATAAATCTAATTCTACATAACAATGGAGGGGTGGAAAAAAGAAGAAAAAAAAGGGGGGGGGCTTCAGTTAATTGCTATGTTCTCTGACATATGGGGGGGGCATCTGGGGTATCTGGTATTTCCCTGTGTTCAGCAGATTGTGCGGCCTATATCCAAAGTAGTGTAGCTGGTGGGGGTGTGCCGGGTATGTCTGAGTATTTCCCTGTATCATGTGACTTGGTGTCTAGGTGGCTGATCAGCATTTCAGTCGTTTCGCAGTTCTTCTACAATAGGGAGGGTTGGCCCATTCTCTTCATCATCTCTTGTATCAGTGCTCACTTGTGGCTCATAATTGCTACTCTGTTCTGGGTATTCCCACATTGTTAGTATTTCTGTCTACGGGTCTGCTATTGGACGGAGTCTAATCCCCCTAGCTTCTTCTCTCATCAGTGCGCATTCTTCAGCTCTAGCCCACGTGTCACATCTGCTTTCCATGTCTTGGCTATTGGCCCTATCGCTGATTTCCAGTAGAAGGCAATTCTCTTCTTGGCCAATCCCAGCGCTAAATCTAGGAATCTAGTTCCAACTTTCTTGGAGCTCGGTCTTGGGTATAACCCCAAAATGCATGCCTCCAGTGTTTGAGGGGGGGTTCGTGCCAGCGTGAGGTCTAGGGCCTCCAGGATTTCTGACCAGTATGACTGCAGTTGCGGGCAGTCCCATACCATGTGTGCAAACCCCGCGTCTATGTGTCCACATCTAGGGCAGGGTCGGGGATCTCCACCGTATGTAACCTGTAACCTGTGAGGTGTCATATAGGTCATGTGTACATAGTTATATTGAGTGTACTTGAGTCTGGTATTTCTAGAAATTTTCTTTGGTGAGGCTAGTATTTGTCGCCATTCCGGGTCAGTTAGTTGACAAAAATAGAGTCATTTATGAAATCTATCCCACTATATAGATAATATACTTTAGTCTACTCCCAAACAAGCGTCACTGAGAGAGTCACGTGCAAGGCATTGAATGTTACACGTAAGCACACTGAGAACCTCACAGCTGTTGCAGCGGATTTGCACCGGCAAATCTCTGGTACAAACTCAAGTACAAGCAGCACTTAAGCAGATGGACCTTTGGTACTGGACTGAGGCATAACACTTAAAATTAAATACATCGTGGAGCACATGTGGCCCACAAAAAATGACAGACAGGAGTAGTTTTGAAAACTATGAAGTTTTACTTCCAGATTAGCAAAGTTACAAATTTAAATCATTCAAATTAGTTGTAAATCAGTAATCAATACATGAATGCATTAGTCAATATGATTCAAATCAATTCATAATGGCAAATAAAAAGGCAAACTGTTTAAAGTTGTCATAAAGTAAATCAAAGCATGCTCATTTCCTATGAAGGGAAGTTGTCTAATATGCTAAGCTAGAGGAACTGGAAAATTTGGTAAGAAGTCAGGAGGAAGGTGGCAGCACTTAAAGTCTTTAGAGGCAGAATCAAATGAAGATTCAGTCAGGCAAGTGGGAAGTGAATCTACCCAGGAGTCTAACTCTTTCTGGCAAGAGTAAAGAAAGCATCTCCTCTGAGGAAAGTGGAAGGGGCATCTGAACTAACTAACTCAGCATGGCATAATTAAATAATGTCTTATACTGTAAGTTTCACTCTCTATGATTCCTATGAAGAGAACCAGCCAGGATTGAACATGTTGCGGTAATGACGTTTCAGTCTTCTTCCCAGCCACCACACAATGGAGTCTCTGTTGCACGACCTTCTTCAGGATAACTGCATCAGGATGATACAAATCGAATATTTTTACTCACAGGTGTGGAGCTCATTATTCTGCTCTTCAAGAAACATACACATATAAACATTCACACAGAAAACAAAAATAATATGATACATTTTAATTAATGTTGACTGGTGCAGTTTGTGTCCTGAAATGAGAAAGAGAAAAAATACACAGTAGACAGAAAAGCATTGCAACTAACATGAGGCATTTGAAATTGAGGCCTACATTAACTATGGTCAACCTTAACGTGAATATCACACAATGTATAAGTGTGCGGGGTGCAGATTTGTGTAAATGTTTGTGCAAAGCTTTAATAATGAAAAATCTTTCCCACAGCCATGGGATGTCCATGTTGTTTCCCCTTTGTAGCAGCCATCTTGCACCTTACATTTTCTTGCAATACCAAAAAGATGATTATAGCCATCTAAAGGTAACCCTTGACAGTAGGTGTGCTCAGTGCTTTAAATGGGCCGGTACTCACAGGTACTGAGTACCGGTACTTTTATTTTTTTCCCTTGTGAGTACCGGAACTTCTCCAGGCCTGATGAGAGTACCGGTACTCACTTGGGCCTGTCCCGTTTTGGGCAGAACGGTCACATGACCGCGCATCCGGCACTCTATCATGACCATTTTCCAGTGAGCAGCCCCTGCTTTAAACGTGTGGCGTGGCGTCACCGTGACGCTGCAGGGTGGCAGAAACAAATGGAATCCCTGTAAAGGGAGTTGTTCTCTTTGGCTTTCCCTCCCTTCCTAGCTAACTGCACCTTAGCGCCCATGTTCCCAGAAAAGAGAGGACCGGAAATGTCCACTCAGGACCCAGGGAAGGATATTGAATAGAACTGTCAGGAGCATCATGTCCCCTGCAGGTGACCGCCACTCGGTAGCAGGGCAGTGAGGTGCGGGTGTACAAAGGGAAAAAGGGGTAATGTAAGAAACTTAAGAAAGGGAACAGGAGCGGACTACAGCCGCCACCTTTGTTAGACAGGAAACACTGGCCATTTTTGTCTTTACCTCTTCTTATTCTGGAACAGCCAGGAGCTTGGAGGTGACAAACAGTTCTTGTAAAATTGTCAAAACTGTTTTATTACATGACAATTTTCTCTCAGTTTGTTTTGTTAATCATTCTGAAACATTTTAGACAGCCCTCAAAGACATTTAACTGATTTCTTCATCTATTTGCAGGTTTAGGTTTATATCTCAGCAGGAAAAAAAAATCGGGTTTCTCTAGTTCTCCCAATATTTTTACTATCCTGCATCTAAAAATGCATCAAAAAACGGCCAGGGGGCAACCTTGGCGCAGGCGCATGGGGCTGGCTCCTGTCTTTCTTGTGCAGTGAAATTAGGGGGATGGCTCCAATCCTCCTGGTGAGATCAGGAGACTGGCAAAGATTCTCTCTGGTACAGTGAGATCAGGTGACTGTTTTTCCTCTTCGTGGTATAGTGAAATGAAGAGACTGGCTCCTATGCTACCTGGTGCAATAGGACGCTCACCTTAGGAAAGTCAGCAGTTTCTGCCGAGATCAGTGTGTGCTGTGCAGGTCTCACATTTGAATCCTGGGGAAGATGTTTCAGCAGTTAATCCTTCCAAGGTCGATAGACTAGATATACATTTTGAATCAGTGCTAAGAATTTTATATAATACTGTTTTATGTGAAGAGTTTAGTGAAAGTGGTATAAAATAACTCATTTTTGTTTTAGCAAATGGAAAGGTCATTCCTTTGTCACAGGTCCACCGAGTAACACAAAAACAGGTGCTGTTGGTTAAGCAGAGAGCTGATTTGCTAAATCCTGTGGAAAACTCAGGTAGTGTGGACTCTGCGCAGGTTTACGGTAACCCCTCAGTTATGTGTTTAAAATGGCATAACACGCACATTGCTAGAATATGCTGAACCTGCAATACTTGCTGGACCTCCACGTTCTAAAAAGAGATGTAAAGGTATCTCATCCAGGTGGGTGTAAATATGAAACATACATTAAGAATAGTAAAGAGCACTGCCTTTGGGTCGAAACCAGCAAGAAAAAGTGAAAGGGACTGGGGACTGGGGACTCTGATCTCAGATTTGCATTCTGACAGCGGCGAGCATGTTCTGTGTGTTTGTGGAATCCATGTGTGGCACAGTACTTGGGCCTCTCCAAAAATAGTTAAAAAAATCAATTTGATAGGGAAGCCCAGTGCACCCATCTGAAGTAAGCCGCTCTGGGCCTGGCTCCAGTTCTCCATGCCCTAAGTCGGCCCTGCTCTGTAGACCCACGTTTGTGTGTGATTTTATTTGTGTTATTTCCTTTCGGAGGAGAATACAAACTGCTTAAAAATGGTGAATCATATGTTATTACTAGGCATTAAAATATACTTGTGGACTCTCAAATGAGAACTGTCAGTCTTACCAACTTGATTGGCAGTGGATTCTTGTGCAGGAGTGTGCCATGTGGTGCAGTGGGGAGGTTGGGATACTTTGGATAAAGTGTGGGTGATCTGTGGTACCACTCTCTTTAGAACAGCAGACCTAAGGTGTCTGAGGATGCCAAGAAGGGGCACATATGATAAAGTGCCCACTCCCAATAACCCATTTAACCCCACAACAGAGTGATATTTGCTGCATCGCCTGTATGGTGTGCATTCATGGTATCTCTGGCCTTATAATAAAAAGTAGCCAGGGGAGCTCTCTGTCTTTGACAAATACTGCCTCTGTAACATGCACATTTTTGAAGCATTGTTTATTAAGTTGTACATGCCCTATTTATGTGAATTCCCTATTGGACTGTCCCCACCCATTTCCACCACTTCCGATTTTAGGTCTCTCGAGATATCTCTGAGTTGCCTCTAATTACTTCTTGGCCCCAGGTCCGTCTGCATCAGTAGGCGTTGTAATATATCCAGCCTTACAAATGAGGTTTTGTCATCTGGGTGGGTTGAGGGCATGCATTAGTGTTCATATTGGGGTAAGATTTAATAGCTTTGGACTTAAGGATGAAGGCAGTGTGAGCTTCTCATTGTGTCTGCCAGTGGGACACAAAGGCGCACATCCAATCCTTGGCCTCTCAGCAGAGTGCACAAAGTAATAGTTCCATATTTGCCAATTTTAATTTTGATCATAAAGGTAAGTGTGCAAAGGAGGTAGGCAGCTGATAAAATATTGACAAAAGATAATGGTGGTTTTACAGGTGAGGAGAGAGAGACTGACCACGTTTGTGGGTGTGAATGAGCACAGTGAAGGGGAGGTGAGAAAGGATGCAGAAGTACAGAGTAAAGACATTTGAAAAGACAGAGATACTGTGAGATTTCAGAAAGAAAAAAGGGTGCAAGTGTGTACCCGTAAAAAGGGCAGGATGGGAATGATTGACATTCCAAGGACCACTACCCCTTCCAGACCTTACTGTCTATTTCAGTCTCACAATTTCAGAATTGAAATATTTTCAATTTTAATTATTCATAAAAAAACAAACTGACCACATTAGTCATAATTGTATATAGTATCAAAATTCTACATTCTCCTTGTACCATTTGTGCAGCGGCAATCTGCCCAAATGTTAAATAGTAAAGGTATCCTTTGGTACATGCGAGAGCAACAAGCATACTTTAAAGATAACAAATGTCTCTATTATGCGCACCAAGAAAATCTGGACCCCATCAAATGTTTGCCTTTAGCTCCACCCCCAAGCCACACCCCCTGGCCCGCCCCCTAGTCCGCAGCCTAACTTGGTGAGTACCTGCACTTATTTTTTTCCATTTAAAGCACTGGGTGTACTAAAGGTGATCGCAGTCTGCACCTTGTTCACACTTGTGCCGAAGTTTGTTATCATTGCTAAAAAAGCAACCTAGATAAAGTTTGTGAACATTTGAAAGAAAGAGGCTCTGTTTACTGGCGGTCACTGGGCTTATTTAGTTCTCTGTACCACAAAACTATACAAAAGCTGTCATCCCTTAGGCCCTGAGGCTATAGGATGACATTCCTTTGAGACCGCAAATTGTGAGAAACTGTTTATAATTTCTCCTGTCCTAGGATTCTCTAGATAATCAGTCTAGGAGTGAAGGAGTCTCAGTAAATAGCCTGGAACAGAGCCTTGGAGGCTCTTGAGGACAATGCACAGAGTTTTAAAGTCAGACGGGTATTTTATTGAGAGCAGGTGGAGCACTCTGAAGGGCAGGTGTAATGTGACCGCTGTTCCTTAAACCACAAGTCAGAATGACAGTGGCATTTTTCCCTCTTGAGAAGTTATATGGGGCTCATTTAAAGTTTAGTGGATCTGGAGTTCTGCCATGAATGGGTAGAACCTACTTGCAGTGATCCCACCCCTCTTAGAGGTGGACCAACCACTGATTGTGTGCAGGAGGAGCCTTCACAATCATTGGCAATGATCATGCTGTCACCTTTAGGCTGTTGCCTTTAGTGAAACATGCAGGGTGTGAATGGGGCTGGGGCGGGGATGTGGGACCTGGATTTTCCCTATCCAGGTCCACCACGCAAGCCTAGGTGAACATGGGCAGCGAAAATCACCAATGGTACCTGCCCAAAGGAAAAACTATCCAAGCGTGCCACTGCCATTGATGTTTTCTATTTCAGAGATAAACCCCCCTGCACCACCTCACCCCAGCCCCACCACTTAAGTGGATTATTTCTGAATAAGAAATAAATGACAAAGGGCCAATGAAACACAGTGATCCACCCGTCATTCCGTATTTGACTTAAGTATTTCTGCTGTACCGTTGACACCTTTCTCACAATGTTCCACACCAGGCAGGCAGTGACCTCTCAACACTTCAAGGGCCTCCAGCGGCTAACGGGCAGCCCACAAGGCTTGAAACGCCCCTCTTCATGCTTTCTTTTGGAAGCCTGTGAGGTTGTGCTGCAGTAGCTCATACAACATACACTACGGCAAACAGCAGGTGGAAGCTTTGGATCAGGGAAGAGAAAGACAGACAAAACCCATCACACGTAGTAGAAGGCACACTTGGTGACAGTGTTCACATAATGAATGAAGGTGAGATTGCTGTTGTAGATACCTCCCTTGTTGACTTCCTTCATATCTGCCATGGGACAAAGGTCCATAAATTCTAGTCAAGTAAAAAGTAACTGGGAGAGACCAAGGAGTCCACAAGTAAAATTTTGACTTTTGCCCGTTCATGCATATCCAATTTAGTTGTTTGCATTATTGAAATTTTGTTGGACATATAGCATTGGAATGATATTCCTCAGAACTCTCCTCCAATTCAAGGAAGATCTGTGTATCATGGGAGGTCATATGGTATTCAAGGTCAAGGGAATCCAATTTCTATGTCAATGTGGCCACATATGCATTGGAGTACAAGCCACGCGTGTAGCGCCTTAGGAGACTCCACACTTGATGGTTCTGATACCCAGTAACCAAGGCAATCTATCGTAGCAATTAAAGTTCCATTGTACAACGGTCCAACATTGACTTGCCTTCATAAACACATATATGTTATTCTTTTTTTCTTAAGATACTCAGGGGCATATTAGCAAGACCCACGTTAAAATTATCGCCGTTTTAGCGTCAGGAAACTGCCGCTAAAACGGCGATAATGGGCTTGCTAATATGCGTTATGGAATTCCAATAGAAGCCCAGGTTAGATGTCCTGCACATCTAACCTGGGCTTCTATTGGAATTCCATAACACTATTAGCAAGCCCATTATCGCTGCTTTAGCGGCAGTTTCCTGTCGCTAAAACGGCGATAATTAACGTGGGTCTTGCTAATATGCCTAGCATCTCTCTTCATTTTGCTTCTCGTTCTGAAGCAGATGGTCATATTAAAGTGATAGCAAATTCTGCTTTCCTATCTGGAGTTCCTTCTAAGACACTGGGGACTTACTCTTGGGGTTTTTACGAGGCATGAATTGAAAAGGTAGCCAGGTTTTCTGGATACCGTGAATTCTCCCTCCTCGTAGAGAAAAGTGTGGTATTCGGAAGAAGAGCATCACCATCTGTGATAAGAACATCAGAATACTGGTGAGTGACATCAGAGGTGGGGATACTAGAGTGAGCATCTTTTGAAGGTGAGCTGGGGTGAGAGAGCACCTTGCACTCATCCTGACGGCTAAGGGGTTTTGTAAAGAATGAATCTACCTTTACCTTCAGCCTGTGTCCAGTCCTATCATTTGATAGAAGCCACTCCGTTCCAAAAAGACAGGGGCGGTTTCTAAGCCAGGGCATCGGGGCTCCGCCCCCTTTACTTTAATCCCCCAGGGTCAGCCATTGCCAAAGTTAAATCTGTTTTTTAAAAAGAAAAAGAAAAAACTGTACAAACACAAATTTTGTTTGAGTCCGATTCGGATGAGGCTGTTGTTGCTGTGATTAGTTTCATGACAATGACGACACACTGCCAGTGACACAGATGCATTCCCTTAACCTGCTGCCTGCGGTGGGCTCGGAGTCTACAGTTTTTGCCGGGCTGAGGAGCTCACAGCCCTGAGGCTTGTGAGGTCATCAGCTCGGCAAAGACATAGCCTAAAGGACCAGTCTCCACTCCCTGATGACGTGGGGGTAAAAATAGCCCCGGGCGTTTTAGACAAAAGCCCTGTAACACTGTGGCTTCACGTCGGTCAGGGAGTGGAGAGGATGGTTACCCCACCCATTCCCAACTCGTCATGGGGGGTGGGTCTCTCCTTGTGATCAGTTGGGAAAGGGTGGGGTAGAGGCTGCAGGTAGGCGGGTTGCTCAAAAATCGAATCTGCACAGTTTGTCATCACACACTGCGCAGACTCGAGTTGTATGCTACCCGCGCTGCTGTTACCTGCAGGATCGTGCAGACGCCATGATTTGAGCTCCAGCTTCAGTGTCTTTATGTTACTGGGCCTCCACTGGCAGCAAGGAGCTGAGGAGCAGAAAAGGAGGTGCACACTGCAGGTGCGTGTCAGCATCACCTAGAAGCTTGAGCTTCCCCGACAATTGAAAGTCCCAATGGTTCTCCCACGTTTTATATAGCGCGAACTTGACCTGAAGGTATTCGGTATCAGAGCGCTTTACATGAGCACCAGTTGCGTTACATAAGGACACATTTTTTTTTGTTAGGCACGGGGAGATTAAGTGATTTGCCCAGAATCACAGGATATTGAGCGTCGTTGCCGAGCCTCGAACCCGGTTCCCCAGATTTGAGCTCGACCGCCCTAGCCGTCAGGCTACATCCCTAGTGCAGCCCCCAACTTTGCTCGTGGGCCATGGCACCAAGAGAGGTAAGCAAAAAAAAAAAAAAGCTTGGAGAACAATTGATGGTCAGAATGCAGAACAATGTCATACATTCACCCCAGTACAGAGATCTGGGCCTAAACCCATTGTTTTTTTGCTCTGGGATGGCGTGGTGAGCAAAAGAACGATGGATTAAACCCAGATCCTTGTGACTGGGGGTGAATGTTTGCATTGTTCAGCATTTCGTCCATCAATTTTTTTTTTTTTTTAAAAAGCTTAGCATGTATTTTTTTAACAGCATGCTAGTTGCTCTTTTTGGGTTAATGCCAACTTGAATTAACCCAGTTTATCCGTTTTGCGCTAGGGATAGTTAAAATAACCAATCGTTCATCCAGTTCTATTTAAACAAAGCCTCAAAGCTTTGGAAAAAAGGTGTTACGGTTACAATTATTAATGGTGCTCTTTTTATTGACACTGGGTGGATGAAAGGCTGAGTCAGCCATGCTGCGTTTGCAGAGTCTCACAGGTCTGCCGTAGGAGCATTAACCTACTGAGATAGCACACCACCTCTCTGTGTCATGGAAAAACACTGCGCCCTTCATGAATATGACCACTTGTCAAAGCAGGATGCTGCCGACTGACAAGCCCATTGTTGTAAGACAATGCCCCTTATTTAATCTAATTCAGTTAAAGAATTGCAAACGCTAAATAACTACTAACATTTCCCGCTCCACTTTTTGCTCGGGGAACAACAAAGCTACCAAATAAACTTTATTTTTATTGCTTAACTGCTTGTGTCCAATTCTGGAAATTTAGAACAGGGCAATGGATTTGTTGCATCCTCCACAGGTGGCCTGTTCTAAAAAGATTCCCCAAAAGGCTGGTGCATTTCAAAAGCCAGCGGAGTTTTGAATGAGTCAGTAATGTCACACTGACTGCTTAGGAAATCTCCCATTTTTAGGTCTCGCCTACGCAGCGCGCATGCGCTTCTTAGGAGGAGACCTTTAGGAATCGATTTGCTTTTTCTGCCAAAAACGTGCACGCTTTGCATTGCTTTCAATGGCAACGCGTGCACGTTTGGCGATTCCCTTGCGGGAGCGAGCTTTGGCAACATCTGTTTGTAATTAACTTTCAAACAGATGGTGCCCCTGCTCGCTCCCGCAAGGGAAACGCTGTGTGTGCTCTCGGCCGCACTCCCCCCACCCCTCCCACTGTGGTCCGTGTCACTTAGCTCATGCTTCAAAAGCTTATGCTTTTGCAAGCTAGCTCGTTAGCAGCTTTCCTATTGCTGCTTTTAAAATCCCCGTATTTTTTTTCTAGCTCCTCTTGCGGCGAACCAACAAGCTCACTCGAAATGCCCAGAACATGTACTTGTTGCTGGGAAGACATCTTGGCGGGTAAACGCGCCTGAAGCTGTGATGTGTG
Source organism: Calotriton arnoldi (assembly GCA_963921515.1). NCBI lineage: Eukaryota > Metazoa > Chordata > Amphibia > Caudata > Salamandridae > Calotriton > Calotriton arnoldi. Next base: position 968,687 of record CAWUFW010001483.1, on the reverse strand, counting down.
CATGCCTGGATATCTCTTTGCCAGTTAGACGTTTCATCCATAAAGGTTCAGAATATTAATGCTCTATTGAGTCCGAGTGCGAGATGAGTGCGTATCTTCAGATGTCGCCTCGGGCACAAACAGCCAGCATTGCCGAGCCGCTGACAGACTGCAGACTTTCTGCCCTGAAACCTCCCTCCGGCTCTAGGATCGACACATTCCACCCCATAACCCATAGTTGTGTATTTCCCCTCCTTCCCAATGACCCCCCCCCCCCAAATCACACACTGCTCTACACCACAGTACGAGGTCACGCCTACACGCTTCCACATCATGCCTCCCAGGGCGTCTGAAGCGCTTCGATGCCATCAAACAAGCGCTGCTCTGACTGCACTCCCATTACTTACAGCACTACGAAATGCAGCCTCTCTGTGGCACGCGCTATAATTATCACTCAACTAGAAATGCACAGGCTGAGTGAGCCACGTTGACATGCAAGGGAGTTTGTTTACAGCTGCAGAGAGGAGCGCGGTGGAGAGGGGGGCTTGGGAGCGCCTGTCAGATTGCGCCAGTTTTGCGCTTGTATCTTGAAGGGGCTTGCCCCCCCTCCGACTTTCTCTCTTTCTACTCTTTCTTTCTCTCCCCATGCTCTTTCTCTCTCTGCTCGTTCTTGCTCGCTCTCTTGCTGCTCTTGCTCGCTCTTTCTCTCTCTTTCTCTATCTTTTTCTCTATCTTTATCTCTCGCTCTTTTTCTTTCTCTCTCTTGCTCTCCCTTTCGCTCGCTCGCTCTCCCTTTCGCTCTCTGCTCTCCCTTTCAAGTCCGCTCTCTGCTCTCCCTTTCCCGTCCGTTCTCTGCTCTCCCTTTCCCGTCTGCTCTCCCTTCCCCGTCCGTTCTCTGCTCTAGTGTAAAACAGCATATCACACTTCATGTGTCTCACTCGGCGGAGGTTTAAAATCCAGCGAATGGGGCCCCGCCTAAGAAGACATGCAACACGGCTTTGCACAGCTGCCAACAGGTTTGCAACTGGAATCCTGAAGCAGCAATACCAGCAGATTTTGTTTGAACCCTACTGAAAGGGCTGGGGTGGTACGGAGGCCAGCGAGGGACAGCAGACCCCCGCCCCTGCAGTCACAGTCTAAATTCAAGGCCTGTGATACACGAGGCTTTAATGCGGAGTTAATGCCCTACTCTGACTCTTTCATGAGAGGCTGGACGTGGGGCGGGATGAGAAGGCCAGAAAGGGAGACACTGACACACCTCGCACCTTCAACCGTGGGGCAGTGAGGCGCACTAAGTATAACCGAGGCACTCAGTTATGGGTTTTTTTCCAGATATTGCTCGTCTACCCCCCCATCCGTTCCATCTTTTCTTTCTCACTCTGTCAGTCTCTCTCTCCCCTTCTTTCCCGCTTTCTCCAGTGTCCACCTCATGAGTCTCTCACTCGCCCTCCCCCCTCTTCAGCCCAGCGTCCACCCTCTGTCTCCTCCTCTCGTGTTCACCCCTCCTCACCCCCATCTCCACTCCGTCTGTCTGCTTCTCGCTCGTCGACTCTCTTCCTTTCACGCTCTCATCTTCCTCTTCCTCCCGGTCTCTCCACTTCCCTCCCCTCCCCACCCATCCCCGCCAGCTCTTTCTTCCTCCACAAACAGTAAAAATGTGCCAGCGAAAAATACCGGAATAGAAAAAACGAGGGAAATTCTCAAAATAACTCTATAGATAGGGAAGAAAATTAAAATTACATTACGTTATTCTTTAGAAATATTGCGGGGGCCGCAGCTCCCACCAGGGCGCGTTCTCTCTCTCTCTCGCTCTCTCTCTCTCCTCTCTCTCTCTCCCCCTCTCTCTCTTTCTCACTCTTTCCCTTTCTCTCTCTCTCTCTCCCTCCCTCCCTCTTTCTCTCCCTCCTTCTCTTTATCTCTCCTCACTCTCTTTCTGTCTCTCCCGCTCTCTCTTTCTCTCTCTCTCTCGCCCCCTCTCTCGCTCTCTCTCTCTCCCCCTCTCTCTCTTTCTCACTCTTTCCCTTTCTCTCTCTCTCTCTCCCTCCCTCCCTCTTTCTCTCCCTCCTTCTCTTTATCTCTCCTCACTCTCTTTCTGTCTCTCCCGCTCTCTCTTTCTCTCGCTCTCTCTCCCCCTCTCTCGCTCTCTCTCTCCCCCTCTCTCTCTTTCTCACTGTTTCCCTTTCTCTCTCTTTCTCTCCCTCCCTCTCTCTCTTTATCTCTCCTCCCTCTCTTTCTGTCTCTCTCCTCTCTCTTTCTCTCTCTCTCTCTCTCTCGCTCTCTCTTTCTCTCTTTCCCTCCCTCTCTCTCTTTACCTCTCCTCTCTCTCTCTCCCCCCTTTTTCTCTCTCTCTCTCCCTCTCTCTCTCACTCTCTCTTTCTCTCTCTTTCTCCCTCTCTCTCTCTCCCTCTTTCTCTCTCTCCCTCTCCCTCCCTCCCTCTCTCTCTCTCTCTATCTCTCCTCCCTCTCTCACTCTCACTCTCCACTCTCTCCCTCTGTTTATCGACCTCCCCCTCTTTCTTGCCCCCCCCCCGCCTCGGGATGTCTTTATGTCTCTTTTAATCTTTCCATCGCTTTTCTCGATTCTGTTCAATGCTGCTTTATTGATTTGTTTTTTAGCTAAATCAAATCCACTTGAATTATGCGGCAAAGGACAAAATTATATGGCGGGGTTGACTTGCTACATCAGAAGGAGGGAGGACAGCAATCTGGTCACCCAACATTGAGACTACAAAGACCTTTAAGAATCGCGTTCCCATACAAAGATGGCCGCTATCTTTTGATAGAGCATTTATCCAGACAACATGCTACGTATAATGTTGTTGTTTGTCTTTTGATTTCCGTGGCACTGTCATTAATCGTTGCTCTACAAATGTAGCTTTGCTTGTAAACGTGCGGTAAATGTAACAATCAGCGCGTTTAACGTTGACAAGGCAGTATCCTCACTGTGCGATGGGCGATGAAAAGATAAGAAGGGTCTCTGTTTCCCTTTTGATTTGAAGCATGACTTCTTCTTCCAGCAGGCAGACCAATCAGATGGGCAGCCTGTCTCCACCAATGAGAGCGAGGATTGCAGCTGACACAGCGTGCCCCCCGCCCCCCATTGCATATCAGGATGCAATGACAGAAACAGCAAAATACAAGTCTGGTGGCACACTATGCCAAGCACACATTTTTCGCTTACGTGTTTTTAAGCCACGCCCTTAATTACATTGGCCAGGCCCCTTTGAGAGCCCCCCCCCCCCCAGTTTTTTCATCCCACTTAATAGGTCTCGCTTTTGGGACCTTATTAGTATTTAGTTATGCAGCACAATATCCCAACATCAACTGTTGCATGGCTAAACACTTATAAGGTCCCAAAGGCGAGACCTATTGGCTATGCCAATGCTTGTTAAACATAGCCGATGCGTGACTGCCTTGTGCCTACCTACTACCCGTTCAGAGGCAATGGCCTTTCAAGAAACAATTCTATTTTCACATTGAGCAGAGCACGTCAGCATCTGTCAGAAAACCCCCTAATATAATTCACCTCCTTGCACCCCTAAACTCGAGGGAAGAGGAATAGTCACGAAGGATTATGTAAAACAAAGTTGGAATAGGGGCGAAGAATCTTGACTCATTCTACGTGGACCGCTTTATACTACACAACTGGGAACGTATTAGTCCAAGCACTGGCTCGCTGAACTCACTGTAATTCAGTACAGCAATAGTAAAAATCACGGGAACAAAGCATGTTGCTCTGAATGTGTTAATCCAGAGTCTTTACTGAGCAAGTTACTTGCTACACGCACTCTCAAAGTATTTGTTTTCAGCTCTAATGAAATTTGCTCATGGACTGCGAGGTGCAAACCCTCTGTCCTCTCCGTAAAAGACGAGGCAGTGGAGGTAGGGGGTCAGGCGGGCCAGTGGAGGTAGGGGGTCAGGCGGGCCTCTACCTCGCACCGAGATAACACTGGCTGTAAATCAGCTCACAGTCAACAGCAGTGGTTGGGCAATGCGTCAGGGCATTTATGTGGTGTATATCTATGCGGTAAAGGTGTTCACGCGAGCCATATGCATAATAACACACGGTACAACGACTCTGTTGTGCACCGGTCCCTCTGGACTCATGAGTCTCTGTTTTTGGCTATCAGGAAAGCTACCACCCTCATCTCCTGTGCTACAGAAAAATCATATGGCTTTTGCTCTGAGGTTGGACTGTCTGTCCTCGTCCTCCACCACAAATGGACTCTGTCCAGACACAAAGCTTATACAGAGCGTAGGGATACCAGCAGACACTGCAGCTCCCAGATGACCCTCATTTTATTTTTGAGGGCGGACTATGTTAAATTAGATTCTAACATTAGGTCTAATAATGATCAATTCTTCCCTGCGAGTGTGACCCGCCTAATATTAATCCAGTGCAGTGCATCTCTCAAAGAAAAGTTCAGACTGATCTAACATTTCAGTGCCAATCGCAATATCAGCATGACAGAGAAACGAAATCTATGATATAGGCTCCTCCACATATGGGCTCACTGTTTATGAAGTCTGTGCAGTCTGCAGCCCCGCCACAGCATCTCCCAATAAATGAATTTGATGTAGGACGTAAGTCATACATGATTTACATTACACACCACACAGTTTATATAAATGTGATTTAAGAGAAACAGCCAAGTGTTTTCGGTGTTCTAGCTTACAATGAAAGATAACTGTTTTTTTCTCTACATGTCCCAATATTATAGCATATTGCATTCAAGTTTTCTTAATCACTTAATGCATTTTAACCTTTATTTTTCTGTGTGGCTTACAGTTTTAAATCACACGAAATGAACTCGGCAATGCAAACTTAAAAAAATATGGTGTCCCATAATTGATTGATTAGCCACATACTTTTCTGGCTATACAGATGAAACAATGAGAATTGCACTTAATTAAAAAGATTTGCACTGGAAATGGCGACCAGTCTCCCAAAAAATGCTGTCCCCTAAAGTGAACCACAAAGCTGTCCCCCCTCATCCCTTCCCCTCCTGTGCACAGTCCAGCCCTACCACTCTCAAACTTCACCAGCCGCCACTGAGTGTGGTCGATGTCATACATAGGGACATGAGTAGTGGATTGTTGTGTCATCACTCAGCACATAAGGACCATACACACAGTGAAAAGAGAAACTTGAGAGGAAATGTGCATTCTATAAAATAAAGCAAACACAAGGAGATGATGGACGGAGTGCTGAAACTTTTCAAACACTCACCCCCAGTCACAGATCTGGGTTGAATCCATCATCATTCTTTAGCTCACTTTCCCACCCCAGTTCAGACACAGCTATATGCAAATCAGTCTTGACCCTGTGCCTTATGGGAACAGTCCAGACCGAACTGCCAAGCCATGTCTTCCCTGGACCGGAATCAAGCATCCTGGGACCGGTTTTGGGCTAACAGCCCTCATCAGCCAGGCTAGCTTGAATCCAGTGGCAAAGTGAGCAATGGACCCACGTCTGGGCATACCCTGCCAACTTTGGGCGAACAAAGCAAACACAAGGAGATGATGGACGGAGTGCTGAAACTTTTCAAACACTCACCCCCAGTCACAGATCTGGGTTGAACTTGGCAGTTCGGGCTGGACTGTTCCCATGAGGCACAGGGTCAAGACTGATTTGCATATAGCTGTGTCTGAACTGGGGTGGCAAAGTGAGCTAAAGAACGATGATGGATTCAACCCAGATCTGTGTCTGGGGGTGAGTGTTTGAAAAGTTTCAGCACTCCGTCCATCATCTCCTTGTGTTTGCTTTGTTCGCCCTAAGTTGGCAGGGTATGCCCAGACGTGGGTCCCTTGCTCACTTTGCCACTGGATTCAAGCTAGCCTGGCTGATGAGGGCTGTTAGCCCGAAACCGGTCCCAGGATGCTTGATTCCGGTCCAGGGAAGACATGGCTTGGCAGTTCGGGCTGGACTGTTCCCATGAGGCACAGGGTCAAGACTGATTTGCATATAGCTGTGTCTGAACTGGGGTGGCAAAGTGAGCTAAAGAATGATGATGGATTCAACCCAGATCTGTGACTGGGGGTGAGTGTTTGAAAAGTTTCAGCACTCCGTCCATCATCTCCTTGTGTTTGCTTCATTCTATAAAATAATCATTACAATGTGGCTATGCACTAAGAATTAAATAAGCATAAGAACTAGATAAAGAGCTGGTAAGGGCATGTCAGGCTTTGCTTTACTTCACAGTGCAAGGTCAGTTAGGGAAGTCACCTAATGTATGACAGGATGTAAACTTATCTATGGTAGAACCAGGTGCCTGGAGGGCAAGTGTCATTGCTAGTTTGCCACTGTGTGGATTTGGGAGCTGGGGAGGGGGGATATTGTGTAAGTTTGGGGCAAGGAGATGGGGGATAACTGCATCCTTTCAGCCTTGGTAATTAAGCTGTCTAGTCGCAACGCTTGGACCACCACTCTTTTGGATGATGATGTGCTTTGAGAGACAATGTTGACAGATATTGAAGAAAGAAAAAAAGTATTTTCCATCCCAAATTGTTACAATTCAAGAGCTACAGAAAGCAGGGCAAGCCACCCATGGGGGCTTATGTTCCATCTCCTGCTCCTCTGCTCTATCTGAAACTACAATGGCAGGAAAGGGGCTCCAAGGTGCACTTGATTAGTATGAAAAGAAAGCTTGGAGAACGTCGGGACATTACGGGTGATGGATGGTGCTCTAAGGGGACCTCGGGCAGGCCAGGCGTGTGCCTGGTCAGATTTTTGTCCATCAATCAGGGGCCTGCCATCAACCTCTAATCTGACATTTGCATGCAAGGTACGTACCTTCCCTCACAGGCCACAATGGAATCCAGCATCCTTCCAAACAAGTACTACCCATGGTGTAGGGTGCTACTCAACCAGCCGTGCCTTTCAGGGCACATGCAGGGGCATGAAGAGCTATAGAAATATAACTGCATTTCAATACAACCCTGAGAGGCTTTTCCTGTGAGAAGCCCTTGAGATGAGTAAAAGCGCTCAGGCTGGACACACAGCCCAGAGTTGAAGAATTTGTCCATAAATTTGTCCAAGAATGAATAGTGCCCTAGACGCACATGTAAGAGATATGCAGAGAAAAAAATCTGAATTTAAAAACGTGCTAGACCAGACATGGTAGCGATTGGTGCAGCAGAAGTGGAATACAGCTGGAGATTAATGAAGGTTTGGTGGTATGTTTTTGTGCTTTTTAAAAAACAACATTGGAACATCAGGATTGCATGCTAAGTACTCCTCGAACCCAGTTCTCGGCTAATAAACTTGTGTACAAGCTGTGGTGCACCATGTTCTATTTGCTGAGACAGTCTGTATTTTCGAAATTCCCTCGTTGCCTTTTGTATTTCTCTTTGTTTGCAGAGACCCAAAGTTCTCTGAATCCGCCGCAGGATATTTTGGTGTTATACAAAACACATCCCGAACAAGTTGTAGTGTATTTCTCTCTCTCTCTCTCACTTGACTTTACACTCCATGTCCTTGTTTGTCTGTCTGGATAACCAGCGTGAACTTGGAAGGTTTCCGTGCAATAAACTCAAAACATATGAGGCCTTCTCTTCTCATTGTTAAATGGAAAATTTCCCGTAGCAACTTATTATCCGGCCATTTGTTTCTGCGCGGGAAAGTGTTGGCTTGACGTTAACAACTGCATCACAAAAGACCCGGCTCCTCAGGGTGCCCTGGGTGTAGTGTCTGTCTTTGTATGTCACTGCATGAGTCTTGTCTGAAGGGGAAAACGCGCATGCGTGAGTCCGTGCTGTTGTCAGTTTGGATTTGTATGGCATTAGAGGTGTGGCTGCCTCATGCCCATTCTCAGGTAAAGGTGGGCAAGCCACTGACTGCTCGAGCCAGATGCCTGGCTCTGGCTCAGCTTGAGGTCCTCTGGGAACATCGAGCCCAAAACGAGCCGAGCTTTTATGTGGCTTGTGCCTGTCCCCCACACTCTAACTTCATGCATCACTAATTAAAGGCAAATCATTAGCATTTGATGTAAAAAGCAGAGACAGCGAAACCCATTTAGTGGCTAACTTGACAGAACTGCATAAAGTGGAAGCAGGAAACCTGGACACAATCCCAACTTTTCTGCTTAAGCAACTTGTGTAATCCTAGGCAAATATATTACTTCATCAAGCCTCCTTTTTAGGTCTCGCCTGGCGTTAGCAGCGCGCATGCGTTGCTCTCGCCATGCGAGGGCCTTTTGGAATCAATACAGTTTCGGAAGGGACTTTAAGCCCCGCCCTTGTTTTCAATTGGCACACGTCATCGTTTATGTTAAACGCTGGCGCGTGATTGAAAATCGGGCTTTTCGGTTACCGCCTTTTCCACTTTTAGGACGGCCCATCTGGACAGGCCGACGCCATCTTTGTTTCCTTTAATGAGCGCGCGCTCTCTCGCTTCTGATAACGCAGCTTTTATTGCAACCTCAATAAGGTGGCGTTGGCACAGTGCCCTTATCCATGTCACTCAGGCGTTCCCCCAATGACCAAGCCTCGCTTTCTCAATGGTCTCAAATGGCGATACGCTTCCTGTTTTTTTTTTTTTTTACTGAGCCCGGGGGGCCTTCCTTGCACCCTGCGAATTCACTCGCGCGGTCCCCTTCGGCTGCGCTTTAAGGCGGCGTTGGCACGGTGCCCTCATCCATGTCATTCAGGCTTTCCCCCAATGACCAAGCCTCGCTTTCTTAATAGTCTCAAACGGCGATGCGCTTCCGTCTTCCAAGGTCCAGGACCTCAAAGCACTGCGTGTTAATTTCCTGTTACTAACACCAAGTCGTACCTCATGAACCTGCCTTGAGGTTTCTGTCGTGCTTCACTCTAGTTAGTTCTCACTTCTTTGTCTGTACGGTTTCCAAACTTCCTTTGTTTGGGGCACTTTCTACAGCTCTCTCCGCCCCCTGCTCGCCTTCGTCGACGCTGCCGAGCTGTGTAATATAAGCGCTCCGAAAGCAAGCTCTAACTAAAGATAGCTGCACCTCCTTGTGAATGGTGCTACAGTTTTTGTGTTGACAGCATCACGAGTGCCTTGAAGTGGCCGCGTGGTGTCACGTTGGAAATATGCAAAGCGCGTTAACACACACACAATCCGTGTTGAGTAGCAACACCACCTTTTAATGGATTTGTCACAAAGCCAGTCTTCCAAGCACATCCGGCCCATTGAGTAAGTGCAGCACTTCTCTGTCTTCTTTCTAATATTTGTAAACTCGCAGCTTGTGTGCTGCATAGCTGACCACTTATATGGTCCCAAAGGCGAGACCTATTGGCTATGCCAATGCTTGTTCATCATTGTCAGATATGAGAGAGAATGCAAGCTGTACAAAAACGGCATATGTTTTGATTTAATAGACTATAACGCTGCTCCACATATAATATGAATCTAGATGTTACTGGGGGCCTGTGACATCTAACTTGCCTGTTACTTCAATAATGGCCTTGTCACTTAACGTGGCTCAACGCCGCCTTGTGAATAAGGCACCCTTTCACGCTATACCAAGTGTGAAAGGGGCGGGCAATGGAAGTTGTGGTGGGTGTTCCACTGCAACACCCATTGATTTTGACGCTGCCCCACATTTGCAAGCGTGGCGTAAATATGGGGCAGCGCCAAAATTAAGAGCAGAGAAAACCTGGTCTCACCCTGGGGCAACCAGGAAAAATCTTTAATTTCTCCTCGTTTTCGGTGTTTCCATGTGTGCTGCGTTGTGCAGCACACATACAAACAGCAAAATGCCATTGATTGTTTATGTGCAGGAAGGTGGCCCTTTCTGCACATAAACAATCATTTAAAAAAAATAACTTTTTGCAACTTCTATGAGTGCTGCATTAAGCAGCATACATAGAAGTTTCAAAACGCCATTTCAGGTTGTTTTTGTGCAGGAAGGGACACCTTCCTGCACTTAAGCAATCATTCCCCTCAACGCAGGCTGCGTTGGCGCTAGCAGCTAAATTAGCGCCAGCGCAGAGGGAAACGCAAGGCTTCACCGTATTCTTGTAAATACGGTGCAGCCCTGCGTGTCAGAAGTGGTGGAGCGCGCCATTAAGCCAAGGAAGCTAACCACTTCCTTGTAAATATGCCCCGATATTTGATGCATGAGTTACTCCAAACATTTTTAGAGCTCGGCTCATATATGGGCTCTGAGAGCCGAGCGAGACTCTTGGGTTGGCTCTGGTGAGGCAGTACCTGTAAATTTGTTGGCTCGCTCATCTCTATTCCCAGACTCCAAAGTTTGGAAAGAAAGCACAGTCGAAACTACACAGCCTTCAAAAGGAAGCAGTCATTTGTAATTTATTATGACATTATAGAATTATATCATATGCTAAACACGTGCATGTAAGCTATCTGGAGTCCTCTTATTTAGGGCATCAGAAGAGGGTGGATCATCATTCTGTATGAAACTAAACATTGCTACGTGGGCAATACACACATGATTCCATGTTTTGTAATAAGATTTTTTTTTTTGGGGGGTGGGGTTCAGTTTGGTTTATTGCAAGGCCATTAACTGGTGGCATGTTTTATCATTTTGGGTTTTGCTCTTGATCTGGGATGCTGAATGTGTTTAACATTTACTCTTTCTGGTGTTTTTATTTTATTATGGTTGATTTTCTTTCATTTTGAAAGTTATGTCATATAACCATTATAATGTTGATTGAAGTCATTTTTTTCTTTGCCTATAATCTTTGAGCCTCTTATTCATTATGCTTTTTTTTGTCAGACAGTACATATTAAATTGTAATTTATTTTAACTGGTTGTCAACATTGAATTTTTGTATTAATGCATTGTTAACCTATGTTATATCATAGATTTTTGTATAGCACACAATCTGTCACTGATATGGCAATGCAGCACTTTTAGCAGTCGGGGGGAGACGTTCCAGACAGTTTCTAAGTTTCTTTTGCAGGGTAGAGTCTGATTTGGAGCGTGACGATGGAGTATCAATTGTGTGAATGGGTAAGTTCTTATGTTAAGTTAGTGTGTTATTTTGAATGAATTGTGGGTGAAAGTTCTTGGTGTTTGATGGGTGTTTGATGGGTGCGACCAGTGGGCTGTACCAAAGTGCTTATGCATAGCGAGTGCCATATGGCATAGCTAGGCCTTGTTGAATTTGTGCAGAGTTGAGAGTTTGTGTGTGTTTCATACTGCTGAGTGTTGTTGCTTTCTCTGAAATACCCAACTATAAGTCTATCATGCTGGTGTTGGATGGTTGTACTATGTTCTGCCAAAGGTGTTCAGTTGAATGCTCGGGTGTCTGGCAGAAGCCGGCATTCCTCAGTGATACCGTTACCTGGTCCAGACAGCTATCTTTGTGCTACACAGTACTTTGAAAGAACATCAGTTAAGTGCATTCACGTTTGTACTCCCTGGTAGGGTGTTCTTTTCATGGATTGGGTGACATGTCAATTTGCTTTGAATTGAAAAAATATATAACTCCACAATTCCTTGAATGAAATACATAACTACTAGTTATTTCAATGCATTTGTTGAATGCATTGCTTCCTCCTTGTCTCAATGTAGGCATTTCATTATATTTCTGGCACTAGGTCAGGGAGACCATGGGCAAAAGAGGATGTAGCCTTGATCTGTAGCCACTTGTCAGTTGTGTGGGTGGAAGGAGCGAAATCTGCTGGGCTCTGGTAACATTCCGTGTCATGGACGAACTGGGACTTCAGAGGGGGACAGACGCAGCCCGGCTTCAGTTAGCATTAAACCACTAGGGAAAATAGGAAGAACTTAAGCATCTGCTCTTGATTAGTCTCTTTGTCTACATAAAGTTTTCTGTTTCATTCACTATTTTTGTTGAATGAAGAATAATGAACTCAATTTTTTACAAAATGGAATAATTGTTTCCTTTCTTTTAACATTGCATTTTTGTGTGTTTTTTAAATGGTCTCCTTTGTAAATAAAATAAAACTAGTTTGTGCATTATAGGGTGTCTTTCCAGCACTCACATATTTACAGCTCACACATGGAAATTACCTAAAAGCAATTATGCTCCCCTACATGCTTGCCACCATAATTTGTCAACCATCACTGAGCCAAAGGGCAAGTCACAACTCTACTGTGTGCTCTTTCTGCCCTTCCTAATGCGAGCACTCCTAGAAGGAATTTCAACAACCACTGGTCAAACCACTGGCAGCAGATAACTCTCAGCAACACACACTCATTGCCACCCTCTAGGTCAGCCACTCTCTTGACGCACATTCCTGCACTTCAACTCTTGCTTGAAGACCCTCAGGGTGGTACAAAGCACTCTACAATTAATCAGCATACCATAGTCTATGAGACACAAACTCACACAATCACCACAACCTTAACAGCCACAAAGCCACAAATTTCATAAACACCTCCAGAAAACATGCATGAACCCAACAACAGGCAATGGTTCTATTACATCCGACATCTCTTAAACTCAACGGACAAGCCCTTCACTCACACCAACGAGATACAAACTTACATAAACAGAAATAGAACAATAAATCATACATAATGCTTACACACAATTTACTTAAAACACATCGGTGACCCGTCCGCAGGCATTTGTGTAAGTTTGCTTTAAAAATAAATTAAATGAACATAACCTAACAAACTGTAATATATACGATGGCATTGGGGTGAAGGCCCGTGGCATGCCTTTTCAATAGAGATGGACGTCCTTAGCCACGTGCCAGCGACGGCATGCTTGTTTTGTTATATTTGAGGACTGCTAATGTGTAGCCTCGGAATGTCGGAAGGGGAGTCACAAGGTCAAATAGCTGCAAAGTTTGAGCCACTGGTAGCAGAGGGCCGGCAAAAGGTCGCACCGGGGGTTGGAAAAAAGAGAGATGCTCAAACTGAGGGCTGTGCCCTGGTGGTTTAGTTCGGCTGAAACCGACTGTTATTTTCAGTATATTAAGTCAGAAGGGGAGAAAAACAACAATGACGAGGAAGGGACAAAGTCAGTACTTTAGAATAATGCAGCTGCGCGTGTGTGTGTGTGTGTGTCTGCCTGCGTGCGTGTGTGCGTGCGTGCGTGTTTGTGCGTGTGAGGGAGCCCTTGGGCTGTATAGTTGCTAGGCAAATGGTGGATGAGATACCGTGGATAAAATCCATGCTAATAATCAGTGAGAAGGTGAGAAGGGGCATAGAGTTGTGCTCTGAGTGGCAGCTGTGGGCGTGGCTCTTTCAAGAGGTGTGCAGTGGATACTTCTGCGAGACTCAAGCTGTGAAGGGCATCTTTCAATGGTATAATCATGTCCCTCGTGTATTTACAAAATCCACAGATAGCTTTGTGTTAACATCTGCTAATGTAATAATCACAGCCAAGGGAGGGTAAACCTCACTGCGTCACACTGTTTTTTTTGTTGTTGTATGAAATTCATAGAGTCATCTATCTACCACTCCCGATGACCCCCACTCCAACAGTAGCCTGCCCCCAGCCCGCCTCTTTTACCCTGTCGCTGCAGTGGCTTTGCCGTTGGAAAGCAATGCAACCAGGCTATATTTTTAGTTAATTTACATGCAACATTGTGTTATTTCTGGTGTACTCTTTGTGTGTCTAACTACTTTTACTAGGTCTTTATGTTTTCGAGTTTTACCCTACAGACTGGTGGAGGTTAAGATGGAACCTTGTGAAGACATGGCATGTGTCATATTTACCATGTACTGCAGCTCATGGGGTGAAAAGTGGGCAGAAAGTGTGTCACTGTGCCATGACACAATAAAAATGTAGAAATGGGTTACTCATATATGAGCTGACTATGTGAACTTATGACTCCCCACACTTCAAGACATATTAGCTATTCTTGAAACAAACGCCCAAACTCTAGGAATTTTGCCTTCCTCGAAAGTTACTACTAGATATTGCCCACATGCTGAAGAAGGCCCCTACCATCATGAGGATTTCAGTCCAAAACGTTATAGACATATTCCACCCTGGAAGAGCGCGACAGAGAAGGTGGGTCTACACAGTCACTAACTAGGATTATCCGGAATCTGAGTTAGGAGCAGGAACTCATCCACAACTGCTGTCTCAGGAATATAACCTTCTTTAGAAAAGATTGGGACAGTGACAAGAGGATAGGCGCACATATGTATACCACTAGTAAGTTTTGTCAATAGAAGAGAACTAGGATGGCTTTAGCAGACTGGCGGGAAGCCGCACATGCTGCTGTACACACTGTGAGCATGAGCAGTGCACGAGTGCATTGAAAGGACCAGTATTTGAGTACAAGGTTATTGGGAGGGAGGAGCTACATCATAGATGGAGTACTGCACAAGGAAACTTTATGTAATGCTATGTTCTGTTGTTGTTTTATGCTTTGTTATGTAATGTGATGTCATGCCATTTCATGAAATGTCATGCTATATCATGCCATGCCATGTATATATATATATGTTATGTCGCCATGTTATGTCATGTCATGTTATGTTATTTTACTGGAATTTGTATAGCACACCGTCTACCATTGGTATGGCTGTACAGTGCTTTGGTAGTCTGGAGGCGAGTTTCTAATTGGTTCAAACTGGCTTCGACCATAGAACTGAGTTGGATTCACTCTGTAAAGTATAGCATGAGTGGGTATGTACTTGTGTTAATTGACTGAACCAGCTGCTAGGAACTGTGGGTACTTTTTTTTGTAATTAACTGTTAAATTAAACCATGAAATTAAACTGTTAAATAGCCACTAAAACAAACAGTCTACTAAAAGCAAGTCTAAACATACCAATAGCAATATTTTAAGACATTGCAAAACTTTCACATTTCATATTAACCTTCCTTCTCCTCCGCGTGCAGAAATATTTTAACAACAAACTCCATGGCAAGTTACTTTGTTGCTAAATGCCCCCATTTCACAATAGCTGCATTCTGGATATATATTTATATATGTTGATGATTCCTTGGATCCTGTTGAGCAAACGCAACATTACTGATTTTGAGATGAGATTCTATACCAGTCCCAGGACCCATTCGCTGTAGTATACTCACATGTCCAGATCACAGCCATAGGTACAGAAAGTGTTATTGGATGCAAAGGGTTATCTTTAAGTACAATAGATTTTCCCTTGCTGTACACACCATGCAGGCACTTTCCAGACATTGCACCCTATATGCTTGTCTCAAAACGATTTATAATCACTACAATATTGGCATACTGATCATCACATTGCAAGGCTATAAACCACTACCTACAGAATGAAACGATCACCCTTTAAAAGGTTGGTTTACTGGCCAAGTGCTACAAAGACCTTACTAATTAATGTATTTTCTTGTGCCCAAATACATTGCCAAAAACTCAAGAGCTGGCACATTTTCTTTCTTTTATTCGTAGACTTATTTCCATCTCAATCGATCAACAACCCTGGCTCCCAGGCATTGTAATGTTCTACTTGCTCCAGTTAGCTTGCCCTGTAGGTACCATTAGTATCATTTTGAAGCTTTCCAAATGCCATCATTTGGGTTTTCAATTATATCAACAATAAGCGAGTTTGTCTGTGCATGGCCGAAGATTATAGTTGGAGTTGCAGGCCAATCACCATATCATCAGCGTAAGCTAGGCTTTGAAAGGGAGTCCACACAGTTTTGGTGGAAAAAGTCGACTGTCATCAAGTTTGTTATTTAACTTGATAATGTCTGCGTTAAATAGCAGAAGCAGGAGAATGCTTCCCTAACTCATACCTATATCACACCTTAATTTGCCTGTCACGTTTTCGTTTTCTGTTATGATCCTTCCCCAAATCTCAGTATAGAGCTCGCTAATGAGGTCAATAAGTGTCTTCGCGCACCAATTGAATTCTTTTTTCCTCAATGGGGATCTATTTTCAGTTGTAAATGCCTTAATCCAAAAATGCACCGTACGTAGGTCCCGACCCACCAACGACACTTCCTGTAGCAATAGTGGTTAGTCCCACACGGCCATGCACCATGGATGCTCTTTTTCAAACCCTTCTGCAATTGAGGGAAACTATATCTGCTTCCGTTACCCGCTTATTCAGCCTATTCAGCATAATTCCCGATCGTATCTTAGTTGCCACAATAACATTTTCCAGGGGATTTTTACAGTTTTTTTTCATCAATGAGCAGTAGCAATGCACATTTCCATAAGTTTGGAAATTTACCTGATTGTATTTATTGTTTTGAAGACTGGAAGTAAACCGTAGAGCACCATTTAGATTTATTTGAAAGAAATCGCTCCACTTGCCCGGTTCAATGGTGTTGGAATATTTGCTAAATTCTATCTTACCCACAATTTCATAAACTTATTTCAAATCAGAATTTACCCAGTTCAGTACTGTACTGCTTTGATTCACAGTCGCAGTCACAGTTAAAAAGGATGAAAAAATAGTAAATATTTTGCCCCTTTATCTTTCATAACGGTATCAGACATACATTTCGTCTTACCAATTTTCAATTTTTTTCTAATCATATTACAAAATTCCTCCTTTTCTGTTCCAGTGTGCTCATGCATTTTCATTCAACAGGAAGCTTAATAAGATTCCTTTTAATTAGATATTTTGATTGTTTACAGATTGTTTTTCCATCTCCTTTGCTTAACATTTAATAAATGTGGGCGATTCTTGAATGTGTCGTGATCAAACATCATTTGCTTCTAATAAGTGCATCCCCTCCCACCTCTGCTGATTTGGACTAAAAATACTGTTTTTGAGGTCATGTGCTCCTATTTTCATTAATTTTCAGTGCAATATCAGACTGGCGGGCTATGCCACATCACTTGCAAATCCCTAGTGTTGGACTGGTTTTTCAAGCAGTCTGAATCTGCTAGATGAAGCGGTTTGAAAGGCCAGCGAGCAACCTGGTTGATTTGATCCTTTCACGGCCCTTGGAGCCCCCCAAAAAAACAAAAAACGGCACACGCACTGGCCCTTTGACGCTGGCCATTCTTGCAGTGCCAGACTGCTGGAGCGCCCGAAAGGCCAGTCCAACACTGCACCTCCATGTAGGCATGACCTACACTTTGTGTAAAGCTGTGGTTGTGACGGGTGCTGATTGGTCCCATAATTGCAATGAAGTAGGCTAGGAATTCTATTTAAAAATGTTCTGGCGTGTGTTAGTGCATGGTGTTTATTGGCGGAGTGTGCTGCACTGAGCACGGTGATAGGGATCTATATGGTGCATCTGTGATGACTTCTTTACAATATTCTATCTAACGTGTACTAGTGGGTGCCAGAAGTGTTAGTATGGATACACGTAAACACCTGCAGTGAGCTAGCCCTAAAGTAACGGGACGGCCCCTAACCCAGCAGGGACATACCTGCCAACTCATACGGTGCCACAGTGTGACACACAATATCGGCTCCCATCACATTGTCTCCCGGGTGAGGAGCCGCTATCACGGTGGCAGGCAAAATGAGCAGCAAACCACTGCAAATAGTGGATTTCCAGCTTGTTTTCCATAGGTTTAAACTGTTGAAGTCCATTAAGGGGTGTTAAAACACCCCAGGACATCTGCACCAGCCTCAGCCAGATTTCTTTTGGGGGGGAGGGGGGTTGGGGGCGAGGTGGGGCTCAAAAGTGCCTCGTAGGTACTTCGCGGCTTGAGGCCCTGCCCCTTCAAGGCCCCGCTCCCTCCTCACACGGTGAGATTGTTCTTCAAGTTGCAGGTATGCAGGGACCGGCGCCGAACCAGAGGGAAGAGAGTGGCCTTTAGTGCAGCTGGAGATACCTCATTCCCCAGAATGAGTTAAAGGCCAGTCCACCCTTGACTTCCCCATCGCAACACGAGGCATATGAAAGGAGAGAGATAGTACATCCAGGGCTTTAAGTGGGATGAAAAACCTGGGGGGGGGGGTCTCTCAAAGGGGCATGGCAGATGTAATTAAGGGTGTGGCTTAAAAACACCAAAACTAAAATCTGTGCTTAGAATAGTGTGCCTCCCGACTGGTATTTTGCTGTTTCTGTCATTGCATCCAGATGTATAATACAACAAGTAACATGACACCTACAGCAAGCCAGCGCTATTGGCTTTGCCAATGATTGTTAGTTGCATAAGATAAATAAGCAATAACTGTGGCTTCATTGTATATAATATTGAAAATGCTTCAGTTCTGAAATGATGAGACTGTGCAAGAACTATAACAAGTCTCCTTGAAGTTACTTCAGAGGCAGCGAAGCAGTGGTGGCCGGCATGGCTCACGGGTGGGGGGGGCGGGCCTGGGGTCACAGGGTTGTCACGCGGGGTGGTTGCGATTGCGGAAGGGAGCTTCAGAAAAAAAAAATAATAATAACTTACCTTTCCGCCGGGTCCTGCGTCTTTGGTCCTGCTCCTGCTCTCCTTCTTCCGACTTCAGAAATAGGAAGCAGGCAGCCAGGCTCCCTCCCTTAAGCCAATCACAACGCTGCAATGCAGCGTTGTGATTGGTCTGAGCGCCGTGACACGGTGCTCAGCCAGGGGCTGTAGGGGTGGGCATGTTCTCCATGCAGGCTGTAATGCGCACTTAGAAGTGGGAAAACCACTCCTCCCCCGCCCTGCTCCGAGAGCAGAGCAGCCCCACCCACCCGCTCGCCGGCCCGCAAAGGAAACATAAAATGATAATAACTTAAAGTTATTATCATTTTATATTCCCTTTCCTTTCCACTGCTCGAAAGCAGTGAGGCGACACTCCTCCGCCATAGCAGAGGAGCCGCCACTGCAGCGAAGGGTGGTGCTGCTGCAGAATTAAGATTTTTTTTCCACCCTGAGGGTGAGAGCAAAAATGGAGAGCCCGATAGGGACCCGTCTCAGCGCCTGCTTTTTAGAACTGCCGGTGCTGGGCACTGGCAAGACCCGGCCCGCTTAAAGCCCTGGGTACATCTCTGTGTTTGCACGAGATCTTGCAATACCAGGAAGGTGTGGTCTCTGACTCCAAGTAACCAGGGGCAGGTCACAGCTTCCTTAGAACCTGTGTTCACGGAACCCTCCTCAAGGCTCAAAAAATGCGGTGCACTTCTCCGGTCGAAAATATCACATCAAAGAAAAAATGTGTTGTTTCAGGGAAAAGTCTGCTGTTTTAATACGAGGAAAAACTGTGCTCTGAAGCTTAATCCAGGCTGTGTTTACATGTTCATATTTCTTTCATTACAAAAACTCCAAGTCAACCAGGCTTGTAATGGAATGTTCAACCGAAGTCACGACCTCTGCTGACTGCTCCACAAAAAGGATTAATTTATTTAATTTATGGAAAATATGGTAAAACTTGTTAGACTGGAGCCTGAAGTGCGAACAAGTGCCGCTGCCTTGTGCAGGCCGGGCCCACAGACGCTGTCTCATTTGCAGCCCTTGTGTCATCTGAGCGCCCCCGGGTAGGAAGCACTCGTTTCTCGGATCTTCCCGGATGTAGCATTTTTTTCTTCCAAATTCTGATAAAACCTCGTGTACAGTACCTCATTTCTGGTTTCTCAATCTCCTTGCAAGGCACATTTTCAGATTTAGCCACAGAGGAAATAGAGGAAATGATATGAAATATCTGGGACAGAGACACAAAGACAGACGGTAATGCAACACAGGCGGGACACCAAGGCGACAGCCAAAGCAGTAAGGGGCCTTAGCAGACCCCAGCCAAGGCTCCAGAAATGGTCTGACCTGCTCGAAATGCTCAGCGAAACGATAATAAAAATGTATTTTTTTATAGTGCTTCCTGAAACATTTATGAGGCTTCAAGGCACTGTAGATTCCAGTGGTTAGCAGTTGTACCTCTTACTGGTATCCAGATCCATGGTCTCGTCAATCAACATTGGAAAGACCAAATGTCGCGTGAGAAGACTGAGGCTTCAATCCATGACATGCGGGTTGCGCAAAGGTCTTTGTAACTGGTGCAGTAACCCACTGTGCTATTTTACCATATAGGGCATCAATCATTTACACCGCATTAGTCTGACAGAGAAGTGAATCTGTACGACAATAAACATTTCATATGCAGGGTTGGACTGGGACAAAAAATTGGCCCCGGGTGCCAAAATAAAAGAGGCCCCCATTAGAGAAATAAAAGTGGGACATGTTTCAAAAATAGGGCCAGTTTTGCACTAGTAATGACATGCTGTATATGTGTTTTGCAAGGTATGGGAAACTGCACGGATTTGAAGTTCCTGTAGGCAATGTTTGTTTTAATATCGGGGAAGTCAACAGTAAAATCCTCCCAGCATACCATACCATAAAACAGGCTCACTCCAGTGCTTAATTTGTAAAAAAAAAATAAGTGCCAGGGCCCTCATCAGGAGCCCACTTCAACTTGCCCCTGCCAGCACTGCCAATGACAGTACCAACACAACTACAAAGCATTGCACGCCTACAAGTGTGACAATTCAGACTATCCCAGGCCCTCAAACCTATAAGAATGGCTTGAGCAGCAGGTTTTAGGATGGGGACTTTATTCCTTATAACAGATGGACACACCACACCATCAATCTTCACACAAACTGCTTAAATCCTCACCTCTTTTCTCTTACATGAAACATGTAGGATGTTTGCAGATATGAAGAATCTGCAAAATGAACAGATAAAAAAGCAGGGAGATATTTGTTGCAAAAAATATATTAGAATCAGGTTCATCAGAGTCTCTATTTTCTGTAGTACCTGTACCATGCAAAAATAATCCTATTGCCATAAATATCTGCTTTCTGTTGATAACTGTTCATTTAGAGAAGCAAGAAGAAAAACCAAGTTTTGTTTTCCTTGTAAAAAGTGCCACTGTAACTACACTCCATGACCTGCCATTCCTCTCAGCTGCTGCCTCTGGCAGCAGTCATTGTGACATCAGAACTCAACTGTAATACTTATTACAGTTGAGCAGCTACGTCATTTCTTTTGTCAGAAGTCACCTGTAATAAAGAAATCAGAGACAAGCATTTATACAGGGATTGATTACAAGCTCCCATGTATGACTCGCCACATATATAGTGGCGGCGGCTGGAGCACGGACATTTGGCCCTGCCCAGAGCACTTGAACTTTTCTCTTCTACCCATGGCTGCGGCGGTGAGTTCCAAGGGGCTGGTGCCCTCATCTTTTGCTGCTGCTGTGGGGGGTCTTGTGAATTGGCTGGCCGGCCGCCCGTCCACCGCTCCATCATCCTCAATATTTCCTGGCTACAGCCCTAGTACCAGGACTAAGATGGCGGCCTCCCTTTGATCGCGGGGACCACCCTGATTACACCCGCGGCCACAATGGTGAGTTCCTTTGAGGGAGAAGCCCCCGCTCAGGGGGTCACTAGAGGGTGCTTCGCAGACTGGCCGGCTCCCACTACTCCAGTCTCTCACCCACAGCACCGAACCAATGACTACCTTTCCTCTATTTACGAACTCCCCTACACTCGCTATGGAGCCTTCATGCCCTACAGCACCAACCTACCCCCCTTCCCATAGTTGGCACCCAGCACGAGAGCAGCTCCAGGCTTCAGCATGCTGCCTTCACCCACCACCACTCTGTCTTCTACCCGTATGGCCATCACTTGCTCGGGGATCCCACCGGGCCCTAGATCACCGCCTGTGAGTGCAACAGCCACCCTGAAGGCCTGGCTGAACAAGCACCACAAAAACCCCAGCAATGGCATGAAGATCTTGCTCTGTAAATACGTAATATATATTTTTCCAACCATAATCGCTTCAACTTTTCTTAAAATATAATCTTGAGTGAATTTGCAACTTGTATATTTGTAACTCTAACCATTAGTATCTGAAGTAGACACATGTACTTACTACCATTCTTATGTGAGTTTAGACTTTCTGTTTAGTATCTTTTATGTAATTCATGTACTCTGAAGTCCTTATGTAATGTAACTGGTTGTATTGTAAAGCGCTCTGACACCTTTGTGTAAAGATTGCGCTATATAAAAAAACATGGATAGATTAGCCATTTTTAATGTATATATGAATTAATATACAACTGTTGTTGTGCTCATCTATAAATTAGACAGACAGCGCCACCATGTGGCCGACTGTCATAAGTGCCGGTGTTGACAGTTAAGTGCCGGTGCCAGTACCAGAAACCACTGGCTCAAATTAAGCACTAGCTCACCCACAGCTAATAAAACGGCCCACACCCAGACATTTCAGACCAGCCACTGCCTGGTTGCCCTATAGGCCAGTCCGACCATGTTCACATGAAGTGCTCATGATTCTTCAGCCAGTTCCACCAGACGCTGAACAGGGCCATTGTAAATGTTACCTGAAGTTCACAAAGTTAAATTATTTTTTCCCTCTAGCACTGAATTAAGCTATGATCACCTATTCTGAAATGCCATCTATACACACAATCAATTACACTATGATTGCAAAGACAAGAAAAATCTAGCATTCACTTTCTCTTCAAACATTTTTGAGTGGGTTAAAATTTTCCATCTTTAGGAGCTTTTGGATAGGACATGAACAACTGACTTATCTGTTATTTTTAAGCAAGTAATATGTGTCCTGGGGAAAGAAAATGTCCAACCTGAGCTCTTCAAGAAAATGGGTACAATTAAGAATCCACCAAAAAAAAGCGAAAAGTGACCATGGTTCTATGGATTTGTTGACATGAGTGAATAAAATCATCAGCGCTGGCTTCCAAATACTAACTTTAATAATAAGTCTAATGGCTTGTTTTTGAATAGCACTTCATACCGCGCTTCTGTCATTGGATTCAATGACAACCACAGCAATGCTCACCCGTGACCTGTTGGTGGCGTCGCAAGCAGCAGTGACGAAATCCTTCTTATATAACCCCACCAGAGACATGTCGAGGCAGGTGACACAACAGCTCTCACTGTTACCTTGCTTTTGGGCGTGTTTGATTGCTCTGCTAATCAAGGCTATCGGGCAGGTGATGGAAGGCGTGCTACGTCAATGGAAGGATCTGAATCATCCATTTTATTCTTCAGCACCACCGTGGCAGATCAGTAAGAGTAGATATGGAGGAAACTTGGCAATTTCTTGGATGGATTCGAGGGCAGTCCGTATCGCCCTGGGACGGCTGGCGTGCAAGTGGTCAAAGTCTACTCTACATGAATGTCGTCACTCACTGGGTGCGCCTCACAGCTGGCACCGCCATAGTGCATGAGCGCTCACAGTGTTGATGGATAAGACATGGACTGTGATCGGTGATCAGCTTGCCGTTCAATCACTGCAGAGTGGTCTGATGTGTTGCCCCATGTCTTGAATATCATGGTGAGTTATTCTTGTTGGAGCCCATTGCAGGCAACTCAATGTTTACATTAGAAGTTTGTATTTCTGTTCAGTGTTAGTAGTTTTTATTTTGTTTACGCTTCAGCCGCAGTACATCTTGTCCCACTGTGCTACATCAACAGAGGTTGCGAGCATCTGAACTCGACCTTGGGCGTGTTGTGGTGCCTGTATGATCAGAGCACCCAAGGACTTTGCAAATGCCTTGGTATTTTGAAAGAAGAGAAATGGTCGGCATACCGATCAGATGCAAGGCTTTGAGAGTGTCCTCACCTGATACCTGAGCTTGACAAAATGCTGAGCAACCATGATGTGGAATGTAGAGACATGTAACGGCATTTGTACAAACCAGAGGGCCTACACATGGTGCTCCCAGAAAGATTGCGTGGAAAACTGATTTTGTTTATGAATGACGAGGAAGAACATTTCCTATTTACCTTGGTGAACAAACACTTTGAGGCCAAAAATATGTAATTTATTGCAAACACACATCATTCCTTTCTTTCTTTCTTTCTTT
Source organism: Calotriton arnoldi (assembly GCA_963921515.1). Classification (NCBI taxonomy): domain Eukaryota; kingdom Metazoa; phylum Chordata; class Amphibia; order Caudata; family Salamandridae; genus Calotriton; species Calotriton arnoldi. The sequence continues at coordinate 945,075 of CAWUFW010001483.1, read as the reverse complement.
CTTTCTTTCTTTCTTTCTTTCTTTCTTTCTTTCTTTCTTTCTTTCTTTCTTCCTGTCTTTCCTTCTTTCTTTCTGTTTATATAGAGCTGCTCTACCAGTTTTATGGGTGTTATTGCACCGTACAGTATAATAACCATAGAAATTATATTTTCATTATAATATTACTGTTTAACTTGTGTAGCAGAGAGCAAACAACTGGTCGAAATTATCATTTGCAAATAGATTGATGTTTTGGGTCATGTGAAAGAAAAGCTAGAGTGGTTAGACATCATGGGTAAAGGGTGATCCAGAGCGGTGCTAAGTACAGCATTAGTTACCATGTGTATGTGTCACAATCCAGACACTACCTTTTGTGAAGAGTGCAGGCCTACTATGTTGTGAACTCGTGGTTCAGTGTGAAGTCTACAAGGAGTGCTTGGTTGAAAGTGGCCTTGCATTGGGAAGGACATACAATTTATTAACTGAGAACAACAGCAGTAGTAGTACTTCCTGCTCACCGGTAATGGCAAAGTATGTAGCGAGAGTTGCCCGTACGAGTTCATGTACCTTTGGATATTCTCAGCCGCCTGCCAGGCAGTGTGTTGCCAGAGAGGATCTTCAGTGAAACTGAATCTATTGCTGGCCATGTGTCAACTAATTTGCCATTTGCAAATGCAAAGTGTTATCCTTTCACCTTCCTGGAAGTCTAGTGGAAGCAGGTGAAGCAGAGGGTAGTAACAATGTGGTTCTGGTCCTCTGAAGCCTGCATTTCTTTGCGGTGGACGCTGGGAGCAGCCCCGACACCCACCGACCACGCACGCAACCTGGGAGTCATCCTCGACTCAACGCTCTCCATGGCCAAGCAAGTCAACGCAGTCTCCTCCTCCTGCTTCAACACCCTCCGCATGCTTCGCAAGATCTACAGGTGGATCCCGACAGATACAAGAAGAACAGTCACCCAGGCCCTCGTCAGTAGCAGACTCGACTATGGGAACGCCCTCTACGCGGGAGCCCCGGCCAAGCTCATCAAGCGACTGCAACGCATACAAAATGCCTCCGCACGCCTGATCCTCGACGTACCACGCCACAGCCACATCACCCCCCACCTGAGGAACCTGCACTGGCTCCCCGTCGACAGGAGAATCTCCTTCAAACTCCTCATCCACGCACACAAGGCACTCCACAAGACTGGCCCAGCCTACCTCAACAGACGACTCTTCTTCTACGTCCCCAACCGCCAGCTCCGCTCCGCCGACCTCTCCCTCGCCACCGTCCCTCGCATTCGAAGAACAACCACCGGCGGCAGATCCTTCTCACACCTCGCCGCCAAGACCTGGAACACCCTTCCACTAAGCCTACGACAGACCCAAGACCTGCTGACCTTCAGGAGGCTACTCAAGACCTGGCTGTTCGACCAGTAGCAGCACCCCCCCCCCTTTTTTTCTCCCCAGCGCCTTGAGACCCTCGCGGGTAAGTAGTGCACTCTACAAATTCTGTGATTGATTGATTGATCCCAGACCACTTCAAGGGGGGTCAAAGCGATGATAAAGTGAGAGAGAAGGAGAATTGCACAGAATCTAGCACACCTGTGACAATCTTCTGTGCAAATGGCTGGGTGTGGAAATATGGCAAAGCTTTCGTAAAGGGAGGACGTTATCATTCTAGCATCTGCTGACATCCAAGCACTAGCATTGTTTACATAAACATGATGTCTTAGAGCAATGATGTTTTAACCAAGCACCGAAATGTGAGGATGGAGCAGTGCTTAATTTGAGCCGGAGGTTTCCGGTGCTCAGCATCGGCACTTAATCATCAACACTGGTGCTTTTTATGAGCATCAGTTAAGGACATATTCATTTATGCATGGCACAGGGTGGTTAAGTGATTTGCCCAGAATCACAGGATGTTGAGCTGACACCGAGACTCAAATCTGGTTCCCCAGCTCCAAAGTCGCAGCTCTGGCCATTACACCACATCTTCTCCCCACTTTCACGGTTAGTAGTTGGTTCTGTTTTAGGCGGCACTAAAAGGAGAAATGGGCTGGTGCAAGCTGTATCCTGATGAGAGCCCCGGCACTTATGTTTTTTACATATTAACCACTGGGATGGAGTGTATGCTTGTGTTCTGAAGCACTCAAAAGCACTTTCCTCCTGCCCATTTTCTCTGTACCTGTGAGTTCGCCAGAAATAATTTGCCACTAGATGTTAGAATTCTGGATGGACAATAGAGTTGAGTCTTTTTTTAAGCGACAAGGGTGCATAACTACAGTTTTAGAGCCTACACCACTCTGAAGATAGGGGCTCTATGAGTTCCAGATGCAGCCGGGGCCGGTCCATTAGGGCTGAGGGACCACGCCCCCTCACCTTTTTCCCCTAAGAACAGTGTCTGTCAGACTGAGCAAAGGTCAGCCTGACGGACACTGTTCGGTTTCAGGTCAGGTAGCCAGGAGCTAGACATGTGCTAAAAGCGCAAGCTCCTGGCTGCCAGAGCTGAACTTTGCTGGGCTGAAGATGTCACAGCTCCTGTGGGCGTGACCTCCTCAGCTCAGCAAAGGACCTCGAGACGAGGGGAAGCGTCACTCATTGCCTCACACCTGGGTGCTTCAGTTTTAAGCCCTGAAGCACCCAGGGTCGAGTGTCAATCAGTGACACTTCATCACAGAGTGGGGTCAGCAGTCTCAACGACCCCATCCCACTCTGTGATGACGTTGGGACTGCTGCCTTCACAAGCCTAAGGTCAACCAATGAGGGAAGGCAGTAGTCCCAAGCCTCCTGGGACCTCTGAGTCAGAGCTACAGGTAAGTGTGATTTTTAGGTCTCGCCTGAGCCAGCGCATGCGCTGCTCTGGCGAGAGTTTTAGTAAGCGGGTTTTGGAAGTGCAAACAGCAGTTTGCTGGCGACCAGCTTGCGTTCACGCGAGCGTGCACGCGCCATTCCTCGCATCGCTGGCGAGGCGCCATCTGCCTTTCCTCACCCCTCCTCCCCCTCCCTCACCAGAGAGCGCGTTTCTTGGCCGCGCGTCTTATTTTAAGATTGCTGCTCCACCTAGAAATGCTCAAATGTTAATGAATGCGGAGCCGATTTTACAAGCGCCATGCTTTGATTTTATTTGCGAGCGCTGCGCTTTTTTCCCGATTGCTGTTCCACCTAAAAATGGTCAAATATAAATCAATGCGGCGCCGATTTTACAACAAGCGCCATGCTTTAATGTTATTTGCAGCCTGACCCCGTCACAACACTAGAGCCTGCCCCCACCACCACCTTTCGCTCCGAGGTTGCTGCTCGCAGTTCCCTCCCGTTTGAAATAACAGCAGCAACTACATTCGTGAGCGCCTTGTTAGAGAAGGAAACCTTTAAGGGGACATGCTACACATTTAAAAATGTATGTGTGGGAACTATTCGTGATACATTGCTGTGTCTGAAGATGATGTGCAGTGCGCACTGAACTCTTTTTGCTGTGTACATCTTCACCTTCCTGATAATTGCTGAACCCAGCACAGCTCATCCCTCACGTTTGTCAATAATGCTCCTGCCAGTGAGCGAATGTGGAAGGAAAATGGTCATGAGCGTGGGAAATTTTCACCTGGGCTCAAATACACATCCGCAAGAGTCTCCGGCGTCCGGAGATGCCCGCCAGTCTCCCAAACAATTCCCACCAGAGGTGCAGGAGACAGGGGTCCAATTACGCCGACCGGGCTCCCACTCTGTTCTCACCAGTGTCTGGAGTGAAATGACTTAAAGTAGCCCAAGAGCGTAGTCCGCTTTACACGAGTTTCAGAACAAACAACCTCTTGTCTTTGCCTAACCATGCTCTCCAGTTATACATCTTTATGTATACATTACCAATATACCTAAAACTATGTCACATACTAAGTGACTCATTAACTCTTGACATACTTAAGGAACAAAGCACATGCAACCTCTGATTTAATTTTGCAGACCGAAGGGAGAAAGCAGACATTTGAAGAAACTATTCCCACCGGATACGGAACCGTATTTCAGCGCCTCCCTTTGACTTCCGGTGATACCGAATACCGTGGGAAGTTTGAGTGTTCGCCGGCTCGGTGTGTGTCCCGTTCCCGCTGTCCCCATCATGACATCCAGGGTTGTTACCAAGGACTTCCGTTACCCCACTACTGCGCTCGCCAATGGCCTCAAAATCCCTATGCTAGGGTTGGGTAAGTGACGCAAGCAACTAATCCAGGTGGGCAATACCCACCCTCGATAGTAACGCCCATCTAGCCCTTCTGTTGTTGCTGTTTTCATGTTTATCACAACACCCGCCGAAGAATGGCTTCCGCCCACAATTCAATGCGCTCTATGGCATGCATGCCGTTGTAAACCTGGGAATGAATGTACGAACATGTAAAAGTACAGACGGGCAGTTTGTAACAGACCGCTGCTTCTGCACACGTGAAATGAAATGCAAACACACAAGGATTCCCTCTCGCAGAGCTAAATAGAGAGCCCATAAAATCTGAACAAATGATCCTCAGGGAGCTCAGGGAGAAAATAAAGGGTTGTTTGTAATCAACATAAGTTATTCATCCTGCACGTGATGCGCTTTGTTTCCTTTCAACGGCAGTTCGTCTAACAGGATTAAGTTAGAGGGAATTTAGGATTTTTTCAACATAACCGGGTGTATTATGGGCAAACGAGGAAATGCATACATAAAACCGACAGATTCAAAATTCATAACAGAGAGCTAATTCTAGACCTTTTAATCGAACAGAAATTAGATCCAGTTTGCCATGTTTTAAATTAAAGTCCTAGTGCTGTTTAAATCAATTTCGTAGATTTTTAGGTCTCGGCCTGCACCAGGGCTTGCGCTGGTCTGGCCGAGAGTTTTAGTAAGCGGGTTTTGGAAGTGCAAACCCACTGGCTTTCGGCTGGCGACCAGCTTGCGTTCACGATAGCGTGCACGCGCAGCTGCTGTCTGGGTTTCCTATCTCTTCCTCATTTCCTCGTCATGGCTCATTAACTCTCTGGACTCTGATGTTTCAATCGCAGCAGCAGCTCACATTACCAACTGACAGCCCTGGACTACAGTCACATGAAAAACAACAGCGATTAGCATTGAAATGCAAGCTTTTTTTTGTCTAGTTAGAAATATTGCTTCGGTGGGTTGATTTCACCTTATATCGCTATTTGTTTTATATTGGGAGTCACAGCCTAGTTACCAGTATTTTTGTCTCACTCTGTTTTTTAAAAAAATATTTATTCGCACAAAGCTATATTTAAGGTTACATTTTCCGCGTCACTTCTTCACTCTATTTAAACTCCACACCCCCCACTCTTATTGCCTCTCCTTCTCTCTCTCTCCCCCTCTCTAATTCTCTCTCTACTTAATTAACTCTCCCCTCTCTATCTTTTTAGCCTTTCATTCTCTCTCACCCCTTTATCTGTTTCTCTTTCAAACTCCTTCATTCACTCTCTCTCCCCTTCTTTCTCTCTCTCTATCCTGCTCCACTCTTTATTCTATGTACACCCTTTCTCTCTCTTTCTCTCTCACCACCCTCTCTAATTGGGCATTATATCTTCACTCTATCTCTCACTCGGCAACACCACAGCATCACTCAGCATCACCACAGCATCACTCAGCGCAACCACAGCATCAATCAGAGCCAGCACAGCATCAATCAGAGCCAGCACAGCATCACTCAGCACCAACACAACATCTCTCAACGCCATCACAGCATCACTCAACGCCATCACAGCATCACTCAGTGCAACCACAGCATCACTCAGTGTAACCACAGCATCACTCAGTGCAACCACAGCATCACTCAGTGCAACCACAGCATCACTCAGTGCAACCACAGCATTACTCAGCGCAACCACAGCATTACTCAGCACAACCACATCCTCACTTAGCGCCACAACAGCATCACTCAGCGCCACCACAGCATTAATCAGCAGCACCACAACATCACTCCGCGGCACCACAGCATCACTCAGCGACACCACATCACTCAGGGCCACCACAGGATGACTCAGCACCACCACAGGATGACTCAGCACCACCACAGGATGACTCAGCACCACCACAGCATCGCTCAGCACCACCACAGCATCACTCAGGGCCACCACAGCATCACTCAGCGCCACAACAGCATCACTCAGCGCCACCACAGCCTCACTCAGCGCCACCACAGCATCACTCAGCGCCACCACAGCATCGCTCAGCGCCGCCACAGCATCACTCAGCGCCGCCACAGCATCGCTCAGCACCACCACAGCATCGATCAGCACCACCACAGCATCATTCAGCACCACCACAGCATCATTCAGCGCCACCACAGCATCATTCAGCGCCACCACAGCATCACTCAGGGCCACCACAGCATCACTCAGGGCCACCACAGCATCACTCAGGGCCACCACAGCATCACTCAGCACCACCACAGCATCATTCAGCGCCACCACAGCATCATTCAGCGCCACCACAGCATCACTCAGGGCCACCACAGCATCACTCAGGGCCACCACAGCATCACTCAAGGCCACCACAGTATCACTCAGGGCCACCACAGCATCACTCAGGGCCACCACAGCATCACTCAGGGTCACCACAGCATCACTCAGGGTCACCACAGCATCACTCAGGGTCACCACAGCATCACTCAGCACCACCACAACATCACTCAGCGCCAAGACAATATCACTCAGCACCACCACAGCATCACTCAGCGCCAAGACAATATCACTCAGCACCACCACAGCATCACTCAGCACCACAGCAGTATCACTCAGCAAGACCTGAGTATCATTCAGCATCACCTCAGCATCGTCTCCGCAACAGTCACCACCACCACCACTACCACCTCAGCATCACTCAGCACCACCTCAGCCTGCTCTCGGAATCAAAGCGATACCAAAGGGGATGATGGACGGAGCGTTAGAGCAAATCAAACACTCACCCCCAGTCAAGTGATCTGGGTTTAATCCATCATCATTCTTTAGCTCACTCCACCACCCCAGTTCAGACATGGCCATATGCAAATCAGTCTGACCCTGTGCCTCATGGGAACAGTCCAGCGCGAACTGCCAAGCCATGTCTTCCCTGGACCGGAAACAAGCATCCTGGGACCGGTTTCGGGTTCACAACCCTCATCAGCCAGGCTATCTTGAATCCAGTGGCAAAGTGAGCAAGGGACCCACGTCTGGGCATACCCTGCCAACTTAGGGCGAACAAAGCGATACCAAAGGGGATGATGGACGGAGCGTTAGAGCAATTCAAACACTCACCCCCAGTCAATTGATCTGGGTTTAATCCATCATCATTCTTTAGCTCACTCTACCACCCCAGTTCAGAATGATGGATTTAACCCAGATCTCTTGACTGGGGGTGAATGTTTTGATTTGTTCTGCATTCCGTCCATCAATTGTGTGTCTTTTGCTTTCTCGCCCTAAGTGCGCCAGGTATGCCCAGACGTGGGTCCTGGGCTCACTGTGCCACTGGAATCAAGCTATCCTGGCTGAAGAGGGGTGAAACCCTGAAACCGGTCCTAGGATGCTTGTTTCCGGTCCAGGGAGGACCTGGCTTGGCAGTTCGGGCTGGACTGTTCCCATGAGGCACAGGGTCAAGACTGATTTGCATATGGCCAGGTCTAAACTGGGGTGGCATGGTGGGCAAAAGAATGATGGATTTAACCCAGATCTCTTGACTGGGGGTGAATGTTTTGATTTGTTCTGCATTCCGTCCATCAATTGTGTGTCTTTTGCTTTCTCGCCCTAAGTGCGCCAGGTATGCCCAGACGTGGGTCCTGGGCTCACTGTGCCACTGGAATCAAGCTGTCCTGGCTGAAGAGGGTGAAACCCCGAAACCGGTCCTAGGATGCTTGTTTCCGGTCCAGGAGGACCTGGCTTGGCAGTTCGGGCTGGACTGTTCCCATGAGGCACAGGGTCAAGACTGATTTGCATATGGCCAGGTCTAAACTGGGGTGGCATGGTGGGCAAAAGAATGATGGATTTAACCCAGATCTCTTGACTGGGGGTGAATGTTTTGATTTGTTCTGCATTCCGTCCATCAATTGTGTGTCTTTTGCTTTCTCGCCCTAAGTGCGCCAGGTATGCCCAGACGTGGGTCCTGGGCTCACTGTGCCACTGGAATCAAGCTATCCTGGCTGAAGAGGGTGAAACCCCGAAACCGGTCCTAGGATGCTTGTTTCCGGTCCAGGGAGGACCTGGCTTGGCAGTTCGGGCTGGACTGTTCCCATGAGGCACAGGGTCAAGACTGATTTGCATATGGCCAGGTCTAAACTGGGGTGGCATGGTGGGCAAAAGAATGATGGATTTAACCCAGATCTCTTGACTGGGGGTGAATGTTTTGATTTGTTCTGCATTCCGTCCATCAATTGTGTGTCTTTTGCTTTCTCGCCCTAAGTGCGCCAGGTATGCCCAGACGTGGGTCCTGGGCTCACTGTGCCACTGGAATCAAGCTATCCTGGCTGAAGAGGGTGAAACCCCGAAACCGGTCCTAGGATGCTTGTTTCCGGTCCAGGGAGGACCTGGCTTGGCAGTTCGGGCTGGACTGTTCCCATGAGGCACAGGGTCAAGACTGATTTGCATATGGCCAGGTCTAAACTGGGGTGGCATGGTGGGCAAAAGAATGATGGATTTAACCCAGATCTCTTGACTGGGGGTGAATGTTTTGATTTGTTCTGCATTCCGTCCATCAATTGTGTGTCTTTTGCTTTCTCGCCCTAAGTGTGCCAGGTATGCCCAGACGTGGGTCCTGGGCTCACTGTGCCACTGGAATCAAGCTATCCTGGCTGAAGAGGGGTGAAACCCCGAAACCGGTCCTAGGATGCTTGTTTCCGGACCAGGGAGGACCTGGCTTGGCAGTTCGGGCTGGACTGTTCCCATGAGGCACAGGGTCAAGACTGATTTGCATATGGCCAGGTCTAAACTGGGGTGGCATGGTGGGCAAAAGAATGATGGATTTAACCCAGATCTCTTGACTGGGGGTGAATGTTTTGATTTGTTCTGCATTCCGTCCATCAATTGTGTGTCTTTTGCTTTCTCGCCTAAGTGCGCCAGGTATGCCCAGACGTGGGTCCTGGGCTCACTGTGCCACTGGAATCAAGCTATCCTGGCTGAAGAGGGGTGAAACCCCGAAACCGGTCCTAGGATGCTTGTTTCCGGTCCAGGGAGGACCTGGCTTGGCAGTTCGGGCTGGACTGTTCCCATGAGGCACAGGGTCAAGACTGATTTGCATATGGCCAGGTCTAAACTGGGGTGGCATGGTGGGCAAAAGAATGATGGATTTAACCCAGATCTCTTGACTGGGGGTGAATGTTTTGATTTGTTCTGCATTCCGTCCATCAATTGTGTGTCTTTTGCTTTCTCGCCCTAAGTGCGCCAGGTATGCCCAGACGTGGGTCCTGGGCTCACTGTGCCACTGGAATTAAGCTATCCTGGCTGAAGAGGGGTGAAACCCCGAAACCGGTCCTAGGATGCTTGTTTCCGGTCCAGGGAGGACCTGGCTTGGCAGTTCGGGCTGGACTGTTCCCATGAGGCACAGGGTCAAGACTGATTTGCATATGGCCAGGTCTAAACTGGGGTGGCATGGTGGGCAAAAGAATGATGGATTTAACCCAGATCTCTTGACTGGGGGTGAATGTTTTGATTTGTTCTGCATTCCGTCCATCAATTGTGTGTCTTTTGCTTTCTCGCCCTAAGTGCGCCAGGTATGCCCAGACGTGGGTCCTGGGCTCACTGTGCCACTGGAATCAAGCTATCCTGGCTGAAGAGGGGTGAAACCCCGAAACCGGTCCTAGGATGCTTGTTTCCGGTCCAGGGAGGACCTGGCTTGGCAGTTCGGGCTGGACTGTTCCCATGAGGCACAGGGTCAAGACTGATTTGCATATGGCCAGGTCTAAACTGGGGTGGCATGGTGGGCAAAAGAATGATGGATTTAACCCAGATCTCTTGACTGGGAGTGAATGTTTTGATTTGTTCTACATTCCGTCCATCAATTGTGTGTCTTTTGCTCTCGGAATCTGGCATCTGTTGATTCTCCCCTAGCGTCTGGCCGCTGCTAGTGTTATAATACAGGTACTAGTTCCCAACCTTCACCCTCCGATTGTTTATGCCCCCTCAAAAAAAAAGCTTTAACAAACAACCATTGCAATAGGAAGAAACAAGTTGCCAGCACAAGTTAGAACAAAAGAAAACTGAGGACATTTTTTATTGTAAATACTTTTTTTAATATGGTCGTTCAGTTTTACATAATGCCTTCTTGGTCATATATAAAGTAACAAAAATGCTTCTGACACTTTTTAATTATAACTTTTCAGCATGCTGCACATCAGCCACACTTCTCTACAGCACAGCTTGAAGACATTGGCAAAGTCAATAGCTCTGGCTAAACACTTATAAGGCCCCAAAGGCGAGACCTATTGGCTATGCCAATGCTTGTTCTTTTAAGTTAATGTTTGGTGCAAGCATGCGTGTATGTATGAATATTTGGTAATGAGTGTTGTGAATGGATGTGTGTGTGTGCCCCTGTGTGAATGCATGGCTGTGAGTGTGTATGCGTGCGTGTGTGTCCTGTCCACCCCACTCCCTCCTAAAATTACCGGCCGCCGCTGGAACTAGGTATATGATGTGGTGCAGTTTCATGTAGTAACCACATGATTCGAAGAGTGTGTGCTGGACATTGAGAGCCGGAATCTGTTATAAGAGTATGACCTGCAGAGAGGGAGAAAAGAGCAGGAACCAGAAAGATAGTCATCCAAGATGCGGATTCGCTGGTGAAAACGGCCACAAGCAGTAAATGTTGGGTGCTGTGGTGCACGAGCGTGGCAACATTCTCTATGCTGCCGTGCTCGTGCTCACACATGTCCCTGGTGTTTATTCTTGAAGGGGCTAGTGGGTATTCATGTGCGCGAGCGTGCGACCTGCTGTGGCGTGCTCGCGCAGTGGATCAGAAAATTAGATACTTAACTGCTCGAGGCCTTTTAGTGGATATTTTATATATTCAATATATGGCGTGCACGTGGGTCTGAGCAAATGTGTTATGTAAGACCCTGCTGTGGGGGGCTAACGAGATTCTCAACTTGGATGCTGGCCTGTAACGCTGCCTACATGTGAGTGGAATAAAGAAGAAATATTTGTACCTCATCATGTGGTGTCTCTCTACGCGGGATTACAGTGTGCTCCTGAAACCCACTTTATTACAGTATCCATGTAGATTGTTAGCATGGAATAACATCTAGTTGAATGTAAAGCATAAGTGATGATGCTTACGTCCACTGAAGAATCTGAGTAGGTCAATTTCAAGTCAGAGAAGAGACCATTAGCCACACGTTTTACATCTGGATCGGTGGATGGCCACTAGGTTCGGGATGTGGATCTCAGTCATTTGACTGAATTGTAGGGACTAAAAACCTTGCATTGGCAGTCAGGTGTTGCTGTGGTGTGCCTTGTGCACAGGATGATAGATTATGCTCCCCCTTTCACCAGGAGACTGTGTAATGCCTTCAGGAAAGTGTGATGAAGCTTTACTGTTTTAGGCAACGATAAAGAGCGGTGTATCATTTGCAGCTCTTTGTAGCTCGGTGAGATCTTTTTTTGTCAACTCTGTGTAGGAAGCCAGGAAGCATGTCACAGTCCAGCCCAGAGATGGCAACAGTGAACACTAGCTCGCTTATGTTTTTATGGTGGGTGGAGGTTGCCAGTGGCCTAGGACTCCAAGAAGTTGTCAGGGTGGAGAAAGGCATTCATGGTAACGATATTAAAGTAGGAAGAGAAGGTAATCAATGTCCAAGAGAGCACCCATGCTGTAATTTTTTGCATTAGCTTTGGGGAAAGAATGGCGGTGAGTTCTCATTGAGGAAGGTCATGAGGAAACGAAAGGTAATGGTTTAAGGATTCCATGACCAATATTTTTGTTTCATGAATGCTGAGAGGCAACATGTTTCTTTATATCCGGGTCTACGCGTACCCCAGATAGTTTGCAACATGATTTTTGGCCCCAGACCCCTCTTAGGTTTAGGGTAGATCTTGGAGTCAGCTGCTAATAACTAACCAATACTGTGGGTTTCCATAATATGCAGTAGCAAGGCCTTGTATGTGTTAAATAGTTTCCACTCAAGAGCTGAATCTTATGTAGCTCCAACTTTGATGGTGGTGGCTTCGGCGAAAAGGGAGCTCGTCTGGCCTGCTGCATAAAGTTGATTAGGAAGACGATGAGTCATTTAAATAGGGTCCTCTCACCCAGGAACAGAGACCACCCAGTTGGGCAGCACCTGATTGTCGATGTATCGAAAGCCACAGACTGGCAGATAGAGGATGTAGTCCACAACTTTGGCACTGCAGATGTAGCTGAGGAGACAGCTGTGAGGGAGATGAGAAGATGTTTCACTTGATGGAGTTAATATTATTGCAAAAGAATAACATAAGGCTGCTGCCGCAGTTGGCTGAGGTGTTGGTAACCTGTTGCTACTGAAAAAGAGCCACCACATCCTTAAGAATTCAGGACAGCTCTCTATTGAAATTCATCTCATCCACCATTCTGAAGAGGTGGCCATGTAGATCCCCTCCTGGGTAGACTTTGAAGTAGTCTTTACCTAGGTCTTTGGGATAATGCCGTCATGGAGTTACAAGTCAAAAACATTTCAGCGTCCAGGGTCACCTGGTTAAATAAATGCTTCATTCATCTGTAGATAGCTCCAAGTGCATAAGATGGTGAAACTTAAAGCTGTTTGTCAAATACATTGAGCCTTCTATGGTATGGACTGCTCAGCCATAACGAACCACTTCTTGATGAAAAAGGCCTTCTTGCTTTCTACGGTCCTCTCCTATTAAATATTCCTTTCTTCAAACAGTACCAGTCAGAGGCCCATTCCATTGCCTAACTAATCCCCAGACTGTGGAACAATCTTCCACTACACCTCCCTCTGTGCAAAATCATTGTGGCTTCAGAAGATGGCTAAATACTATCTGCTCTGTTGATTTTAGCAATTACGAAAAAGGGTAAACCCAAAAAGCCACTGGGACCTGGGTATGAAATAGTACAATAGAACAAGGGTCCCAGTAGATGCATATTTAACAAACACATATCATGAGAGACATAATGAACAAAACTTAAACCAATACGTTAAGAGTATTCAGTACAATGTTATTTAATCACATTGAACAATGCATACGTTTAGTGAATCTATAAATTAAATTAAAAAATGTACCAAAAATCAGTGCCCCAAGAGGGGAGAAGAAAGGGAAAAAAAGAAAATAATGTGCTTTAAGTGAGGGTTGAAGCAGTGTACAGGAAGGGTAGTGACATTACTAACATCACACAATTATTTGCATTAAGGGATGGCTTGTCCTTAAGCCTGATTAATGAAAAAGTATACACAAATGCATAGCCATGATTGAGATTTACAAATCACAATGAATCATCACTTTTGGTCAAACTGGCAAGTTGTCGGATTGTCGACGTTTCGACCCCCAAAAAGGTTGTAGGTTATTTAATCCCTTACGGAGGGGTCTTCATCAGGACTGTGATGGAGGGGGAGGGGGGCACCATGAAACACTCCGAATAAGAGTGGTATTCGAAAGAATGGGCGCGCAGGCTCCTAAAAGCAGAGAGCGGGAAAGCAGGCACTTAAAATCACATCGCTGGAAGGGGAGACGGAGGCAGCTTTCGCACTGGAGATTGAAGCTCCTTGCTGGCACATTAAGCGTGACGCTTGCACACAGAGATTCAAGTACCCTGTGGGCCTTGTTAGTGTGGCGTGCCAAATCGGAGATGTGCCCTCGAGTGATTGTACGGAACCTCATGGTCCAGCAATCCAATTGATTCCACAATTGTTTGGTCTTTTGACCGATCGGAAGGGACAAATATTTTCCTTGTGATTTCAAGTGCCTGCTTTCCCGCTCTCTGCTTTTTGGAGCCTGCGGGCCCATTCTTTCGAATACCACTCTTATTCTGAGTGTTTCATGGTGCCCCCCTCCCCCTCCATCACAGTCCTGATGAAGACCCCTCCGTAAGGGATTAAATAACCTACAAACTTTTTGGGGGGTCGAAACGTCGACAATCGACAACTTGCCAGTTTGATCAACAGTGATGATTCACTGTGATTTGTAATTCTCAATCATGGCTATGCATTTGTGTATACTTTTTCATTAATCAGGCTTAAGGACAAGCCATCCCTTAATGCAAATAATTGTGTGATGTTAGTAATGTCACTACCCTTCCTGTACACTGCTTCAACCCTCACTTAAAGCACATTATTTTCTTTTTTTCCCCTTTCTTCTCCCCCCCTTGGGGCACTGATTTTTGGTACAGTTTTTTATTTAATTTATAGATTCACTAAACGTATGCATTGTTCAATGTGATTAAATGACATTGTACTGAATACTCTTAACGTATTGGTTTAAGTATTGTTCATTATGTCTCTCATGATATGTGTTTGTTAAATATGCGTCTACTGGGACCCTTGTTCTATTGTACTGTTGATTTTAGCTTCATGATAAACTCGCTCTCCTGTTTTTTTTTAGCTTTTCTCTCCCCAGCATCTCATGTATTTTCCTTTTAGCGCTAAGACGCCCATTGGGTTGAATGCCATGCTATATAAATAATAAATCAAATTAAATGAATATTGATAGTGGTCTTTGCACAATATTTGTAAAGTAAAGAATCAGCAATTCCTGAACTGTGCTGCCTTTGTTTTGGCCATAGCGTTTCTTTGATATAGCTTGCAAAGGGGTTTATTTTTAGGTTTCACCTCGCCATTGTGGGCTTACCAAAATTTACAGTGGGACGACAAACATTCTTTCTGGCTATATTTTCTATCAAATAAATGTTTTTTTTTATGCTTATTATGCAGCACTTCGAAAACGCGCGCCTTCTTCCGTTGGCGCAACAGAATCCGGCGCGTGAAGCGGTTCCCGCCCAGAGGTTCCGCGTGCCGTGCAGCTGTGAGGAGGAGACTCGGGTCAGACACAGTGCAGCAGCTAAGGCGGCGGGGCAACCGCGGCTCTCGCGAGGAGCTCACTTTGGGAGAAAAGTGCACCGTTAGGACAACAGACAGGAAGCAAAATATCAACACAGTCCAGTCGAGCAGTCAAAGAAGCCTCACCACCTCAGCCCGAGGAAGTCTGGGGTCTGGAATGACTCACTCCGTTTCCTGTACATTAGCAGACAGGTTTTTTTAACATTTCTTTCGGCCGGTAAACTAGTTGGCATGACAGGCAGACGGCTCCCTCCGCGCGCCCCCTGCTCTTCCCAGATACATGAAGTTCAAAGGGGACATAACCCGAGACGAAAAGCGGGCAATGACTTTCTTTTTGGGACTTTCTTCAGTACTAAGCCACAAAATAAACTATTTAAAGCTGTACGACTACCATTAAAAAAAAAAAAGAATCAAAATATACCATTTGGATCTATGCAAATCTTATTCACTGATAATACGTTGTCCCCTTTCCATTTCTGCGAATTTACATCAGTTCTCCTCAGGGCTTTAGGTGGGAAAAAAAACTGTGGGTGCTCTAAAAGGGGCGGGGCAAACCCCTTAAAGGGGTGTGGCCTATCCAAGTAGGGGCGTGGTCTAAACCAACTCCATTCTGCCTATTGCTGGAAGAATTAGCCCCCCGAAATATTTATTAGCATCCCCTCTCCCACCCCCCGAAATTTGGCTCTAGTTGCGCCTCTGACACCCAACATCCAAATACCAATATTATTATTTTATCTTTTGTCTGATTTCAGTGAGGATACGTGTAACAATGCCTCCATTTTAGTACACATGCAAACTATGCTTCCGGTTGTTCTCCGCCGTGCCCTGAAGCTGGGGGAGCACAAACCACCACCTAACACGTTCTCAAGGTCGAGAAAAAAAGGAGCATGCCAATTGGCTCTTATGGGAAATTGTCATATTACATTGCGCGTGAATCAGTCACTGAGCACAACCACTGCACGGTTTAAAAGAAACAGCCCCATGCTGTCACTGACTTAGTGAGTATACCGATATCAGAGTACGAACGCTAGGTTAGCCAGGTTAGCCTTAGCCTTCCATCCGTCCGAGGTCTGAAAACTGATTATTTATACAATCAAAACACTTGTTATTTGTTGCACTTAAAAGCGCCCGAAATGAAGTATGCATTGCCACTCTAAAAACAAGCTATTAATATGCATCTCTTTCAACCTGTTTATGACGTTGACTAAGTCATTGCCTTTTTCATATTAATGCCAGTCACATTTATACATAAGACGCCAGGCTCAAGGGGCTTCAGCCCCCCTCCCTCCCCCCCGTTGTGTGTGTCAGCCCGGCTGAGACAGCTTCCCGGGCTGGCGGCCGTCTTCTTGCAGCCGCACCCGAGTACTTCACAGGTCTTTAAAAGACCATTCACTTGTTAACGAGGCTTTGTTGTGTTTTCACCCCTTCTTAGAGCCCCTGCATCTCCACTCTGCATATTGCTGGAAGAATTAGCCCCTCCCCGAAATTTTTATCAGCCCCCCCCCCCCACGAAATTTGGCTCTAGTTGCGCCTCTGTAAGATGCTGTCGTGCCAGTGAAGATACAATTGTTCGCAGAAAATGCTGTGCCAGAGCCGTGAAACGAGGAATAAAAGGGTTCAGACGTGTGCAAAAAAGTCCTGGGGTACCACATGATTAGCCTGACCTCTTACAGTAAACAGTAAACTGCACTCAGTCAGCCCTGCTGAAAGTCCATTAAGACTCCACTCTGAAAGGATCATCATTAAGTACCAGGAGCTGGGAGTTCAGGTTAAATTATGCTCTGCCTTGAAGGATCGCTCCTGCAGCCTGCAAACCCCTTGCTCCCTCTGACTGGATCGAGAGCCATGTGGTGGGGCGGGTTTCATGATCCACATAATAATGACCAGTGGTATGAAAACTGTGATGTAGAACAGAGTGGGCATCCTACCCTGAACGTGGGTGCATTCCTCATCTGAGTAGTCCTTCATTAACGAAGTCACTCTACCAGCACTTTTGTTTAACAATCTAGGCATTGCTAAACACACTATTCACTCATAAATAAACGCAGACTCCATTCACAGCATGTCAAAGCCCTTTGCGAGGCCCGAAAATAGAGCCTGATAGAGACCCATTTCGAGGCCCCCTGAAAATAACTGCCGGTGCTCAGACCCGGACAGACCCGGCCCACTTAAAGCCCTGGTTCTCCTCATGAGGTGTGTTTTGGGCGGGGAACGAAAAGCATGCAACCTTCACTGTCACCTCTGCACCTACACTCGTTGTGGGGCCATTCTTCCAGATGCTACACTGTGTGTATCCTCGGGATTTATAATAATATTGCCACAAACATGAGTTTCTGGTAGTGCCCAACACAGCAGCCCCTTCTTTCATTCACTGATTTCATTCACTTTGGCCTTGAGTTGGTTGGTGATACTTAAACCATGCTGGTCGCTGTGTCTTCCCAGAAGTGCTTAAGAAACACTGTCACTATTGCTCATGTTATGTTTTGCTTGGATGCAGTGGCGTATCGTGGGCGGGGCCACAGGGGCGGTTGCTCGGGCGTAAAATTCTTAGGGGCGCAGGGGCATTCTTGGGGGCGCAAAATTTAAAAAGAAAAGTGGAAGGCTACTTGCCTTGCCCCGGGCACTGGCAACCCACGCTAAGCCGCTGCTTGGATGTACGTATTGAATTACAGTTAAACACCGCAGTTTGGCTTGTACCTCTTCACTTACGCAGTATCAATAAAACAGTGTGAAAACGTAACTTCTGTTGGGCAATGGAAGCGGTGGCACCTGTGGGTGGGGTGGGTGTCTGGTGTCTCTTTACTCTTCCAACACATGTGGTCACTGATCCTTTGGTTCTGCCTCATCCCCGCTGAGCCTCTTTCTCCCTATTTAGTTTGGCACCACTCATGGGGATAGGGCTTCTATTTTTTGCAGTTTTCTATAGCGCAAACTCGACCTAAAGGTATCGAAGCGCTATACATGAGCACCAGTTGCATTACAAAGGACACATTCATTTTTTAGGCAAGAAGAGATTAAGCCAAGACTTGAACCCCGTTACCCCGCTTCAAAGTCAGCCGCTCAAGCCGTTACCAACATCCTCTCCCTAGGTATTGAGCGAGGAATGGAGACACCCATGGGCAGTCGTCAGGTGCAATGCCTAAAAAGGGGCGGTATGAACCCTCAAGGCACGCATGCAGGACCCTTTAAAATTAGGGGGTATCACTGATACAAGGTAGGCATGGCAGGGAGAATAATGGGCAGCCAGACAATGCTCAGGTCCATTATTCCTCTCCTCGCCAACAGCAGCCCTACTTGGACAAGTTGTCCTTCTGAGACTTCAAAGATTCACTTGAAGCAAACTACTTTCTGTGGAAAACCACTGCTGACTGTGGCAAGTTGTTTGAATAACACGATATCAAGGTCAATAATATTGCCCTACACACTATTCCATTGCTAGGCACATATATATTTACTTGTCTTACATCCATCTATCGTTACCTTGTGACGCAGTGGTAGGTCAATGTGCTGTATGCAATATTATTATCATGTGATATGATGCATGCAATATAAAAGGCATATATGACCAATCATATGTAACAGTGCACAGAGCAGGCCCGGGGCTCGTCCCTGGTCAGACTCACACAGAGATGGGCTCTTCCATGTGAGCTCTACAAAGACTGTCCATGCCACATCCTCTCCCTCTGCGTCACACACTCATCGGTCTATTACAATGCCGACTGCTGCCTCCCTCACTGATGTCAGTAACAGGTTCAGGAATGCATGGTTGAGAGGGTGTATGTGAAATTCACATCTTGAGTGATATTTGTAAACCCTAGTGACCATATTCTCCTGCTGGTCACATGAAGGTGTGAATCAGCAATCAGTCAATACCCTGGATTCTAGGTGATTGCCAAACTTACAAAAAAAATGCTAATCTCTCTCGCTTTTTTAAAAATAATGTGACAATGGCTGGGAAAAAGCAGAGCCATGCATTCCTTAGGTCCTCAAGTGCCAAGTGCTCCTGGTATACTTTCCACGAGGACTAAAGTGCTGTTTTTGTTGTGAAGTAGCCAACACTGGCACATAAATATGTCCACTACCACCAAGCACCAGCCGTTTACTCAGATTCGCCTCTGCCATCTCCCAGCAATCCCTCGCTTACCCTGATGTCATGTGTCTGAAAATAATAACTGGCACAAAAGTATTATTGCCTTTTTCAGAGACGTATGGCGTAAGCAGCATGGTGCGTTAAGCGCTGATGCCCAACAAGGGCACCCCTCCCAACTATGCTACAGACAGGTTGTGGCATATATTGTGTTTTTCAACAGTTGCCATCTACACACCCAATATTTTTCCAGGGGGGTGTGGATGCCTCATCTGCACTAAATGTCTGCTACTACCCCAGCGTAACACACCCAAAGATTGATAA
This sequence comes from Calotriton arnoldi, assembly GCA_963921515.1. Lineage (NCBI taxonomy): Eukaryota > Metazoa > Chordata > Amphibia > Caudata > Salamandridae > Calotriton > Calotriton arnoldi. The sequence goes on along the minus strand of CAWUFW010001483.1, from coordinate 925,726 downwards.
ATTAAAGCCAGGTACAGTATGAACTACATCAGGGTGAAGTCAATTAGCATGTGCAGTTACCAAAATCATCAAAAATGACAATCGTTCCGGCTTTTATACAGTGAAAAAGCAGCATCAGCACAAACATTTCTCTCTTACACACAAGTCTCTCTCTCGCTTACACACACAAACTCAACGCGTAGACATACCACAGCCAGCATCTAGGTTAGGGTCCCTCGCATGCACAAAACAGTCAGGGGTGGGGGAATCATATCGCCCGACGCCCGAACCAAGTTGTTTTTATCGGTGGGCAAGAAGATTTAATGTCTATTTTGTCCGACGGACAAGTAGACATTAAATCACGTAAATAAAACAGGCTGTGGGCACTCTGGGGCTCACAGCCAATCAGAGAAGCGTGTCGGGAGCCTTTGGAGGCTTCTGATTGGCTAGCAGCCCATAACTGGGCTCTAGACCGTGATTGGCTGAGGAGTGAAACGTCACTCAGTCTCAGCAAGCAGGAGTTCGTGGCCGCCGTGAGGCAGTACATTAAGGTAAAATAAGCACTACCATAAAGCCCGCCATAGCACTTGTAGAGTGTTCAAAGGGTTATATTTTGCTCAGCTTGCAGATCGGTCTGTAATTAGAATAGAACTGGTGCGCCTGCTGTGAGACACCGTGTGTAACCTTGTGGTTCCAGAAGCGCGGGCTCTCATCGCTGCTATTGGAGCGTGAGACAGCATAAAGCGTGGGGGCGCTGAAGCAGAGGGCACAGTAAGCGGCGCCGCGGTACTGGGGGATCCGAAAAAGAGTAGCTCGACCCGGCCTGACCAAGGACCTGTGGGCCTGGGAGGGACTGCCCGATCGATCGGGCCGGAGACAGAGTATTGGAAACAAGCTGCAAACCGAATTAGCTGGGAGGCCATATCCCACTGTCCAAGAGAAGTCACTGTCCCTTTACCACAGCCACGCTAACTTCAACTTACTCCACACACTGTGGCACTATCAAGCGCCCCTAACCATCCAGGGATCCGCAAATCAGATGACATTCTGCCCCCACTTGTTTACACGAGACCCCGTTATGCCGCAGGACCCTGCCGCCGCCTCTACCTAGTCCTCCTGTCCCATGGGCACCCGGAGATCACTGCTGCCGCCGGCTTCCTATCCTCGTTGCTTCGGGGTTGAGTGAGCGAGACCGACTGCTGGGTTTTGGAGGGGCTGTGGCCGGCGCTAGCAGACCACCATAAACATCACTGGTTTCCACTTCCAGAAAGCCCGCCAAAGGATCCGGATAATGCTGCATTTGCATCAACCACGGTAAGGTGGGAAGTCGGATCGGCCTTACCAGCCAACAGCTCTTCACGCTGCTGCCCCTGTCTTATCGGTTCAGGTAGGACGGTTCCATCTGTGTGCTTTGAGGCTGCAGCCCTACCCCTGTCCCCCAACCCCCTCTTCCACCTACCTTCCCGTTACTGACCTGTAAGATGATGATGGGGCGCACGAGCCTGTCCGAAAACTACATGTTGACTGCAGCTAGCTAACACCTCCATGGTTGTGTGCACGCCAGGGGTGAGGTGGGGCCGTCACCTATATTCTAAAGAGCAAGTCACTGGAATAGAGCAACATCCAAAAGCAAGCGGGGGGAGGATGTGTCTAGCCTGAAGCTAAATGAACCTGATGCATTTGGTTAATGTAAGGGAGGAGGGCGAGGTAGCAGGGTGGATATTGCACTTCAAAGATTATCGGGTTTCAAGCCTGACCTGACCAAGAACCCACTGAGTCCCTATTATGGGGCCCAGTCACTGCCTGTTTACTACGGCTTGTGACCTTTTACCAAATCCTCCAAGCACTACGCTGCCTGTGTATAGGGTTTTGAATATTAATATAAGGCACTTTCGGCCTTGCATTTCAACTTCACTGTGCCCCTGCCCCCCCCCTCCCTCCCCCGTTTTGTGCTGTTGACGACATATCAGGAACGATTGTCTTTGTTGCCCATGCTGTTCGGCGTAAGTGTCCTAGCTCCGGGAGCCCCAGAATTCAGTTAATTCCACACCTGAAGCAGATGTGACCAACCGCTGTTATTGGAGCTGTGCTGTAAATCGTGCCAACTGCGCACGTTTCCATTGCTGTGCAGAGAGCTGATTAGAACTCCCTTTCACACCAGATGTGTGACACAGAATTGCCATACTGGGCAATTTCCCTCACAAATGGGCGATATCTTTCCCATTTGTGTGAGAAAATGCCTCAATTGGCCAGTGCCTAGTATTTTAGTGGGTATAATTAAGCCCGTTGTACGCATTTCTTTTAAGCTGCCGCGGCACTGCAGTTTCTTTCTTGAGCTGCCAGGCTTGCTTAATTGCTAACTTTAACTGTAAAAGGACACTGGATAATTAATAGATAAAGAGGTTGTCCAGATTACACCACGTTGGTAAAGCGGGGATGTGAGCTTGGATTAGAAGGCGCATTTTGGGACTCTACAACCTAAATGTCCCCTCTGCATAACACATTTGATTTCCTGTGCAGCTGCGTAATTTAATAGTGCTACTTAAGAAATAAATGAATGTGACAGTCCTTGTGTAAATGTAACTGGCGCTCATGTAAAGCGCTCCAATATCTTCAGGTCGAGTTCGCACTATATAAAACAGCAAAAAAATGCCATTCTTTTATTAGCACTCAAGGTCTTATGCAAGCGTATTCAGGCCATATTAAAATTCACATTGATCCATAGGGTGAAGAAAAGAATGTCCTACATTTTTTATTTAAGCACCAAACGCCACTTTAAAGTGCGTGCGCACTACCTACAGTGCAAGTGGCTGTGGGCACAGGCCATCTGCTCGGAGCATGGATACCCCTTGAGAAGCAAGACATTCTTTCCCTCCTTTATTGTGCTATTGATCTCTGGTTTACAACAGGAGGCACAAAGCATGTGTGCGGACATAAAAGGCCACATCTATCATAACTACTGAAGTATTGCTAATATGAGTCTTAGAGCAGCCTGCCATGCAAGATCATTTATTGTTGTAACTTGTATTTCTATACAATTTCTATATGTTTGGATAAATGGGATAATATTGCTTGTCAAGTTTTTCTTAGCATTATTATTGCAAAGCATTTAATGGTTTATTAATTTTAATAAAACAAAAATATATTACGTTTCTCTGTCAGCCCTTATGTTTGATGTATGGACGGGAGTAGGTGGGACAAGTGGATTTTACAGGACATGTAGATCTCAGTGGCATTTTGTCCCTTGGACAAGTAGATTATTTTGAAAATTCCACACCCTGACAGTAACAGCAAAGCAGGGGTGTGGAATTTTCAAAATAATCTACTTGTCCAAGGGACAAAATGCCACTGAGATCTACATGTCCTGTAAAATCCACTTGTCCCACCTACTCCCGTCCATACATCAAACATAAGGGCTGACAGAGAAACGTAATATATTTTTGTTTTATTAAAATTAATAAACCATTAAATGCTTTGCAATAATAATGCTAAGAAAAACTTGACAAGCAATATTATCCCATTTATCCAAACATATAGAAATTGTATAGAAATACAAGTTACAACAATAAATGATCTTGCATGGCAGGCTGCTCTAAGACTCATATTAGCAATACTTCAGTAGTTATGATAGATGTGGCCTTTTATGTCCGCACACATGCTTTGTGCCTCCTGTTGTAAACCAGAGATCAATAGCACAATAAAGGAGGGAAAGAATGTCTTGCTTCTCAAGGGGTATCCATGCTCCGAGCAGATGGCCTGTGCCCACAGCCACTTGCACTGTAGGTAGTGCGCACGCACTTTAAAGTGGCGTTTGGTGCTTAAATAAAAAATGTAGGACATTCTTTTTCTTCACCCTATGGATCAATGTGAATTTTAATATGGCCTGAATACGCTTGCATAAGACCTTGAGTGCTAATAAAAGAATGGCATTTTTTTGCTGTTTTATATAGCGCGAACTCGACCTGAAGATATTGGAGCGCTTTACATGAGCGCCTGTTACATTTACACAAGGACTGTCACATTCATTTATTTCTTAAGTAGCACTATTAAATTGGCGCAGCTGCACAGGAAATCAAATGTGTTATGCAGAGGGGACATTTAGGTTGTAGAGTCCCAAAATGCGCCTTCTAATCCAAGCTCACAACCCCGCTTTACCAACGTGGTGTAATCTGGACAACCTCTTTATCTATTAATTATCCAGTGTCCTTTTACAGTTAAAGTTAGCAATTAAGCAAGCCTGGCAGCTCAAGAAAGAAACTGCAGCGCCGCGGCAGCTTAAAAGAAATGCGTACAACGGGCTTAATTAAACCCACTAAAATCCTAGGCACTGGCCAATTGAGGCATTTTCTCACACAAATGGGAAAGATATCGCCCATTTGTGAGGGAAATTGCCCAGTATGGCAATTCTGTGTCACACATCTGGTGTGAAAGGGAGTTCTAATCAGCTCTCTGCACAGCAATGGAAACGTGCGCAGTTGGCACGATTTACAGCACGGCTCCAATAACAGAGGTTGGTCACATCTGCTTCAGGTGTGGAATTAACTGAATTCTGGGGCTCCCGGAGCTAGGACACTTACGCCGAACAGCATGGGCAACAAAGACAATCGTTCCTGATATGTCGTCAACAGCACAAAACGGGGGAGGGAGGGGGGGGGCAGGGGCACAGTGAAGTTGAAATGCAAGGCCGAAAGTGCCATATATTAATATTCAAAACCCTATACACAGAGGCAGCGTAGTGCTTGGAGGATTTGGTAAAAGGTCACAAGCCGTAGTAAACAGGCAGTGACTGGGCCCCAATAATAGGGACTCAGTGGGTTCTTGGTCAGGTCAGGCTTGAAACCCGATAATCTTTGAAGTGCAATATCCACCCTGCTACCTCGCCCTCCTCCCTTACATTAACCAAATGCATCAGGTTCATTTAGCTTCAGGCTAGACACACTCCTCCCCCCCCCGCTTGCTTTTGGGTGTTGCTCTATTCCAGTGACTTGCTCTTTAGAATATAGGTGACGGCCCCACCTCACCCCCTGGCGTGCACACAACCATGGAGGCGTTAGCTAGCTGCAGTCAACATGTAGTTTTCGGACAGAGCTCGTGCGCCCCATCATCATCTTACAGGTCAGTAACGGGAAGGTAGGTGGAAGAGGGGGTTGGGGGGACAGGGGTAGGGCTGCAGCCTCAAAGCACACAGATGGAACCGTCCTACCTGAACCGATAAGACAGGGGCAGCAGCGTGAAGAGCTGTTGGCTGGTAAGGCCGATCCGACTCCCCACCTTAGTGTGGTTGATGCAAATGCAGCATTATCCGGATCCTTTGGCGGGCTTCTCTGGAAGTGGAAACCAGTGATGTTTATGGTGGTCTGCTAGCGCCTCGGCCACAGCCCCTCCAAAACCCAGCAGTCGGCTCTCGCTCACTCAACCCCGAAGCAACGAGGATAGGAAGCCGGCGGCAGCAGTGATCTCCGGGTGCCCATGGGACAGGAGGACTAGGTAGAGGCGGCGGCAGGGTCCTGCGGCATAACGAGGGTCTCGTGTAAACAAGTGGGGGCAGAATGTCATCTGATTTGCGGATCCCTTGGATGGTTAGGGGCGCTTGATAGTGCCACAGTGTGTGGAGTAAGTTGAAGTTAGCGTGGCTGTGGTAAAGGGACAGTGACTTCTCTTGGACAGTGGGATATGGCCTCCCAGCTAATTCGGTTTGCAGCTTGTTTCCAATACTCTGTCTCCGGCCCGATCGATCGGCAGTCCCTCCCAGGCCCACAGGTCCTTGGTCAGGCCGGGTCGAGTTACCTCTTTTCGGATCCCCCAGTACCGCGGCGCCGCTTACTGTGCCCTCTGCTTCAGCGCCCCACGTTTTATGCTGTCTCACGCTCCAATAGCAGCGATGAGAGCCCGCGCTCTGGAACCACAAGGTTACACACGGTGTCTCACAGCAGGCGCACCAGTTCTATTCTAATTACGGACCGATCTGCAAGCTGAGCAAAATATAACCCTTTTGAACACTCTACAAGTGCTATGGCGGGCTTTATGGTAGTGCTTATTTTACCTTAATGTACTGCCTCACGGCGGCCACGAACTCCTGCTTGCTGAGACTGAGTGACGTTTCACTCCCTCAGCCAATCACGGTCTAGAGCCCAGTTATGGGCTGCTAGCCAATCAGAAGCCTCCAAAGGCTCCCGACACGCTTCTCTGATTGGCTGTGAGCCCCAGAGTGCCCACAGCCTGTTTTATTTACGTGATTTAATGTCTACTTGTCCGTCGGACAAAATAGACATTAAATCTTCTTGCCCACCGATAAAAACAACTTGGTTCAGGCGTCGGGCGATATGATTCCCCCACCCCTGCAAAGGCACCAGCGATGCAAGCATCCATTGCCCTTAAGTATCTGGTACTTTTGTATCAAATGACCTAATTATAAACAATCTGACAATGCTGCAGGGAGACGGTGTTTATATTGAGGTACTACCACGTTATGAGTACTGGGTTCAGTTCTACAGCCCACCTCTGATGGTCTGCATTGTGTTCTCAGTGCCACATCTGACCTATTGTGTACAGTTCTGAAGTCCAGATATAGTTGCATTATATCCGGGTCTGGAGTGCACCTCTCCCCCTTCCTTGCCTCTTATTAACTGTACTTCCAGGGTAAGGTCAATGCTTGGCCTTCCTGTCAGATTCTGAGCCCTCCAAACTCTGGTGCTTTCTTCAGATCACCTGAAGTTTCAGTAGGAATCTGTGGTTTGAAAGCCTCCACTTTCTACCAGATTTACTGCACTTCATTTGGGATAAGCTTTGGCCCATATGTCCTTGTCAGAAGAAAATATAGCAGTTTGTAGGAGAATAGCAGTGCCAGCCTCCCTTCCTCACAGGTCAGGGGGCGAAGGACGATGGGGGTGTACATAGAGGTCTATATAGAAGCAAGTGGGAGGGCGACCAGATGGGAATCATAGAGACTATAATAGTTTTCCCTGGTGTTGCTAAAGTACCATTAAAACATAATGTAAAACATCAACAACAAGCTACCCATACAGTGAATCACACACAAGGACAATAGCACGTCACATACTATTGTGGGCAGATATCCAAAGTCTGCATTCACTGAAAATACACTAAAAACAATAAATGATCAAAATGCAAAGGGCCTTCTCAAGCAAGAGCTTTACAACGATCACCCTGGAAGCATATAAACAAAAGGCAGTATATGGCATCATTATTATTATGGAGATTTTTAAAGAATCCTGTAATATTTTTAGTTTTCAAGGAACATTCCTTTTATATGCACAAGGCTCAAAGTAAAGTGAACACATGGAAAACAACTACCCAGGCAGAGTGCCTAGGGCTTGGTTCCCTTCCTCATGTCACCGCTTTATATCTGAGCTCAATTGCAAGAGAGTCAGGAAACTCTTGAAAACAGGACTGTTCAGACTTGTGGCCAGATTTACAAATAATTAATGTAATGCAGCACAGAAAGTATAGTTGCTGCGCTGTGTGTGGCAAATGAAGAGAGCAGAACGGCCCCATATCTACTAAGAAGTGACATAGTCTGCTCTGTCCCTGTACTGGTGCACTTTTGGCAGCCATGCACCAACACAAACACCCTTGTGCCATAGTGCAGGATTGCCTGCATTGCAGTCAGCATAGTTTGTGTGCAGGGAGGAGTCCCTTCCTGTTCCTAAACTGTGCTTTAAGTCATTTTCCTCTTTGTATATGTACTGTATAATGCAGCACACTTGCAAATAAGAAGAAATGAGGAAAACTGAAAACATTTATCCTTGTTTTGCCTGCCTCAAGAATGAGCAGCATTTTGGTGCGAGTCCCTGTCTACAGTGCTTTGTAGATAGGGATTGCCGTCAAAAACCATGGGTGGTTGCATGGGAACACCCCTTGAAGCAAAGTAACGCAAGGCAGTGCGTTGCGTTGCATTACTTTTGGCTTCAATCCAACTCAAATCACAATTTGCTTAGATTGTAAATCCCACCAATAGACTTTCTGTTGGGTTTGCGTTAAAAAAGTAGTGCAAACTAGATGCAAAGTTTTTGTAAATCTAGGCCCGGGTCTCCAACCGAATGGCGCACAGTTCAGAATCACGATCAAAGAATATCCGACATGGGCATTCACCCATCTGAGTGGACTGCCCCTCCATTCATCAAACTGCACATGGGCTATACCTTGTAGCTCTATTCCACAACAAGTACCCCACGGTCTTGTGAATCACGTTCACAAGTATCTAAAGCTAACCCTGGTTAGTTAGGTATGGGAAGGTTCTTTTGAAGCACTCTAGTTGTTACCCACTAGATTGTGGGGAAGGAAACAATTCCTTTTGTTAGTATTACCCTCACACACTCTAGTAGTGTCATGCTTCATCATCGGGTCACCCCGACTCCTAAAGGTCAGGGTGGGCTCAACCGTATTCCAGGGAACTCTTGGAGAGATATGGCCATGGGGTGTTAAAGATTAAAAATCCGCAGACAGATCCCAGTATCCCTTTATTCGTGGAACTGTCAGGGATATTAAAATACAAAACTAGGGGGGGTCACTTGGAGTTTCATGGTCCTATGACCCTAGTGCCAACATGTTTCAGTCCTTGATTGGCCAGTAAGGTCCAGGACTTTCTTCAGGGCAGAAAAAGGGGTATCCTCCCTGGTTATTGCGGACCGGGTAATCCTTATCCACTTTTATCTTACAAGGGCAGATAGCTGCTCCTTTGTAAATGTCATCAGATTAATTATCTTGCTTTTATTATGATTCTTGACTCCATCTGGAAATAAGAAAGAAGAAGAGAGAAAGGAGATCATAGCGCAACATTATTGGCATGTATCAACGCTTCCCATTGGTGATGTGCTCTTATATACACCCATGCTTGTCATACAGGGAGGGTGTGTAGAAGCCATCACTCGTCATACCATCTTGGTATGTGTATCCAGTACTATTTATCAATTTAGCACTTTGCCTTGTGATATATACAGTGATGTGGCGATATATATCGCATACTGCCACTATTCAAGCTACAGTGCATATGTAGTCACTTTAGAAACCATTCCAGTGTCATTCACATCAAACCACACACTGCTAAAATTAATCACCATTGTGTCACACTCACACATACATTTCAAACATGTCTCTCTCCCTTACCCCATTTTGGGAGAGTATACGCATCACCGGGGACTTCAGCATATCAAGGGTAGCCCTTTAGTCAAACTCTGTTAGTTGTCGTGTGCCCATCGTAAAAAACAGTTGAGGGAGACACAACGAGGAAAAAGAAAGAGAACGGCACCACATTTGCCTTTAGTTACTTCTATCGGTGTTCGAAGGTCAAGTCATACCTGGTATTAAGAGTTCCCAGCAGTCTGCCACTTCTTTAATACTTACTCCGTCAAGGGTCCTGCCCTGTAACAGCACCTACTTGGTCTGTGTCCCCGGGCTTGCGCCCCGAGGGCTGCTCTGTTCGTCCTTAAGAAGCCGGCGTTTCCGTGTTGTTGCCGGTATTCGACACGCCCACTCGGTGTGTCTCACGTTGAGGAAACGCGGGAACCGGACGTGCGTGTTACGCAACGTTACGGGATTCTGGGAACTGTAGTCCCGTGGAATGCCTGGGCTCCATGGAAGCACGTGAAGAGTAACACTGATGATTTCCCTAATGCCAAACTTCCACCTTGTTACTCGTACCTTTTTGGATTCTACCCCTGGGGGATAAAACGTTTTTTACAATTTATAGTTGACTGTTTTACACAATGGTGTGTTCGTGTATCGTTACACTGTTCCACATAAAAAAAGGGGACAAACTTTTATGTTTATATTGTATAGATACATGGGCAGGTGACTGCCTAGATCCCAACCCACAGCACATCATCATTCAAATTGTGCATGGATAAGCCGTTGGGTGGTTACATGACACCGCATGGAGTAACACAACGTCATTCAAATGACATAACTTTATTCCAATGAACAACCTTAATCTGTATTAACGCGCCGTTACTTGTTTCGGGCCAGCCGTGATGAATGTCGGGGCAGTTAAAATTCCCTGCTACTATGCCCAAAAGGGTAAACATGGCATTACGTTAATCCCTCTGTCCAGCTGTGTGGCGCTTTGTGAAGTTAGGGCATATCTAGTGTCCCTACGTAGGGGACGACCCCATTAATGATATTTCAATGCAGTTATGGGAGAATTATAAGGTCACGTGCTCTAAACAGAATTCATCTTTGGTTAAGTTGATTCCACAGAATGGAATCGTTTAACCCATTCTCGTGGGTCCTCAGCCGATAGACCCAGCGTTGTTCCCGTTCTAGCAGTCTCTTTGTCAGGATACCACTTCCCTTTACTTTTTCAATAATGGTCCATTTTATGTCTTTGTCATTGTGGCTTTTTTCTAGGTAGTGGGCAGTTAGCTTTGTTGCGGTTATGGATCGTCTTATTGTACTGCGATGTTCGCTTATCCGTACTTTAACCTTCCTACTGGTCATCCCAACATACATCAGTTGGCAGGGGCATGTAATCAAATACACAACGTTGTCAGAATTACAGTTTGTATGTGCCCGTTGTTCCCATGAGTATCTCAAGCCTAGGTTTATTTGTTTAGTGTGTTCCGTGAATGGACATACTACACAAGACCCACATTGATAATGACCCATGACTGGAGGTTGATTCCACAGTGTCAGTTGGTTGGTACCCATGGGTTTGTATGTGTCCGTATGTATAAGTGTGTCTCTGAGGCTTTTGTTTCTTTTAAAGGAAAACATAGGTCTTTCAAATGTTAGTTTATTTGATGTCAGGATTTGCCATTTCTTGTTTATGATTTTCTTAACCTCGTTTGAGGAAGAATTGTACGTGGTGACACATATCAATAAGTCTGCCTCTGGCCTCTGGTTGGTTTCTAAGAGGGCTGCTCTCGGGGTATTCCGTGATCTTTTCTGTGCCTTGTCTATGATCTTTTTTGGATATGCTTTTTGCTATAGTTTGTTGGTCAGTTTCTCTGCTTCTTTCTTATAGTCACCTACGTCGGCACAGTTCCTACGAATCCTGAGGAACTGTCTGACGGGCAGGTTCTCTTTCAGGACCCGCAGATGTGCACTGTTAAAGTGCAACAAGCTGTTCTTATCTGTGGGTTTTGTGTACAAAGAGCTAATTAGTCTACCTTCCTTTGCTGTGAGGTATACGTCAAGGAAGGATACTCTCTCGCTGCTTGACGTCATCGTGAATCGCAGGTGTGGGTTGAGCTGGTTAATCCACCATGAAAAGTTTGTCATACTGGGCTTGTCTCCTTTCCAGATGACAAGGATGTCATCTATGTATCTGTACCACTTGCAGATTCTATCAGAGAATGGGTTGGTCGGCCAGATGTATTGTTCCTCAAAATGGCTCATGAACAGACATGCTACGCTCGGCGCAAATGTACTGCCCATGGAAGTCCCATGGACTTGAAGGAACAGTTGATCTTCAAATTTGAAGAAATTTTCCGTTCGGGCCAGATGCATCAAAGTGATAACCCATTCTACCGGTGCATCCCATTGCCAGTTCTCCTTACATAGGAGTTCCTCAATCACGCAAAGGCTTTCTTCCTGAGGAATGCTAGTGTACAGTGCCTCTACGTCTAAACACATCATGGTGTTCTTCTCTGGATTGTATTCGAGGTCAGCGAGAAGGTTAAGCAGATGTTTAGTGTCCTGTACATATGATTTTATCCGTGTGACAAGTGATCTGAGGAACCAGTCTGTATATTTTGACAACGGTTCAAGGAGTGACCCAATGCCTGATACAATGGGTCTCCCCGGGGGCGGAATTTTGCCCTTATGTATTTTCGGTATAGTGTAGAACAGGGGAACCCTCGGGTCTTCTGAAATGAGGAAGTCACGTTCCTTCTTGGTGATCCAGTTATTTTCCAAGGCTTCTGTTGTCAGAGTCTCAATGGTTTTCTTGATCCGTGCAGTAGGATCCCTGTAGATCTTTTTGTAATGTCTCTCATTGGCCAGGAGGGTCAGGCAAGCTTCTCTGTAGGTGCTGGTGCTCTGTATCACGGTTGCTCCACCTTTATCGGCCGGTTTGATAATAATGTCATCTCTAGTGCTTAAAGTTTTTAAGGCCTCACGTTCCTTCCTGCTCAGGTTGTTATATACATCCCTCTTGGGTTGAAGTTGTTCAACCTCGTTGGATACTCCCTCCTCAAATACGATAACTTCTGGTGGCATGAGTGATGCAGGTGGACAGAAGGTAGACTTCAGACGGAGAGTTGTGTGGCTGTTGTCTTCTTCTGGTTTTTCCTTTCCCATGAAGAAGACTTGCTTGTATTTCTCTAAAACAGTGCAGCTCCGCTAGCTTAATCCCTTCCTTTCCCTGACTGAACCTAATTAATTGCTTACTCCAAATGCCGCGCATCCTGCAAGCGTGTTCATATCTGTCAGATCTGTATTCCTCTGGTGCTCCAACTGCTAATTTTGACTCTCTGGCACCTTTCGTTTCCTTAATTTCCTACCACGCTCTGTGTTATCTTCCAATCTAAATGGCTATTACTATGAAATAGAAATTGTGTGCATGACTTGACTATGCATAATTGCCCAATAGGGAGCTTTTATAATTTAATAGTTACTTAACTATGATGTAAATATATCCAGGGATCAGACTATGTTATATTTATTATTTTTTCTCCCCTCACTTTTTCCCCCCCTTCCAATAATTTTAGATTCAGCTTGCTCACCTATGTATGTCCTGAAGATGAACTCAAATAATTGAGCTCGAAACGCCGTCGACCCCCTACAACATGAACTCCTTTCATTCTGTAAAAATTTTCTAAGGAGTTCCTACTACTGTTGTCAATGCGATGTCTTTATTTTAATATCACCCTCACTTTTCACATCACGCTTATTGTCACTTATTGTGTGAGCACCTGAATACTATTGTTTTGGAATAAACACCTGTCCTATACTGACCTACATGTCCCTCTGTATATTACTTACCGCTCCCTTTTAAGAATTAACTTCCTACTCTCAATCATAGTGCCCCCCACAGGGTCACTTCTGAATGGACCTTTAGGCCACACCAGAACCATTGTGTCCCAAAACAGCTTACCACCCCAGGTTCACATATTGGGGTACCCTTGTTTTCTCTATTAAATGTTTACTCTTTTGGGCATAGTAGCAGGGAACTTTAACTGCCCTGACATTCATCACGGCTGGCCCAAAACAAGTAACGGCGCGTTAATACAGATTAAGGTTGTTCATTGGAATAAAGTTATGTCATTTGAATGACGTTGTGTTACTCCATGACGTATGTCATATAACCACCGAACGGCTTATCCATGCACAATTATGAATGATGATGTGCTGTGGGTTGGGATCTAGGCAGTCACCTGCCCATGTATCTATACAATATAAACATAAAAGTTTGTCCCCTTTTTTTATGCGGAACAGTGTAACGATACACGAACACACCATTGTGTAAAACAGTCAACTATAAATTGTGAAAAACGTTTTATCCCCCAGGGGTAGAATCCAAAAAGGTACGAGTAACAAGGTGGAAGTGTGGCATTAGGGAAATCATTAGTGTTACTCTTCACGCGCTTCCACGGAGCCCAGGCATTCCACGGGACTACAGTTCCCAGAATCCCGTAACGTTGTGTAACACGCACGTCCGGTTCCCACGTTTCCTCAATGTGAGACACACCTAATGGGCGTGTCGAATACCGGCAACAACACGGAAACGCCGGCTTCTTAAGGACGAACAGAGCAGCCCTCGGGGCGCAAGCCCGGGGACACAGACCAAGTATTTGCTGTTACAGGGCAGGACCCTTGACGGAGTAAGTATTAAAGAAGGGGCAGACTGCTGGGAACTCTTAATACCAGGTATGACTTGACCTTCGAACACCGATAGAAGTAACTAAAGGCAAATGTGGTGCCGTTCTCTTTTTCCTCGTTGTGTCTCCCTCAACTGTTTTTTACGATGGGCACACGACAACGAACAGAGTTTGACTAAAGGGCTACCCTTGATATGCTGAAGTCCCCAGTGATGCGTATACTCTCCCAAAATGGGGTAAGGGAGAGAGACATGTTTGAAATGTATGTGTGAGTGTGACACAATGGCGATTAATTTTAGCAGTGTGTGGTTTGATGTGAATGACACTGGAATGGTTTCTAAACTGACTACATATGCACTGTAGCGTGAATAGTGGCAGTATGCGATATATATCGCCACATCACTGTATATATCACAAGGCAAAGTGCTACATTGATAAATAGTACTGGATACACATACCAAGATGGTATGACGAGTGATGGCTTCTACACACCCTCCCTGTAGGACAAGCATGAGTGTATATAACAGCACATCACCAATGGGAAGCGTTGATACTATGCCAATAATGTTGCGCTATGATCTCCTTTCTCTCTTCTTCTTTCTTATTTCCAGATGGAGTCAAGAATCATAATAAAAGCAAGATAATTAATCTGATGACATTTACAAAGGAGCAGCTATCTGCCCTTGTAAGATAAAAGTGGATAAGGATTACTCGGTCCGCAATAACCTGGGAGGATACCCCTTTTTCTGCCCTGAAGAAAGTCCTGGACCTTACTGGCCATTCAAGGACTGAAACATGCTGGCACTAGGGTCATATGACCATAAAACTCCAAGTGACCCCCCCTAGTTTTGTATTTTAATATGCCTGACAGTTCAACGAATAAAGGGATACTGGGATCTGTCTGCGGATTTTTAATCTTTAACACCCCCTGGCCATATCTCTCCAAGAGCTCCCTGGAATACGGTTGAGCCCACCCTGACCTTTAGGAGTCGGGGTGACCCGATGATGAAGCATGACACTACTAGAGTGTGTGAGGGTAATACTAACAAAAGGAATGGTTTCCTTCCCCACAATCTAGCGGGTAACAACTAGAGTGCTTCAAAAGAACCTTCCCATACCTAACTAACCAGGGTTAGCTTTAGATACTTGTGAACGTGATTCACAAGACCGTGGGGTACTTGTTGTGGAATAGAGTTTAGTATGGGAGGACGTACTCCCACTAGAGATCCCCTCTCGGCCCTTACGGCACAGGAGAAGTTGCCCTTCTCTGAGTGCCATAGTGTTTTTGCTATACCTTGTAGCACCTAAGTGATCGAAAGATAACAGATAGCGCTTTAGCAATAACATCTGCTAATTTAGAGACAACGGTATCAAGCACTAATATAAAAAAATATCATCCAAAGTCGGTGAGTCCTTGGTAACCCTTAAATGCCCCTTTTCCTTTCCTGCTTGATTATTAATTTCCTTCTGCGTAGTTCATATGGGATGTACATACCAAGGAGTCATGAAGCACTTCATTGAGAACAGGAGCTTCCTAAACACGAGGTGCTGTGTATAGAACAGGGCCCTGTGGGGGGCGGTGGGAGGTAGCCTAGTTAAAATCAAATTATTGAAGTCATGATGTGAGTGGAGGTGAAGAAAAAATCTTATAATTTGGGCATTAAACTAAATAGTTGTCTTTTTTACCTAATACACACAAGCATTGATTTTGTATTTAGGCCACACAGAATTGCAATTCTAGATATAGAAAAGACAGAGGGAGAGCGAATTGAACAGAATTTTGCAACTTTGGGGCAAATGTTGAAATTGGGGTTGCACACCCTGGTCGCCATATATTAAGGACCACAGCTTAGCTCCTAGACCTCATCCCTCTGCTTGAAGTGGTGTACCCCTCAACTGCAGCTTTGATTCTGCACTTCTTGCATTGCTCCCCGTGTTCCCTTTTCCCTCCAATGCAGTTTGGCAGGAGACCGCCCTTGCGCACATCTCCTTCCAAATTGTGCTGCTTTTGACTCTATGTCAAATCTGCTGGGAATTACAAAAACATTGATTTAGAAGCCGCTTACTTTCTATGTGGGCCTTTGAAATATGCACAGCTAAATTTGACAGCTGCCATCTTGTCTGTCAGGGCTCAATGACGTCATCGTGTAGGGGACGAGTCACCCTGTTGAAAACCTGTATAGGGGATGAATGCCTTACAAAGAAATGTTTCACATGGAAGAAAACAAACAACTCAGCACTGGGATTCACCCCAAAAGAATCTTCTAGAATTCTTTAGTCAGTGGTGAAACTATCATTTAAAGTTTGAACCCAATAGCTGAGTCCACTGCTTGAGAAATAAGGGGTCTCTCATTAGCACTAGAGACGGCAAGCTGGAAGGTTTTTTAAGGGGTGCGACTCTTTCATAAACTTCTTCTACAGCTTGTGGGAATATCTTATGTTATTGGTATTTGATAGCGTATGTTCCGCCACAGGTAAGGCCTCCTGGCGGTTTTGGCAGTCCGCAAGATTTTCCATATAGTTTACAGGAGTTACTTCGAGACTAGACACTGGTTTGGCTTTTGATGTCATAATGTTCTCCAGTTTTTCATTGGTCATGTCTTGGAGATTGCATGCATATTCTGTCTCGCAAAAGAGGTGGCAAGCTTTTTCCTGAATACTTCTGAATAGCCAGCAAAATGTACAGCCTCTGCACACAAAGCCGGCCTTGGAGTTTAAAGAGGCTTTGCCTAGAGGCTTGGATTGTGACATCTTGGTCGAGGGAATTAGATTTTGATTCAAAATTTAGATTCAGGGCCAAGGATCTTACATTGAAGGCAAAAACTAGGAGTGTCCCTACCCGATCATCACCGCCGATTGTGAAAAAAGGCGGGGCACACTGTCAAGAATTTGGGGAAACACCCAACAGAACTGAGTGGAGGAAATAATATGGAGCAATCTTCTGAAAACACAATTTTAAGTTTGCCTTGAAGCACCCAAAAGCTTAAGGTCAAAGTTCCGAAAACTCGTGTTGACATACTGAACAGGCCTGTGTTTCAGTTTGGGGATATGAAACTCTAGTAATCCAATAAACCAAGGCTAATCCAATCATTCCGATATTCAAGACTGGATCAAGGCCCACAGGTGATCAAACAAACCACGAGACTGCCAGGACCGGGGTCGGGAAAAACAAGTATTGAACACACTAAAAGTTAATCCAATCAATCCTAGTCAAGGCACGCGAGCAATTAATAACAACCTGCAAAGCAACAGTAGCTAATAGAACCTCAATGCAGGCAACTTTCAAAATATTGGTTACAGCCCCACTGTACATCCTGAGCAGGAACAAGAGGGAAACAAAATAAGAACTGGTCTACGCTGGTTATCCCATCTCACTTCTAGGCAGCCTCATGGTGATATAAAGCTCCACACAAATAAGCAACATAATGTATTATGCACTGTTGGCCAATCTCACACTTGCATCTCCTGTACTGGGCGTTCTGCACTTGTGCAAAAAACTAGCGCCTCTTTCATTTTTATGTCTGGTGTAACAGTACAGCCTCCAATCCTTTAATATAGACAGATTGGGCTTTGGCTGCGGCCCCCAGGATTATTACACTTTCACCCCACACTTTGGCTATTTTGTGTATCATCCCTCCTCCTATATGGTGTTTGCATTGCAGTGTATAAGGAACTATTTTACATCTCAAAAGTACACTGAATAATCAAATATTAAATTTTTTATCTCAACAATGCGTTGTATACAAAAATTAATCAAATTTTGTATTGTTTTTACAGCTGCAGGCTATAGTTCAGTCAGGACTTAAAGTGTAAGCCAGACCTATTGGATTTGTCCTTGCTTGTTTTTTCTTGCACTTTCTCAGCGGTGTAGTGGAACATTCTCTTTGCAGATGCTCTGAAGCAGCCGCTCTCTAGATGCACCTGGGTAGCAAGCTGCGTCTGCTCCAACTTCCGAGGATCTGCTGGACTGGCACCACTATGGTTTTGGCATCACCAAGCAGGTGTTGAGATTTGGTCGTCTCCTCCTCACTGGATCCCTCTGCCATGGAGGACTAGTCTGGCTTGATTTAACAAAAATATTTAATTGCGGAACAGCAATCGTGTTAGACCTGGCATCCTTGGCGTGGGTCTCCCTTCCATTTTTTCGTAATGCCTCCACTGTTGCCGATATGTTTTTGCTGGACTAGATGCTCATGGGCACTTTGCCGCTGCTAATCAGTGCCAAAGTGCAAGTGCTCCCTATCGTTAATTGATACATGTATTAGTGACTCCATGATTGGATGATTGGTTTACTTGTCAGTCCCTAGTACAGTGCACTCAGTGTGCCCAGGGCTTGTAAATCCAATGCCGCTGGTGGGCTTGCAGCACTGGTTGTGCCACCCACAGAAGCGGCTGGTAAAATGTGTCTCAGGCCTGCCATCGCAGAGCCTGTGTGCAGCCTAGGGCTGCCATGTCGACTTGGTGAGTACACCCACTTACCAGTCCCTAAACCTTCCCTTTACTGCATGTTGGTCACCCCTAAAGTAGGCCCTAGGGCAGGGTGCATTGTAAGTATAAGGTAGGACATGCCCTGGTGTGTGTGGCATGTCCTAATAGTGAATTACAGCCATTTTCGTTTTTCACTATTGCAAGGCTACCTGCTCCCCATAGGCCAGAATGGGCAGACTGACTATTACACCTTATAGTCAGAACTGACCCAGGGAACATGGTAGAAAAACGAATTTAGTATGCCTGAACTCAGGATGATAAAATACATCTTTTAGTGAAGTTGGTTTTAACATTCTGTGTTCGAAAATACCACTTTTAGAAAGTGGGTATTTTCTTGCCTAACTATCCAAGCCTGCCTCTGCTAGGTTGTGTATTCCTTGTCTGGAGATTGAGTGACAGGGGCTGGGGGTGGCTACCGGAGACAGGGTGAGTCAGCGCAGGGCTGAATAGAAAGATCTGCAGCCAGAGTGGAGGGAGGAGTTGCACCTGGGTCTGAATAGGGCTGTGCCTGCCTTCCACAATGCTGGCTCCACCTCCTGCCGGGCGGCTGAGCACTCTGCCCCACATTCTGAAAGGAAAGAAGGAGTCAGAAAAACAAAGTGCTCCAGGACTGACCAGAACTGGTTTTGGACTAGGCAGAGGCCTCTCTGCCTCCAGAGAACAAAGAGAATCAGGGTATAAGAGGGGCACCCAGACCCCAGGAAGATTAGATCACTTTTGGGAACAAGAAGAAACCTTTGCTGAGGAGCGGAACCAAGAAGAAACTGAGGAGAGACTATCCCTAAGCCTGAAGTGCTGCTTGGGGGATTGGCCTGCAGTGGTTTGCCTGACTGCCAAAGAGAGGAGAAAGGAACTTTTGCTTTGCTGTGACTTTCATCAACTTGTGAAGGATCTCCAAGGGCTTGGAAGAGAGCTTGCCCCTGACCGAAGTCCCAGGACCATTGGACTTCACCCCCTTTGTGAATTGCTGCTGGAAACTCTGTTTCAGTGGCTACAGAGGTAGGGAGCTGTGACCGACTCTCACGACCGACTCGGTGTCCTGCAAGCACCGCATCGAAGCACCGTCTCGCCCTGCAACGCACGGCCCTGGTCTCACCGACTCCGTCAACGAGCCGCTGCCTGCACCGCATCGAGGGACAACGCGTCCTGCAACGCTTCGCTACGCCGAATCGAACTGGTCCGACCGACACGGTCACTGCTGCTGAGTTCGAGTCCTGTGACCGCACCGGAGTTGGGCACCGCTCGCACGCTTTGCGACGCACCGCCCGACTCGCACCGCTGTCCGGACTGATCGACGCCAGCTCCTGAATCCGGCTCCGTCGCCGCACCGCAACCTGCCAGCACCGCATCGAAGCACCGTCTCGCCCTGCAACGCACGGCCCTGGTCTCACCGACTCCGTCTCGACGACGTCAACGAGCCGCTGCCTGCACCGCATCGAGGGACAACGCGTCCTGCAACGCTTCCATTTTTGCATCGCGACCGCGACGAACAGCCATCCGGCTCGCACGCCCGTGCCTGCCGCTTCAAGTAAAGGTACTGTGACCGAGTCTGTCTACGCTGTGTTGGCCCGTCTCGACGCGGTCAGCTGGATTTGTTAGACTCTGTGTGTTCTCGACATCGCCGTAGCCGGAGGAGGCTACCGACTCGCACAGAACCTTGAATTAAGCCTTTTTGATCAGAACTAAGCATTCTTAACAGTATTGTGGATTATTTTTGTCGTTTATGGTCTTGTGATAAATCTATATAAAGTATACCTATTTTTATAAATATATAACCTGTGTGGTGTCCATTTGTAGTGTTGTCACTTGATTACTGTATGTGTTCACAAATGCTTTACACACTGCCTCTGAACTAAGCCTGTCTGCTCGTGCCAAGCTACCAAGAGGGTGAGCAGGGGTTATTTCGGGAGTGTACCTACTTTCCCTGACTAGACGCAAGGGTCCCTATTTGGACAAAGGTACCTACCTCTGCCAACTAGAGACCCCCAAATCTAACATTGGTGGTCAGCGGTGAGGATTCTGGACTTGCATTTGTGACTCATGTACAGTGATTGGTGAACACTACTTAGTGAGTGCAGACCAAAACGCAACCACATACTTTAATAGCATTTTTTCTGGGATTTCCTATTTTTGCAAATGCCAAGTTCAGTCACTATGGAGAAACCAGCATCAGTAGCCTCTGTTGAATGTGATTGGGAAGAAGAGAGGCTAGAATGCTACACCCTTAAGCAGCTCAAGCAATTCTGCAAAAAGTTTAAAGTGTCCATGACCGGGATCTCCAGGAAGGAGGACCTCCAAAAGGCGCTGAGGGCCTGGGTCGAATCAAGGAGTGCCCCTGTGGAGGGGGCTGAGAATGCAGAAGGGCAGCTGGAGGGGCTATTGGGTCTAGGGGCTAGAAGACCACCTTCCCCAGTAGGTAGCAGTGTTTCTGCCAGAGGACTGTCTCCAGAGGAGTTGGAGGACAGGAAAGAGAGTAGGGTGCACGAAATGGAGCTGACCAAACTCAAGCTGAATAAGCAGTTAGAATTCGAAATGCAAACAAGGAAATTAGCCCTAGAGGAAAAGAAAATGCAGTTTGAACATGAGAAAGTTTTGAGGGAGTTGGAATTGAAGGCCAAGAGCTTAGAGATTACTCCCTCTGGTGGCAGTGTACCGCCTGTGCCTGTTGAAGCTAGGGTGTATATTCCCAAAGATGTGGTGAAGGAGTTTTTAAAAATGACGACATAGGGCAGTGGTTCAAAGCCTATGAGGTAGCCATGTCTTCCCACCGGGTCCCTGAGAAGGATTGGGGAGCGGGGTTGTGGGGACGGTTCCTCAGTGAAGGGCGGGATACCTTGTTGGATTTGCCCTCTGAAGTCTATAATTCGTACAGCCACATGAAGGAGGCCTTAATGACTAGATATGGTTTGACCCCTGAGCTTTATAGGCAAAGGTTCAGGAACTGTAGTAAGATTGAAAGCAGTACCTGGGTTGAATATGTGACCTTCTTTTGCAGAGCCTTGGATGGTTGGGTAAAGGGTAGCAAAGCGACTGATTTTCAGGCGCTCTTTGATTTGATTGCCTGGGAGCACTTGTCCGGTAATTGTTTTCCTGAGCTACGCCAGCACCTGATTGATAGTAAGCTGACTAACCCTAGGCAGCTTGCTGAGGAGGCGGACCGCTGGGTGAGTACCCGGGTCCACAAGGGTCACGTGGGAGACTCCGCCAAGGGTGGGCAGGGTCCCCAGCAGAAGAGTGGGGGGGACAAGGGTAAACAGAAGGAGTTCCATAAAGGGCCCCAAAGTAGACCCCAAGGGAACCAAGGGAAAGGTTCCCAGCCTCCCCCTGAGAAGAAGCCAGTGGCCCTGACAGGCCCCCTGTTCACCAGGGACCACTGGTATGTTACAAGTGTGGCGCCCCTGGCCACAAGGCAAACGATCCTCGTTGCCCTTTGCATGGAAAACCAGCACCCACCAGTGCAGTCCCCGGCAGTTGGCTAGTGTAGCCCTGGGGGAGGAGTTGGGTGCCCAAGGTGGGGGGATCCCACAGTGTTTTCCCTTGTCTCATTAGGAGACTCTGAGATGGTCCCTAGGACCCCGCTGCCTGAGAACACTAAGAAATACAGGCAGTGGGTGACCATCAATGGCCATAGGGTGGAGGCTCTGAGAGACACAGGAGCCAGTGTGACAGCTGTCAAGTGTCACCTGGTGTCTAAAGAGCAGGTTATCCCTGATGCATTCTATCCGGTTGTTGCCGCTGACAACACAGAGAGTCACTGCAAGGTGGCTCAGGTTCCCTTTGAGTGGGGGGTCTCGGGTACTCTTCAAGTAGCTGTGAGGCCAGCCATGCCTGTTGACTGTTTGTTAGGGAACGATTTGGAGAGCTCACCTTGGGCTAAGGTGGAGCGGAGTGCGCATTTAGAAATGTTGGGCTTGCCTGATTGGGCATGTGTGACCACCCGGTCAATGGCAGCTAAAGGTGTTCAAGAGGACCTGGAGCCTGAGAGGGAGGCCCAGGTGCCTGCCGGAGAGAGAGGAGGCAGGGGGCGCGGGAAACCGGCCCCCGAGGTTCCCACGGTCCAGGAGGAGGCAGACCCTGAGGGGGATGCCCTGGAGCCTACAGGGGAACAGGTAGCTGAACTGGGGGACCTACCTGAGCTGACCCATTGGCAGCAAGAAGGAGGACCCTCCAGGGAAGAGTTCTGCAAGGAGCAGAACACATGCCCTTCTCTCGTGGGTCTGAGGCAACAGGCCACAGACCAGGCAGCAGGTGATCAGTCTGGATCACATTGGGTTTACTGGGAGAATGGTCTCCTGTATTCAGAGCCTAAGGTTGCTGAGCCTGGGTCAGCCCGTGTGCTGGTGGTACCCCAGCGCTTCAGAGCCTTCCTACTGGGGTTGGCTCATGATGTACCGTTAGCGGGACATCTGGGGCAGGACAAGACCTTTGACAGGCTTGTTACCCATTTCTATTGGCCCCAGATGCGCAGGAGTGCCGCCACTCACTGCAGGACATGCCAGACTTGCCAGGCAAGTGGAAAAAGTGGGAGGAAGCACAAGGCTCCTCTCCAGCCATTCCCTGTGGTCAGCACCCCCTTTGAACGGGTGGGTATTGACATTGTGGGGCCACTGGACCCCAAGACAGCCATGGGCAACAGGTTTATCCTGGTCTTGGTGGACCATGCCACCCGGTACCCTGAAGCCATCCCTCTGAGGACAGTGACGGCCCCCGTGGTGGGACGGGCACTGATGGGAATTTTCTCACGTGTGGGATTCCCTCAAGAGGTGGTGTCTGACAGAGGTACCAACTTCGTGTCCAAGTACATGAAGTCCCTGTGGCAGGAGTGCGGTGTAACTTACAAGTTCACCACTCCTTACCACCCTCAAGGAAATGGTCTGGTTGAGAGATTCAACCGGACCCTCAAGGGCATGATTATGGGTCTGGAAGAACCCATGAGGCGTAAATGGGACGTCCTCTTACCATGCCTGTTGTTTGCATACCGGGAGGTGCCACAGAAGTCTCTAGGGTTCAGTCCCTTTGAGCTCCTCTATGGACACCCGGTGCGAGGACCTCTGAGTTTGGTCAAGGAAGGCTGGGAGCAATCTCCCAGGAAACCTCCCCAGGATGTATACAGTTACATGCTGGCCTTCAGGAACCAGACTAGGCGTTTCAGAGAGCTTGCTGAGGCAAATCTGGAAGCCAGCCAGGAGGAGATGAAGCGGTGGTACGACCAGAATGCCACTCTGGTAGAGCTTCAGCCTGGTCAGAAAGTGTGGGTCATGGCCCCTGTGGAGCCCTGTGCGCTCCAGGACAGGTGGACCGGCCCTTTTACGGTGGTGGAGCGCAAGAGTCCAGTTACCTATTTGGTGGACTTGCAGTCTCCCAGGAACCCCTTGCGGGTCCTGCATGTGAACCGCCTGAAGCCCCACTTGGAGAGGTCCCAAGTGGGCATGCTCTTAGCGACAGATGATGGAATGGAGGAGGAGACCGAGCCTCTTCCTGACCTCCTGTCAGCCCGAGAGCAAGATGGATCAGTGGAGGGAGTAAACCTCTCTACCTCCCTGACACCTGAGCAGCAGGGTGACTGTCGCCACTTGTTGGGACAGTTCCCTGACCTGTTCTCCCTGGTTCCCAGTGTCACTCATTGGTGCGTCCATGATGTGGACACTGGGGACAGTCTTCCTGTGAAGCACAAGGCTTACAGGGTGACTGACAGGGTCAGAGCCTGCATCAAGGAGGAGGTCTCCAAGATGTTTGCGCTAGGGGTGATTGAGTCCTCTAACAGCCCTTGGGCCAGCCCCGTGGTCTTGGTTCCAAAAGCTGCCGCGCCTGGTGCCACACCAGAACTCCGGTTCTGTGTGGACTACAGGGGACTCAATTCCGTCACCAGGACTGACGCCCACCCCATCCCCAGAGCTGATGAGCTCATAGATCGGTTAGGGGCTGCGCGGTACCTCAGCACGTTTGACTTAACGTCTGGGTACTGGCAGATCGCCTTGACTGATGGGGCAAAAGAGAGGTCAGCATTCTCCACACCAGATGGGCACTACCAGTTCCGGGTGATGCCCTTTGGGATGAAGAATGCCCCTGCCACCTTTCAGAGGTTGGTCAACCAGGTGTTGGTTGGACTGGAGGATTTCAGTGCCGCCTACCTGGATGACATCGCAGTGTTCAGTGCCAGTTGGGATGCGCCACCTCTGGGAAGTGTTGATGGCGCTGCGGAGAGCAGGCCTCACAATCAAGGCGAGTAAGTGCCAGATTGGGCAGGGTTCTGTGGTGTACTTGGGACACCAGGTTGGGAGCGGCCAGGTGGCGCCCCTCCAACCGAAAATTGATACCATTCTGGCTTGGGAGCCCCCAAGACCCAGACAGAGGTGAGAGCCTTCCTAGGACTCACCGGGTATTACCGGAGATTCGTCAAGGGGTATGGCAGCATTGTTGCCCCCTTGACCGAGCTGACTTCCAAGAAGCAGCCCAGGAAAGTGATTTGGACTGACGCCTGTCAAAAAGCTTTTGACACCTTGAAGACTGCCATGTGCACGGCGCCTGTGCTCCAGGCACCCGACTTCTCCAATGAGTTCATTGTTCAAACCGACGCTTCAGAGCATGGTGTAGGGGCTGTTCTAGCACAGATCAATGAGGAGGGCCTAGACCAACCTGTAGCCTTCATCAGTAGGAGGTTACTTCCCCGGGAACAGAGATGGAGTGCTATTGAGCGTGAGGCATTTGCTGTGGTCTGGGCACTGAAGAAGCTGAGACCATACCTGTTTGGGACTCACTTCCGGGTTCAGACAGACCACAGGCCCCTCAGATGGTTGATGCAGATGAGGGGTGAGAATCCAAAGCTGTTGAGGTGGTCCATTTCCCTACAGGGGATGGACTTTACGGTGGAACACCGCCCTGGTACAGAACACGCCAATGCTGATGGACTGTCCAGATTTTTCCGCCTTAGCGATGAGAACTCCCTAGGGGTAGGATAGTTCTCCCCACATTTCAGCTGGAGGGGACACGTGTTAGACCTGGCATCCTTGGCGTGGGTCTCCCTTCCATTTTTTCGTAATGCCTCCACTGTTGCCGATATGTTTTTGCTGGACTAGATGCTCATGGGCACTTTGCCGCTGCTAATCAGTGCCAAAGTGCAAGTGCTCCCTATCGTTAATTGATACATGTATTAGTGACTCCATGATTGGATGATTGGTTTACTTGTCAGTCCCTAGTACAGTGCACTCAGTGTGCCCAGGGCTTGTAAATCCAATGCCGCTGGTGGGCTTGCAGCACTGGTTGTGCCACCCACAGAAGCGGCTGGTAAAATGTGTCTCAGGCCTGCCATCGCAGAGCCTGTGTGCAGCCTAGGGCTGCCATGTCGACTTGGTGAGTACACCCACTTACCAGTCCCTAAACCTTCCCTTTACTGCATGTTGGTCACCCCTAAAGTAGGCCCTAGGGCAGGGTGCATTGTAAGTATAAGGTAGGACATGCCCTGGTGTGTGTGGCATGTCCTAATAGTGAATTACAGCCATTTTCGTTTTTCACTATTGCAAGGCTACCTGCTCCCCATAGGCCAGAATGGGCAGACTGACTATTACACCTTATAGTCAGAACTGACCCAGGGAACATGGTAGAAAAACGAATTTAGTATGCCTGAACTCAGGATGATAAAATACATCTTTTAGTGAAGTTGGTTTTAACATTCTGTGTTCGAAAATACCACTTTTAGAAAGTGGGTATTTTCTTGCCTAACTATCCAAGCCTGCCTCTGCTAGGTTGTGTATTCCTTGTCTGGAGATTGAGTGACAGGGGCTGGGGGTGGCTACCGGAGACAGGGTGAGTCAGCGCAGGGCTGAATAGAAAGATCTGCAGCCAGAGTGGAGGGAGGAGTTGCACCTGGGTCTGAATAGGGCTGTGCCTGCCTTCCACAATGCTGGCTCCACCTCCTGCCGGGCGGCTGAGCACTCTGCCCCACATTCTGAAAGGAAAGAAGGAGTCAGAAAAACAAAGTGCTCCAGGACTGACCAGAACTGGTTTTGGACTAGGCAGAGGCCTCTCTGCCTCCAGAGAACAAAGAGAATCAGGGTATAAGAGGGGCACCCAGACCCCAGGAAGATTAGATCACTTTTGGGAACAAGAAGAAACCTTTGCTGAGGAGCGGAACCAAGAAGAAACTGAGGAGAGACTATCCCTAAGCCTGAAGTGCTGCTTGGGGGATTGGCCTGCAGTGGTTTGCCTGACTGCCAAAGAGAGGAGAAAGGAACTTTTGCTTTGCTGTGACTTTCATCAACTTGTGAAGGATCTCCAAGGGCTTGGAAGAGAGCTTGCCCCCTGACCGAAGTCCCAGGACCATTGGACTTCACCCCCTTTGTGAATTGCTGCTGGAAACTCTGTTTCAGTGGCTACAGAGGTAGGGAGCTGTGACCGACTCTCACGACCGACTCGGTGTCCTGCAAGCACCGCATCGAAGCACCGTCTCGCCCTGCAACGCACGGCCCTGGTCTCACCGACTCCGTCAACGAGCCGCTGCCTGCACCGCATCGAGGGACAACGCGTCCTGCAACGCTTCGCTACGCCGAATCGAACTGGTCCGACCGACACGGTCACTGCTGCTGAGTTCGAGTCCTGTGACCGCACCGGAGTTGGGCACCGCTCGCACGCTTTGCGACGCACCGCCCGACTCGCACCGCTGTCCGGACTGATCGACGCCAGCTCCTGAATCCGGCTCCGTCGCCGCACCGCAACCTGCCAGCACCGCATCGAAGCACCGTCTCGCCCTGCAACGCACGGCCCTGGTCTCACCGACTCCGTCTCGACGACGTCAACGAGCCGCTGCCTGCACCGCATCGAGGGACAACGCGTCCTGCAACGCTTCCATTTTTGCATCGCGACCGCGACGAACAGCCATCCGGCTCGCACGCCCGTGCCTGCCGCTTCAAGTAAAAGGTACTGTGACCGAGTCTGTCTACGCTGTGTTGGCCCGTCTCGACGCGGTCAGCTGGATTTGTTAGACTCTGTGTGTTCTCGACATCGCCGTAGCCGGAGGAGGCTACCGACTCGCACAGAACCTTGAATTAAGCCTTTTTGATCAGAACTAAGCATTCTTAACAGTATTGTGGATTATTTTTGTCGTTTATGGTCTTGTGATAAATCTATATAAAGTATACCTATTTTTATAAATATATAACCTGTGTGGTGTCCATTTGTAGTGTTGTCACTTGATTACTGTATGTGTTCACAAATGCTTTACACACTGCCTCTGAACTAAGCCTGTCTGCTCGTGCCAAGCTACCAAGAGGGTGAGCAGGGGTTATTTCGGGAGTGTACCTACTTTCCCTGACTAGACGCAAGGGTCCCTATTTGGACAAAGGTACCTACCTCTGCCAACTAGAGACCCCCAAATCTAACAAATACTAACACACACTAGGAGAAAAACCTAAATTTAGTGACCAGAAACAAAATACATCATCCTTAATAGCTGAAAATGTATGCTCTAGAACCCACCACTAGGAGTACTCCTACCAGCAAGGATGCTGACTGACACTTTAATGAGATCGTCCTGAGATGGCAGCTGATCCATTCTAGTAGGTTAGAGGCAAAGAGGAGAAAGGTGATTGTGCTCTGTTGGAGGGGGTTGTGTGTTACGGTAGGAGTGATCACATTCTGTTTAAACACATGATGAGCTGTCTTGGGGGAAGTTACATACATGTGTGAAAGCAGGAGGAATAGAGTGGAGGGCAGAGGGTACAGGTTCTAGGCATAAGTGGTGCCGTTAGCTGTATACGGGAAACCTGTGAACTTACATTTAGTGATGGAAGAAAGTGTTAGAAGTGGATGGGGAAGCGTAGTGATGGCACTGGTGCATTTTAGGTGGTGGTGAGTTGTACGGTCGTCGATGGTGCACATTTAAATTTTGCAAAGTGCTTACTGTTTGACAGATCAAGAATGTGTAAATATGTGTCAATCAACAATGCTATTGTTGAAACAGGACAGACTAGGAAATTAAGTTTGTGAACATTGGAGTCTCAAAGAATGAGAATGAGTACTATCTGGGAAGTGGGTTATCCAGTGCACTAAGTCAAAGATATAAAATAAGATGGTATCTAAGCGTGGAGATTGTAGTGATAGGAGATGTGGGCTACTGGCTCGAGCTATTAACCCTGGAAGATGGTTAGCCAGGTTCAAATCTGGGCCTTGGTTCAACATCCTGTGATTTTGGGCAAATCATGTAATCTCTCTGTGCCTAGAAGCAAAAAATTGTAACATAGTCTGGTTCTGCTGTAACGTTCTCTAATGTCCTTGGGCCACATTGACGCTATACAAAACTACAAAAAAAGTATGGAGGTGGCTGCACCACTGGATGGCAGGAGGGTGAAAGGATGAGAGGACACTGGAACTAAAGGAAAATAACAATCAGCCTACCACACTTCGCAAGCATTATTTATCACTGTTTCACAGGGATTCAATCCAGGCCAGATTTTCAGGATATTCACATGAGCTAAATTTAGATACAATTAATTTCAGTGGAAATAATTTACATCGTTGGTGTTCATCCTGAAAAATAGGCATGGTCCTACATCTTGTGTGCGAACCAGGGCTGAGCAGCAGTGTTTATTATGCTGTGTATAGGAGAAGTAACGATGCCCAGGCACTGCAGTGGCACTGAAGGGGGTGCATGGTTCGGTGAAGGGGATCAAGCAATGTTTACAGATGATCAGTATTATTTGATGGTCGAAATTGGGAGAGGTTTGAAAGGAATTGAAGAAGATGAACTAGGCTGCACACGGGAAGACAACCCATTATGGAATTTAATTAGGCCAATGCAAAGTTTTTATTATGCAAGTGTAGTCTAGTGGATTTAGCCATTATTGTCTTACTCGTAGTTCATGAACTTTCCTCCTTTTCGCGTGTCTATGCACTGGAGTAGTTTTCTCTCTCGAGTATGAGTTGGCACTGGTAACTTGCAAACATTTTGCATCCAAGTGCATTCCTTGCTTAGCTTTTCCTTGTGAGCACTCTGAAGCCATGTGGTTTTCTGAGCTTTGTCTATGCCAGTGCATACCCTGTATAGTGTGTCCGTGTGAGTACGCTGAAGTAGGAAGAGGATGTAGCCTAACGGCCAGGGCAGTCGCTCTGAAATCTGGGGAACTGGGTTCGAGTCTCAGCAATGATGCTCAACATCCTGTGATTCTGGGCAAATCACTTGATCTTCCCGTGCCTTACAAAAATGAATGTGTCCTTGTGTGAGCAACTGGTGCTCATGTAAAGCGCTCTGATACCCGATACCTTTGGGTCAAGTTTGCGCTATATAAAACTCCGGGGAAAAAAAAGCAGGGCCACACTGGCATCTCGCAAGCATTTGGCACCTTGCTTAGCATTTCCTCGCGAGCGGCTCAACACATATGACGCTTGTATAAAACACTTCTCACAAGTCTGTATTTTCATGTGGATGCCCCTCTCACGACTAATTATGTTGAGTGGAACAGGGAACTCAAGGTGGTTTTCACTGCTTTTACAATAATTATGTGACTTCACGCACCCCCAGGGTTAATCCAAGTGCAAATGTGTGAGTGTCATTTTATGGGTGGAGCAGACGCACTCTAGAAAGCAGGTGAAAATGAGACAAGTATGGGGAGCGGGATACAGCAATGGAGGGTAGGCGGGATATAACGCAAGTACAAGTCTCTTCAGGGGAGAGCGAAAACTCACATGTATGAACTGGGACGACATTCAGTAAGCAACAAAATCTGCTATCTGCCCTTCAGGCCAAGGACTGTTCAAGGTCTTTAATGTTAAAATGCTCTATTTCCACTGACCTTTCACACTCCATATTTTAACTATTAAGGGCACATATTTAAAAAAAAAAAAAAAGAAGCTCCTACATCTACACCACTGCAAGGGTGTAAATGTACATATTTTGGAAATTCAAAATCTTTTCAGTGGTACGTCTGGGAATCACATCTGTCAATGGTTGTCAAGTGAATATTTTACACGTTGGTGTTCCCACAGTGCAGAATTGTAAGCACAGTGCAGTTCCACGCTGGGGGAGTCAGCACCTGTGTGCAATTGCACATTCTTTTCTATTTGCCTTACTTTTCCCAGTGCTAGAACATTTTGCCTGTGGAATCAATACCCCTCCTCAAAGCTCGTGGGAGAGGGATTTACTCCAGCCCTTGGCAGATGTACATCTCTGACCATTTCCAAGATAGAAAAGGGTGGGAGAGGGCGCTCACAATCTGACCATGAAGGTGGGAAGTGACTGCAGTGAGAAAGAATGTGTTTTTCAGTTTCTTTGTGAAAATACTTGTTGTATATTTTTGGGAGGAGTGCCCTGGATTATGTGAGGTACTGAATGTTGGTCATAGAAAGGGGCAGGAGGGTGACACTATTCTTATTCGATGATGCAGCTGACCAAGGCCAGTGTTGCCGGCTGAGAAGTAGCAAGGATCCACCATTCACTACAAGCCACTAGGCCCTTCATCTGATCAGTGCCAATGATTTACAATGTATGGGAATACTACTGGACTCACTGCATAACTGATGGCAGACAAATTCACTACTTAAATGATATATGGGATAAAGTACCCTCTGCTGTACATTATAAGGATGTTGCAAGTCACTGAGGACTTCCATAACCATAAAGAGGAATTAGGCTAAAGGCCGAGTTCCTTTATAATTTCATGGACCTCCGAGGAGGAAAGAACCCCTGAAGTCCCAGACGACCCTTCAGCTCAAGCCTAGAAGAGCTATTTTGAGGTAGGGAATAGCTTGATATGCAATATAAGAGAAGCATGTCACCGCTGCTTCGGTCGAATGGACCTGGCCATGTCCACTGCTCAGCCAGCCTCCATATTGAAAATGAGTAACTACAATAATCCTACTCATCTAAATTGCCTTTCTGCACTAGTTATGTCTGATTGTGTCTGGGATTGGTTTTGTTCCTATCTAACTAACCACTCTTTTGCCAGAAACTGGAAGGGCTCCACATCTGCATCTTTTCACGTTCACTTTGGTGCACCTCAGGATTCTGTTCTTGGACTTTTTTTTCCTTTATATAGTATCCTGCAGTCTTTTATAATGTATTTTTTTTGTCTTGAATCACATTTTTAGTTTGATGACTGCCATATTTCATTGTTTCTACACTGTTCTACTGAACTCTAAGCTAAAGTTTCTGCCTTGGAATTCCCATCAATTTGGCATGCTTAATTCTGGAAAAAAACAGAAACTCGTCTCTTTCTTGTCTCGTTGAATATCCTTCTTACACCTCCTATTTTCTTTCCCACTTATGAACTGCCGTTCTCTAATCCACTGGCAAACATGGTTTTGAATTGGATACATCGCTTTACTTCCTCACTCGTCGCAATAACTTTATTCAGTCTCACAAGACCAATAAAGTACACATAAAAATGCAATACATACAATAATCATTCAATATACTAGTCGACATTAAAAAATTCTCAACATGCTGACAAAATAAAATCCATAAAATCTTAATAAAGGGTCATTTTCCAAAGGCTAATAAGCTAAAAATGTGCTTAAAGGAAATCATTGCACAACAACTGTGGTCTTCTGCTTAATGGCATAATGAATGTAGAGAGCAACTGAAAAGCATATATTCACAATAGGCAATGTTTGCAAGTAAACAAGAGCGGTCCTACAGTACCGTATATTGACCTGTTTTAAAAATGTTGAAAGATAGCGCTTTCTCAGTGCTGAGTAGAACCTGCAAAAAAACATAAAGTGGATTGAGCTTTGAACAGAATGATCATCACAGAGACAGGTGGGTAGATACGTAAAATATGAGCACTGAGAAGGGAACGCAGCCAGAAAGTGCACCGTGTTTAATCTGAATCTGACTAGCAGAAATCTGTGATGACGGCTATTCACCCAAGATAGATATGGTTCAGGCCCATCATTTGTGCAGACGCCCATATAAGCATGGACAGTTGGCTTATCCGCCTCCCTGCACACTCAGATCCAGGCAACTGGCTAGAAACTCATTTTTCAGAGGGCTTAAATAACTGGCTTTTAAGTTACCAGGGGAGGTGAAAGCTTCTTCCCAGCCCAGGCAGAGGCAGATATTATGAATGTGCCTGAACCACTGGATATTTTGGCAGCAATCAAGTTTCAGACAATCTGTGATCATAGCCCGATTAAAAGAAGTTTGACTCTTAATCCATATCCTGAGCCTCAGGAGGAGGGGTTGTATTTTGATAAAATCATTAAGGTACCCTAACCTGACCTCAGAGTGGCAGAAAAAGGAGATGGTGCTCTTGGGTACAGTAAAAAGCATTTTTATTAAGCCATTCTCAATTATTTCCAGGCCCACTTGGTCACTAATGCCCCAGACACCCTCCCCATAAGAAGCAATAGCACAGCACTTGGCTCTATAGATATCAGTAAGTTCCCGGATGGGTTTATTGCCTAATCTGTTAGCGAAACTAAAGACCGCCTCTACAGCTTTAGAGAAGGCAGCTGCTCTGCAGGGTTTTAATGGGCACCATGAAAGATGTTTATCAAATAAAATTCCTAAATAAGAAAACATGGGGGCAGAGCTGATTTTAATACTATTGACAGTGAAAGCAGCATTTTCATTATTCTTGGCGCCAAAGACCATACCATGTGTCTTGACCTGGTTAGCTTTTAAATCCAGACCTTCCATGAACTTACAGAAGCGGTCCAACAGGCTCTGCAACCCTATAGCAGGCCTAGGTAGGAGGACGGTATCATCAGCATAGATTAGGGTTGGGACAATGTGATCCCCAACACAGGGGCAATCCGTCCTGAGCTCTACAAGATCCTTCTCCCAACCATTAATATATAGTGAGAAAAGGAAAGGAGCCAGGACACAGCCCTGGAACACTCCCCCGTGGCAAGATTAAGGCTGTTGCTGTTTTTTGCCCCCTCCTCCCACTGGAAGCCTGTGTGCTTCCGGTGCTGTAGCAGACCTGAAGAGGACGGAGAAGAGGCGGCGGCAGCGCGGCAAAGAAGATAGGTTTCTTTTTTTTTAATTTGTTTTTAATCCACCCCCTGCCGCACCACCCCCGTTCCGAGCGAGCCGCCACTGCTATTAACTGAGTCAAAAGTGGATCTCAAGTCCACAAATGCAAGGTAAAGCTTGCCCCTCTTTGCCTCAGTGTATTTGCTAATTAAGAGGTACAGATTAAGAGACTGTTCGACCGTACCAAAACCAGGCCAAAAGCCAAACTGAAGCTCTGAGAGGACATTATGTTCACTGGCCCACGTCTGCAGGTGTTCCAGCAGAATCTGCCCCATACGCTTAGCTATTGAATTAATCAAAGAAATGGAGCGATAACATGGTGGGTCGCCTCTGGAGACCTTTTTCAATATAGGTACAATAACAGCATGGGACCAGGTCTTCAGGTGGCCTTCAGCTAGGACAACATTAAGGACATTGGTCAGGAGCAGAGCCCATAATGTGATGTTGGACTTAAAAAGGACTGAGGGGATCTCGTCTGGGCCAGGAACTCTACCCGCTGGGCAACCGGCCACTGTCCGAAAGACCTCGCTTAGCACAACCTCTGGAGCAAGATGGGCTGAAGCCAAGAACCCAAAAGGTAGAGGAGAACCTACACCCACCCCACCCCCGTCCCCCCCAACCCCGGGGCACAGCTATCCACGGCATCAGGGTCAGCATAAAGATTCAAAAAATGAGAGACCCAGGTCTCAGGAGTAATCACAATGTCCAAACCTGTGTCCTTACTAGTATCAAAATAGTTGTGGTTTACTACCAGCCAGAAGGCTTTACTGTCTCTAAGCTCATTGGCCTGAATTAGAGAAGAGTAAGCTTCCTCGCTAATGGCTTTCTTCGTAACTCTGAGGATTTTCTTGGCGAGAGCTCAGTGCGCAATGCACCAGTTCCTGCTCTTGGCGATTGTTTAAGGGCCCCCAGGAATTGATCCTGGGTCTTGGTACAGTCCGCATCAAACCACTTGACAAACTTCCTATCACCCAATTTGGCTGGGACAAGAAGCAAATCGTGGGCTAGACTACAGATTCTGTCAAATCTATTAAGAAGCTCCAGCCCCTACCCCTGTTTTTATTCAGAAAGTTGGGGAGTGAGGGAGCCACCAAGTTATGTAGCAGAGAATCTGTGTCTACCTTGGACCAGCTCCTAATCACCCCTCTATTCTAAGAGAATGATATAGGGACTTCCTCCCTCAAATTCCTCTCTTTCCACAACCTGTTTTCAATCTTCACAACATTCAAATCACATTGCTTCTTCCTTTCTCTTTTTGAAACTTTTGTTGCAAACTCTCGTTTTGTTCCGTCTTAATTATAGTTGTCTTTACGTTGGTCTCTCTAATATATCACTGCTCCTCTGCAAATGATTCTGAATTATTGTCTGTCGTCTATTTTTACATCACATTTTGCTAACACTCTGCCACCTTCATTGGCTCCACATCCTTCTTCAGTTTAGATTTCCCGTGTTGTGCCTTGTTTTTAAATATGTTAATTTACTTACTCCACTTCACTTATGTTCTATTGTTTTTTTATACCCATGCTTGAAGTTTCACCTTCTAAGTGTTTCAAACCCCTCTTTGCTCCTTTCTGTTTTTGTTTGTTTGTTCTGCTTCAGGTCCATATCGAGAGGACAACTAACTTTGCTCCGTTCAAAACTTCACTGAATGTTCATGCATTGGAATTGGACAATCTTGTAACTAGTTATAGATTACTAGTGCTTTTAAATTACGTGCAGCGCTTTGGACAAAAGCGCTATAATAAATTAATATATAAGTACGTGATCACTTCTTCCTTGCCCCCTCTGGATCTAACTGAGTGACGTACCCACCTCCCTGTAATTTGCCCACTTTACACCTTGTGAATGCCCTGGGGTTGATTGATTGGTGCCCACACGATTTTCGATATGCGCTCTCCCTGCCCCCAATGACCAGTGTCTACTGAGTGACAGAAGCACACTTTGATCTGCAGCACTTAAAGTTTGAAAACCTTTCCACCTAAGTGATCCTTTCTCCTGGAACTCTGTGAGCCGTGCCTCCTGAGTGTGTTGTGCACACTGTGAACAGCATACCCGGCACCTTATGAACAGTGCCACTGAGTGATCGGTGCCTGCTGCACTAGAGGTGAGTGAGCCAGCAAATCAACAGCGAGAGCCGAGCCAGAGACAGTCCAAGGGTCTGGTGTCACTCTAAGAGTCCGTGCACGACCCAAGCCTTGAACGTATGTGGCATGTAAATCATGCAAGTAACATCATGTAAAAATATGATAACGTCTCTTCAAAATGCAAAAGTGTATTTCCTTAACACACAGAAGCGTTTCGCCGTATTACATCAGATTGTATCGCTGCATTAAGAGATACTTTTAAAAGGGATATTTTTAAACATGAAATAAAAACATTCCTGTCTTCTCCAACAATGTCATAAGGGAACTAAGAGACAAGTCATTTGTAGTGCACCCTATGTGGCCTAGATTCTTATACCTGGAGGAGCATTAAAGTCTATGAAATCAAACACAAGAGGGTTTGATACTGCACACATCCTGAAATTACACATGTGAAGGTGCTCTCATTTGTGAGAATGAAGAAAAAGGAGGCTCAGTAAAATAAAATATTTGCTAGGATCACACAATTTGGTTAAGTGGGGAAGCCAGGATTCAGGCCAGGTTTTCCGGTTTCTCTTTGTGCAATTCAACCACTCCTTTTTATATCAAATGCTTTTGCTTTATCTTTAATCCTCGACGCACGACGTTAGAGGGTGCATGGCAAAGAGAAGCCTTGCCTCGTCTCATTTTGGGCTTGAGGTTCTAAGCGGACCTCGAGCTGAGCCAGAGCCAGGCTTCTGGCCCGACCCAGAGTCGAGCTTTCGGTGGCTCGCCCACCGTGAACTACTCCCTTCCACTGCAACCGTATGTGTACTGACTAGTGATCAGCCTCCACACTGCATTTCAAAATAATGTACCTGCGTGTACTTGCAGACCACTGAATCTCTCTGTGTAGTGCCAGCCAACAATTAAACACAGAGATACGTGTTGCTTGAATGCAAGGCATGCTTGGACTTCTCAGAGA
The DNA here is from genome assembly GCA_963921515.1 of Calotriton arnoldi. Taxonomy (NCBI): domain Eukaryota; kingdom Metazoa; phylum Chordata; class Amphibia; order Caudata; family Salamandridae; genus Calotriton; species Calotriton arnoldi. The sequence continues at coordinate 889,468 of CAWUFW010001483.1, read as the reverse complement.
GAATTTTCTCTTGTAGCTAGGGTCCTACCCACTCCAAGTCTTCATATAACGCATAGACATTTCAAATCTATTTGGGGCCACAAGAAACCAGAGAAGCTTCTACCGGGCAGCTAGCAGCAGAGACATGAGCCTTTTCCCTAGATCAACGACTAACATAACCGCTGGCTTTGTCTACTCTGTGTCACTGGTGCCCTCTGTCCTTCTGAACCCCAACACTTCACCTTAATACTCAACGCATCCATGTGAAACACTACTTCTCTGCAACGGCCCCCATTAACACCACAGCAAACCTCGCCTCACAGTCTCATTACGCCCCATCCCTGTCTATTTTTAAATCTTTTTATTGAAACATATATCAAACAACCATACAATAAGAACAAGAAAGTAAGGGGAGAAAGGCCTCACTCCACTTTCAATAAGCTCTCACCCTCCACTCCCATGCTTTGCAAGCCCTCTGTTCTCTTCTTTACATCCTCCTCACTGTCCCACTCCACGCATCAATAAGCACTCTCTCCACACACCCTTACAAACCCTTACAGCCACGTCACTGCCCCACTGCACTCGTCAATAAGCACTCGCTCTCCACTCACCTGCTTTGGAAACCTTAACCCTTCTTCCTCCGATCCACCTCACTGTCCGACTCCAGATCCATTATTAGCCCTTCACCCTCTAACTATTCCCTGAACCATATGCCAGACACAATGCTCCACCCTCTATTCCCACTGCCAAACCCATTTCAAAATATACATTTTCCCTTAATACATGCCTAACTACCTAAACAAAATAATAATAATTTAGTTCCTCTCCTAGATGACGCTCGTTTCAAAAACTCTCATAGCACACTTCTATGGGCCATCAACCTTTTAACCAACGATAATCAGATATTTGTCATTTACGCATATTTTACACATTACCTCTGATGTAGAGCCATCCAGTCGCTCATCTCTGGATGGTCCTGTAGCCCATCATGCTCATCTTCTCAAAAACAGACATTATTTTTTCCTGTAAAATCACATTTCCTGTACATTCAGTTCTAGTCTCCCCAATTTTTTCTCCAAATACCCGACTGTCTCCCTTTAAAGTATTTAGAATCCTTGATCATCTCCTGTGCAGTAGCAGCCATGTAAAGCTGCCCAACATAAGGTAAATCTGCCCACACTCCCCTTCCAGGCTGGCAACCACCTAACCACTAGCCCCGTCAGGAGTAAGGTGGACTTCTACTATAACACACTGCAATATTCTTTCTCCTCGCTCAACTTTGCTAGCACCCTAAGACATTCTTAGACTCTCATCACTACTCCATCACCAAGCAGAATACCTGTCAGCCAAAGAGGGCACAGTCCAAGCTCATCATCCTCGTCTTTAAAGCTATAAGTGCCATATGAATCCCCTCCTTCCTGAAAGTTGCATGCCAGATCCCTAACTCACTCTTTGTGCCTGGTCAACCAAAACCTCTCTTATGTAGTTAGGTCACCCGCGGTACGCTTAAGACATCCTTCAAAATACTCCTTCACTTTCTATGGAGCATCCTTGCCTCTCATCTAAAAGCTGCCTCTTTCTTTTTGGCATTTAACTCAAATCCCATTTCTTCAGTATCCAGGGCCCCACAACCTGAAAGTGCTTCAATAGCTGTGTGTGTGTGTGCAAAGTAAATGCTTGCTGTTTTTGCACTGCCTATGCTGTGCAGCCTGTGTGCGTCTCAATTTATCTGCATGCTCATGTTTTTCTGTGTCGCCATATTTGTTATGTAGGGTACTTCTGTTCAAAGAGCTTTTCAGTTTCCAATAAATACAAATGTATCTCCCCAGACTCAATTACTGTAGCTTAGAATTCCTGAGCGTCGGAAACACCGACCCCCCTTCATCACAAACCACTTTGGCAAATCAGTAGCTGGTGAAGCCTCATATTGTCCATGTCTGATGATTTACCAGATCCACTGGATGCCAATCGAATCACTTATATGTGTATCCCAAAAGTGTGCTTCATTAGGGACATTTGGCTTAGCCTAAGGAAAGCGGGGCCCTTATTCAGAAGCGGCCGTCAATGGTAAACACTCTCTGAATTATGACAATGGCCACATCCAAGGCCAGCTGCACTGGGGGCCTGTCACTCAAAGCAGCTGCGCCCGCCTCTTTAATAACTCAGAGTCAGAACGGAGCATCTGGCAACCTACATGTATTCCACAAAATACCAAATATGAACCTTTTGTCTCAGGTTCACAAGTCCTCAGATCAAGAGTGATCTGGCATCAGCCCTGCATTCTGGTAGCCCGCCACGCCAATCCTAAAACAACAAACCATGTACTCCTGACTATCGCGTTCCACAGATCCTTACCTTAACAAATCCCCTCCAGTCTCCATCGAGGTCCTTCGACCGCACTCTGTGAGCCCTTCACATGCACCAGTGGTCCCTGCAAGAACTACGAAAAACAGTGTCATCAGCTCAGTCTTTCCTGGTCAAAAACTGCTAGCGGAGAAAAACTTTATTTGACTTTTAAAGAAAATGTTTTATAACTTTTGGTGGTATCTGGGGGCGGAGCTAGCCACGCCTGGAAATGGCCGCTATGTGAGCGAGCTCCTCCGGTCGTGTTTCTATCCTGCATATATCCTGCACACACAATGCAACAATCTCCATAAAACTACAATATCCTGCCTCCGGAGAGTGGAGAGACTGCCCATACCAAAAATCGCCGATGTAGACAGTGCCGAACACCCACCAAACTGCCGGAGAATCGAAGCCGGGGCGCAGCCTGCGCTGAGGTGAGGCGCGCGGGCAGCGTGCCGACTACGTGAGGTCCGGTGAGAGAGACGCGCGGCTGTTGTGGGGCGGGCCCTCCCTGACGCGAACAAGCTATACCGGTGAGACCGGGTGGACTGCCCGCCTGTTGTTCGCCTTCGGCCCACCGGCGCCCGTGCGGACACCGCTGACGGCCGCGGAAGGTGGATGAGTGGTGGAGACGACGCAGAGGCCGTGGACGGCGGCGACGGCGGGCGCGCTCTGGCACAGCGCCGCGCAAGCAGTAAGTGTCGCTGTGGACCCCCCCGCATGTTACCTCTAGGCTGAAAAGGCTGGACACCCCCGCGCTGCAAGTAACTCCGCTCTTCCTGGTGCAGGCAGTCAAGGGACACTGTGTGACGCAGCTCCGGTCCTTGCTGATATTACAACACCGGCGCTCATTCATAACATCTGCCAGGCCCTCAGGGACATACAGCTGGGCGTATATATATTGGGCATAAGTTCATTGGATGCCCCCCCGCTGCCCCACTCACCCGACTGTCTGGGATACTGGTGCGTGCAGGCTCCCACGTGTTGGTTTGATCTCAGGAATACTGCTACTAATCCTACGAATTAGCTGTCAAGATTTCAGCAACTGGGACAGTTATTTATGAAACTGCGCTAGGCACGCATGGTGAGTGACCTGCTGTATCTACCGATCGAGGCCGGAGCGCAGATTGCACCTGGGGCATATGCACCGCGTGTGGGACGGCACGATCCATAGCTGTGCAGAACTGCAGTATTACACTCTCGCAGCCTAAATTGTAGGCGCTAGTCTCCTGGCCCAAGATCTACTGAGGGTCTTGAGACCTGGTGCTTTGCTATACCTGAGTCGTTAATGTGACATCCTGAGTGTGGCTGCATCGCACGATTGAATTATAGTTCTACAGGCTGGGAAGACACGGCCCACCATTTGCTCCCTTGCGCACTGAGTGTTACAAGGCGAGCACTGAACATGGGTAAACCGGACAAAAATCAACCCAAACTGCACTTTGAACAGTCCAAAAAAACAACTGAGAGTTCATCAGATGAGGCATCGGGGGGCCAGACACAGACACTGCCAGGAACCGCGGACACAGCAGTGGACTTTCAAGCTATGTTCATGACGATCCAGTCGATTCTGACGAATATTGATGGTAAAATAGACTCCTTAACATATCGAGTTGATAGAATGTCTGAGCGGTTGGACAGGCATACCGAAAGAATTGATATGGCGGAGCGCCGCATATCGGACGCGGAGGATGCTCAACACCAACTGGAAACTAAACAAACAACGACGGATAAGGTCCTAGCAGCGGTACTGGCTAAGACTGAAGATTTGGAGGCGAGGTCGCGCCGCAGCAATCTGCGCGTCATGGGTATTGCGGAGACAACCAACACAGGAAACATGGAACGATATATTGAATCTCTGCTAACCACACTACTGGGCAGAGAAACCTTCTCGGAAGCCTTCATTGTGGAGAGAGCACATAGATCGTTGGCACCGCCACCGCCGCCGGGGGCGAGACCGCGCCCCATCATAGCCAAAATCCTTAACTATAGGGACCGCGATGCGGCGCTCCGTAACGCTCGGGAACTGGGTACTCTCACTCATGACGGAATGGCTGTCTCTATCTACCCGGATTTCACTGCGCAGGTCCAAGAAGCCCGGAAAAAATTCCTGGATGTGAAGAAGAAACTACGAGACATGAACATTCCTTACGCAATGATATACCCGGCACGTCTACAGATCACAGATGAAGGTAAAAGTAGAGTCTACAACACACCCAATGAAGTACTTAAATACTTGAAAACGAAACCGTCACAACAGCCACGCAGGAGGTCTACTAGAGGCGCACAAGATGAACTGAGGACTACTTCAGATGTTGAGTAATGCTGTCCGCAAGAACTACGTTCACCTTGGTCTTTTCTGAAGTGGAGGCTACAGACGGCACTCCCCACTGGTGCACTATGGACTCAGATAAGTGTCTGTTGTATGTAATTAGAGGTGCACTAGCCGGCTTCAAATATTGTATAACGTTGTTGCTACCTAACATGTAACTACCCGGGATATGTATACCATTATCTCCTATGGACTGCATTAGCCTGTTTTTTCAAGTTGTTGACATTGAGTGTGTTCACTATAACACTTACTGAGCGCAACATAACCCCCCGTGGATATTGTTCTTCGGGGAATTAGGCTGGCTACTCCCGCCACCGTTGTGTACACCACAACCTTGTTATTTTGTTCAGTAAGCAATGTTTGAGGGGAAGGGATATGTTCACCAGATTAGGGGACTTGTCTTTGTCGTAATTGGGATGGCGAAGTGGGTGGGGGGAGGGAGGGAGAAAAAACTGAAAAATTGGTCAGCACGGAGAGAAATGTCTTTATGTTGTGCAGGTCTAGACGCAGTTATCCTATTTCTATAATTATCGTAGTCAGCAGTGGATAGCAGGCCGTCAACCTCGAGGAAGATCACATTTATGACATGAATGTTAGGGGCCTACACAATCCGCAGAAAATACGTAAGGTCTTTGCTTATTTAGATCGTCACAAGGTTGATATTGCTTGTCTACAAGAGACACATCTTACTAATGTAACAGAGTGCCGGGTGGGGGCTTGATGGGCCGCTTACAGGTTCGCGTCATCCTACTCCACATATGCTAGAGGAGTCCTGTTACTCATTAAGTAAAATGTCCCCTTTACTCTGCTCCAATCAATACACGATGATCAAGGGAGATATGTGATTGTGCAAGGTAATTTTGGAGGAACTGTCATGATCATGGTCAATGTTTATGGACCAAACGTAGATGACCCCTCTTTTTTCACTGACATATGGGCCAAACTACACACGTTCTCACCATCTGCGCTATTATGGGGTGGAGATTTTAATACATGCATAGACCCTGTTATGGACAGATCCACTTGTAATGATCAATACGGAAAACACTCCACCAAGGTACTTAAGGAAGGTATGGACGAATACACTATGTACGATTTATGGAGGTTGCGCCACCCCTCCCGCAGAGAGGGTACTTGCATATCCACCACGCATAACACCTGGTCACGAATTGATTTCTGGTTGGCCACGGCTGATATAAAAGCCTGGACGACCGCAATCACGCACCTGCCCAAAACCCTTTCTGATCACGCACCAGTTAGATTAGAATTGGCCATCCCCACCCACGCTCCATGGCAATTTACATGGCGCCTTAACCCTAGTGCACTACAAGATCCAGTATATAGAGTAGAGCTGCGGCAGGCTATTACGGAATACTTTGCACACAACGTCGATTCAGTGAGTAGTGCTAAAGTGTTGTGGGAGGCTTTTAAGGTAACGATTAGGGGCTTCTGTATAGGTAAACATGCCGGTATACTCAAGGACATTCAAACACAATTGTCCAAAATTGAAGCAGACATTACGAAACTGGAGACCGCATACATGTCTACACCGGATCCTAAACTATTAGCTGAAATTCGTAGTCAAATAGATAAATATCATGAGTTCGCTGATGACGAAATTAAATACCTCTCCCGTAAATACACAGCCAGAGCATATGGAGAAGGTGGTAGGCCAGGTAGAACACTCTCCAGTAGGTTGCGGCCCATACACACTGCATCATACATAACTCAAATTGCAGACAGCCATAATACATTTCAATATGACACCCCCTCTATCATACAATGCTTTGCGGACCACTATGCTCATCTATACACTGCCGGGCCGGCGGTATCCCCAACTGAGATAAATAAATACTTGGATGATATTGCCCTGGCGTGGCTATCTGACGCGCATCGGGAATATTTTTGCCACCATATAACGGAAGATGAGATGAGGGAAGCTATAAATTCGCTGCCAAATAACAAAGCACCAGGTATGGATGGCTTACCTGGAGAGTTCTACAAGGAATATAAAGATGTGCTACTTCCTCACCTAGCGGCTATGTACGAGGAAGCTTATGAAGAGGGCATACTACCCCCCTCACTACGTGAGGCACTCCTGATCACGCTTCTCAAACCTGACAAGGATCTGACCCGATGCGACTCCTACAGCCCCCTATCATTAATTAACACAGTTGCCAAAATACTGGCAAAAATCATTGCCCTCCGACTCCAACCGCTGATGAACAACCTGATCCTCCCTGATCAAGCTGTATTCATTCCGTCTCGCTCCACTACACAAAATATATGGACTATATTTACAATGTTCCATCACTTACACCCGGACCTACCAGCCTCTGCGACTCTATTAGACGCCGCTAAGGCATTTGATTCTGTGGAATGACCTTATATGTTTCAAGTCCTGAGATGAATGGGATTCCCAGAACCATTTTTGATATGGGTAGCTCTACTATATACACAACCCAGCGCTAGAATACGTATAAATGGTAATACCTCTGATCCTATTAACATATGCTGTGGCACGCGACAGGGCTGCCCGTTGTCCCCGCTCTTATTTACACTGGCGCTAGAACCCCTTGCGTGTAAGATTCGTCAAAAACATGCTGATACAGCCTTACAGTTTCATCTACGGCCCATAACAATCTCTTTAAATGCAGATGATATGGTCCTCTACACCCGACACCCAGATGTAAATCTCAACAAACTCATCCGAGAATATATCGGATTCGAATATTTCTCCGGCCTTAGTATAAATTGGGACAAATCAATGGTGATCCCGCTCACTCCGGGGACAACCCAACCAACGATTGATTATCCGTTACAATGGCACACAGACCCAGTGAAATACTTAGGGGTCTGGATACACAGAGACCCAGACTTGGTTCTGAGAGAGAATTATGGGAAAGCGCTAACTAAATTAGAGGATCAAATTAACAGATGGATTCACCTCCCACTATCACTTGCTGATAGAATAGCTATACAAAAAAAGGTGGTGTTACCGAGGTTTCTTAATTTATTTATGAATATACCTATATGGATTCCGCAGACGCTCTTTGCTAAACTCCGTACAGCCTTGCTCAGACTGACATGAGCGGGAAAGCATGCGCGTGTAGGCTGGAAAGAACTCACTAAGCCATACATGCGGGGAGGTTTTAGGGCTCCAGACCTTCAACTCTACTACTACTGCGCACAGGCGCAATATGCCCACTATTGGCTACATCCACATGGACATGTACCACATATTGCGGTGGAACATGAGAGCATGCTTCCTACCCCGCTTATTACACTTATCTCATCGCCACAATGACACATTCCGCCCACAGGGATCTACCCGACGAGTTGCACCTCCAAAGCATGGCATGCGCTAGCTAAACGTGCGCACAAACTCCCTACGTATGCGCCAGCGCTCCCATTGACCCATCACCCACAACTCACAGTGACACAAGAAACTAAAATGTTACGCTTACTAAATGAGATGGGATTTCGTACAATGGGGGATGTTTTTCCACATGGGACATTTGTATCACAAAATGATATCACTCTGTGCACACATCATACCCCACTGAAAACCTTTGCATACATGAGACTGCACGCAGCACTTAAAGCGTTATATCCTACATTCCCAGATGAACCGCTGACACATAATGCGCTACAGATCCTGCTGATGTCCCCGACGCGGAAGGGCCTCGTTACGAAATTGTATAATACGGCCCAACGGGAACAATTCAATGCTCAGGATAGACCCAAAACAAGATGGGAAGACACATTGGGTGTAAGTATCACTACAGAGCAATGGGACTACAGCTGCACACAACTGCAAATGCTGACTTCTAACTGCAATCTGAAAATAATACACTTTAAGTTTCTCCATCAAGTGTATTACACACCTGCACAGCTCCATACATATGTTCTGAGGGAGGATGACAAATGCCGTAGATGCGGAGATTCAACGGCGGATTTCTTGCATGTGGCCTGGTCGTGCCCGCGACTTCAATCCTACTGGGCAGAGGTAACCACTACACTCACTACCATGTTGGCAGAACTGATACCTAATACACCCCAAACATGTCTACTAGGCATGTACAAGATCAAATTAGCTTGTAGACGTAAATTCCTCGCAATAGCACTTTTACTAGCAAAGAGGCGTATAGCAAAATGCAAACATTGGATTGAAGATCTGGTATACTGTAAAACACAGTTGGAAACCTATGCAGAGGAGCTGCCACAAGCTTCTCGTCCAAGGAATGTCTGGGAACCACTAGTACAATTTCTAGAATCCACGCACACTGAGGATTGATTATAGTCCGGAAATGGGTATTTAATTGCAAAGTACGAGATCTTCTCACATAACCAAGAATACTGGGTACTTGCTCTCTTAAGTAGACCCTATTTTGCTGTGTATCAAGGGACTCTGTGATATTTCAAAGTATGTTGTACTGCTAAGACATTGTGATTGCTCAGACATGTAATGTGCATGATAATATGCATAACTGTGACATGAGAACTTCTTCTTTGTGCTTGACCAAGTAAAAATAAAATTAAAATAAAAAAAAACAAAAAAAACTTTTGGTGGTATCTGAAATCCAGTGAAAGCACCCGAAACTGCACCAGGACATCACCAACTCACCATGAAATCTCCTAATGTCACTATTTGCTCCTGTCTTTTCTTTGAACACCACAGACAGTTCTTTCTACCTCATCAAGCATCACCAAGTACTGGTGCGGTACCTGAGAGGACCACCGAAAGCACTTGTGGTGCTTGCACTGGCGGACACTGCGAGTCCAATGGATCGCACCCGTACTACTGTGTTCACCATAAACGCAACTGTAGAACCTGCCAGCACCACCAGTTCCACGTGCAAACACAACGAACTAGACTTGGGTACAGGGGAGTCAGAGCGGCTGACTCCGGAGCGCGGGGCTCACAGTTTGAACAGCAGTGCCAGCAGCAGCTCAGCCCCATGTGACTCTGGGTAATGCGGCTGTCCGAGGCCCCCGCAGGGGGCCACTAAAGAGGGCAGCCCTCTAGTGCCAGCTGGGCACCCCACACCCCCGTAGGGGCAGGGACTCGGGGAGGAGTCCCCCAAGCCTGGTCGCAGCGCGATAGGCTAGAATAATCACGTCCGGGCGCGAGGACAGGGGGAGGGGTATATAGGCCTCCCCCACCATCTTGTCGTCCTCTTTCGCGCGCCCGGACACGCCGTCGAAGGATCGTTCCCTCGTTGGTGGTCGTCTTCGTTGGGGGTCGTTTCATCGGGTCGGTCGTTTCGTTAGCCATTGGCGGTTTTGAGGTGAGTCGCCCTCCCCCCTGTAATCCACTGGCCGTGGTCGCCTCGGCCCATAGAGGCTGCGGGCTCCGTGGATTTCGGGACTAGGCCCAGCGGAGGCCCATTTGGTTGGGATTGCTGCCGAGGTGCAGCGTGGGCCCAGTGGGGGAGTGGTAGAAAGGGGGCGACCGGCAGTGGTCTGCCCCCAGTTTATAATCGCATCCGCCCACCCCCAACCGTCCAAGTCGGCGTGGTTAGGTTAAGGCTCGGGCCCTACACACGGGGGTAGTTAGGCCGCTGTCGGGTGAGCTCCTCGAGGCCCTGGGTCAGCTGGGGGGGCATACTTTCGATTTCCCTCAGCATTGCGCTATTAGATCGGAGCCGTGCAGGCCCACACTCTCCCAAGGCACAACAACGTAGTGCTCCACGGGAAGTGTGGCAGGCTCGTCGTTGGGGTGAATAGGCCCGGGGTCGCCTGACCCCTTGGCGGGGTGCTTTCCGATGGTAATTAAGGTGGCATAAGGGCGAGGGTTCGAAGCGCGGCAGGGTCTTTGATTTGGGCATATTAGCTAACGTCCCCCGTGCTTAACAGAATGTAATGGGCCCCGCAACGGGTCACTTAATGCTGTCATGCGGGTGATACCGGGTTCGAGGCGCGGAAGGGTTCTGTGCTACGCTGCCACGCTGGTGAATAATGCTGCCACGCAGGGGGTGGTCTGAACGCTGGCTGGTTTCCTGCCATTAGATGTGGGGAGATAGAGCGGTAGTCGAGAGCATGCCTCGCATGTAGGAGGCCCCAGTGTCCATTGAGTAGGGAGCGGGCCTGCCGGAAGACAGGGGTGTCCACCCTTACCAGCTGCTAACCCGGCAGGGAGGGCCGTCTGAGGTGGCTGTACGTTCGTGTTTTCTGCCCCGCTAATTACGTTTAGACGCTAATAGGTAAAACACTTTGGGTCGCTGGGGCTCACGAGGGCACCCGACCACAGCAGTAGCAGGCCCGCAGTCTCCGCCACAAATAACTGATGGGGCTCACATCCAGCTGACCAGTCCAAAACGGATAGGGCGGCTCAGAGTTCCTGCCCCGCTGGGGGCTATGTGTAACTGCTGCCCCCTCCCCCCGGGTCGCCGGAGGGGGTGGCGATTATCTGTGCGCTCGCCTGAGGTAGCCCCCGTCAGCGTTGTCGCGGTGATTCGCCCCCCCATCCCTTTCTCTTCTGGGGTGCTGCTATCCCGGCTGGGGGCACTCATGAGTTCCCCCACCTCCCGGCACATATTGTCTGCCAGCGGTCCCGACTGTGGCCCGCTGCTGGTGAGGCGCCAATATGCAGCGCCTTGTAGGAGTTAAAGGGGCGACCACCTCGGGTTACTTGTCCTCAGCGATTGCTGGGGCACACCGGCGGCCGCCGAGTTCTTAAATGGGGGGCGAGTTCTTAAATGGGCGGGCTTACCGCTGCGTGTCATGGTGGGGGCTGCCGACTCGTTGGCGGGGGCTCACCGGGCGGCTGTCATAGTCCCTGGGGCCTCCTGGTTAGTGCCAAGGGGGCCGCGTGTGTGCCTGTGCTTCCCAGCAGTGCCGTGGCGCGCCGGCCCAGGGCTTACAGGCCTTGAACGGAAGGGGCAGAGTGCCCGCCCCTGTCCTTAAACGGTGGCGGGCAGGCGGCGCACCGTTTGTCTGGGTGCAGCCCGCGGCTGCGTTGGGGACGGAAGAAGCGGCGGGTCCTATCAGGGAGGTGGCCCAACCCTTGGGGGGCGGCACTAATGCCCGGAGGTCTGCCCGCGGGCACCAAGTGGTGGGCGAGGCGTTGGCCTGTGACAGAGCAGCCGACCTTCGAGGGAGGAAGCAGGTGCGAGCCTAACATCCTGTGTTTATAAAGTATGACGTCCTTGTACTATGTAGCTTGTGCCCATGTAAAACGCTATAAGTTGCGCTATATAACAACCAGATAATGAGTCCCTAAAGCAATATTAAAAGCTGTGATGTCTTGGTTGAGTTCCCTACGGGTTGGGTCTCGCTGCACACTCACGACCAGTTTGGAAAGCGGGGGTGTAGTAATCTAGGACCAGCGAACAACGGATCGGGGTCATGTTACGACCAACCCGGTCAGGTGCCTGCCTTATGGACAAGCAGCCTTGCTTATGCCGCGTACCGAGCGTCCTGCCGATTCGGTCCAGGGGTTACGGCCAGGCAGCCCAGATGGGACTACGAACCGGGGTCCTCAAGGGCACACCATCCCGTGGGTCTGGCCAGGTCAATCCCCACTACCAACTTGGTCTCCCTGATCGATTTCTCTTTTGTGGGGGGCTCCGGGATCGAGCCTGCAACCGATAAAAAGGAGCCTGGGTTCCAGGGCAGATGGTTAATAGGAGGTAATGTGGCCCATAGGCGAGCGAACGCAGCCGAATATCGCACTAAGGAGCTAGTGGAGTCTCAGCGTCGGTGTAACATCCTGCGACTCCGGGTGTCGGAAGGCAACGTCACCCTCGGGTATATACGGAAGGGACGTCCCTGTCCTTTTGAACGTAATAAAAAATAAAGCACCACGATGCCGGATCTTGCAGAAGACAGAGGGCCCGTGGGCCAAACTAAGTTTGAATGAGGGACCAGGTTTAAGCTTAGATTTTGTAGACTATAATATCCCCCCTCTGGGTCTTGGGTCTTGTAGTGCACACCTTGGCGCTGTCTAAAATCAGTGCACCACAGGTTTTAGTTACAGTGGTCAAGCGTGGCATACAGTGTGCATTAGCTCCACACTGGAAGAAGGGGAGTTGCCAGCACAAGATTTCGGCTGGGGATGAGGATGAAGGTTGTTCGTTCTACCATCGGTTAGGCTAAAATTGCGAACGCTCTTCCTGCTGGGTACAAATATCCAGGAAGTCTTTTGTCTGGCGGAGGACATAGCACATCACTTTGGCTTGGCACACACGCCCCCACTTGGTTCTGTGCACGTTTACTTAGGCTATTCTTTATGCCTCGCTGTCTTTGACTTTCTCATTTGTGGTGATCCCATGCCCGCCTATGCAGCCCCTTTTAGCTGCTAGGTTAACCTGCGGGCCACACGCGGTGGTGCTGGTCCTCTGGAGGCTGGATGCCCGGATCGAACCTCAACCTGTCCCTGTTTGGCGCCGGGGGTGGCGCTGTTTGTGTCACGCGCCTCCAGCACAGTGCTTCTAGGGGCACATGGTCTGCTTTGTTAGGTAATTTCGGTGTGGCGCCAACTGCACCCTTGAGCGACTTTGCCAGTATTTCAGGACATGCCAGTTGCTCCGGATACAGTAATTAAATGCTCCTTGCAGGGCGCTGCTCCTTTGATTAGAAGATGCGCTGCAAGTGGGTCTCACACCCATGTCATTCTTTGGCCCCTCTCTATACCTGAACAGTTTCCACTAAATTGCCTGTCCAGCAACTATCTTCATTGTGCGCCGCCCAAGGCTTACACTATTGGGTATCGTATCTGCTTTCTGCATCATGCGGCGGGTGCTATTAAGCACAGTGTGTGGTTTCCCTCGTTCTGTTTGATTTGGGCCGGCGGCGGACAGTGCATCCCACTGCTATTCTGAAGGGGTGGATGGCGATTCTATGCTATGTTCTATATGTTTTGGGTATCGCAGTGTTACAGCACATGGGCTGCAATGTAATGGTTGGAGTGACATCAGACTTTGGTCGTGATAATATCATGGTTCATCCTGGTCCCAAGACAGACAATAGTCACGGACAGGCCCCTTAAACTACTTTGTACTGCCAGGGTGCCCTAAGTGGGAAGGCCACTTGGGGGGGTGGGTCCCCCACTTTGGTGTACATAAATGACTATGCCTCCATTCACCAATACCGATAGGGGCACCGCTCCATCCTCTCAGCTAAGTAGACATAAGCGGTTTGATATGTCCTTTGGCCTTGAGCGGGTCACTCAATGCTTTTCTTTCATAGAACTATTCTCGCCAATTTTAATTCGGCAGTTTGGATGGGGTATAGGTCTCTAATCCATCAATATTTCTTTGACGATCTGGTGACCCGCATTTAGGGGATGTCCATGGTTCTTGGCGGGGCTAAGTAATGTTTCCAGTACACAAAGACCCCGTTGCGTAAGGCCCCATGCTCCTTTGTTTCAGCCTTGTTTTGGTCACACCATATTGGGGGCCAGCCACTTACACGTATAAACGGTCGGTGGGCTACGTCACTAAGACTTTTCTCACACCCTAGACCTGGAGCCCCTATAGCCGTGTAATTCGGAGGAGAGTTGGTAAGACCACTGCCGCCAGGGGGTGGCTGCCCACTGTAGCACCAAGGGGCTAGGTCATGCGGGCCAGCACTCCTGCTTTTGCAGATGAGGAAGTTGATATCCTCACCGGTTAACTTTTCTGCCCAAGATTATGTGGGGGGCCGGATTTAGAACCGGTGCCCTCTGGTGAGGACGATGGGAGCTGGCCGCTTCTCTGCTGTCGGCGAGCTGGGAAGTTTCGGCGCTCACATGCTCAGTCGAGATGTCTTGTTTGATCATGGTGGGGCCAGCCCAAGGGAGGATTTTGCATGGAGTGGGAGTTGACAGGGGTGGTTCGTATGCACTGTTTGTTTTGGATGTCACATTTCAGCTGTCCTGTGTGCCACTTTGTGGCTGCTCGTGGGCCGGCCAGGGTGCGTCCACTCTGGAGACCCTGTGCCCTCCCTCCCAAGAAACTCGAACACCCTCCACCGGAAGCAGAGCAGCCTCTTATCTGCTATGACGTGTGCGCATTAGTACAACACAAAATGCTCACACTTGTACAAACACGTTAATCTTGGTGGCACTCGAACGAGGTCAGACCTTCCTCAGTCCTGGTATTTTCGAGTACAGATCATTGTAAACCTGGCACATTCACCAAAGTGCTGCAATTGTGCTAGGATCACTACTACCAGAATTTGGCGGGGGGACGGATAAGGGTGGGATTTCATGGGCCCGCCCATGTTCAGCTTCATCGTGCTAGCCCCTCAAACTGGGTTAGCAAGATGTTTGTCCCTGATGGAAGCATTGTTAACTGTGCCCACTGCACTATCCCTCTCCCAGTTTGCGAGCAGGGGCTTAATTTAAAAAGCAGTAAGCTGCACAAGAGTAATTCATACTCGGGTGTCTAGTCTGCTCTTCTATGTATGTACACCAACAAGGTTGCAATCAACATGCATTTCATCCTTATGAGGTCGATAAAACAAGTACCATGGAGCTGAGTAACAAACATGTTATGCAGCGCCAAGATACCATGGGGTGAACGTGTTACCAAGTACAGTCAGAAGCGGAAATTGTTAATGAATCTTGTGAATACAGTGGGATCACTCAGCAGGGTAGTAAGCGAGAGCCCAGAACAATTTCCATGGGGCGGAAGGGTGGCACAGGCAGCAAAGTTGACAGCCAAATTGACAACGTTTCGTTAGTCTGGCGGGCTGCGCTGAGCAGAGCATTTGCAGGCGTAAGTAACAGTTTCCGCTACCAGTCCAAAGGTGCATCTTTCACTAAGTTACTCAGATCACTGGGACATGAAGTAAGGTGGGCTGGATATCCCTTGCTTCTACCTGCATTGGCACATCTTGTCAGGATTGACTGTCAAAGGTATTGCACTTCAGCCAGGTATTGTTAGCACCCATCTACACCAAGCCGACTGTTAAGGTCACCCTGGGCCCCATTTACACAGCCCAGTATCAGGCCCTTGTGGGTCAGTGCCATGAATTACTAAAGTGAACTGAACAGGAGGCGTGACCGTGGGTTACGCTAGCAGAAGTTTGGGGAAGAGCTAAACTCCACCCATGGTCATGGTGTAGTCTTAAGTAAGTTGGAGTTGTCACTCTTATTTGACCAGGGGTTCGACGCTACACGAGGGCATCGCTGCGCTGCGGCCAGAGCACTGTCTTTGTGTTTCCCAGGGGGGCAGGTAGTGAAGGCAAGGCTCTTCCCTAACCTGGCACCAGAACACAAGGTAGTCAGGGCCAACTTGTCGGGGTGTGTCTGTTTGTGGCATCTCCTAGCGGACCCACTTAAGGTGTACTGCAGCTAAACAGGGAACTGGGAAGCTTGGTTTCCGTCACTGTGGCAGGTTTAAAGCATCCAGGGTCGGAGAGGCACAGTAGGTACTGTGCATCTGTGATCCGATGGCAGTTAGGCAAGCGGGGTGCGCTGCGTAAGTTGTAATTGCACGAAAGGGTGAGGTGTCTCCAGTAGTGGGCGCAAGACATACATTGTTCCAAACCAGCTTCGATACTATTAAGGTGTTCACCAGGGTAGCAAGCATAGGGGTTTGTGCATACGGCTGGGCAACGGGGCGAAACAAGTGCACCCCAGAACCAAGGGCAGTTGACTGTGATCCTGCAGTTAGGCGCAAACGCCCGCCCGGTCAGTAATAGATGCCACGCTGGGTGGTGACGCTGTCAGCCAACAGTGGGCTGCTGTCCCAAGTAATGGGGACACAAGGTGTCAAGCACAAAAGGCTACTATGTGAAAGAACATTTGGCATGTCCAGTGATCAACAAAAAGCTAAATTTAACTGAGCTGGTAATTTTCCACCGCTGGGGTTGCCCTCGGGTGGGCAGTGTGAACGCCCCTGCCCCCCTATTCGGGGGCTCTCGCAGGGAGGGTTCTAGCCTGTCGACTTTTCCTGCAGTTCAGGTCAAATGCCCTGCCCGGTTAGCTATATTAGTCTCACTGGGCGGTGGTGCTGTCAGCTAACACATTGTGCGGCGTCCCCAAGAAAGGGGGGGACAAGGTGCCAAGCACAAAAGGCAAGGCGAGCAGTGTGAACCCCCCCCCCCTATTCGGGAATATGCTGGGATAAAGGGCAAAGTAGGACTTAGCCAATCCTTAAAGTTAGGCACCATATGGCAGCCAGTGCGCACTGCATTAATCAGACGGATTCTCTAGCTGGTATCCCTAGGGGGTTCACCACGAAGGGAGCTGAGCTTGCGAAATTCCCATAAGAAATAAGGAATGCACGGCATGGGCAGGAGGGCACCCTGGCTCATCGTCACACATCTAGTCATGGACATCCCCGTGCGTCATGAGTTAGAAAGCAAATGGACGGTGCAAAGGTTAAAGTATAATCCTTCTCCGCCCGAGTGGCCAAAAGTAGGCAGGTGGGTGTGGGAGCGGTCTCCCAACAAGCGGGCAGCTGTCCCTTTAGTGGGGACACAGGTGCGCTAGACACACCGTCCCAGTAGGACGGCAGCTAGGTGAGCTCAGCAAATTCATGGGGCAATGTGAGCCAGGGAATCTGATCTGCCCCGCCCAGAGTTGGCACGGGGCTGAGTTATGTATGTGAAGTAGTGGAACTTTCCCACAGGAGGGTGGATAGTTCTTGGCACAAATTCACAGGGCAGAAGGGCCTTTGTGTTGCATTAGACACTAGCTGATCCAGGCTATCGGCAAGGGCTATCGTGATATAGATGGGGTCCATCTATCACCAGTGGGAGGGATCCCTTCCTTAGCTTTGCAGGAGGCCTGGAAATGAGAGGTTGCAGGTGAGAAAGGAGCTTTTGGTGGGGGGCTCTGGCGGCGGCGGTGGCCACCTCCAGAGCTGTGGCGGAGTTACAGGGCGATCTGGAAGCAGAGGGGTACAGAAGGGTACCTCTGCGCGGCACCATGGTGGGTGCCAGAGCCAAATCCTAGGAGCCTCATGGGAGGTTCCTAGAAAACCGTGTCGGCGCCCCGTTAGTCCTTCGGGCGGTTGTGGGCCTGAACAACCGGGGGGTTTGCTATGCTACGCTCCGCCCTGAAAGGGGCGTGAGTAATAAGGAACCATGTGTCACGTGATCCGGGGAAGAGGATCACCAGATGTGGCAGCACAGATGGGGTTCGCCCCAGTGCTGCTTGGCTCATCAGGCGGGCAGGCGGCCTAGACGGTTGCCTGCCCTTGGATCGCCCGTAAGATAACCCACCATATTACATAACGGTGTATGTAATAAACCTGCAGCAATTTTTACCCAAACAAGAAATGTGTTGTGTGATTATTTATGAGCATGCATGTTACGTTGGAGGGGTGGGGTAGGTTGCCAATGCTGGTACTATAGCTCACTTAATCTCCCCGACGGCCCACAGCGCCTTAAAACCTAAAGGGGTGATATGTTTGCGCTTTACAAATGGGAATTATTATTATTATTGGGGCCTGAGCAAAGCTCATATGTATGGATAGCACTACTCAAACAGCAGAAAATAAAATTTAAAAATAAATATATATTTAATCTTCCATGTTTCTTCCACGCTGACCTTGAAGGCGGCAGTGTTTATGGCACTAGTGAACCTTTCCCTTGGTTCTTATAATAAGTGCACATTGCTTGTGTAATGACCTAGGCTAGGCCTACTGATGCAACCGAGAGACCCGCAGCTCAGCAATACAATTGGCTTTTCTTAGCTAGCCGCATGTGTGTTTTCCCCGGTGAAAGCCTCTGACATGTTCCCTTTGTGTGAAGGCGGAACTGCAGCTGGTGACAAGGGCCCTTTCACACTGCACACTGTGAGCCTCTGTTTACCTCCACAGGTATCCGGCTGCAGCTGATAGGGTGCTGAGGATTTGCATGCACTGCACGAGCAGGAAGAGAAGTCTGTTCCACCAATGCACGAGGAAACATTTACCTAAACTACAACACACTTTGAATATGGAATTGGAGTTTCCAAGGAACCCACGGAATGGTTTACCTTTTAAAAATAGTTTGTATGATCAAACACTGCAAAACTGATTCTAAAGAACACTGGGCCTCATTTGTAATGTCTGTTATGTATCTGTTAAGCCCCGCCCCCGTCCCACGTCAGCCATGCGGGGATATATTGTTAAGTCATTTGAGGTGATGCTGTTAGTGAGCATTACAAGGTAGATTATGTGCTAGAGACTCCCCTCAGAAATGAGGAATTACCAGGGTAATCAGTAGTTCTGGTCAGTGGCGTAGCTAGCCACTTTTCCGCCTGTGGCGGTCCCTACCCGTGCCGCCCCACGGCGGCTACATGGGAGAGTGGGGGGGGGAGGGTGCTGGCGATTCCTGCGTCTGCCGTCCTGCATGTAAGAGCGGGGGGAAGCCGCCCCCCCTTTGCTACGCCCCTGGTTCTGGTCCCAATATCTCTGGTTATTCCTAATTTCTCCTTGGTATTTCACATGGAGATTTTGGCAGCTGCTATCCGCTGACCTCTCTGGGTGACGCGGACTGGGTCCGCAGTGCTCCCACAGACCGTGCAAATTTCAATGGGCCGATAACAGGTCCTACCTGGATTCATGGGGACCTGGTAAAGCCAAGGTTG
Organism: Calotriton arnoldi; assembly: GCA_963921515.1. Classification (NCBI taxonomy): domain Eukaryota; kingdom Metazoa; phylum Chordata; class Amphibia; order Caudata; family Salamandridae; genus Calotriton; species Calotriton arnoldi. The sequence continues at coordinate 870,302 of CAWUFW010001483.1, read as the reverse complement.
CTTACAAGTAACTCGATACCCTATAGAATCAAATGCTGGCAAAGCCAATAGGTCTAGAAATGGCTGCTGAGCTTTTGGCTTTGCCAGTGCTCATTTAATTTGTGAATGAGTTTTGTACAAAGGCACACATTGAATGAAAACGAATTGTTTGAAAGCCAATATATATAAGTATTTTATATAAAAGCACACATTGCACCAGTAGTGCCGCGCACTGAAGGGGACAGTTTACTGAGCGGATGTGCACATAGTGCAAGAGCAGAGTGCCGCCACTCACTGTGAGGTAAGCCAGTGGCTTAAGTGGGATGACCCTGTACCCAATGCTGTATGCTTTGGTGGGCAGGAGCAAAATATAACAGACCCTACAGCAAACCAATGAATGAAGAGGGCTCACTGAAAGCTCCTGTATGTAAATATCTCTTTATTAAAAGCAAAAGGTGTTCTCTAACGCCAGACCTAAAAGCGGCAAGGCAATGAGTGGATGAAGATTTACTCAAACAATGTGTATTAGCCTTATAAACTATGAAGCATTATTGACTCTGCTATGGAGTCTTAGACAGAGTGATGCCAATGTAGCCTCACAGCCCCTCTCTGGAGATGTCAGTCAGACTTGTCCCTTCCACCGCTGGATCTCCGACTGCGCCAACACACTGGCTCCCAGGGCACAAGTGCTAAAAAAAGAAGTGGGGGGACTAAACTAGTTAATCAGTATGCAAGTGACATCACGGCGCGTGACATCGCGGCGTGACATTGCAGCGCGTGACATCACAGCGCATGACATCACAGCGCGTGACATCACAGGAACTGGCATCACAAGAAGTGACATCAGATCTTAAGCCCTCACATATATGTTTAGCAGGTCTATCATGTGTACATTTGAGCGCATTTCGAGTAAACATGCAAACCCTCCTGATTTAGGCAGAAGATTCACACTTTTGTAGGCTACACATAAAACAATGTTACCTTTTATCAGCATTAAGTTTTCTTAGCCATAGTGCTTTAAAAGAAATAGTGATATTTAAATTATTACAACGCCTCCTCAGGGGTATAAGCGCTATATAAATGCTATTTATTTTGTGCAAATGCTGGGAAACATCAACACATCTGAAGTTTCTACAGTGTGTGCATATCTCTTAAACAGAGCCTGAACAAAGTGAAAAGCTGCCTCTCTTTAGTATGTGTGAAGTGCTAACAAGGTGTGAGCCTTTGTTTCCCCTCTGCTGCATTTGCATCAGATGTGAGGCTCCTGACTGCTGGCAGCCAGGAGACTCGAACAAAAGGAGGTCTGATGACCCCTCAGATTGGGCCTTTGTTATGGGCCCAGCAGGAGTCAGAACTAAGAGAGCCCCGACCCCGCCTGCACGTTGTTGCAGATAGAAAGCAGATAACAACGTGCAGGCGCTGCAGGATGTGTCCCGGTGTTTGTAAATTACACCGGGACGAATTCAGCATATTTTACAGTGGGGCCACACTTCTTGGCAGGGTGGACGGCGTCCACCCTGTGAAAAAAGTGGGGGGACGCCGTCCACCCGCGTGTACCCCCGACTCGTGCCCTGCTGGCTCCCCTCAGGAAACCCTCGGGCAAGCAGACCTCCAATAAAGCCAGCTGGTTCTCCCCCACCCTCCAAGAGTCCAGGTGCACCTGCAGGCGGCTCGAGAAAAGAGAGAGGAGTAGGAAAATTGTGGCAGACCACGCAGCCCTCTAAACCGCCGTCACTGCAAACCACCACCTCATCAGAACAACAAAGAAAGCAGCCATCCAGGAATGCATCAACTCCAATGCACACAACAGCAAAGAACTCTTTGCCGTGGTCAAAGAATTCACCAAACCCAGCACAGAGACAGCAGACATTCCCCCCTCTCAAGACCTCTGCGACAACCTCACCACCTTGTTCCACCGCATGATCATGGAGATCTACGACAGCTTCCTAAACTGGAACTCCCTGCCTCTGCACCTCAGGCAATCACCATCGCTGCCGCAATTCAGGAAGGACCTCGAGACCTGGCTCTTCAACTGAACCACAGATCCCCCACTCAGCGCTTCGAGACCCTCACGAAAGTCGCGCTTTGTAAGAAACCTGATTGATTGATTCCAAGAAGAAGGTGTGTGCTTTCACATTTCCTTTTGCTTCCAGTAGGTCCATGGCACCACCCTTCTTCTATATTTTTGATAGTTTATATGCGGCTCTTAGGGAAACAGTCAGTTGCTCTTCCGTTAAGGCAGAGGAGCGTCGCACCACTGGTCTCTGAGCAGTGCAAAAACGAAAAATAAAATTATAATACACTAATATTTTCATTTTATTTTTCAGTACTGAGCCAGTTTATGGCAGAGAGGGGCTGTCGACACAGAGCAAGGAAGAGTAGTGGGCACAATAAGTGTGCATGACGGTTTGGCTGGCCATGTTCGGACGGCCAATCTGACATGCACACTTAGCATTTCTCCACCCGACTGTGTTGCACAGCCAGATGGAGACCAGTCCAAGGCTCCCAGGCACTGTCTGAGTGGCAAAACACTTCACCGCTCAAGCTGGTTCAAGCACAGCCTATCACCTGCTTCCTTCTTGGGGTTTCCAAAGGATGCCTTAGTGGCCTGATTTCTTGCTGCAAAGTGAGAGCTGAGCTGAAATAAAGGAAATGTGCATTTTATGAACTCAGCCTTCAACAAGAACTTACCCAAATTAACTTTCAGCAAACGGAGTAGAACATTTCTGCTTTTCTGTTTCCAACAAACCCTAGTTTGAAAAGTGTGGTAGCCTGACATGATAATCAAATAGAAAAGAAAAAAAATGTATTATGTAATTCACTTGAAAAAAAAATGTGAACATTTTATGAGGGTGTACTTTATTTGTAACTACAAGTGCATGATTTAAGAATCCATTTCTAGAGAATATCCTTAAAATACAACATCTACTTACTGTATTCAGTCTTGAGTGATAAAACCGTAATTTGTTTTACAGCTGCTTGATTCTGGGATTATTTTATCAGGAGGCACAAAAAATTAATACATTCGAAAATTCTGTGTTTTGTAATCATCTTTTTTTAAGTTTTGCAAGATTTCTGAATCTGAATGAAACTCCTTAGTATGCATAAGGAGCAGGGAGTGGGTAGTGAAATACATCAACCGAAGATTTATTGACATGAATATAGACGACGAATTTTAGTTTCATTCATTGAATTAAATACTTTTTAGAGATTACAATAATGCCAGCTCTGGCAAGAGTTCAAAGTGCAGCAGATTCAAGTTCTGGTGTCGAGACCAATGGGACTCTCGTGAGTGGCCATATCATTTCTGATAGGCGCGGTCCTCTGTTACCGTACAGATAGAAATTCTGACTTTTGTGGATTATTTTGCACCTCCTACATAGATGGCACTATAAAAATTGCATCCACTGTTAAATTTCAGTTGTTCAAATTTAAATGAAGAAAAAAGCCTGGAAAAAAGCAGGCGCTAGGCAAGACCTTTTGATTTTACTAAAATTAGAAATATAACATACTTCCATGAGCTTACAGCCAGCCTTCATCATCTAATGGTCTTTTGTTGTGCCACTGACGTTCCTTTCGCCCACTACAGCATGGGGCAATGGGTCTGCCACTTCAGTCACTGGCTAATTTCACTGTGAGCGACAACATTCTGCTCTTTGACAAAAGCGCACATCCGCATACAACGTAGTTCCCATCAGTGTCAGGGACTACTATGGCAATGTGTGCTTTATGAGAGTAAAAAATATCTCTGCTTTTAGACACATTTTTTACAATGGTGAGGTCCTTGCAGCTCCTCAACAATAAAGTTTTACAAAAAGCATGATAAAAGAAAGCATGGACTGACAAAACCAAAATGTGGGCAGCAAACGCAAGACACATTGGCTTTGCCAATGATTGTTTCTGTTTGGAAAGGGTCCAACAATATTCTGGGGCAAAATAGAGTCTTGTTTTTACTTGCAGTTGGCATGTTGATGCAAGTACTGTTTATTCATTGCAATGTCACAGCTGTCTTACAGCGTGCCGCTATGTCCTATTAAATTCCTAGAACAATCATAAGGGACAAAATGTAGGCTAAAAATGAAATATGCTCCCGGTTGGTAAAAACATCATCTTTATAATCTGAATAAACCCAGGGTCTGAATAAACCCAAAATCTGTAATTAAAACACCCATAATCCTTGCAATGTACATAAAAAGAAAATACAATATTGACTATAAGTAACTGTGCATAGACATTATCGTGTAAATCTCTTTGTGAGAGATTATTTCTGTTTTCTTACCTGAAACAAAATTTAAAAAATGATGCTTTCAGAAAGGAGAGAAGGATGACGCAATTATGTGTTTCCAGGAACTCCCCTGCCAAACAACAATTTGCAGGATGCAACCACCAAGCCTTGGTTTGAGCAGAGACGGGAGAGACAGCACTGTAATTAAAGACCGGGAGCACAGCAACAAGCAACACAACAGAAACAGCAAAAACAAGAACAGAAGTAGACAAGGGTGCCACTGGCTTCATGTAGCTCTTCCCTTCCTTGCAGGCCTTTTCCTCACATAAATGCTCACCCCCTTAAACTTCTACAAATTATGGACCTCAATTACAAGAAACTGACGCATTGATGCGTCAGTTTCCTTGCGCCTGCGTCAAATGCCCTTGCGATACCACGGATGCACTGTATTTATAATACAGGGCTCCATGGCGCATGGATTAATAGATGAGTCAGAAATCCAGACGCATCTGTTGGCGCCAAAGTGACGCATTGCTGGAGTTGTTCATAAAACTGATGCAACTCCAGCAATGCGTCAGAACACATAGGCGAGTCCCATTGTAAAAGCCCTGCGTCAATCCTTACTCCTGGTCTGAGCAGGTGTAAGGGTTTTGACACAGTCAAGTCGTAGAGTGACGCAGTGAAATGTTACAAATTTCACTGCACCACTTCTGCGTGGCTTTTTGCGTGGGAACGCCTACCTTGCATACATTATACCTGACGCAGGTATAATGTGACGCAGAGCTCTACAAACTGATGCATCTGACCCAATGCGTCAGTTTGTAGATAAGGAGCAGTGTGGTGTACTGGCTGCAGTGCAGTTGCGTAAAAAAAAAGTGATGCAGCCGTGGCGCAACGGGCTTGTAAATGAGGCCCTCTAAATCTGCACCCAGGCAAAATTTTTATTACATCGTCATAATTCATGAAATTTCTTGCTTTTTATGTGAAATTCTGAAAAGTTATTGCATTGCGCCACTTGGAGTAATTGGGTGTCACTCAGGGGCGGCCGGCACGGCTTGCAGGTGGGGGGCAGGCACGGGGGAGTGAGGGGGGCTTGAGGGCTACTTAAAAAAAAGAATAATACAAAAATAAAACTTACCTTGCCGCCACTGGGTCCCACGTCTTCTCTCCTGCTCGCCTGTGTCCGACTCCACCCCTAAGCCAATCACAACGCTCCAATGGAGAGTTGTGATTAGTCTGAGCGCCGTGACACAACAGGGCCGACCAAACAATCATTGTGCACAGGAGTGTCTACCACTCCTCCCCGCCCCCTCACGCACTGCCGCAGCAGGAGGAAAAAATAAAATGATAATAACATTCCGTTATTATCATTTTATGTTTTCCTTTCTTTGCTGCCCTAGCAGTGGGCGACGCTCTTCCACCTTGGTGGAGGAGCCGCCACTGGTGTCACTCAGGTGAAAATCCTATTGTGGGGGCACCTGTACAACACACTAAAACACAAGCAAAATGTTTTATTTTTGCATGCTTTTTCAGAAATTTTGCATAGGTACAGAAAAGGAAATTATGCGCATTTCACACACTCTTTGCAGGGCAGGACGTGACCATCTGCCAAGGCAAAAGGGTCTGTCCCAAACTGTAGCGATGTAGGCCTCAGCAAACATCAACAATGATATTTGCGGGTGACGGCAAATTTACTTTTCGCCCATTGAGGAGAGGTCAGGAAAACACCACCCTGACCACTCCCGTCCACGAGGTGAGTGCGAGTGTGTGGAAAATGTGTGTCAGTGGCTCCAAATTTCCAGACCCACAGCACTCCACGCTGGAATACACCCTCTGCCGAGGAGCCTCCAGGCCCAGTAACAGAAATCATTAACTCTAATAATCGTATTTTCCAGAGGAAGTGATTTGCCGTAAGTAAAGGAGGCCTTGTCTCAGGCCTCTGCACCCCCCAGCAGGTGAGGCCTTTCTGGGCAGGCTGAGGCTCACAACAGCAGCACCGGCTCTCATGTCGGTAAACAAAGTAGTGTCCGTCGGATTAAAATATTACACGCAAAGCTGAATCAGGTGGCCGCTGAGCTGCGCTGATCTCACCCGCTTCCCTTGTTTTCTTTAGCCTGCCAGGTTTAGGATCAGGGCCCAGCCCTGTGGAAAGAGCTGCAGCGGTTGACCCTCTTTCCTCTGGTAGCCATGTTCCATGGCTGGCGGAGGCAGACAAGGGGTTCACGTGTGGGGGGCCTGGGTGGGTCTGTACTGAGCAATTACAGTTCAAACGTGCGGGCAAGAGGAAAAGAGAACGGGTGTGAGTGGAAAACTACAGCTACATTACAGCCAGTGCTTTATTTGTTGAAAAAAAAGAAGTAAATAAAAATATAAATGCAGGGGTCCATTGGTTTTCATAGGCGCACTCTACTGGTGCTGTCAATTGTTCTTTAGCCGACTTCCAAGGCTGGCTTTTGATTCGCCTGAGTGCTTAATTTGAGCCGGTGCTATTTTTTTTCCTCATCAGATATCAGACATCAGATATTGACCGAGAGCAGGAAAGAGGGGAAAACACACAAACGGAAATGGAGGAGAAATAGATTAGATGGAAAAAACACAAAAATGGGAGAAAGCAGGGGGCGGCAAGAGTGGGCCAGGAGTGTTTGATAGCGGATTAAAGAGGCCCAAGGTGAATTCAATGCAATGCAGCCTTGGTATTCTGTGCGGTAACATTTAATAGCACCGGCCGCGCGCTTCTGAGCAGGGCTTTGGCACCGGCACTCACTCTTTCACAAGTTAAGCACTGAATCTACCTCATGTCTCTTTCTTCCACCACCTTGCACGTCCTGTCTCTTTATCTCGCTCTTACGGGTTCTTTCTTTGTCCCTCTTCACCCTTTCTAGCTCCCTTTCTCTCTCTTTGCTATGGTTCAAGGTTTCATTACCTGCAACTCCCAGCACAAACTAAGCACTGGATACAGCGCTTTGGTAGTAAGGAGTCTGCATATCTCATTCCGCCTTGTACAACTTTTTGCTTACCACACATTGAAAGGTAGCCGTCACCTTGAAAATGTGGCGTCCCCCCACCCCTTGATTCTTGTCTGACCAGTGGCCTGTCCCCTCATCACAATTTGGCATAGGAGCACGTCTCCATAATGGATAAGAGAAGTGGCCAATCAGAGCTCTTATTTAAAATTGAGGCAAACTAGTTTTAGAAATTGGTTATCTAGGGTTAGAAAAAAAGTAAAGTAACAAAAAGAACATAAAACCAAATGTAGCCAATTGTTACAATGTGAGGTTCTGCCTAAAATAGAGTTTGGATTGAATATGTGAAATATAGATAAACAAAAGAAAGAGTGAATCCAAATGATAAGCAATATCTGAGGAGTCACAAAGTGTTTTAAAAAGAACCCTCACTCACCAACCTAGTTGGTGGCATGCTTCATCATAGGGTTCCCACCCGAGGGGCCGAATGCCTCTTGGGTGTGCTATGACGCCTGGTTACAGCGGAGCGGGTTTTTGTTTGGGATGTGCAATAAGTGACGAAGTGACACCGTGATGATTAAAATTACCTTTACTTATCCTAAAGAGATTTTTAATAGTGGAGAAGTAAGGTAAGATTAAAAAGATGATGCTGGTGGATGTATTAACTGGTTAAATTGGCCAGAAACATCCTGTGTGAGAAAGTGATAGCCGGTCTACATGTTTCAGCCTCCATATACAATTTGCGAGGCTTTCTTCAGGACCAGGTATGCCACGGGGGTATGCACACGCTAAGGTGCACCCTCACCAGTGGCAATGAGTACCGTTAACTTACGGTTTGGGACCTTCCGATATCTCTGAAAGGAAGTAATTTCTGAAAGAGAAAACACATATCATGGTAGTTATGGCTTCTTATAAAATGTCGACTGTGACGCTGTGACACAGTGAGTGCAATGACCCTCATGCTGCCAAACGTGAAGTTCCAACGTGTTCGTAACAGGCTATTGTGCCTAACGTGGTTATTTGTGAAGTGCATCAGTATTAGCACTATCCATATCTGTGGTTATGAGACTATGAGTTATCTCCAAAGCATTGCTTGACAATCGGCAAAAGCTCAGTGCACTGTGCTGTCTTTAAAGGACAACGGCAACTCGAAAATTACGTGTTGCCGGTTTTGGCCGTCTCATTTAGATGAGGAGCGGGGGCAAACAATCATAACAGAATCCGTGTAGTAAAACTAGTAGGCACTAGAACGTGGGGGAGAAAAAGCCATCAATGCTCACATGGGCCGTAGATGATTCAAACCCCATGGATCCAAGCGCGGGGGGTGCTGATCTATTGTCACACGCTAGGAAAGGGGGGGGCAAGGAAGGGTATAAAGTCAAAACACGAAAGCAGCATGGTGAAAAGTACCTCATGACTGGAGCATTCATGTTCATACTCACAACGCCAAGACCAAGCGCCCGCTCGGCACCTGATACAACCCGAACATGGACCCCGTGGATGCCGGAGGATCCCAGTCGGGCGTATTTAAACCGCCATTGGTGCATCAGGAGGCGTGCCGCGTTATCACGTCAAGCGCGACCGCGCAACGCTTGCGCGTCTGCGTGTAGGCTAGACCGATATTGATTGGTCGAATCAAGCTCAGGGAGAATAGAGTGCTAACCCTCTGCTCCTGGTCTCTTATTGTGAAACTTTATTGTTCCTATTTAGGCGGTCCCGGAAGACGATGCCGAGATAATGACCGGGATGTCTTTGTCGTGTCCAGAAAGGTGTAAATAAAGTACAGTAAGGCTGAGCAAATGGGATTGAGACAAAAAGGACTAGTTAATTGATAACTAATTTCTAATATGAATGTAAACCTCACTGGGGGACTTAATGTGAGACTAAAAGGAAAAGTGCGAATGGCCAGTCAAATCTTGGCTCTTTTGGTAGCACTCTAATCGCCATTAGTAGGTTAATACTGTGATCTACATCCCTACTGGGAAGATTTGTCAGATGCAGTACCAGCGGGGTTAATATGTTTATGAAGGGTGATGAAACGATGTTATATGTCAGAACCTGATCCCTGTTGGTGGACACAGTATATGAACAGTGGACAGAAAAATTAAGCTCTGAATGACTGTCAGGAGAAATCACGCAGTGTAGATTGCTTGAGCATAACAGAATTCCTGGGGATATTGTCGTTTAGCCCCCGTTTGTGCGTAGAGAGTCTGTAAATCCAACGCTGTTCTTTTTCAAACAGGAGTTTATTGGTATCAGAACTGGATTTGATCTGTTTAATAATAGTCCATTTGAGGTCATTGGTTGTGTGTTTTTTTTTCAGGAAGTGTTCCGTCATGCGTGTCGTGTTTCTTTTGCAGCGGATGTTACTTCTGAGCTCACAGATACGCTGTTTTACTTTCCTGCTGGTCATGCCCAAATTTCTAAGACCACACTGGCATGTGATTAGATACACCACGTTCATGGAGTTACAGTTAGTGTGTGATCTCAGCGTCCAAATTTTGTTAGGCTCCAGGTCTAGAAATTTTGTGGGAGATGTCAAATGACAGATGCTACAATTCCCACAGGGATAATGTCCTGTCACCACGGGGAGTCCCCAGGCATTGAGAACTGAGGGATTGTGGTCACATTCCGTTGTTCTGGGGCGGGTGGACACCAGTGAGTCCCTCAGACTTGTAGCTCTTTTAAATGAGAAGAGTGGTTTTTCCCATTTTCTGTTGTTGGTTTGTAAGATTCTCCAGTGCTTGTTGATGGATCTTGTTACGGCATTAGACACTGTGCTATAGGTTGTCACACAGGTCAAGGGGATCTCTGTGGGATGTCTAGGTTTGTCCTCTAGTATAACATCCCGAGGCTGATTTCTAGCTCGTTTCTGGCTTTTGTTAAGGATATAGTCAGGATATCCACGATTTCTCAGTTTTTTGGTAAGATCAGTTGCTTGGGTACTGTAGTCCTCAAGTTTGCTGCAATTTCTTCTTATGCGAAGATATTGTCCATAGGGCAAGTTCTCTCTGAGGGCCCTCGGGTGAAAGCTAGAAAATTCCAGCAAATTGTTCTTTGCAGTCGGTTTGTAGTAAGTCCTGGTCTCTAGTTTGTTGTTTTCTTTGGTGATGGTAACATCCAAGAAGACCATTTCTTTCCTATCAAAGGAATGGGTAAACTTAAGGTTGGTGTCACGATCATTAATCCATGCCAGGAAATCTGTTAATGCCTGTTCTGGTCCTTGCCAAATGACAAGGACATCATCTATGTATCTCTTCCAGAAAGAGATACACGTGCCGAACGGGTTACTTGGGTCCAGTATATATTTCTGTTCGAAATAATGGACGTACAGCCCTGCCACACTAGGGGCAAAGGTGCTGCCCATCGAGGTTCCTGTTGTTTGGAGGAGCAGATCCCCCTCATATTCAAAAAAATTCTCTTTAAGTGCCAATGTGGCACACTCAATAATGAATTGTCTAGGTGTCTGGAAGTTCCAATTTGCTCCTTCTAGGACATTGCTAATGACTTTTATTGTGTCATCTTGTGGGATGCTAGTGTATAAGCTCTCGATATCGATGGTCACCAAAATGGTGGTGTCCTCATCCACTGTCATGTCCTGTAGCAGGTTCAGAAGGCTCTTAGTGTCCTTCAGGTAGGTGGGAGTTTGTTGTATGAGGGGTTTCAGAAAAAAATCACAAAAGTGAGACAAGGGTTCCAAAAGGGACCCGATTCCTGAGACGATGGGACGGCCCGGCGGAGGGGTTCTGTTCTTGTGAGTCTTTGGCAGAGTGTAAAAGTATGGGGTTTTGCGGTCCCCTGTAATGAGAAAATCTGCTTCTTGTTTTGAAATGTACCCCTTTGCTTCCGTATGGTCCACCAGGCCTCTGATCTTATTTTTCAGTTTGGGGGTGGGGTCGATAGTTAAAGGGGTGTAATTAGTGCGATCATTAAGGAGGCGTCTGCACTCTTTTTGGTATTAAGTCTTATCCTGTATGACCACCCCCCCTCCTTTGTCCGCTGGCTTGATTACAATGGTGTCGTTAGCCCGTAGGTGTTGGAGGGCTAATGTATCTTCCTTGCTTAAGTTCTTGAAACTCCCTTTGTCCTCTATTGCCTCAACATCGTTGAACACTGCCTGCTCAAATGTGAGAATCTCTACAGGAGTGGTGTGTGGTGGAGGGCAGAATGTAGATTTTAGTCGCAGCCCTGTATCCCCTGTGGGAGTGGTGTCCTCCCTAGCTTCTTGTTTTTCGAAGTAAGCTTTTAATCTCAGTTTTCTGAAAAATTCAGACAGTTCACAATGCAAATTGAATTTGTCGAGGCGGGCCGTAGGTACAAAGCCCAGTCCTCGATTGAGTACTTTTTCTTCTGTAGGTGTTAAAGTGACTGAGGATAAGTTGGTAATCAGACCCTCTGGTTGCTTGTCCCTGCCTGTTGTTCCCGCGACTTGCTGCGGGTGTTGCTCCCTACTGAATCGTCTTCTTCCCAATGAACTCTTCCTCTCCTGCCTCTTCCTAAAAAAGGCGGTCTGTATGTGTTCTGAGGGAAGAGAGGTGGGTGGGGGGCATGTAAAAAAGCCGGATTCCAACCCATCATTGGATATTGATGATGTGAAGTGAAGTGATTAGGGAGGCCTCCCCCTGGCTGTGTAGGGTATAGGGGCCAAGGTTGTTGTATCTATTTCTCCCCCTTTGTCTTGATTTAAAACTGCCTCCGCTGGACTCACTATTGGTGGAGGAATCGTCCTCAGAGACATCTGAGTTGTAGTTATTCTTTTTTTTTTTTTTGCCCTCATCAGCCCAGGTTCACAGAAAGGTATAGGAACTAAAACTCCGGGGTCTCCCTAAGAGTAGCACCATCCGGAGCCCTTTTGTGGTTAGACCTGAGATGGGTCACTTTATACCTTGCTTCTTGTACTCCGACCATAGGAAGCCTTACAAACGGCCCGACCCTCTCAAAGGCACCACCGGGGTAATCAAGCAATATGGTATAAAGGCCTAATCATAGGACAATAATTATATATTTATATTTACAAAGGGGGTATCCAATTCTCAAAAGGAAGCCAAAACTCATTACGCTTATGCTTTGAAGCTCTATCCATCTTAACCGTATATTTAACAGAAGCCATCCATTCTGCCTTATTCGGGGGCATAACTTTAATCCAATACTTGCAAATTTCTCTGCGGGCAAGCAGTATTAAACAAAAAATAAATTTTTTTGTATTTTGTGATAGAGTTTCATAATTTACCGGGAGCCCAAAGAAAACAAGGGATATGCTTACCTGGAGTGGTTCTCCAAGTATTAAAGATACCGTGTTACTCACGTCCCACCAAAAATCTCGGAGTACCGGACAATCCAGGAACATATGCTCATCATTACTTTTTCTTCCCCACATTTGGGACACCTCGGTATGACACCTTTCGCAAATTTTGCCAGCTTATATGGTGTCCAGTAAACCCTATGGAGACAGAAGAGATGGTTCCGCCTTAAATTTGCGGCACGGACTGTGGAGTATAGCATGTTGCAAGATACTTGCCATAAATCTGTAGACTGCTCTCCCGGCAAGCTCTTATCCCACAGTGTTGCAGGCAGGTTAAAATCTCCATCCGAACTCTCCAGTAGGCTCCAATACCATCTTGCCACCTCTTTTCCACGGGATCCTTCAGATTTTATCAAAGATTCTAGTACATTAGATTGTCCTGCGCCAAGTCCATCCGTAAGGGTCCAACTTTTAATTTGAAGATATTTAAATTTCGACAGTTGCCCATCCGCTAACTCCTGGGCCTCCTCCCAGGAAATCAGTAATCCATCAACCACCAATTGACCCCAAGTTTTTATCCCCGCTTCTTTCAAAGGACGAGCCAGGCAATCTTTTGACCATTCCGGAGAGCCCGGGGAGTCCCACACAGGAGCCAGTCCATTGTAGTAGTTTATATTAGAAACTCTCCTAATTTTGTACCAAGTTATTGCAAAGCTTTGCAAAGTCTTTAACCTCACTTTTTTAAAATAGCGTGGATCTCCGTATTTATGTATAAACTCCTGCTCGCCCCCTTGTACATCAGATACCATGGCTTTGAACATTCTCCCAATATCAGAACAGTCTGGCTTGCTTAATAAACATTTTCCTCCTCTTAATAAAAACAACCAAGCATAATAAGACAGATCCGGGAGTCGTAGCCCCCTTTGTCATATTGCCTTCTAAGCTTTTTCCAGGCAATTCTCATACCTTTCGACGCCCAGATAAAGCTCGTTACCCTGGATTGAGATTTTTTAAGCCAAACTTCCTTAAAGGCCATTGGAATATTTTGAAACAAAAAGAAAATTTAGGAAGAATTGCCATTTTTACTAGATTTATTCTGCCGTAAATTGTTAAAGGAAGGTGGGCCCAGCTAAGTAAGAGTTTCTCAACTGCCTTTTTGACCTTTTGGAAATTGACTTCGGGAATTTGTTCTATTTTCTGCACGATTTGAATTCCTAGGTACCTCATTTCTTCCTTTATGCAGCTCAATTGTGAGTTAATATTCCACTTCATTACGACTGTTTTATTTTCATTAATCTCGTAACCAGAGAGCCGCCCAAACCGTGCTGCTAGGTCATATACTATTGGTAGTGCTGTATCAAGATCTGAGGTATACACTACTAGGTCATCTGCATAAAGCCCTACTTTTTTCTCCCATTCCCGAAATCTAAAAGGAAGTATATTCACATGACCCCTTATCTTTTCGGCTAGTGGCTCTATGTACAAGTTAAAAAGTAGGGGAGACAGCGGGCACCCCTGCCTAGTCCCCCTATAGATGTTGAAACTATTAGAAATGTTTCCATTCACCAAAACCCTGGCAGTAGGATTCTTATATAAAAGAGCTATTGCCCTACAAAAGTTTTCCCCCAGATTGGACAGCTGTAGAATTTCCTGCAAATAAGACCAATTGACCCGGTCAAAGGCCTTAGTCGCATCTACCGTAATAACTACCAATGGTAATTTGTGAGTGGTTGCTATGTCGGCAGCCCCAATTAGATTGTAGGTTAGTTCTTTGATGCCCCTGCCCCGCACAAAGCCCTTCTGATCCTCGTGCAGCAACACATCCAATACTCCACTCAGCCTATCTGCTAATAGCTTCGTAAAGATCTTATAATCTGAGTTAAGCAATGAGATAGGCCTATAAGAGATCGCAACAGTTAGGTGGTTTATCTACCTTGAGGATCAGAGTGACAATGGCCTCATTCCAAGATTGAGGAGCTCCTTACCCCCTTCAAAAATCTCAGTAAACAATCTAACCATTACCGGGACCAAAAATGTCTCCAGTTTTTTATATACCTCCACCGGGATACCATCTGGTCCTGCTGCCTTGTTTGCTTTCCCGGCTTTGATAACATTTCTAATTTCAAAATCAAGAATTGAGCTATTCATTTCTTCCCTTTGGGGATCAGACAACTTATGGGGAACTTCTTTGCCCAACCAGTTTATCACTTCCTCTCCCTGCATAACTAAAGTTTCAGAATATACTTCCCCAAAATGATCAATCAGAGCCTGTTCTATATCTTCCCTTGACCTGGCTAGATCCTCTGACCCCTCCAGCTTTAATTCTTTTATGAAGTTTTTTGCTTGATCATTTTTTATCTTCCAGGCAAGTAATTTGCCACATCCATCTCCATAATTAAAATGGGCCAGTCTGCTCACTAGCCATCTCTCCTGCACTCTACCTTCCAAAACACCTGCTAGCTCCACTTTAAGGGTCTCAATAGCGACAGCCACGGACTCCTGTAGTATTTCTTTGTCCTGTATCTTTTGTTCTAACTGCTTAATCTGATCTTCAATGGTAGCAATTTCTCCCCTCCGTTGCTTATTTTTATAGGACTGGATAGATGTTACCCTCCCTCTTAAAAAGGCCTTGTAAGCATCCCATACTGTACCTATTGGGGCACTATCTAAGTTCTGTTCAAAGAACCATTGAGAATCCACCCCCAGTTCTTCCTTCACCCCATCATCGGCCAATATTGTGCGATCAATGGTCCATCTCCTTTGGCGCAGCGTGTTTTGAGGAGCCAAAAGTAGAGAAATGGCCGCGTGATCCGATAAATGGGCACCAACATGACTAGCATCCCTAACTTGGTCTTTTATACCTTGGTCGATCAAAAAAAAATCTATTCTCGATTGGTGGCCATATTTTTTATTATTAAACGTAAAACTTTTTAAGGACCCCTGTCTTTCCCGCCAAATGTCACACCAACCCAGATTCTTTATTGAGTTTATAATTAGAGAGCGTCATTTATTATGGATAATCGCTCTACTTTTAGTGGAGCGACCTAGCCTATCGTCTAACACCACATTAAAATCGCCCGCCATTATAATTGGATCCGGGAAGTCCAACAATTCCAGGAGTAAGTTACTAAATGAAGTTGGATTATCTAAATTCGGGCCGTAATATCCAACCAGCGTATAGCTCTGGTTATAGCAACTCAATTTAGTTATTACCCATCTACCTAGCTTATCAACTCTACTATCTCCAATAGTTATCTGAGGGTTAGATTTTACAAGAATCACCACTCCTCTTATAGTGAGTTGATGATCCGTACATATTACCCTCTGAAGCCATCTCCTAGACTTAAAAATCTCCATTGTTTCCTTGCTAGTTAAATGAGTCTCCTGGAAAAATATAATTTGAGCAGGGACATCCCTTATATATTGCAAAAAATGTTCCCTTCTTTGCCTCACCCTAAGGCCATTAACATTCCAAGACAAAAACTCTATCTGGGCCATCCTCCTAATACTCATTATGATTCATAGCTTTCACCCATCCCATACAACCAAAGTTCCTAAACATTAGAAAAGGACAAATATTTTTTTGTATTTTTTCCCTTTGCTCCCCCACCCGTGCCTTCACCTGTACTTTCCCCTTCCCCTCCCTTGGAAAACCCTCCTCTTTCTCCTTCATAGCCTAAGCCAAGCCTAAGCCTTAAGGAGGCTTCCCGGAGTTAAAGAGCTGTTGTAAAAAAAAAAGAAAATGTATGCATATATACAAAACCCAGTGAAAGATGTGATTTCTTTTTAAAACTAAGAGCAAGATACAACAAATACAGCAAAGTAAGAAACAGAGGATATCAGCGTATAAATAGGGTGATGAAGGCCATAAAGGCGGTAGTCAAAAAGGACCGAGAAACTAAGAAAAACCATCCTCATCATCCTACTTCACACTGGTATCAAATAAAGATCTAAGGAATTCTTCGGCTTCGTCTACTCTTCGAAAAGTCTGCATTTTATTGTTATGCATCACCCTCAAACTAGCAGGAAATCTTAACTGTGCTGTCGCACCCCATTTTCTAAAAGGTTCAATCAGGTTACCAAACTCCCATTGCTTATTAGCTGTTATTTGGGAGACATCCGATCTAATATCAAAGTTAATCCCATCTACTGATAAATTCTTTTGTTTTAGGGCTCTTGATAATATTTCTTCCTTTATTTTATATGTAAGAAAATTAACTAGGATTCTCCTGGGTTTTAGCTTCTTTGGATTTAACCTAAAAGGGTCTCTATGAACCCTTTGCATATCTTTAACCAGATCTTCTTCAGAGCAATCCATATGCCCCTCCAATTTAATCAGCCGAGCCACAAAGGCCTTGATGTCCTCTCCCTCTGACCCTTCCGGGATTTTTAGAATGCAGAGATTATTTCTTCTCTGATTATTCTCCATTGATTCCAACTTTTCCTTCAATATGGCCTCATTCCCTTTTAAAACCATGATCTCCTTTGAATTAGCCTCAGACTGTACTGTTAGATCTTTTACTGAGCTTTCCAGCTGTGAAGTCCTAGCTGCGATGTCATCCAATTTTTCTCCAGACTGTCACAGGAAGCTCTAATTTCTTTTTGATTAATTTCAGAAGTTTCGAATCTATTCCTAACCTCAATAGTTAGTAGCTGTATAAGGTCCGAAACTGACTGGGGTTGTAGATATTCTTGTGGTTTACCTTGCATTTGAATCTGGCATACGTCTTTCGTAGGATGTTCCCCCCCTGCACATTCCTGAAATTCTGGGGAAGCTGTACTATTTATTCTTGCTGGGAGGGAAACATCCATATTTCCAGCGGGGGAGAACATTCCTACCTCTTCCTGCCCAGCCTTTTGTATTTCCGGGGGTGTTAGGAGGGGCATTTTTTGGCCTCAAAAGATTCTGCCAACACTTGATATTTATTAGGACTTAAAAAGTCTCGATTTCCACCCCCTTCTCCTTTGAGATTACTGAATCCAAAGTTGGATTTTTTAACTCCAAAGTCTTAGGTACCACTTTAAAAAATGTTCTTAGTGAGGGGGTAATTTTTAGGTTAGACACCTGTAAGTTTCTTTTTTCCCTCTTAACCTTCGCTTTTCGAGGTTACCCACTCTCCTTCATCCGATTTAAAAGAAAGGGTAGGCTCTAACCTGCAAATACTCTTATAAGTTTTATTCAGAGTACTTTTTACGTTCTTCCTAGCCTCTGAACTTCTTAAATTGTAACCCCGAGGCGGCACAGCTTCCTCCTCCAACTCCCCTAGCTCTGCCACGCTTGAGTTGCCACTAGCTTGTATACTCAAAGAGGTACTTCCCTGCTTTTCAGGGAGAATAGCCTCTTTCCCGACAGTGTTGCGGTTGAACAACTTCCCTTCCAAAACATTTCTTGCCTTTACAATTTTGTTTTCCAGATCCCCCATTAATCGTCAAAAGTGTCTGCCCTACCTCCCGTGGCGTGTAACTGGCAGTCTCCCCAATCCTGGGAGGCTCCACCAGCTCTCCCGACTCCAGCGACCTCTGTTCCTCCAGCGCTGGCTGAATGCCCACAACACTGGAGCACGGGAGGCTCACGATCCCCGTGCCTGTGCTGCCTCTGCCAAACCCGGCCAAGCCGCTTCGAGTGGAGCGCCGAGCCCTCCGGCCCCTACTGAGCTCTCGAGCTGCACGAGCCCAGCAGGAGACCCGGTCGGGCAGTCCCAAGACCTCCACGGACTCGCTCGCCCCCCTAGGGGCCCCGCACAAGCACGAGCACAAACAACAGGACAGCAACAACGTACCGCACCCACCACAGCCCGCCGGATAACTCCTGGTAAGCCTGCAGTCTCAGCCTTCCCCTTTGCACAACCAATCTTGAAAACAGCACTTAAACCGGCATTAAAGGGACCAGAGCAGCCATATCCTAATGAGAAATGCTCCCAATTCTCATCCTACACATCACTCCCCCTAAAAAACCACTGGGTCATCAAAAAAGCATTCGCTCAGCTCTCTCCCCCACGGGAGCCTCCGCGACCGCGTTTCAAACGGCCGCCATGTTTCCCCCTGTCTGTAGCCGCCGAGCAGCATCCTCGAGTTGTAGTTATTCTTGGTAGGGGGAACAAAGTCTGGACTTGCGTAAGGATAAGTTTTGTCAAAAAAGAAACGTTTCAGGTCTTTCTGAAACTTCTGGATTTTAGATTGTGTTAAATTCTCTTTATATTCATTGATTTCCTTGTTCAGTTCATCCAGTTTCTTTTTATAAGCACTAACAGTAGTTTTAAAGTGAGTTCGGTTAGTTGGATCTCCACCAGCTTTGTCTCAGATAATCTCAGTGCCGTTTTTATAATGAGAACTAACCAGTCACATGTGCAGTGCCACGCGATCTGGGCCCATTCCTTTCTGAAGGTTGCATCCTCCAAAATAATTCGGGGTGCATTCGTGACCAATAGGCCTTTTGGTGCCGTGTTGTTACGGAGGTATTCTGTTAGAATAGTGCCATGCAAGATAGTTCTAATTCTGTTACGCTTTTGCTCAGTTAATTTTTCCCATTCTGTTGTCTGGCTGATCATTTGTGCTATGTTTGGATCAGCAAACAGTGAGGGACCTGCTAGTATAGCATTCACCTCAGCGTCAGAGAAGGTCAAGCCTTGATTCTCCCCCATGACGGTGCCAGATTCTGTAAATGATTTTATACTCCTCTAAAAGGAACTCTCGCAGCTGTGCGCTGCCTCACTAGTAGAAACAAAAAGAGAGAAAGGGAATTCTAATGGAGCCACTCTTGGTCCCCTTGTATTTAAAAGATAAACAAAAGAAAGAGTGAATCCAAATGATAAGCAATATCTGAGGAGTCACAAAGTGTTTTAAAAAGAACCCTCACTCATCAACCTAGTTGGTGACATGCTTCATCATAGGGTTCCCACACGAGGGGCCGAATGCCTCTCGGGTGTGCTACGACGCCTGGTTACAGCGGAGCGGGTTTTTGTTTGGGATGTGCAATAAGTGACGAAGTGACACCGTGATGATTAAAATTACCTTTACTTACCCTAAAGAGATTTTTAATAGTGGAGAAGTAAGGTAAGATTAAAAAGATGATGCTGGTGGATGTATTAACTGGTTAAATTGGCCAGAAACATCCTGTGTGAGAAAGTGATAGCTGGTCTACATGTTTCAGCCTCCATGTGCAATTTGCGAGGCTTTCTTCAGGACCAGGTATGCCACGGGGGTATGCACACGCTAAGGTGCACCCTCACCAGTGGCAATGAGTACCGTTAACTTACGGTTTGGGACCTTCCGATATCTCTGAAAGGAAGTAATTTCTGAAAGAGAAAACACATATCGTGGTAGTTATGGCTTCTTATAAAATGTCGACTGTGATGCTGTGACACAGTGAGTGCAATGACCCTCATGCTGCCAAACGTGAAGTTCCAACGTGTTCGTAACAGGCTATTGTGCCTATCATGGTTATTTGTGAAGTGCATCAGTATTAGCACTATCCATATCTGTGGTTATGAGACTATGATTTATCTCCAAAGCATTGCTTGAAAATCGGCAAAAGCTCAGTGCACTGTGCTGTCTTTAAAGTACAACGGCAACTCGAAAATTACGTGTTGCCGGTTTTGGCACGTCTCATTTACATGAGGAGCGGGGCAAACAATCATAACAGAATCCGTGTAGTAAAACTAGTAAGCACTAGAACGCGGGGAGAAAAAGCCATCAATGCTCACATGGGCCATAGATGATTCCTACCCCATGGATCCAAGCGGGGGGTGCTGATCTATTGTCACACACTAGGAAAGGGGGGGGCAAGGAAGGGTATAAAGTCAAAACGCGAAAGCAGTATGATGAAAAGTACCTCATGACTGGAGCATTTGTGTTCATACTCACAACGCCAACACCAAGCGCCAAACTGAGATTAAAAGCTTACTTCGAAAAACAAGAAGCTAGGGAGGACACCACTCCCACAGGGGATACAGGGCTGCGACTAAAATCTACATTCTGCCCTCCACCACACACCACTCCTGTAGAGATTCTCACATTTGAGCAGGCAGTGTTCAACGATGTTGAGGCAATAGAGGACAAAGGGAGTTTCAAGAACTTAAGCAAGGAAGAGACATTAGCCCTCCAACACCTACGGGCTAACGACACCATTGTAATCAAGCCAGCGGACAAAGGAGGGGGGTGGTCATACAGGATAAGACTTAATACCATAAAGAGTGCAGACGCCTCCTTAATGATCGCACTAATTACACCCCTTTAACTATCGACCCCACCCCCAAACTGAAAAATAAGATCAGAGGCCTGGTGGACCATACGGAAGCGAAGGGGTACATTTAAAAACAAGAAGCAGATTTTCTCATTACAGGGGACCGCAAAACCCAATACTTTTACACTCTGCCAAAGACTCACAAGAACAGAACCCCTCCGCCGGGCCATCCCATCGTCTCAGGAATCGGGTCCCTTTTGGAACCCTTGTCTCGCTTTTGTGATTTTTTTCTGAAACCCCTCATACAACAAACTCCCACCTACCTGAAGGACACTAAGAGCCTTCTGAACCTACTCCAGGACATGACAGTGGATGAGGACACCACCATTTTGGTGACCTTCGATATTGAGAGCTTATACACTGGCATCCCACAAGATGACACGATAAAAGTCATTAGCAATGTCCTAGCAGGAGCAAATTGGAACTTCCAGACACCTAGACAATTCATTATTGAGTGTGCCACATTGGCACTTAAAGAGAATTTTTTTGAGTATGAGGGGGATCTGTTCCTCCAACCAACAGAGTGTAAAAGTATTGGGTTTTGCGGTCCCCTGTAATGAGAAAATCTGCTTCTTGTTTTTAAATGTACCCCTTCGCTTCCGTATGGTCCACCAGGCCTCTGATCTTATTTTTCAGTTTGGGGGTGGGGTCGATAGTTAAAGGGGTGTAATTAGTGCGATCATTAAGGAGGCGTCTGCACTCTTTATGGTATTAAGTCTTATCCTGTATGACCACCCCCACTCCTTTGTCCGCTGGCTTGATTACAATGGTGTCGTTAGCCCGTAGGTGTTGGAGGGCTAATGTCTCTTCCTTGCTTAAGTTCTTGAAACTCCCTTTGTCCTCTATTGCCTCAACATCGTTGAACACTGCCTGCTCAAATGTGAGAATCTCTACAGGAGTGGTGTGTGGTGGAGGGCAGAATGTAGATTTTAGTCGCAGCCCTGTATCCCCTGTGGGAGTGGTGTCCTCCCTAGCTTCTTGTTTTTCGAAGTAAGCTTTTAATCTCAGTTTGGCGCTGGCGTTGTGAGTATGAACACAAATGCTCCAGTCATGAGGTACTTTTCATCATACTGCTTTCGCGTTTTGACTTTATACCCTTCCTTGCCCCCCCCTTTCCTAGTGTGTGACAATAGATCAGCACCCCCCGCTTGGATCCATGGGGTAGGAATCATCTATGGCCCATGTGAGCATTGATGGCTTTTTCTCCCCCACGTTCTAGTGCTTACTAGTTTTACTACACGGATTCTGTTATGATTGTTTGCCCCCGCTCCTCATGTAAATGAGACGGCCAAAACCGGCAACACGTAATTTTCGAGTTGCCGTTGTACTTTAAAGACAGCACAGTGCACTGAGCTTTTGCCGATTTTCAAGCGATGCTTTGGAGATAAATCATAGTCTCATAACCACAGATATGGATAGTGCTAATACTGATGCACTTCACAAATAACCACGATAGGCACAATAGCCTGTTACGAACACGTTGGAACTTCAAGTTTGGCAGCATGAGGGTCATTGCACTCACTGTGTCACAGCGTCACAGTGGACATTTTATAAGAAGCCATAACTACCTTGATATGTGTTTTCTCTTTCAGAAATTACTTCCTTTCAGAGATATCGGAAGGTCCCAAACCGTAAGTTAATGGTACTCATTGCCACTGGTGAGGGTGCACCTTAGCGTGTGCATACCCCCGTGGCATACCTGGTCCTGAAGAAAACCTCACAAATTGCACATAGAGGCTGAAACATGTAGACCGGCTATCACTTTCTCACACAGGATGTTTCTGGCCAATTTAACCAGTTAATACATCCACCAGCATCATCTTTTTAATCTTACCTTACTTCTCCACTATTAAAAATCTCTTTAGGATAAGTAAAGGTAATTTTAATCATCACGGTGTCACTTCGTCACTTATTGCACATCCCAAACAAAAACCTGCTCCGCTGTAACCAGGCGTCGTAGCACACCCGAGAGGCATTCGGCCCCTCGGGTGGGAACCCTATGATGAAGCATGTCACCAACTAGGTTGGTGAGTGAGGGTTCTTTTTAAAACACTTTGTGACTCCTCAGATATTGCTCATCATTTGGATTCACTCTTTCTTTTGTTTATCTATTAAATACAAGGGGACCAAGAGTGGCTCCATTAGAATCCCCTTTCTCTCTTTTTATTTCTACTATGTGAAATATAGCACAACTATAGTTGTGTATTTCTTTTTACATACAGTTATTATATGTCTCTTTCTTTCTTTCAGTGGCCAATGGCACATCATTCCTCCTTCTCCATAGTCCTGCAGCTCATGGGTCAGTAAGATGAAGAACAAACCACCTGAGAAGCAGATTCATTGTGTAAGAAATACATTTTAAAAGCAAATTTCAACTTGCACACTGTATTAGAATTGCACCTTAGAATGTGTTTAGATCTTTGCAGAAGTGTTTTCACGTAGAAAAATAACACATAGGAA
Source organism: Calotriton arnoldi (assembly GCA_963921515.1). Classification (NCBI taxonomy): domain Eukaryota; kingdom Metazoa; phylum Chordata; class Amphibia; order Caudata; family Salamandridae; genus Calotriton; species Calotriton arnoldi. The sequence continues at coordinate 847,191 of CAWUFW010001483.1, read as the reverse complement.
AATGTGCCTGCTTTAAACGTGTAGGAAAATAACGTGAATGAAACAAAATGTAGTAGGCTATCATTCTCAATGTGCTTCTGTAGCTAGGCCCAAGCCATATTTTCTTTCAACTCTTGCTCACAGCTAAAAAGCCATTTATTTAGAAGTGTGCCTAGCACCAGCATCCTTCTAAAGAATGTGCTTGCTTCATCACACCATATTAGATCATCTTGCTTTAACAATAAACTTTGATGAGGATTCATAATGATCAAACTGTTAGTGTGAATAATAATTTAGATGTATGTTATGCATGCTAAACCAGGACATTGTCGGGAGATTTGTTTCTATTGGCTAGTTTGTTTCATTTGACTAGCCCTTTGTATTCACAGCGGGACTTTGAATGTAGCTGATAGCTGAGGTAAGAAGTTTCTCAAGAGAACTTTCCTCCATGTTTCAATATTCACAATACTTATTTAACTATGTACCGGCGTGAATGTTTACAGTGGGAATTAGGAGGAGAAAGCAACAGATGTTGATGACACCGGCGGATGAGCAATTTCCATTGGATGAGAGTGTCATACACCTACTAATTTGGTTGATTATTATTTGTTTTTATACTATATTTGAGTGTTCCTAGTGAGAGAGAGTGGTTATTGTTGGAATTCTGTCCTTAGTCCTCACTTTGCCCATCGTTGCTGATAGCTATTGTGACAGTGACTTTACCTCCTTTATCCTGAATTGCTTGATCAATGCTACTGCAACGATCATTCCTCTATCACTGATATTTCAACGGTTGCTACTGCAGCTGCGGGGAACTCGGCTGGGTTTCCAGAACGATTCTTTATGGGAAGTTCAAGATTTATCTATGCTCCGAAAATCTTGCTCTTTTCTAGAAAGAACTCTTCACAAGTTCCTTAATTAGGGTAGTTTAGGCTCTCTACCTAATTAGTGACAAATCTCCTTTATGGAACACTTGGTTTGATTTATGCTGTCATTAATCAATCTTTTATTCGATATTTCTGTAATCTGGACTAACTGGAATAAAGATGACAAAACCATACTAATCCTTTAAAGATAAATAAAGGTTTTGGAACCTACTACAACTTCTCTCTTGTCATTGACTGAAAATGTAGAACCTGACAGTTGATGATATTTATGACCTGTACTTTTATCCTTGCTCCATTCGCAACACGGTGGCAAAGGTCCATCCGACCTGTAAAGCGCCATCTGGATTTCGAGGCTCCAAGCTGTAAGTTGGGGTGTTTGGTTTAATACCCTATTTTTGTCAATCCTTGGGCGCTAACAGTTGCAAAGGGGAATTCTGGAAAGCCAGTCAGTTAAGGAGTGGGTCATTTGTCAGAGAGGATCTCTTACTGAGAGGTCACCTGAGAGAAACAATCACCTATGGAATGAGATACCCGGGAGAGGGGTAACAAAGGAGCGAGTCGCCTGAAGAATCGGTCACCTGGAGGACCGGTCACCTGGACTACTGTCTAAATGATGCAAGTACTTTGCGAGGCGATGGAACTGTGGTGGTCCAGAAGACAGTGATCTAAAGCTACTGAAGACGCTCTCTAACAATAACTCAGTAGGCATGGGCCTTGTGATCATTTCACTATTGCGGTTCATTGAATCTTAGTAAAGGGTCATATTGTCTTGACCACAAACATGTTTCAATATGCTCCCTGAAAGATTCTGCCTTTCCCCAAGGTTTTTAAAGTCCAAAGAATCAACCTGGCAATAGACATGCTGTCATGTTCTGAACTTGCTTCTTCAAATATTGTGAAAGACCAAAGTACATCCTGTTCGGCCATTTGAAAATCCTATTCAACAGCCAAAGATAGTTATAGATTGCTTTTTTTGGGAAAGAAAATGTTGCCTGTCACTGTTGGTGCTCCTCAAATAGCTGCATCCTTCCCCTAGTGGTGCTAAATTCATCCGACTAATAGTTTTCCCAATGTTATTTGGCTCCAACCAGTTTTCTTAAATACATCCAAAAGTTATACCCAGAATGTGTTTTTGCGGTTTTGTTGCACAATGCTTCCTCAGAGCGCAATCTAATTTGTTCTCATACAAGGGTGTCAATCAGTTCTCAAATATGGTTTTCCATGTCAAGTAACATGAGAAAGCTCATGATGCAGCCTTCTGTCGTCGGATCGTTCGCTTATCACACTGATCGAATTAAGTGAAAGGAAGGAGGATTGACTGGGGCCAAAATGGTGGATCTGCAGTGGTATCTATCAACGGACCTGTAACACTGCGGGTACTGACTGAGGCACTGACTGACTTACTCATCATTTCCAGTAGTGCCACAGCTGTCTTATAGGCTGGCCTGAGATGGGCGTACCTGAAGGATGAGTCCTTGCATGGAAGATGCCGATAGCAAGGCACCAGTCACACAGAGGATCTTGTGCCCCATAAGTGTATGTCACGAGTACGTGTGTGCTCTTAGGAGTAGAAAGACTCAAAGAAGCTTGGTGAAAGGTGTGTGAGGGTGCAGATACCCTGGCATCACGATGCAAACGCTGCAAATAGATGTGTGGGCTAATGGGGCAGAGGGGTAAGCCATGCCAGGAGGAGAGAAATGCTACATATTTCATTTAGCTTGTTTTCTAATCATTCTGGGAAGTTGAAAAAAATGTAAAGCCTTCCGAGTCTGATGCACTGTTGTCATGATTTGAGTCTTTGCACTAAAGGAATATTAATGTTTTTTTTCACGGCCTTTTCCTGGAGAAGCTTGAAAATATTTCTGCAGATTGTTGCAAATTTCCAAACATTAGGGCTGTCTCTACTCTCAGGGGCATAACATTTCCGGAGTTCCACAGACGAACACAGGTGGGGATGTTAACCATGTTCTCAGCTGGAAGTTCAACATCATGCCTGACCTGTTCTGCATGTATGGTCATCCATGTTTTATATAAACGTGGGCAGGCCCAAGATGGAGGCCACCTCTGACCGATTTGATTGAAGAGAATGCCTAGAATTCCACTCTGGTGTAGGGTGCATCAGTGTCCACGGTCAGAGCTGTGTCACAAACACTGTGATGTTGGTTAAGGCCCCACTTCCTCTCATGCAGCGCTCCTGTAGCAGAAGCGGCTGTTCTTAACCACAAGGGGGTCTGGCACTTCCTTCCCTCCGCTAATCCAGTCACTGTGGTAGACACGACACCTATAACGTAATTATTGTGCGTGCTTATTAGAAATTGGCGGCTGTGTGTTGCCTGAGCATGTTCTCTGAAACTCTACACCCGAGCCCCTCTCCACTCCTCGACACAGAGCTGTTTCTTAGGTCCCGAATAGACACTCGAAGCACTTTTACTCACTTTATACCTTCAATATGTCTGCGAGGTGTCCGTGCGTGGCTCTCAAGAACGCCTTTCAGTTTTTTTCATCTTATACGGATCTCGCATTCTCCAGGCAGCAGTCTCTATGTAGGTCCCGTCCAACGTCATCGTGTGCGGTGCATTCAGCCAGGTCTGCCTTTTTAGTGAGTAAACCGTTGCATTTTGGGACTAGTAGTTCTCGTTTTACAAACATAAGTATGTGTAAGATCCAGTAATGGGGAAGGTACCAGACATGCATCTCGGTCAAGTGGCGTTTATGCTAATTGCTTAATAGAGAAACCATTAGATGTACTTGTTTCAAACGCCTTTCTACGTATTGAACCAAGTTCTTTTTGCGTTTTCACAGGCTGGAATATCAGAAAAAAAGAACAAAAAATCCTTAATTGTTAAAGTAGTTTCTTTTCAATCCCGGACCGAGTTGAAAGTTTAGGACGAGTTAATGGCTGGCAACTTAATCCTTTATAATATTAACTGACACATTTCTCTTAAAAAAGACTCTTCGGTCTGTACATGTTTTGTTGAAGAGACTCCCTCAGTTCCTCTTCTACTGCCGTATACTACCGCCCCGTTCCCCAAAGCGCACTGAAACCACTGGCAGCACTAAAACGTGCACGGCAGAACGTAAAGGGAAGAGAGCGCGCATGCGTGGATGCCCAGCTGCAGATACCACTACCAGTTAGGAAGTATGGAAATTAAAAGCAGGTCTGCCTCCCCTTCCTGTGAGAATTAAATCTCCTTAGCACAGTCCTGTCACCGGCAGCGAGAGAGCAGGCCAAGTGGATTAGGGGAATCAGGATGGAAGTTAAGCAGGGCACAGTGGGGTGACTAGCAGGGGGTACATTTCCGGCTACTGCGCGTGACCTACCGACACCTCACTGCGTCTCTCACGGATGCTGGGCGCGCATCAGTTTCCTGTCAGAAGCATCACTTACCTCTAGGCCTACACTGCGTTGGCAGTCGACGAGCTCGAGCGCACGACTTGATAAAGAAGAGATTATTTCAGAAGTCAGTTCAGTCCATTACCTAGGGCTTTAAGTGGGCCGGGTCTTGCTGGTGCTAAAATGCAGGTGCTAAGACGTGTCCCTATTGAGCTCTCCATTTTTGCCTTCCCCCTCAGGATGATTTTTTTTTTTTTTTAACTCTGCAGCAGCACCACCCTTCACTGCCTTTGATGTAACTTCAAAGAGACTCGTTATAGTTCTTTGACAGTCGCATCATTTCAGAACTGAAGGATTTTTAATATGCTATGACAAATGGGGGTGCGCAGCTCAAAAAATCCCAATAGACCAAGGAATAAAAAAATGATTTCTTCTTTATTCAAAAAATTTATTTTTCTTAAAATCATCAAATATAGAAAATCCAGCCTACGCGTTTCATTCCCACATAGGGAACTTCATCAGGGCAGAAAAATGTATCATTTGTAAAAGTACAAATATGCCAAAGTGCCAACAATTTGTATTGCTAGCTTCAGAGCAGTTGGCTTCTCACCAAAGACAATATGTTATAAGCCTGTTGTGACAGCTTATAAAAAACGCCCATACCATTTCCAGTAGACGAATCCGTATGACACAATAAACAGGCCCCACAAAAAAAGTCAACAGAAAAATGTCATAAGTAGCGCCTCTATATCCACTGTGTGTCCTAAACAATTTCCAATAATTCAAGAGGTCAAGTGTATTGCACTGTGGCCCATATTCATTCTGAGCAGATACGAAGATTCCTCAGCGTTGCAACCGAAAATTTCCTCTCTCTTCCGTGAACAGAGAGGAAATTTTCGGTCTACTGGATTCCTTTTAGGGGTTTCACAGTCATGGTTGAGAAACAGATCTGTGCTTTTGCCTGTAAAGTTAAGGCCTTGAATATAGAGTCAGTGTTTCATTACTGCGGGATAGGAGCACCTGCAGGACTGCCCCACTTAAAGCCCAGATAATGCATTAACACTATTAATGGCAACTCTGCAGTTAGAGGGAAAATACATGCACCGTGTTCCCAGGAATACCCAGATTATTTCCTGGTAATCTTCATTTAAGGAGCAGCTGCTGGTGGAGAAGAAGCAGCCATGTTAAAGACAGAGGCCTTGATCAAAGCAGTAGACACATTTGGCCTAGAATGTGAAACACAAGTGTCCGAGTTAGCACAACTAGTGGCCCTACAAATGTACCAGAGACATGCACTGTTACACTCCAGCAAGGAATCAGCCAGAGCCCTTGTGAAATCATGCTGGACACAAAAGGGAAAGGGAACCGGTCAGGCCTCACATGCTAGGAAGACAGCAAGAAAAATACAACCCCTGATAGTGGAAAGGGTCGGTTTACATCCCAAATGGCCATGGCTAAAGGAAAGAAGGAGGGCATCAAATGTCCTGAATTACTTCGTGCAAGTTAACTGAACTCGCCCTACACAGGGCCGGACTGACTACCGGGCGTTTTGGTGTGCTGCCAAGCTGGGGGCTGATTTCACTGCGGTGGGGGCTGATTTCGTTGATGGGGACCTGCGTGTGCTTCTAAATAAACAAAGCAAAACGAATGGTTTTAAGCACACGCAGGTCCCCATCAACGAAATCAGCCCCCAGCTTGGCAGCACACCAAAACGCCCGGTAGCCAGTCCGGCCCTGGCCCTACACCTAGGGAATGGAAGTCAGGCCCAGCCAGAGAAGATCCATTCGGACAAAAAGTGGGAAGCTCCACATCTTGAGATACATTTATGAGAGAAAGTACCTTTGGTTTAAAGTATGGAGAAGGCCATAATAACATGCATTCGGGCAAAAGGTTTGAGCAAGATTCCTCACAAAGAAAAGACCTCAGGTTCAGGTTCAGAAACAAGTTTATTTAGACATTTGTCCATAAAACATTCTAAAGAAAAAAGCACACTTAACAGTTAAAACATTTAAAACAGTTAAAAACATTTAAAAGGACCCCCTCCTGGCTACCCTACCCCCCTCCAACTCACTACATTTCATGATTAAAATTTTGTTTTACAGATCGTAAAAACCGAGCAATTCCAACTGCCGCATCAAGATGGCACATTTCGGACAATAACTCCACAGCTTTATCCTAAGGAGAGCATCATATTTAAACAAGCATTGGCATAGCCAATAGGTCTCACCTTTGGGACCTTATAAGTTTTAAGTTATGCTTGACATTATTGTGTGTGGAAGCTTTAACACATTTATTTGGCATATTGTAGACCTGCATTGAGAAGTACTTATTTAAAGTGTTATTTTGTACAACTAAACTGCAGGGTACCTATGAACAATACTAATAATAGGGTAGCAAATTAAACTGGCAGAAGTTTGCACGCACCCTGCAGTGCAGTTTTTAAACCAAAAATTAAATTCTGTCAGGAGGGCTTCAGATGAATTCCGGGGGCTTATGTAAAGATCACGGTGGTGTCTTTGTAGCGCTGCTTTAAGGTTTTACGGTAATCAAGTATTTATTTTATACTTTACAAATGCAGCCACTCGAAATTTCTTTAAGCGGTGATGATCATGTGCTGGTGTTGAAACCGCCGTTTGGATGACTGTTTACTTGAAATAAACTATTTGGGTGACGTACAGAAAAACAAACAAGCGCGGCCGGAGGCACGGGGAGATCAAGTGATTTGCATAGAATCACTGGATGATGAGCTTCTCTGCCGAGACTCAAACACGGTTCTCCAGTCGACTGCTCTAGCCGTTAGGCCACTAATAGCCTCCTAGGCGCTAGTTTTAGAAACGTTTTGCAAAGGCAGGAGAGCTTCAAATGAATTCCGGAGGCTTATGTAAAGATTACGGTGGTGTCTTTGTAGCGCTGTTTAACGTTTTACAGTAGTCAAGTATTTATTTTATACTTTACAAATGCAGCCACTCGAAATTTCTTCAAGCGGTGATGATCATGTGCTAGTGTTGAAACCGCTGTTTGGATGACTGTTTACTCGAAATAAACTATTTGGGTGACGTAGAGAAAAACAAACAAGCGCGGCCGGAGTCACGGGGAGATCAATTGATTTGGATAGAATCACTGGATGATGAGCTTCTCTGCCGAGACTCGAACCCGGTTCTCCAGTCAACTGCTCTAGCAGTTAGGCCACTAATAGCCTCCTAGGCGCTAGTTTTAGAATCGTTTTGCAAAGGCAGGAGGGCTTCAGATGAATTCCGTAGTTTTAGAAACATTTTGCAAAGGCAGGAGTGCTTCAGATGAATTCCGGGGGCTTATGTAAAGATTACGGTGGTGTCTTTATAGCGCTGTTTTAACATTTTACAGTAGTCAAGTATTTATTTTATACTTTACAAATGCAAACACTCAAAATTTCTTCAAGCGGTGATGATCATGTGCTAGTGTTGAAACTGCCGTTTGGATGACTGTTTACTCGAAATAAACTATTTGGGTGACGTAGAGAAAAACAAACAAGCGCTGCCGCGTGGTGACCGCGCTAATTAGAAACATGATCCTGAACAGATGGCGCCACTGCTCGCTCTCGCAAGCTGTAGGCCGTGGGCGGATACATTTACTGGGAAAGTTGGGACATGCACCCGCCTTTGCCCAATTGCGTGCTGTCTTTTTAGAAAGACGCACGCAAAGCCCAATAGAAATAATGCTGGAAAAAAAGCCACAAGCACGAGCTTGTGAAAAGTCCAGAGTGATTCTAAGAGGCCGATTTCCTAGAGCAGCGCATGTGCGCTGCGCTAGGCTCGACCTAAAAACAGGGGTCTTAAAAACTTGATTCTATTTGCAAAATAAAAGACACAGTCCATAAGAATTTGCATAAGGGTACATTTAACTTCCAGAGGGCAGGGGCAGAGACCACTATTATTCTGTACCCTGATCCTGTGTGGGCGGGATGGGTAGATTGGATTGCATCCCACTCTAACCCTTAAAATTTCATTCCTCAATCCTGGGTCTAGTAGCCGTGATAGATAGGGAAAAACAGTATTCTGGCCCAATGTAGCAATCGAGAAGCTAATGGATAATCTCTTCTTTAGATACAGCAGGTCATAAATTCTGACGCCATAGTAGCTGATTCCCTCAGTGCTCATTTGCCTGGAAATGGGAGCCAAGATGTAACTGTACCACTATTTATATGAAGGTTCCTTAGTGCAATTATTCTGGTTCTTACGGCCTTTGCCCACATCCTCTCACTGCTTTGGATCTCTTCCCAACACAATTTGGAAACTTTGACCACCTCATCATCCTCCGACAATGCGTTAAAATATCTTAGTGCCCGAGTAGAGGCCGCCCTGTTCCAAGAGACCAGATTGCACTCTCTCCTTATGGCCTGAACCATTGTACCTCGGGGTAGGGATAAAAGTCTTTTAAGCACCACCCCTTCCAGTCTATCCCATTCATATGCTGGGTCGAGGGAAAAAACCTCTCCCCCATACAGGCCTAACGGAGGTATCTTCCCTTCATAAGCCTTTAGTAATGGGATATGAGATAGCCCCTCGAACCTACCATTGAATCTTGACAGACAACTGGCCTGCAATAGGGCCTTCTGCTTAGTGGCATCCCAATGAGCACCCCAATTTAAATTCCTCCTGAAAATTAAACCCAGGTATTTGTATTGATCGGCTTGCTTCACCACCTGCATACCTAAATGCCAAGAAAAGCTCTGTACTTTTTTTCCAAAGATCATGATCTTGGTCTTTTCTATTATTATTATTATTATTATTATTATTATTATTAGGAAGTTTGTAAAGCGCATTGGTTACTCCCAACGGAGTGTCCCCGCGCTAGGACATCTGAGAGCCCCGTAACCCTGCCACACTAATCAACTACCTGCATATACCTCTCAGCAAGGAAGGCAGCAGAGTTACTGAAGACCGCCCCCCGAATCACGGAAGAGCCAGGTTTTCAGTTTCTTACGGAACAAAGGTTCTGACTCAGATATCCTCAAATCCAAAGGGAGCTTATTCCAGGCCTTAGCTGCCAGGAAACCAAAGGATCTTCCGCCAGCCCTGGCCCTCCGCACCTTGGGCACAGTCATTCTCACACTGCCAAGAGATCTCAAATTCCGGGAGGGTTGGTAAACCAACAGAAGGGGGGGTCAGGAAGCGCGGCCCCCTTTTCCTGAGGATCCTATGGCTGATGCAGAGAGCCTTAAATGTAACTCTAGCCTGGATAGGGAGCCAGTGTAGTTTTTTTAGAGCTTCTCCTACCGGGGCCCTCCTGGGAATATTCAAGATAAGACTGGCTGCGGCATTTTGGACCTTCTGCAAGATGTTCAACTTTTTTGCAGTCACCCCAAGATACAGAACATTGCAATAGGCAAGGCGAGACGTGACCAAAGCCTGTACAATAGTTCTTTTAGCATCCAGGGGGAGAAGGTCCAGAATCTTCCGCAGCATTTTCAGAATGCCAAAGCAGGTTCCGGCCACAGCAGAGATTTGCTGAGAAAAGGAGAGTGCTTCGTCGAACCACACCCCTAAATTTTTCACCTTGGCTTTCAGCACCGGGCTAGGTCCCAGTTCCTCAGGCCACCAGTGCTGTGACCAGAGAGAGGGCTGTTTTCCCACGACCAACACCTCTGTCTTCCCTGCATTCAACTGGAGGCAACTCAGTCTCATCCAGTCCATAAGCTCCCTCAGACATATTTTAAAATCAGCAGCCCTTCCTGATTCTTGTTGTTCTAGGGTCACAACTAGCTGAGTGTCGTCAGCATAAGACACCAGCTTAATTCCATGTCTCATCACAATATTTGCCAGCGGGCGCATATATATATTGAACAGGGTGGGGCTCAGAGCAGATCCCTGTGGCACCCCCTGGTTTAAAGGACAGACTCTGGACCTAAATGGATGTTGCAGAACCTGAAAGGTTCTGTTCTCCAAGAAATTCTTCAGCCACATCCACGTGACACCTCCGACCCCGACCTCCCCTAGCCTCTCCAGCAGGAGGCCGTGGGACACCGTGTCAAACGCGGCACTCAAGTCCAGCAAAACCAGAGCAGTTGTTCTGCCTTCATCAGCTGCAGTCCTCAGCACTTCAGCTGCTAGGAGAAGAGCGGACTCCGTGCCATGCATTGGCCTTAAACCGGCCTGGGTATCATGAAGAACCTGCCTCTCTTCTATAAACCTCGAGAGTTGGCTGTTCAGATGTTTCTCTGCAATTTTTGCCACATAAGGAAGTAAAGATATGGGTCTTACATTTTCAGGGATAGCGGGGTCCAGTGAGGGTTTCTTCAGCAGTGGGACCACCATGGCGTGTTTCCATCTGCTAGGAACCAGTCCTCTGCTAAAGGACAGGTTCATAAGTGAGGTGAGAACAGGGGCAATTATTTTTTTCCCTAGTTGGAGAAATTTAGGAGGGACCGGGTCCAGAGGTGATCCCGATTTCACAGCCTCCATCAGCCCCAGGACCTCGTTTTCCACCAGAGGACAGAGGACAAACTTATCCTCGGTCAAAGGTGCCTCCATACTAGACACAGGAACATGACTCCTACTACTTTCTGGGAAGGAGGCAGATATCCTGTCAATCTTATCAATAAAATAGTTGGCGACCTACAGTACTCCGTAGAAGCAGGGAGTGCAGCAGTCACCCGTTCTAAAGAGGATAGTTGTTTCACTACTTGAAAGATGGTCTTGGAAGAGTGTTTGGCTAGCTCAATTTGCCCTGTATAATATTCCCTCCGCACTCTCCTAATTTGACGATGGTAGAGCTTCAAAGCATCTAGATATTTCTGTCTATTTACATCCTGATAGCTCTTCCTCCACTGGCGCTCAAGGTGCTTACAGATTTGGTGCTTTCTAGATTGATACAGAGCTGATTCTGCTTGCTATAGGTTGCCAGGGCATTGAGTTTCCTCTGCAAAACTATTGGGGTATAATCCAATAACACCAAATCGTCTGCATAAAGCAGACAAGCAATATGCTGGTTCCCAATTTTTGGCGAAAAGGACTCGGATTGGGAGATAAAAGCCGGGAGGTCGGCCAAAAATAAGCTAAAGAGCAAGGGTGCTTAAACGCACCCCTGGCGCAGGCCATTGTCAATAGAAACTCTTTGTGATAACCGACCCGACTTATCTAACTCCACCTGAGCCCAATTGCCAAAGTGCAAAGATTGGAGTACCCCAAGAAGATTTGGGGGTAGATCCCAGGAGGCAAGTTTTTCCCACAGAATATCCCTATCCACAGAGTCAAAGGCTGTCCGGAAATCCACAAAGCAACAGCACAGCCTTTGATTTTCCTCCAGAGCCTTTTGAATAATGGCCCACAGAGCAAAGCAGTGGTCTATAGTGGAATGACCCTCACGGAAGCCCACTTGTTCTTTTGGAATTCGCTTAGTTACCGTTGCCCAATCTTCGAGTTTAGCTAAGATGATCTTAGAGAATATCTTTAAAGAGATATCTAAGAGGCTTATCAGCTTATAGTGCATAGGGTCTGAAACACTCCCTTTTTTTAAAAATCGGTTTCACTATTGACCCCTTCCAGGACAAGGGATAAAGACCAGAAATAGCAATCCAGCTAAACAAGGAGGAGTAAATCGTAGCCCACCAGACGCTATTTGTTTTAATTATGACTGCTGGGAGGTTATCAGGGCCAGCGGCTTGGGAGAGTTTAACCCTCTCAATAACAGCCTTTACTTCCTTTGCTGAAAACCATATAACTGGGAGAGTTTGCCCGTATATTTTCTGATGACCATCTGTACTAGAGGGTCCCTTGTATAAATCTATCAAATAAGTGGCCAACTGGGCTTCTGAAATCATACAAACAAGTGTGCCCCTATGTTGACCATTAAACTCATTGACCTTTTTCCAGAATTTTTGCTGGTCATTTAATAATATGATTTCCTGCATCTCGTCCCACTTACTATGGTAAAAGGTTGCTTTTTTTGACTGCGCAAGGGATTTATATTGACGCTTAAGTTTAACCAACTCTTGGGTAGCTGAAGGGACATTATGACGCCTAGCACTCTTTGCTCTCTGTCTCACCAATCGTTTCATCTTTTGGCAATCCGAGTCAAACCAGCCCCCTGATCCCTGCAGACGAGATTTTGCCTGCATGCCCTTTTCACACATATTAACTGAAATGCAGCCCAAAACTCGTTGCACAATATTATTGTACCACACAACAACATCTTTGACGTAGGAAGGGTGAATATCAATCATCTCCTCTAACTGGAGGGAGGCTAGCTGTTGAAGATGCATAGGGTCTAAGCGTGTTGTGAGCCTGCGCGGATAGGACATCTCTAGAGGCGAAACCCTCTCAGGGGATACTGGTTCACACAGGTCAAGAACTGCTGTCGTTGCCCAGTGGTCACTACCCTCATATTTAGCCACCTCAAAACTCTTAAAAAGGTCAAAATGCCAAAGGGACGTGAATATATAATCAATAGGGCCCAAAGATTGGCCCTGCCGGAAGGTTGCTGCTGCTGGTGAGTCATATTTGAATCGACCATTTAAGTAAATCAGACCAAGGCTCGCCAGCCTTTGACTCAACACTTTGGCCCCTTTTTTGATGGTACCAGGGGGAAACTGTGCTAAGGGAATGTTGTAAAATCCAACGCTTCTTCCAAGTGCTGGTCTAACTGTGCAGGGAAGAGACGAGCATTAACATCCCCAGCCATTATTATCACTGCTTCCGGATATTTTGCCACCAAATGCTGAAAAGGAGATTCGAATGATTCCAACCAGCGGTTCGATTGCTGATGATCTTCTTTATGAATATAGACATTTATGAGTATGAAGTATCTAAGAGCATTTTTACCTACGCTCATTTCAACCACTGATAGCTGCAAGCCACTTGAAACATTTATGACCTCTAAAGGCCTTTTAATCACCTTGGTAGATATTAGTGTCAATACACCGGCGGATGCTCTCCCCCTACCCCGGGGCTGGCCTTTACTATTCAAATCCATAAAGCCTTCCACCGACTGGTCCTCTCTTAACCAAGACTCCTGAAGGAATACCAAATGGAAGGGTTTCAAGCTTTCTTCCAGTTCACCGCTGTTCCTCAGACGCTCGAACCCATGGATATTCCAACTTAGGATTCTCAGGTTTTGAGAGGACCCCTCGATCTAGGATAGGCTGGACCAGTTATTCCAGTCACCATCCTCCTGCAAGTACCGCAAGGGGGAGAACCTATTGGCTTGGGCCCATGCTGATTGCCTAGACTGTGAGAGCGGTCTGTCATTTACTATAACGTCTCTCAGATCGGTGGGAGGGTTAGTACTTTGCTGTGAGTTTTCGGGCCTTAGCGGCGGGATATAAGGTATAGATCGTTCCCATTGAGTAGCAAATAACCCGCTGTGCATATTTAAAATGGCAGGAGGAAAAGGGCCCAGCAGGGATGCTGATAGTTGAGGGCTCTGTTTTAAAGGGCATAGGGCCTGTAAACCTATTTTTGCTAAATCTCCTCCGGCCTTAAGTACTAGGTCTGCAATACAAGGAGAGATGAAAGAAACTCTAGAAACTTCTCTACCTTGTTCGCCCTGATGGAACCCAACAAATGTTAGGTCCAATGAAGTTATCCCTGAGAGAGATGGAATTTGTTGGAATAACTGAAGAATTTTAGAACGGTTCAAGGGTCGAAGTTTCTTTGCTTTTTTTCCTCGACGAGTGATATCGAGCAATAATTCTGAGCTTGCTAATTGCGACCTAATGGAGGATTCATAAGCTAAAGGAGGTTCTTTGGGCGGTTTGTTCTGAGACTGAGGCTCAACCACCTTACTGCTGGCTGATATTTGAACTTTAACGCAAGAGCTGGGACGAACTGTCCTGGGAGTGGGATCAAACCTAGTTTTAGGGCGGGTTTCTACATTTTGTTTTGCCTTTTTATATAACTTTTTACGTGTGAGTACATCTGCAGTGCTACCACCAATCTGGGATGTTGAAATTGGGGGCAGGTACCATTGCTGGGCTTCCCTATTATATATGGGTGTTTCTTTTTGCCTGTCCATAGAACCCGGGACCCAAGTAATCTATTCCGAGACCTTACCCCCATTATACGGTAGGACCTCATGGTGAATTTGGAGGGGATAAAACAGCGCTGCTTTTTCCTCACGAGCATAGGATATTTGGAGATATAGACAGATCCTTCTACATTTAACTGACATTCAGATTTCCCTGGGATGGCACTATGCTTCCCCCAAGGGTCTGTAGCCGTTATTGCAGTAGATAATTGAGCATTCGTGAAACCACCCAAATTATTTTTAAAACATTGCAATTCATATCGAATATCCTTCAGAGAATTGGATTGGTCCATTTGATTTGTCCTTATTGACACCAGCGTTATGAGAATCCCATGTAGGGTGGTCTGCATAAGTAGCATCACATCCAGCAAAGACGATGAAGAAGTAGGCTTGAATGACATATGCCCCCCTTGTGATCCCAATGTAGAGTTTGGCTCTCCAACCAAGGGGGCATTGTATGATGACGTAAAGCTAGCTTGATCCTGTTGATCTTTTCGACAGGGAGACTGCGAAGGACTGAGGTTTTCAGGACAAAGTGAGGATGATAAAGAGATATTCAGACGAGGGGAAGAAGACAGTCTTGGGCCCCTACTTGCAGTTGCACCTGTAGTCTGTGACGAAGATACTGAAAGATTGACTATTTGCCCTTCATCCAAAGCTGTGCGTAAAACATCTGTTGCCGAGTCCGACGTACTGGGCTGCCCATGGGGTGTCTTAACCTCCTCCTATGAAGACAGTTGGGCTCCATTATGAAAATGTTTAAAAACAAAGTTCCTTATTGAGGTTACTAGGGGTGAGCGAGGAACCTCTCCACTTGACAAAGAACTTTGTTCATGATGAGTGGACCCCTTTTTCCGTCCGATTTTCCTCTTTTTACTGGCTCTCTCCTGCGATTTACCTTTAGGGGCGCCAAGGAGGGGTCTCTTGCAGCGAAGCACAGGAGGTGATAAACGGGGGGAGGTGCTCATTTCCAGAAAGACAGTACAGGGCTTGGCGAAGTTAAAAAAAAAACAGAGGTTAACAACAAATCGCAAGGCAAATATTAAACTTACCTCCTTCTTGAGTATGCCCAGCTACCGCTGCCACCTCTGCACCTCAGCTCCCCTCACCGAATAAACCGAAGTTCCTTAATATTCCACAGAATTCTCCAAGAAGTAGGGTAGAAGTTGCAGTTGCACAACGTCATGCGACACGCCGAGGAAGCCGCCAGACTCCTCTACACCCGACCTCAGCATCCACCGCGTCCCCCGGGTCAGCCGGGTGCCTAAGAACCAGCTGACAGGAGTTCGATAGTATCAGGAGCCACCGGACACCAAAAAGCCAAGTAGCCAAACGGAGGCCCCCCGCCGACACTGAGGCTGGGGCTAGGGCTAGGTTGGGGCTAGGCGCCAAGCACCGGGGCTGTGAAGTTGCCGAAGAACTGCACCATCAAAGGTGGCAAACGTCCCTGCGAGCCGACGAAGAACCAGCCGATCACCTCGGAAGCGGAAGTCAAACTGGGAGGACCGGGCGGCTGAGGCATGATCCGGTAAGAGGGCGGAGTGAAGCGGTGAGGTGCGGCAGCGGCAAGCAGGCAAGAAGGAGGAGCCGTGAGACCTCAGATTCCCCCAAACCCTTGGATGAGGTAATGACCACCTGGGAACACAACTTTTACCACCAGACACTTAGAGAAACTGATTTCAAATGTATAAAATGGAGCAGATTTAAAACTCATTAGCTTGGTAGGCACTTTCCAACAGGGAAGAATCATTCACACCCTAGCCCTGGATGGGTCAAAACCATTCAGAGCAGTCAACTCCCCACCCATAAGGGTCACAAAACTCCATTGCAGTGGCCAACTATTTATGTAACAAGGAAGTAACTGACCCCTGACTGAAACCTACTCCTTAAATAATGAAGTATACACCCTGGGTCACAGGTTGAACGGGAGAAGGAACAGACCTCAGACGAAGAAGTCTTAGCGTTTCAGCATCCATGATATTAAATTCAATCTGGTTAAGTGCGGTCTGGAGAGAAGGGGCCCTTAGTATGCAATTGTCTTGTGAGTCACCAAGAGGTGGAATCCATCAGAGGGGACAGTCTCCTGTCCCTCTCTCACATCCACACATGTAGCTCACCCAGCCAGAACCTTTCTTATCAGTGCTGGAACTGGAAAGAAATGTACTCCAGGAACCATAAATTGGAGGTCAAAGTGTGGCAGAGGAAAGGGGGTGGAGTCACACGGGTCAGAGCTTGCAAAGCAGAGTCTAACAGTCAACTTATACCTTTATTTTTTAAATATCTGCTGCGAAGAAATTGGCAATAAGGACAAATGAGACACAAAGTCTGTTCTAACTTAGTTAATTGCCCACAAAGAGGCTGCTGTATTATAATATCTTACAGAGTTAAGACACCTGCTCCAGAGGTCTTTGTCTGCCCAGCATTTTTTAGGGGATTATAATAGTGGTAAGATAGCTTTGGTGGTTAATGCAGTTCTGGGATAGTTCTGTTTTTGTCCAGTCACAGTTTTGACTCATAAAGTAGCATAGAGGATTAATGTGTCTTCTGCAAAGCACGCCATGTAGCACGCAGAACACAATTTTGTATTTTATGTTGATAAGTGGTCTACTGCTTGCTTATATTGTCTACAAGTATGGGCGATACATGCTTGCTAGATGTTATAACCCTCATTCTCTTACGTAACTTTTCCTGTAAATTGATTTACACATTTGTATGATTTATTGTGTCTCCGTGTGCAATGTAAAGCACTTTGACACCCTACACTGGGATGAGTGGCACTAAAAGAATAATTAAATAAACAGTAAATTAGTACACAGATACATCTTGAATTTTTACAGTACATGCGCATTTCTTACACAGGAAGTTGAAAAAGTCAAAAACCTGTGTCCAAGTTATATTTTCTTTAAAGAACTTGTGAAGTGATGAGCTGAGTGCCTTTGTTTATTCCATTGCATTGGCATCTAGGTGATAGGCCCCAGAGGGCTCCCTGCCAAGTTGATACCTGAACAGAACAAGCATTTGCAATGCAATAGGTCTCGCATTTACGCGAGTTTGAGCTATTGGCATTATAAATAACAATGCCTTTTATTTATGTTTTAAAAAACGGAAAAAAAAAAGGCATTGTCATTTACAATGTCAATAGCTCAAACTAGCGGAAATGCGAGACCTATTGCATTGCAAATGCTTGTCTATACATGAATGCGCTGCACTGAACACGTAATAGATATAGAAGAGTTAACAAACAGAACAGTGCATGGAAATGTCTGGAAAAAATGAGTGTTTCTTGGCATGCCCACGCTCGTCAGCATGACTCTAGAAGCAGTCTTGTCCCTCCCTGGGAACTACAAGAGCATCTCATGGCGCTACCCTGCCTCTGCCCATTGGGGTTAGATCAATACATCAGTGGAGTGTGATGCCATCGTGGAGGTCATGAGAACGCTCCTGAGGGCATGATTACTTTTCAGTCACACTGACCTTTCAGAAAGGGTCATTCCATTCGAACAGGGCAAGATTCCGTCACTATAAAACTAGTGAAGGAACAGGAAGATGGCAGCAGGGGCAAAGATCGGAGCATCACGGAAGTAAAAAAAAATAAAAACAATATATCGAATTTCTCTGAAGAACGGAGATAGAAAGACATTGAATACTGTGGAAGTGACAGAAATACACAGACTTTCCTTAGTGAGAAAAAATATAATATGCCCACTGAGTCACAATTCCTTCTGCCCCCCTTCGCCCCACTCACCCGTCAGGTTCATGTAGAAGGGCTGCCGCTGCTGGACAGCCTCATTGCATAAGTGAAAGCACAGAGGGTGGCATTAAAAAACACCAGAATATACATGCAGGTAATGACGTGGTTAAAGCAGTAGCGTAACAAGGCTGACACCGGCCATTGTGCAAAGAAGGAAAATGCCCCCACATTCCCTGGATTGGCAGTTAAAAGACAGGTATAGGCGGGGTACAGTGGTCCACTGAGACCCCTGGGTCCCGGTGCAACTGCACCTCCTGCACCATTGCTAGCTAAACCCCTGAGCCGAAGTGCCCTCTGTCCGAGCCGATTCTCACTTACACCAGAGGCTGTCCTACTTTTAGCGCCTCGTCGGTGATAGTAGGAGCTATATAAATGGGTTCACTGACAGAATATCGAACAAAAAATATTGTGTGGACAGAATATCGTGTCCAAAATATCGAGGACAAGAATATCGAGTAGGTAAGTGCAAATAGATAGGTATAAATTTACTATTCTTAACTCCAGATCTACGTACCTTGAAGATATATATATCGTCAAAGTACATATATGTGGAGTTATATATAGTAAAACTTTACTTACCCATAAGCAATGACCTTCACGATATTCTTGTCTTCGATATTTTTGACCCGATATTGTGTCCGGCGATATTTGTGCTTTCGATATTTTGTCCACCCACCATATAAATGCACTTACAATACAATACCATAATCAGAGGCTGCTATGAATACAGAGCAGGCCAAGGACGCGAACAACGATTGTATTAATACCGAAGAATTCAGCATATTTCTTGCAAAGTGAGCAGCGTGCAATTCCACGCTATTCCGAGGTCTTTTATATAATCTCGCTCTTAACCGAAAATGTTCTGTAAAACCTCCGCCGAGTTTATCACAATTTCGAGTCATTTTCGTCATTACTAGTTTGATTTCTCTCGATTTCTGTAAGTTTCCCAGCCGCAAGATTGTACAGTAGCTCTTCTGGCGGGGAGGCATTCCGAGGCGCGCGCTGATTTCTGGCCGAGATGGATGTTAGATGATAATATTAAGTTATCTGATATATTTTTCCACATTGCGCCATCCTACGTGGCCTCTTGGCGCGTGATGTCAGCAGACACGTCTGCGCTTGTCTGATTTGGCTCGCAGGGCATCTTCCCTGGTGCAAGGAGTAGTCGGCAGCCCCTGGCTCGTGCGTGTGATTTGGTTCTGGAGAGTGAGCTGTTTCCCTACGCCGCGAGCCGTACACGTGCACATCGCCTGTCCGGGCGCGTGCGTGCACATCTCCTGTCCCCCTTCCGAACAGAAACCGACGACAATAGATCTCGCCAAGGCGAGCAGCGCATGCGCTGCATCGCTAGGCGAGACCTAAAAAGGGCTGATGGCCCTTTAAATCAGGCTTTTGTCTTGGGCGCAGTTGTAAGTGAAAATAAGAACCCTCCTTCATGCAGCCTCCAGAATGCTGCTCCGAACGGAATGCAGACAAGTGCGGCCCTGCTGAATCATGCCCTGGTGTTGGAAAATGACACCAGGACAAATTCGTTGTATTTCCCTGGGTCAGTCAGATCCCAGATCCAGTCTGGAAATAGCTGCTGGAACCAGAGACCAGCAGGGTCCCCCGACTTTCCAGCACTTATCCTTATTCATGCCGAGGTGCCCCGGTTTGCCTGATTATCATTGCTCGGGTCGCTGTAAAATTGTTCAATAAACTCTCACATACATACAATTCAATGAGGAAATATTTTAGGTTTCTCAATACGCAATAGCCACCCCTAACCTACAGGGTGAATTTTTTGGTCTTGTGTCTCCCTGAACCAACAGCACTCAAAGATGTTTTGGTGTTTTGCATCCAAAAACGAAATTATATAAACTGATAAAAAGTATAGAATAGAACCCTGTCTTGGACCAAAATATGGAAATATTGCATGCAAAAACTGTGAAAAATATGCAAAGGCTACAAAGTTCTACCCGATTTGTGGTTTGATGAGAAAATCTGGAGGTCAGAGGAAGATGTCGACTGCATTGGTCGCTCTTTAAGTGAGCTCCGTCCTGGGTCTGCATTACAGCCTGTTAAGCCTGTGGTATTCGACCTGGTGTTTAGGCATTTCACTCGTGCTGCCCTCCATGCGTGTGGGCACATGGGGTAGCCGGAGGTGAGGCCAGTGCAAGAGGCCTGCAGCAGCCCCTCAGCGAAGGAGCCCGAGGCTGCGTTAATAATGTCCTTGGAAGGTGGCATGGGACTCGCTGACGCGACTGTACTGTGCAGCTGGAGTGGGCCACCTCACAAAGCCCGGAACCCTGCTGCCTGTCACAGGGCGGCCGCCACCTCCGAAACTGGGACCAGCAGCTGCCGACGACATATAGGTACCTGCTGGGGGAGAGCGCCTATCCCCGAGCATATACAAGTGACCGAAGCCCCCGAGTGGATTTAGGGAAAACAAAAGGAGCCCCATGTCTTGTGGATCATGAGTGACTCACTGGCATGGCCAGGCCGTGTCGCAATAGGGGGCTGCCCAAAGGAGCCTGGTTCCCTTCTGCCTGGCGTAAGGCCCGCCAACACCCTAGAGTCCAGGACCAGCAGCCGCAGAACAGCCTGTGGGTTCTTGCGGGGGGAGCGCAGCTGCCGGAGAGCACCCCCATGCATATCAGCATCTGCAACTATTAGGCAGCCTTCAGGAGTGCTCTTGTTGAACAGGAGCGTTGGACGCGCTCGAGGCACCCATTGCTCTGCCTCCCGGCACCCAGGACTGATTAGGGCCTGGAAATGCCCCACGCCTAAGGACTTGCACACACCGCTGCAGAGTGTTCTTGTAGCTGGGCCCTACAAGCTGAGCACAAAGAGGGGCTAGAAAACCTCTAAGGCCCAACACCTGGAACTTGCACAGTGGGGGGCACGGAGGTGGACGTAGGCCACCTAGTGGTCTCTTCTCAAGTGGCGGGTCCTTGCTGTGCTCCGCTGGACAATGTGGGACCTAGTCTCACCTAGAGCGCCCTAGAGGGAGACCAAAGCTTGCGCGACCACTGTGGGAACATCACGCTGGACCTGGCTCCCTGCTCTGCAATGGCAGGCCCGCCATTGCAGTGGGAACACTGGTGCTGGAGTGTTTAGTGGAGGAGGTGCCCTGTTGACACAAGTACTCTGCAATTCCGAAGTGCAGCAATGCGTTGGATCCCCACAAGCAGCCTTCAGGCAGGTCCCTATCCTCTCCCCCGCCAGCTGCTTGAGGGGTCTTCAGAAGGGCGGAACCAGAGCACGTCGATCCAGGGCGACGACCAGATGTCCTGAGCACATACCTGCCCTGGTGGACTGACTGTGGAGTGCTTCATCCTCCCTCTGGGAGGGGAGTGTGACTCTGGTGATCACCACCCTGCACACACTGGACATCTGCAGGAAGCTGGAGGAGAAGCGAGACCTCAACTGGCATACATCCTACAAGACCTAGCTGTCATCCCGCAGACTAACACCATCATGATGGGGAAACCTAGACCCAGCAGGAATATGACCTCAGACTTCAGCGCACCAGCCCCACCTTTGACATCCACTGACTACACCATGGGTGCCCTGCAACATCTGGAATCCACTCTTGGCAACCACTCGGCGCAATTTCAGAAGGTCCTCAATGCAATACTGGGCACTAGCACATCACTAGAGGCGAAAATAGATGCTGTCGCTTTGGATGTGAATTTATTGAGGGCAGATCATTGCAAACTAGTGGACCGCGTGGATGACGCAGAATCCGCGCTGACCTTTATGGGCCCCACAGTGCGTGAACTACAAACAAGCCTGAATGCTATGAAGGAGGAGGTGGCCTCCTTACATCGGAGGTGGAGGATGCTAAGGGGTGCTCGCAGCGCAACAACATCCGCTTCCTAGGTTTTCCTGAATGATCGGAACACTGGGGCGCAGAGCTCTTCCTCGAAGACTGGCTGATGGCCACCATACAGGAGAACAAGGTCACCAAATTGTTTTCGAGATCGAGACCTAGTCCTGCAAAGTTTCCGTACGAAGGGCCCCTGGTGATACGAGAATATGGAAATAGCTGCATATCCGGACTTCACAGGTGAGGTGCAGCATCTTAGAAGCTCCTACACAAAAGTGAAACACTGTCTCCTGGAGCTGCAGTTCCGATGTGCACTACTATTCCCTGCGAAGCTCAAGGTAATAGATGGCAAAACCTCCCACAGTTTCTCAACACCTGAAGATGTCTGGACCTGGCTCCACGCGAAAGGCTTGGCTCACACCACAGTGGACAACCAAGCGAAGGAGAGTGGATGGTTCCATGAACTAAACACAGTAACGCTCGAACACGGCCCACCCAAGACCAGGTGGCCGCAGAACAGGCACAAGTGGTTGAGACGGCTTTCCAACACAGCACTAACACTTTCACCCTACTGCGATCCGACCATGTATCGGACTCTTGATAGGACAAAAGCGAATCTGGGACCTTGATCACAAGCTTAAACTCATGGCCCGAAAGTTACACCAAGGTCAGCGGATAACTACTGTGAACGCCTTACTGCTATTGAGAACTTTACTCTCACACAAAGCAGGAACAATCCGACCCTGCTTCATTACAAGGTCTCGTGTTTACGTTGGCAGGTCGGGTTCTGGGACCTCCGAGATGGGCCTAGCCTGTGGAGATCACGCCCAGCAGCAGAACCACATTCTGCAAGAGCTCTAAAGACGATTTGTTTGTTTGTTTCTTCACGTTTGTCAGTTTCTGCTTAGAAGTTAGGGAATTATGGACAGGAAAACATGAGTCTACTGACCTGGGGGGAACACACCCGTTCAGGCTTTTTGAAGTTACTGTTTTAGTTACTGTTCTGAAGGAGTCAAATGGAGTGTCTGATGGTCACAAATGCGGGCACCACTAGCGGCAGAGGGTGGTCTCATCTGATGCAAGTCACTGCAAACAGGGTACAGCAGGGCACCACCCCCTAATCGTGACACCAATCACACAATAGGGACCACTGCAGATAATCATACACTGCAGTATAATGTCCTAATGTGGAATGTGCACGGCATGGCTACTCCCACCAAACATTACCGCATTTATGCTTTCCTCAAACGACGCCACACGCATGTTGCCATGCTACATCTCACCCCAGTGGAGCTGCAAAATGTCCACACGAAGTGGAGTGGGCAAGTGTATGGCAAATCCATATCGGCGTACGCCCGGAGGTTGCTCATTTCAAGTGCACCGGGGGTTCAATATGTTGAGGACAATCATAGGGAGGACACGGGGGGCGTTTTGTGATACTATAACCAGTCAGGTTATTTAGACACGCTCACCCCAGCACTCGTCTGAGACCAACAGCACCCTGGGCTATGGGGCAGTGATGTCAACTGCATGCCAGACCTAGATACTGACCGCTCTATCGCTGCCCTACGCGATGCCACTTGCATTCACATAACACAACACGTTCACAGTTGGCTCACCCACCAACTCTTGCACAAAGCATGGTGACTCGGGCACCTGATGGACTGTGAATAATTATTCTACTCCTCAGTTCACGACATACACACCAGGATGGGCCTCTTCCTCTGCATGGAACTGGGTATGTAGATAGCCCAGTCAGAGTATTTGGCACGCACCCTCTCGGATCACTCCCCCTGCAGGTCACCCTGCATAGGTGAAGACAATACCCAACCTGGAGATTACGAACAGAGGCACCTCTTGATCCTCCATTCCAGGAGGACCTGGCGCAGTGCATCACCCACTACTTTGATCTCAACAAAGGATCCACTCCATCCCAGGCACTGGAGTGGGATCCGCACTAAGTCGTCACGGGAGGCCACTGTCTGGCAGCCTCATGGGGGGATATGGACACCTGCAGGAGGAACTGGTGGCTCTCGAACAAGAGCTGCGGCCTTTAGAAATAGGGGTGGCCGACCAAACAGGGACATCCTAGCAACTCCAGCAGGTGCGCAAGCAGCGTAACAATGCAGAAGTGCGCCTGGGGAAACATGAGTACAAGCGGCGTCTAACCATGCTGCATGCCAAGGGGGATCGCTCTGGGAGACTGCTGGCATGGCGGATAAAGGAAGTCCAGCGACGGACCCATATCGGAGTGATTAGACTAGATGAAGGCACAATAGTCACATCACAGACAGTAGACTATGCAAAACTTCAATTGTGCAACAAAAACTCAGCATACTCTTAGACTTGACTCAATTTTAGACCACAAACTGAGAGCCATATGTACTAAGGAATGGTTGCAAAAATCTATTTTTGCGGCCAGTTAAGAATATTTTGAACCGACCTATGTACTTATAGGTTGATTCATATAATTCAAATTCGGAGTGCGTCGCAGTCTGATCTACATCATCAACATTAATGAGGTAAGTCACTAATTGATTCTCACTCCGATTGGAGGGCATAACTAGGATGTAGGCCTGCTGGGGTCAGCAGACCTCCATTTCTGTGATTGCTCTCAACAAAAAAAAACTTATTTTAAAATGCAGCCCTTTTTCTTAAAACGAGATGCATATAAAAACAATTTTTTTCTTTTTTTTTAAGTTTGTTTAAGAGTTGGAAATGGTTCTATGGACCACTGCCTACTCCCAAAGAAACCTTTTTTTTTAAGATTCACAAATGGGAAATGTTACCAAGGAGACCCTTCTCTCTTGCGAACGCAATACCACCCTAATTTGGGAGTCAGTATTTTTCAATGTTTTGCAATTCAATTACAGTTGAAAAATATTGATACATCTCATACTCATTCGGTATTTGGAAGGGATGTCTACAACACGCCCTTTCCAAATACCGAATCGATTTTGGATTGCAACCCCATTTTAGGAGTTGGTAAAAGTTTTGGTGTTTGGAAGGGACACCTACAACACGCCCTTTCAAAATCCCAAAACCTTTTCCAAATACTGAATAAGTTTAGGGTTGCAACCCCATTTTAGGAGCTGGTAAAACATTATTGACTCCTAATATGGGTTTAGTACATTCAAAAAGGCATTACAACAGTCACAAACACCGAATCAGTGTGTTTGCGACGGTTAAAATGCTTAGTACATCTGGCCCAATATCGCCTCAAGAGTAAATGACAGAACATTGTTTAACAGAGCCTTTTAACACATTATGTATTTGACAATAGAAAATACGAAACCTGGTAATATATATTTGCTTTCCTATGTGGGATTTGGTACCATGCCTTTCTTTTGACGGAATCACTGCCCTTGGGTGGTACTACACCCCGGTTGTGGTGCTCTTTGACAACGTAGTCTGCAGCCTTCCTTGAAAAATCTTTGCACTGTTCGCACTCTGTGATTCCAAAAGCGTATTAGCAGCTATCTAATCTCGGATGCCATGTACAAGGACCCTGAGAGCGAGGCATGGCAGATACCCTTCCAGGAACCGTGTGTGACTCCTGAAAAGCAGCTGTGCTATCTCCTTGTCTGATCAGGTTACCCAGGGCCTGGATTGGTCACCCTCGCCTTTTCAGCAACATGTTTTTTTCACTATACTCTCCTGGTTCTAGGAAAATGGTGTTTCTTATCATTTTCTCCCACAAACCTCAGTGTGCTGGAAGGAAGTGTGCAAATATGAAAGCACCCATGTCAACATCTCTCCCCTTGTGAACAAAAGCAAATCCTTGAACCCGATCAGGGTTGGACTGGGACAGAAAATAGGCCCAGGCACCAAAATAAATGTGGTTCCCATTAGCGAATCTGATAGCTAAAAAAGTGGCCCAAGTCTGCAAATAGGGCAGTTTTGAACTTGTAAAGACATGTACAGGTGGTTTGCAAGATATGGGAAACTGCATGCATTTGTGCTTGCTACAGGCAATGTTTGTGATAATATCAGGGAAATCAACAGTAAAAACCGGTGCAGCAGACCACAAAAAAGGTTCACAAACCTCTGAAACAAAACGGCCCACACACTGACCTAAGACCAGGCCCTCAGGCACTGCATGATTGCCCTGTAGGCCAGTGAGACCCTGAACACGTTAGTAAGTGCAGCTGAGGTGAAAAATAGTGTGTTTGCTATTTACTAAACAGAAACGTGTGGACAGGTTTCCAAGCAGTGTACTCTGCGTTGTTTACAAGGGTCGCTCAGTACCGCCCTCTCTCTCCTGAAATTTCATTCACAAGATCACGTGACCACTGCCGGTGAATCATCGCTGGTCTTGTGTCTACGCAGCATTGAAAGGCGATGCGTGCGACGTCAATGAACTGAAGGCAGACAACGCGCGCGATTCATCACCTTTTATTTTGCTGTTTGTAGGTGGAGGAGTGGGAGGAAGGAAGTTTCTAACGTGCAATACACATGTACAGGTTTTGCCTTACGCGTCTGTCATCCTTTTGTAGGATTCTGTGCAGATTTCGGGGCCAGGCAGACGTTAGTACTAATAGCGCAATTGCTGTTACGGTACTTACCACGCAAACAAAGGGGGCGTACACTTTGCCCTGGAAACAGTTGCTGCACGCTCACTGATTCATCAGCATTACGTAAACAAAGCTAGTTCTGCAACAGGGATCAAAATGTGCTAATCAATCCTTTTTAAAAGTTAAAATCCTTGATCTAGTGATAAAAGAGTCTAAGAGGCGCAAGTGCGCGTCTCTTCTCGCGCCTCTGATCTCTTGGAAGTGTTTATCACTATGTCAGGGATTTCAGAGGCAGATTTATTAGTTTCTTACACAGCACAGTGCATCATCTGCCAATGCTGCGCTGCACTGCAAGAGAAGGAGAGAGCAGGAGAGCACCATATTTACAGGACACTCTCCTTCCCTCTCCCTAGCGCTGGCGCTGAAATTACCTGCCATGCGCCACAGACACACCTTTGCACTATAGTGCAAGGTTGTCTCCTTGAGTCTAGCATAGGTTTTGTACTGGAAGGGAACCCTTCCTGTACAAAATACCATGCTTAGACTAACTTGAAACCTTTTCCCACTTTGCATGTGTGCTGTACAGTGCAGCACACGTACAAAGTCGGAAAAAAAAGGAGAAATGAAAGCATTTCTCCTTCATAGCGCCTATTTGAAATGGGCACTATTTTCTCTTGCTAAACCCTGTCTAATTTTTAACTAAATAGGGTTGAATATCAGAAAATGTGGGTGGTTGCATGGGAACAGCCAATGAACCACCCATGGCAGGCCCTCTTGGTGTTACTTTTGAGTGTTTTCCAGTGCTAAACAAGTTATGGCCAGGTATTGCCGAGTCCCCTCCCCAGTACTGACAACTCTTCCCAACCATGACCCCTTGGGTATCCCAACCCCTTCCGCTCCTCCCCGCGGTATAGATGAACATCAACACAAAGTCTTGGGTTAGGGGTCGTAAAACCCCGGCTGTATTTTATTACAGAACATACAAACAAATTAAATATTTTCTTATTTCATATTTACAATACGCAGAAAACCCATCCGTCAATCAGTCATATTACGACACCAAAATTCGTATACAAAATGCATTTACATTATTTTCAGATGGCTAACCTTAACATGTTATCTAATACATAGCCATTCCTGCCATAAAACTACATTGTATACTTTTTTCTTTTCTGCGTATCCAGAGTTGAGCCTACTGGCAAGGTCATGACTGGTCCAACTACGTGCTAGGTCCAACCCCTCCTACCGGAGTGACCTTGCGCAGGAGGCCCAGTTTTTCCGGAAGGTTATATCCCCCGGGCACCCCCTACGCCCTCAATCATATCTCCCAGGGACTGTGCTGTTATACCAGCTTTTTCGCCCATGCGCCTGTGTGGGGGTTGGCCCAAAAGCCTACCGGAAGCGGAACTTCTCCGCCCGCACCCTCCAGCCTACCGGCTGTAACTGCCCCCTGGAGTTCCATGAGAGACCACTGTCCCCCCCCAGGGGTCCCCATTGACCATGGTGATGCCTATTAAGGACCGTAAAATGCCCACCAATCATGACCTTACCGCCACAGGCCAGCATAGTGAACTGACTATCTGGCCCCCCCTCACATTCCAAAGGTCATGCCCTGCTTCTCGCCCCCTCCAACTGGGCTAGCAAGTTTTCCAGGAAGAACTACACTGCCAACTTTGAGAAATGAACACCATCTTGTGGGAAAACCTCTCCCCCCTGATGCACCCCTGTGAAATGTCTGGAATTTGGTGGATCTAAGCAACTTGTCCATTCGTTTATTGATTCTCTTCACTGAGTGGTTCAGTGCCCATACCGACTCACTCCCCAGCCATTAGACCTGGGGATGATGTGGTACCATGCCAACCCAGCCTGTGGGCAACTCCTAGCCAACCCTCCCCTCTCGGGAATCAGGGCCTCCAAACACGCTCTTCCTACTTAGGTGTACCAGGTCCTTGCCTCGCAAATGCATCCTTACATCAGCGGCAGTGTGTGCCTCTTACCCAGAAAACAAACTCCAACACACTCCCCAACTGCCCCAGGCGCAACCTCCTTGCCCCATTTCAATGAAACATTGCAACTAGCCTGCCGGGCCCTCACAGCATACTTGCCTGCAAAACATTTTTTGTTTTAACCTGTTCACGCATGACTGACCACTATCCATACTTCCGCTTCACCCGGCCCCCCAGTCGGGTACCTGGACTGGGCGGTCTTCCGGTAATCGGCCAACGATGGCGAGCTTCCCTCCTGTGGCACAGGACATGAAAACTGCGATAAACCGAAACCAAAAACAACATAGTCATTAAGATGTCAGCATCCAAAGCATATGCAGATGCACATAAACGCTTGTAACCATTAGAAAAACCAACAAACACTTCCTCTGGACTGCCGCCCCGACAGTCCCTGAAACAGCTGCCTTGAGTCCCAAAACCCAGAGTCCTGTTAAGCTTACATTTGGTAAGTGGCGCCCCTTCCTCATGAACTAGCAGTGGACCCCCCTACCCCGTGGTCTGTATGCGAGGGAGGATTTGAGGTTGCTAACGGGACGGCAAACGCATCCCTGTGCCATCTGCAATATAACTTGGCCCATCCCGCCGTTATGGTCAGTCTACAACCTGGGATAGATACAACAGCGAGCCGCGGGCCCCAGACCTGGCATGGGAAGTGAGATGAAAAAATTTGAATTTGACTGCTTCCCCTTCCTGGACCCCAGGCAATCTGTCATTGGTGATGAAAAACCACAACACCTGCCCACTTCAGGCCACCCCGAGATGCCTTCCAGCTAGTCCCATTCAATGGCCCCCAGATGTCACTCGATCCCGGGTCTACTCAGTGCCAGTGGTACTCCAACCGTGCAGTACCAACCTTCAAATAAGCAACAATGGGAGGCATTGCAATCCAGCTCCGCTAAGCTATACCGAAGTTGATAATCTTGGCCATAATGACCGAAACATCAGCATCGAGCGTGCCGCCAACCCTAGTGGCATTTGTTGCACCAAATCCCTCTCAATGGCGGGAGCCGTGTCATATACTTACTCCGCATATGAGACTTCGTCAGAGACCAACTCTGCTTTTCGGCCACCTGGATAGCTGCCCCTTCCTCCAGAATTTGAGTTGGGACTTCTATAGGCCAATCCGTGGTACAGGCTTAATTCCTAAACTCACAATAAGGCAAAGACCCAACCAGCCCGGACCAGCCCACGCTGCAACTGCCTTCCGGCTGGACCAAGTGACTGGGCTTCCCAACAGGTGCCACATACCCAAGAAGAGGAACTCCAATTTAGCTGCATTCTTGCTACATCAATTCCCTGTTGCTAGACTCTAAGGCAGGCCACTGGCATCTGCCGTCGAAGAGGCAACCACTAACTCGGCGGCCGGTGACACAGTACGCCAAGAGACCCATCTTCACCATTCAGTATGAGATACTGGACCCAAACTGTCCGGGCCCGCAACCCTTGGTGCCCACGGGGGCTTTTAATACGAGAACTGTCCTCCCTTGAATCATGCCCTCAAAACCCCCGGCCCCCTCTTAACCAAACCGGGTGGGGTATGCTTAAGGTAACCACGTGGGACCTACGCCCAAGACCCTAATGGTGCGTTGCAGCAGTTTCTTATATAGCGAAATGCAGAGTATTTTGTTCCCTCACCATTGTCCTCCCTACTTCCCCCGAACTGCTTACCGGGGATGGCTTTTTAAAGAATACACATTTGCAGTGTGTTGACCGTGTTTATTTTCTTCCCACCGCCACTTGTAATTGCCAAGATCATGCTCTTGACACCCGGACTGATATTTAGGAAGACAGAGGTGAGAATTGCACCCCAGCATAATGGAAAAATTGGCTCCGCTGTTTCTTCACTGCTATGCTTAAACACATTTTAAACATTTTCCCTCTTTGTATGTGTGCTGTACAGTGCAGCACACATGCGAAGTCGTAACATAAAGGAGAAAAAAAGCATTTCACCTTCATAGCGCCTAGTTGAACAGTGCGCTATTTTCTGATGCTAAACCCTGCCTACTTTATTTAGTAAATTGGGTTTAGCATCAGAAACCTTGGGTGATTGAATGGGAACGCCCATGCACCACCCATGGTACATGGTACGACTCCTTGGCGCTAAGTAATGCAATGCAGCGCTATGCGCTACTTCGCATTACTTTCAAGTTATTTCCAACGCTAAAGAAGTTTAGCACTGGAAAGAAAATCAGACAAAAAGATTTTGCGCCAATTTGCGTCACTTTTGTGATGCAAACACAGCGTAAAATCTTAGTAAATCTGCCCCTACCTGTTTAAAGACTGCTCGTATGATATATTAAAAAGTTGAAAATGTTAAAGGATCCCATGCAGTCCGAAATACATTGGGACAATTTGAAATGTGTGAGAAAAATGCTCAAATTAACATGTTGAAAGACAGAATATCAAGGAGCAATGACATACGCAACGCAACAGCCTGACATAACGGTATCTTTCTATTTGCACTGAATAAAATAGAATTTTAATGAACCAAAGAAAGAATGTGTTTTGTATTCAATTACGAATAGAAGAAAAAGATGAAGTTCTCGGTGACAAGAGATACAAATGAAACAAGGTTTATGCCTATATAAGGTGATGTGTGATGTGCCTCCCTTCGTGAGAAGGCTTAAACAATGTATTATTTGAAGCATGCTGCCCTTGTCTCCACACAACAAGAGCCAGTGTAGTG
This sequence comes from Calotriton arnoldi, assembly GCA_963921515.1. NCBI lineage: Eukaryota > Metazoa > Chordata > Amphibia > Caudata > Salamandridae > Calotriton > Calotriton arnoldi. Next base: position 816,221 of record CAWUFW010001483.1, on the reverse strand, counting down.
CTGCGTATGGTCATGTGGGCAAGTTCAGAGCATCTCGCAGGACCTCACGCACAACACCAATGCTTGCCCCATGAGATGTACAACAACCATGCATGCACTCTACCAACAATGCATGCAAACTCTTCCTTGCACCGAATGATTAAGGCAACTTCACACCAAATCAGACAGGGTACTATGCACACAGGGTCTGGCTTCCACCAAGTTAGACAAGACTTCCTGACATGCAAGCACAACTTGGACTATGCTGCCAGTGCTTCATTTGAGCCAGTGGTTTCCAGTGCTCAGGACCGGCACTTAATCATCAACACCAGCTCTTTTCATGAGCATCAGTTAAGGGAACATCCATTTACGGGGAGATTAAGTGATTTGCCTGGAATCACAGGATGTTGAGCCGACGTGGAGACTCAAATCTGGTTCCCCAGCTCTGAACTCTGCAGCTCCAGCCATTACGCCACATCCTGCCCCACTTTCATGCTTAGTAGTTGGTTCTGTCTTAGGCGGCGCTAACAGGAGAAATGGGCTGGTGTAAGCTGCCTCCTGACGAGAGCCACAGCACTTATTTTTTTTCCAAATTAACCACTGTATGCTGCACTATGCGACCACTCGCACAAGCTCCCACTTTCATCTAGGTTATGCAGCATTACAGAGTCATACCAGAGGCAGCAACAAATACCAGTATGATACAGTAGATCATTGATACCAGTTTTAGAAATCAGCAAACATTGCTGTGCAATTTCGACATGGGGAGTATGCATACAGCAGACATGGCCTTTACCAGACGTGTTATAGACGGTTCGCCTAAATTGTTATTCCAGTATGTGTACAGAATTGTACAGGAGTGTGTACAAGCTTTTTGCTCAAGGGCCCTATTACTTCTTCCATTGCCAATGTTTGATGGCATTTACGTAAATTGAATACAAGTCCTGAATCTGTTCATGCCTAGAGCATATGGGTTCTGTCCTGTTTCGTTATCGTTCCTGGTCTTGGATAAGTAATAATCCTCTTTCTTTAAGTAGTTTGGTGGAGCAGCCAGTCTTTTCACTAGTTTCTTATATTCAGATGCACCCCACTGGGAGCTGTCTGCTCCTCCCCAACTCAGTTCAATGGCCATGTTTTGACATGAGATCCTGGACAGCAGCCTGATCCTGGAAGGCTCCTTCTTCAGCCAAATATATGATTTAAAATCAGTTCTCCCTCCCCATTGTGCTTGAACTCATCTTCCTAATACGTTTAAGGAAAATTGGATCCAAATGAACCTACCTTCCCAGCGTACCTACTAATATTTATCTGCATTGCCCCATTGACCTTCTGTCTCAACACAGTCCTTATTGTGCTGCTTTCCAAAAGTATGAGCAACTGGGCTGAATAGTTAAAGTAAGGTCGTGGGAAAATCCAAAGATTTGAGAGTAGACTCTTCACCCACTAAATAGTGGCATGCTTCATCATCAGTGCCTATCCACACCCTGGAAGGGTGGTACCACCAGGGTGGACTAAACCAGAGATGGGAGTTCTTATATAAATCGTTGCTGGATTATAAAGCAGCAGAAATCCAGAAGAAAGGTAAAAATGTCTCATGGGATACCCAAGGATATTCCCTATATTAGTTGGATACCCTAGGCACTGATAAAAGAAGAGGTTCGTGGGGACTGTATGAGTTACAATGACTCAATTGCCCCTGTTATATGCCAACATGTTTTGGTCCACATTTAAAGTCCATACGGGTCTGAGGCCTTCGTCAGGGCTGTCAGCAACCCTGCATGTCTACTCATTCGTACTAGGCACTTTTATGAGGCCTAATAAGGCTCTCCTTAAGCTAGCCACTGGGAGATTGGTTCACAGCGAATGCGGTTACGATTATGCACATTCAGCTCGAACCAAGTTAAAAATATTATCGATTGTACATGAATACTGAACTTATATTGATGCTTTAGAGTCTGTTCTCCATTTTCCTTTTCCTTACCTCATGATTGCTTCTCGTTGTTTATTCATATGTACCAGACAACTTTGCAAAGACTGTAGAACGCTATGCACTCCTCTCTTCTTAATCCTTGTACCCGCAAGGGCTGTAAAATGTAGAAACCTCAATACAAATTATTGGGGAAAAAATGAGGCCTAAGGCCCTCACCTGCTTATGGAATCCTACTGGAGGAAAACCTGGGGACAATGGTAGATATGTCAAGAGATTATTACTGTTCAGGACTGTAAAAGTATATTATCATAATCAAATGTGTTTATGCCGGTAGGGGCGTCTGGAGTGGGTGACCACCAACCGGCATTGACCACCTGTCTACATCAGACTAGTGCTAGTTAAAAACCTTTTGTGCAATATATGGAGATGCTATAAAGTGCATCAAACCATGGACAGCAAATGCTATAAAGTGTAGTACCGGAAACTATTATAAAAGACACCGCACCTGTGGGCATGCACATTACAACATTTCAAAAACGTTTGAGATACAGACACAGTTCCTACCCTAATTAATGGGTGGTTCAGGACTGATGCGCATTTGGTGGGAGGCACTCTCCTATAGTCAAAAAGTATCACAGGGTTACTGGTATTGGTCAGAAAATGGCCTGCATGGCCTATACATTACATATTTAAGGAGGTCTATTCCTATAGGTATATTTCATCCTCCTCCTCTTTTATGCATCGTAATAAGATGTTTGTTATGGAGGCGCTCAAAATGTGGCAGAGGAAATAGCCAGCTAAAAGTCTCCTTGCGGATGTTGGGGCTGTGAACCTGTGTTTGTAATATAAAAGAACAATGAAAGCGGGTTGGGTATGCCCGTAGGTCCAATAGTGTTGTTACTCATCGCATGCACTTATGCTGATTTCAAACGCTTATTGTGCTGCTGCCATATTAGCTGTGAAACACATTTAACCGGTCTGCATTGACCAATCACATGAAATCTGGACCACATCTGTGGAAAGACCACATTGAGAGACTACTGGAAAGAACAGTCATATACAAGTAGGCCAATCAGCATAAGAGGAACCCAAAACCTCTGTAAAGTTGAGAGAGTGATGTAGAGGAAACATAAGCAGAAACTTAAAAGAAGCCTTTTCGCAGTGGCGAAGCTAGGGGGGGGAAGTCCGCCCAAGCGGCACTTTTTTGGGGGTGGCGGTATTTCACGTGAGGTGATTGGCACCACCCTCTGAAATGAGCAAGTGGTACGGGTTAATTATTGTTCTACTTATTTGTTTTTCTGCGCTGTATGGTGTTGCCACCTTACCTGTGGGTAGTCTACTGATTGTTTGGTATGCAGTGTGCAGCTGGATGCGGTTAGTAGTAACAGATACATGGAACACAAGCAGCCACCTCCGAGCGAGCAAACACGTCGCTCCGACCTACTGCCGGCCGCCTCCGTTTGTCACAGGGGAGCTGCCCAGTGCCTATGCACTTACCAGCAGTCCATTGACCAGTGCTCCAGTCAGTGTCACCGTAGTATTTTTGGTGTGTATGAGGGGCGGCAAACTCAGGGACCGCCCCGGGCGGCAAAAGCTCTAGCTACGCCACTGCCTTTTCGCCATGTAGCCGGCCTGTGCTCGGTCGTTGATTTCAAACAGTTGTTACAGATAGGACAATAAGAGATCCATGAACAAGGGCAATATTGATTCATACACTGAGCTACTCTCTTGTCGAGCTGTATCCACGCCGTGATTGAGCATGGAAGAGGACAAGGGTGTGTTCTGGAAAGACAGCTAAAGGGTTCATGGGTGGCGTAACTCAAAGAGCATAGCAAGCCACATAGCCTTTTGGTGGATGTAGTGATGGATTAATATGACCCCGCCATCTTCTACAGATTTACTGTGATTACACGCGGCCAGCCGGATTCTGTAGTTGAAGTTGCTGATGATGCAACTGGAAGAAAACAACAGAGCATCACACTTTAATAGACATTTCCTTCTTGCATTACAGTTACGTTATGTGCTGCAATTTAACGTATCAGCTCTTTCAATGCACTGGCATGCCATCACAATCATGTGCCTCTGTACAAGCACACATGCTAGGAGGTGACAGATACATTACCTTATGTGTTGCCTTATGCCTGGGGAATCCATTTTTTGTGAGGCTGTCTGTATGGCATGGTCGTCCGTCCACTTGCCTCCCATCTAGTATGTGCCTCAAATGTCGCAGGCACCTGCCCTGTTGTGTATAGACTATGGTGACACCGCCCATCCCTTCCCCCACCTGTTTTGCTTGACAATAAAGGCTTGCTCACTACATGTGTGCCTGCCTTCTTAATATGTTTTGCCTCTGGTGATTATTCTTGTTTATTTGCAGCTGTGTCCAGGTGTATCCATTTCATTATGTCACTGGTCGCCTGTCCTGTGGTACCAGTGGCCGTCATTCGTGCCGATCTCTGAATGAGTCATTTCTTCACCAGCAGCCTTTTCTGGTAGCACATGATCTTTGTTGTGCAACAGTTTATTTGCATATGTTATCTAGGAGAAACATCTGTTGTTTGCCAGAACATTATAGCAGCGCCACAAATTGTACATTGTGTGCTGGGTTTAGCTTTTTATCTTGGGAAATGTCTGGCATCTTGGGTTCACATGCCTGTCAACTTGCCTTCATGGGTGCAGTTTACTGGAGCTGCTGTTATTGATGTTGTCTTCAGCGGTTGTCTTGTGTTGCTATGTGATCTCCATGGGCTGTGTAGATGGAGACAATAGGTTTCAGGTTTGTGCGAAGGTCCTAGAAGTGCCATCAAGGTGTTACTTTATGGTGGATTGCAACTGGATATGGTGCTGTGGTTTTCTGCTGGAGATGTCGGCACTAGTCATCATGTTTTTTGGGGCAGGTCCACAACACTGGTACTTTTGTAGTCATTAGGACTGAGGTCGGAATTGCCTTCTGTGGTTTCTGTTGCCCCTGACAATTCTTAAATCTTGTGTGGCCCCTTTCACGGGGGAGGGAAGATGTTCTGCTGGGTAAGTGATGTAACACTAAGGCATTTACTGTTCACTTTCCGTTACTATGAGATTTGTTGGTGGACAAATATTGTTCGTTGTTGTCAACCCGAAGTTCTGTAGCAGTTGTTTAAAGGTGATTTTCCCTGCAGATCTCTTTTTGGAATAGGATTGAGCACATACATGGCCATTGTTATCTTTTGTACTGTAGCTGCAACCGTATGATTGATTTTAGGTATATTTGCAAGGCTTCCGCCTGGAAGCATGTCTGCAGTGCTAGCTCCACAGTGCACTGGTTCGACTGTGCTGATGGGTTACTTTGTGTGGTTGGATTGTCTGTTAGGACCAGTCTGTGAAAGTCACAGTACTCCATCAGGACTGTTATGTTATGTGGATTTGTAGAGCCCGGCTAATCATCTGTGACGGTATCCAGGTGCTGTGTAGGGCAGGCCTGAGGGGGGAGGAGTATATCATTCCTGTTCCATCTGGAAGAGCCATGCCTTGAAGTTCCTTAGGAAGTCCACAAGGAAGAGGGAGGTTCTGAGGTGTTTCAGGAGGTCGTTCCAGGTCTTGACTGCTAGGTAGGAGAAGAAGTGGCCTCTGCGTCTGGTCTTCTTGATGCGAGGGAGGTTTGCTCCTGCCTGGGATGCAGATCAAAGGTGTCTGGTGGGTTGGTAGAAGCTGGTCTAGTGTTGTGGAAAGCATTGTAGGCGTGGGTGAGTAGCTTGAACTTACATCTTTCATGGTTTGAGAGCCAGTGGAGATTGTTGAGGTGCGGAGAGATGTGGTTATTTAGTGGGATATTCAGGATGAGTCCGGCCGTGGTTTTCTAGGTGGTTTGCAGTCAGCGTAGGACATGCGCTGGCATTCTGATGTAGAGGGAGTTCCCATAATCAAGTCTACCTATGATAAGAGCCTGGGTGACCACTCGTCTGGTGTCCAGTGGGAGCCACTTCAAAATCTTGATTAGCATTCGCAGGGTGTGGCACATGAAGAGGAGACAGCATTGATCTGTCTGCTCATGGAGAGGTTAATGTGCAGGATGATCCCGAGGTTCTTGGCATTGGTTGCAGGGGCGTGTGGGGGCCCAAGTTCGGAGGGTCACGAAAAGGTGTCCCAGGGGAGTGGTTGTTGCCGAAGATTAGGACTTTGGTTTTGTCTGTATTGAGCTGGAGCTAGCTGTTTTTCATCCAAGCAGCGATGTTGCTCACGCAATTGGCGAAGTTTGCTTTGGTGATGCTGATTGAGTCTGTAAGAGAGAGGATGAGCTATGTGTCATTGGCATACTATGTTGGGTTTATGCTGTGGGCTCTGACGATGAGCACAAGGGGCATCATGTAGATTTTGAAGAGTGCTGGGCTGAGCGACGATCCTTGAGGGACTCTGCAAATGATTTTATTGGGTTTTGAGGTGGAGGGGGGGAGTCAAACTCAGTGAGTTCTATCTGTGAGGAAGGAGGATATCCTCTTAAGGGCCGGTCTGCAGATACCCAACTGAAGCTTTCTGATGAGTGATTTGTGGGAGACCATATCAAAAGCTGCAGAGAGGTCGAGAAGGATGAGTTTGGCCGTTTCTCCTCGGTCGAGGATGCTTCTGATGTCATCGGCAGCCACAGTGAGTACTGTCTCTGAATTTCAAAAAGTGATGGATGAAATTCTTGAATAATTGAGCCACAATTATGTCCATTGTGCTTTTTTTGTTTCTGTGCCACTAAAGACAAGGACCAGCCAAAAGCAAATAAATCTCACTCCCCCCCACAAGGAAACATACAATCTGTACTGCTAAGCAACATCCCCTCTGTGTAGGACTACAAGTGACCTCAGATATGTTTGGCCCCTCTTGGTCCACACCAAGGAAAAGCAGCTTGTGTCCTATGGCTCAGCAAGCTACATAAGTGCATACGTGTACTGCTTTGACAGACTTAGAGACAAAAGCATTCTTGACCAATTATTTTTACTCACTGAGTCCCCACAGAATGGGACCAACCATATGAAAATCAGTATTGGCCCCATCCTAACATGGCTGAAACACTTCTGGAGTTGCTTGTGTACATGGCCTAGCAGTTCAGACTGGGCTAGGTCCAGCACTAATTTCATGGGCTGTCACGGTGATTACAAAAACACTCAGTGGAATGCAGCCCCTGTAATAACTAGTGGGTGAAATTAATTCCATCCAACATTTTTTATCTTTTTGTGTGAGTTCCCCAAAGTGGCATGGGAATGTCCATCACTGCTCAAACAAAGTTGGGCTGTCACTCACTAATGCATTAGACTTTTGTACTTTATTGTCATGCCGCTGAGACTTTGATATGACTTTAGGATTTTTCTGTGTCCTACTAAGATCTGTCTCCTGCATGCTTGATCAATTACTGTAATTTTGCTAAAGTCTGCAGCCTCCTTTTGGGCAAAGCTAGTAGTTGCGAGTTTTAGGTAATCTTGACTCGCTTTGCTCAATCAGATCTATGCACACCAATGTTTGAAACCCTTATGTCACAAGTGGATCGATTAGAAATAATTTCAAACTGGTCAACCAGAATTTTCACAAAGGGCCCATGACTTCATATGGTGATAGAACAAGGACAGAGATTAAGTGTGAGATGTACTATGAAAGTGGTCACAAACAGCGGTCATAAATTATGTACCAATTTTTTAAAAAACTGGGTTCTTTTGTGAACCAACCTATGTTACTAATAGGTCAGTTCATAAAATAACCAATTGCCTAAATAATATACATTTGTAAGGTCTCAGTTTGCAATCCCCCAGTGATTGGCTACAGTCATAGGGATGGTGGCCTACAAGGGACAACAGACCATCATTCCTGGGACTGCATTCTAAAATTGAAACCTTTCTTTTTTTAAAAGCAGCCGGAGGAGTGGGGCATTTAAGCAGGGGACTTAACTGACTCTACATCATTTACTTATTTGCCCCTGCTGCCTGTCAACATGACCTATGCTGGACCCAGCCAAGATTTCTGGTTCTTGTTTGCTGCCTGCTTCCCTGCTACCTGCAGTTGTTGTCCTGGTTTACACACCCATCTTCCAGAAGCCAGTACTTAATTCGTAAGTGCCCGGGTGCTCATCAGGAGGAAACTGAAGCTTGCACCACCCATTGCCCCTGCCAGCACTGCCAATGACAGTACTAGCCCAACTACTCCCATCACACACCTACAAGTATGATAGTGCAAAATATTCCAGGCCCCCAAAGCTATAAGAATGGCTTGGGCGGCAGGTATCAGTCATTTTTAATGCACAGTGAATTAATAAACAACTGTAGTTGTGCCAATCTCTAAATTAAACAGACAATGCCACCATGTGGCAGACTGTCATAAGTGCCAGTGTTGACAATTAAGTGCCGGTGCCAATCACCGGAAACCACTGGCTCAAATTAGGCAATGCCAGAGCCCATTTGCTTTCCCGGACCCCAAAATTGGCAACTCTGGTGTAGACACCATCTTGTAAGGCTGTTCCTTGCCAGGGAGGTCCAGTCCTGCTCTGTCGCTGAGGATCAGCATTACCAGCATTTAAGGCTTGAGGTAGGGAGGGGCTGTTCTGGGTGGCAGCCGGGAAGGGAGCTGCACTTGCTTTGAAGTATGCCAGATTTTGGGTAGAACTCTGGGGCCGGGTACAGCAGCGGCGGCATCACTGGACCAGATCGCTTTTGAAGCCAATTTACAGACGCAGCAGGGCAGGCTTTGCTTTACCGGCAGTTGCTGTCTTTTATGGGCATGTTCCATTCTCATTTCATTATGTCACAAAGTTTATCACCTCATGCATTGTATGTCTTCTACATTCTACTGTTGTGTGTGTTTGACCCACATTCAACTTCCAGAGTGGTGTCCATGGTTCTGAGTGTTCAGTTGCAGCTGGGCGTTCAGAGCTACCAGACGCTGTCCATGTCGTGGGCTCATTTCCATGAATAAACTCCTGATTTGAAATATACTGGAGCCATCTGGATTATTACTACATTTGACGATGAGAAGCGTGATCCCACAGACTTCTCTGGTGAACCAACGACCTCATTTCTGCATCTGCCTTTACAAGGGTAACTACATATATGTAGCGCTTTGACACCGCTTTGTTTCAAATTTACTCATGCCTATTAATTTAAGCTCTGGTAGAAGCTCTGGTTGCAGCAAGCTATTTTTGGGATTTACGCCGCTCTCTTTCCTTGCTCACCGCGTTCCTTGGCAGTTGGGCACCTTGTGGATCAGCTCAGCTTCACGGGGGTGGCGTGCGAAGATCAGAGTTCTCTCCAGCGTGCCGCCCCGCACCGCCTCAAGTGAGGCCGTTCAGAGCAAGGCTGTACGTCACACGTTGGCACCCTTTTGATGTTTATGCGTGCTGGGAGCCATACGGCTCGTATGGCAGTTGCGTGCCGCCATCTTGCCTCAATTGAGTTCTTGCATTCAGTCGGAGCTGTTTGTGCAAGGCATAACTGACTGAGGAACACATTTATTTGCGAACGTTTGCACAGCTGACTGAGGAATGCCTTAATGCATATTTGCTGCATCACTCTTTCCATTATGTTGGAATTGGAAAGGTAAAGTCAAGTAAAGTCAAAAGATTATGCTCCAACAATTTTGGAATTATTGTATTTTGGGTGTTTTACTTGAAGCAGCTGCTGACTATTGAGCTACTTTTTCCCCTCACAGGCTGTGCTTCTTCAAATAGACATATGCATTACTTTTATATACTCTTCATTTAGTGCAATTTTTTATTTATTTTGCATTTTGGTTACTCATGGCTACTTTTCAGCAAGCACCTCAACCTCCACCTTTTTGACAGTTACCAGGTAGACCAAATATAAAATGGGTGGAGTGGTTACGCATTTTTGTGAATTATCTAGTGGTCATTGTACCCATTTAGGACAAGCTGGTCAAAGAGTCTTTGACAATCTTCTACCTGGTCAAGTGCCCCAAAGTAATTCTGGAGATTATGATCTTTACGTGGAAGCTAAAGAAAGGCTAAGGAAGACCTTTTCAGAAGAACCAAGTGTGCTTCTAGAGCGGCACACCTTTTTCAAAAGGAAACAAGGTAGTGATGAAAGTATAGGAGAATACATAGCAGCACGCATTCTAGCATCTATGTGTGAATTTATACACTCTGTTGACATTTATATCAGAGATCAGTTTATCTTTAATTGCTTTAAAAAAATAAAAGAGAGTTTACTTTCTTGCAGGAATCCCGCTGTAACTGAAATGGTTGACAGCCAAAAGCATTGAGAGGTCAATGGTTTCAACCAAAGCGTTGTCTGTTGCAGAAGGATATTCACCAGTTAGTTTTGTGAGTGAGTCTGAGTTGGTAAGTATGGTGTCAGCCAAAGGAAATTTTTCCAAGAACAATTTGCAAAAGAAACCTTCATTTTGTTATAGGTGTGGTTCAAAAACACATTTTGGAAATTGTCCAACGTGTCCGGCAGTAGGAAAAGGGTGTAACACCTGCAAGAAAACTCGTCATTTTCACTCAGTATGCAAGAGTGTAGAGAATAACACAAAGGTTTGTAATGTGGAGGTTAATGAGTGTGACAACAGAATGAATGATCTGGTATTAACAATCGATTGTGACATTAATGGGTTGGAAACTTACTTGAAGAAAATTAAAGGTCTTATTTGTGATGCCACGATTGGGGTGTTACCATACAAGTAATGAGGGGCACCGATAAAAAGTATAGTGGACACGACATTTTCATAAATCCAGGCCAAAGGATACTGTAGTACGAGTTATTGATGTCAATCCCAAAGCTTCTGGGGAATTTGATATCGATATGTTGGGATTTTTCTTCAGTACTTTTGAATGTTTAGGGAGAAAGACGCAAATAAAAATTTATGTTGCAAACTCAGGTCGGGATATCCTAGGATGGATGGCTCTAGTGAGAATAGGCCTTTTCCTTAAACCTGGCCCTGACAATCCCATTGTTGCAGGTGATCTACCTGAGTGTGCATTTACTGTGATTCAAACTATGTAAGCACTCTGTTCACAAAATTTCCTGAAGTTTTCAACAGCAAAGTGAAGGTTGTGAAAAAGTTTGTAGATGACATTAAGTTAAAGTAGGATGCTAAACTGGTTGTCCACAAAGTCAGACCAGTACCTTTGACCATTAGGGGTAAGTTAAAGGTGCTGTTGGATAACCTGTGTGTTGAAGGAATAATTACACCTACAGATTCCTCTGAGTGGGTTTCTCCCATTGTTTTGACACAAAAACGTTCAGGGGATCTAAGTCTATGTGTGGATTTAAGCAAAGTTAATAAAAATGTTTTGGTTAACTGTCATCCTTTGCCTCACATTCAGGAGATGCTAGCCAATGTGGGTACTGCAAAGTATTTTCCATCATTGATCTTCATTTGGCTTACCATCAATTTCCCTTGCCCAAGTTCACACAAGATTTAAAAACTTTTGTTACACCGTTTGGTGCTTATAAATACTTACGGCTACCTTTTGGACTTGCCTCATCGGCAAGTGTTTTCCTGAAAAACGATGGATAACCTTTTTTGCAGTATTCCAAATGTGCAAGCCTTTCAGGATGATATCTTAATTTACACAGATGATTCAGAACAGCATTGTATTATCCTGGAACAGGTACTCAAAATTTTGAAAGACAAAGGGATGACAGTCAGACCAGAAAAAATGCAATTTGTTCACTTCTCAAGTAGAGTATCTGGGACACACCATTTCGTCAGAAGGTATTCATCCAAGATTTTGTAATCTGGTTGCTATCCAAGGACAAAGATGTGCAACGCTCATTTCTAGGCCTCTGTGAGTATTATGCTAATTTTTTACCTCGGTATGCCATGATTGTTCAACCCTTGCGCTCACTACTAAAAAAAGGAGTCAAATTTGATTGGTCGGCTAACATTCAGAAGTCTTTTGATGAGACAAAGAAACTTGTTATTGAGGCACCTGCATTACAACCATTCATTTCGGGTACCAAATGTGTTATTAGTGCTGATGCCAGTTTGCTGGGGTTGGGATCAGTTTTGGGACAGATGGTGAATGGTAAGGAGAATACAGTGGCTTTTGCCTCCAGATCACCAAAAGACGCAGAAGTTAACTACAGTACTATTGAAAGGGAGGCATTGGCCTGTGTGTGGGCAGTCTAGAATTGTAAATCTTATCTGTGGGAGACCAGTTTTGATGTGCTTTGGAACATAAACCTTTGGTTTATTTACTAAATGAAAATGGACATGGCAATGCTTCATCTTGTTTAATTAGACTTTTATCCAAACTGCAGGAATATGATATTACAGTTAAGAATGTGCAAGGTGGTAGAAATTTCAGAGCTGACTGCCTTTCTAGAACGCCACTTAAGGAAGAATGATGGAATGATTTGGATGAGATGGAGCAAGAATGTGTAGTAGGAGTTCCAGATGTGGTTAGTGTCTCTAATGTGGCATTTTCTGAATCTAATTGAATTAAAGCTGTGATTTGGAAGATGTCCTTAAGTAGGCTATCAAACATGTGTTTGAAGGATGGCCAAGAGATAGATTCCTTACACCTGATCTTCATGTGTTTGCGCATGTGGCTCCTGAACTCTCTTGTGAAAATGGTATTTTGTTGAGGAAAGATTTTTAGTTCCACCGCTTGGTTTGAGAGCTGATCTTTTGAAAGATGCTCAGAGTGGCCATCTTAGTATTTCTTTCACTTCCCAAAAACTACGTCAGTTTTATTGGTGGCCCGGACGGTTCATGCTTGTCCTGAATGTCTTGTTCCGTCAAGCATTGGAGATTGCAGGATAGGCCCTTATGTCCTGCACCTTTCCCAGAGAAACCTTGGGAGAAAGTAGTTCTTGAGTTTTTCAGGTCCTTTCACCCTTTTAACAGTGGAGATGACATATTTGATTGTTCTGGTAGACTATTATTCCAAATACATTCACTACTCTTGGTCTTTTGTGGATGCTGCATCTACAAGAAACACTGTGAATTTCTTGGAGAATGTGTTTTCCATTGAAGGTCCTCCTGAGTACATAATCACAGACAATAGTACAATGCATAGGAAATGTGTGATTTTTTTACTCTCACATGATAGCAAACATATGCAGGTGGCACTTTATAACCCTTCTTCTAATGGTCTAGTGGTTTGGGTCAACTGTTTGTTTAAGGAAGTTATACAAACTGGTATGTCTGATGGCAAATATCTTAAGCAAAACGTTTGGTCATATCTCACTACACTTCATTCTACCACTGGGATAACTCCATTTAGGCTTTTAATTGGTAGAAATCCCAATGTTTCTATTCTTTCTAATTGGTTGGGATCTACACAGGAGTTTCATTTTGAGAATGTGGAGTTGCTTGATAGGAAAATTTGCAGTCATGTACTTGAGAAACAGGAGAAAAATAAAATGTGTGTGGACAATAGGAGGAAGGCTAAAGAAGTTAAGTTTGAGGTGGGACAATGGATTCTTGTAAAAAAAAACATGAGGGTAACAAAAGGGGAATATAAATTCTCATCACCTGCCAAGATAGAAAGAGTTGTTTCCAATACATCTGTTCTTTTGAGTGGTAAAGGTTGGTGGAATAAAAGTAGTGTTTTACATATTACAGATTTGCGAGCGGAATTTCTTATGCGAACACAAAATGTTGAAAAAAATGTGAACTCAAATACTGCTGTTGAATCTGGCTTGGAGACAGATGTCAGCCTTTGGACCAGTTTGGATCAACCTTTTGGTAACAGCAACCATGCCACAAACAGTAGTATGTGCATTAGTCCTGAAATATGTACCAGTGGTGTTAATTGGGAAAGTGATGCTAGTTCTTCTTTGCCTATTTCCACTGAGTTAAGTGCAGAAGTCATTCCGAGTCATGAAACTCGACTTGGACGTAAAGTCAAATTACCTGCTAAGGTTACTGATTATGATTTATCATGAGTTATTTCTCGTGTGTATATTTTTATTTAGATTTCATTGATCCCTTTAGGAAAGGGGGTGAAGTTAATGCTTTATTTCACATAGATATATTTTTTTGTGTGTTTTATTTCTGCATATACATTTGTGCTTTATTTCACATAGGAATTTATTTTCTTGTTTTGTTTTAGGAAGAGGTTGATGTTCCAATCTCATTTCATTACATCACGAGGTGAATCGCCTCCTGCATTGTATGTGTTTTACATTCTACTGTTGTGTGTATTTGATTCACATTCCACTTCCAAAGTGGTGTCCATGGTTCTGAATGGTCAGTTGCAGCTGGTCATTCAGAGCTACCAGACGCTGTCCTGGTCATGGACTCATTTCCATTAATAAACTCCTGATCTGAAATATGATGGAGTCGCCTAGATTATTACTACAGTGCATCAGCGAATATGATTTGCCACTTTGGGAAAACAATAACTGTTTAAGTTAATATAGTGCCACCTGGCGTGGGGGAAACAAGTGGTTTTTAATAGGAAAGTGGTAACAAGTCAACACAATTATTGTGCAAAATTGTTGTTTTTTAACTGGGTCATACATATAAGGTTTTTTATTTAAAAAAAGAAGTTTCTTAACATAAAATTGTGCTAAACTCTTGTTGGCTAGACGGTGTGATACATCAGCTGCTTGTAATATTGGGGTTGTGGTGCAAGCGGACACACTGCTGGAAGTGAGCTATTTACATTATGTTGGAGAGGTGTTTTTTAATTTTAGAGAAAGGATTGCTCGCACAGTTGTGGGCGAATGGTTAGTCGCGTGGTTCATCACTGATAACCGGGACAGTTTAGTACGAGCAGAATGCACCCAAAACAAGTTAAAAGCAGGGACATGGAATGCAGACATGGCTGAGGTGATGGGGCGCCTCACCTCGATTGAGGAATTGCTGTCTTTACTTCACCCCCCACAGACACCAACTTGAGAAAACGCTCCAGATGGTTGGGCATTGCACCCAAATCAGCATTTCCACCACTAACTACGGGCATTATTATGATAGTGGACAGTCAGACCTCCGCCCGCTATCACGGAGGTCAGGAGACCGCCTGACAACCAGGAGGCGTTCCGACCGCCCAATTACGATGCGACCCCCGGACTGGTGGTCGCAAAGTGCTCATTTTCATGCTGGATTGTGCTTGAGCACTCCTTCATGCAAAGATTGGGAGAAGTGCTTAGGCAAAATTGGTTCTGCAGGCATGCAGCTTAGGCAGGCTCGCAGTTTCATTAGGCAATCAGAAGTGGCCTTCGGATGGATGGCTTGCACTGAATCGTCTCAGAAGTTGCGTGCAGGGGTATTCAGGCACCAGCACTTATCATGCTGCACAATAGTGGTAACAATTTGGCACTCTTTGAGAGAAGAGAAGATGCCTCTTTGAAAATTTGCTGGTAGAGATCTCGTGGCTAGCAAAAATGTTCCCGGTGTGAGATTGTCCGGTCACATATTATCCCAATCTGTAAGGAGGGTTGGTCATCCCTTAAGGGGACTTAATGAATCAGTGAGGTGCTTGAACAGCTGCCTGAAGCGGCTTCAAATTGCAGCTTCGCTTAAGACAATTCCTCACAGCTTCCTCAGGGTAGAGCTCCTTTTCTAGAGGGATAGCGTCCATTTATCCACTCAAGGTAACAAAATGTTTGTCAAAATACTTGTTAGTTTTCACAATGCAGAATTTCTCCCAATCACAGGAGGTCAAATGTGAAGGGGAAGCTTGGCTGGTGAGCTAATTATCCAGGCCTGTGGCTGGGACGGAGTCATGTTTGGCCACAAAGTAGATAGACACCTTCGCATCAGGAACAAAAGCAGATGAGTTCTGGATCAATATGGCTTTAAACTTTATCTCAAGCCATGGCTCATGGTACTAAAGTGTTTAGGGCAGGACCAGGGACGTGGGCTACAGTGATTGTCCTTAGCCCTACAGGGTACTTTATTCACTGCCCTGGGGTTGGGAGTTAATGCTTGTGCCAGGAGACCAAGGTATGGCCCTGTTGCTCAAGGCCACCTCCCAAAGGGTTCCAGGGGAGATCCCTCTTTTGGGTTGGCTCTGGCATGGTTGTTTATGGGCTCAGCATACAGGTTGGCCCTGGCTCCCTTTTTTGTGAGAGACCGGGTGAGTTTGCCTTGTGAATGTTGCATGAGGGGCTCCCAGGGGGTTTTGCTCGGACCCCAAGTCAATTAGAAAGTGCTGTAAGGGCCAGCGGACTGATCAAACATGACTCCTTAGAAAAATTGATTGGGAGTCCAATGTCTAGTTTGCTGCCAATCCCGTAATATGTCATGTTAACTGTAAACAAAATTACGTGGCAAAAGTAAATAGAAAATGTATTGAATTATTTGATGGATGTTGATGGAATGTGTAATGAATAAGGCTTGAGAATTGTTTACTCTCTAACGCAAATGCCAAAGGGCCTCATGTCGTTTTTGTTCATGCTTACCCGTTGCTATATACCTGCCCTCTTTTGTGCCTATCTTGCGAGGGTTTAGATGCTGTGCCTATGTGTGTGCACAGACCATGGGAAGCGGCCGCACTGACTTTGGATTGGTTCCAGAGATTACCTCAAACCCCTTGTGTTTATATATTGTCGAGGAGTATCTTTTGAGTCCATCATTTTCACTGAATGGAACATTACATCCTACAACCAGCTGCACAGACAACTGACCCATTTAATGCTGGCAAACGTTGAATGACTCACTGAGGGCGCCGTCAACAGCCACGTTGTTACGCTTCAATGCGTCAGTAATGTTAGTTCAGAGAGCACCTCTATGGAATTAAGAGAAGTGCAACAAGAATTCTTTTCTGGCAGAGCATAAGTACTGCCCAATCAAATACTGTTCTCAAGCTAGTGTTTTTAATGCTCTTTTTTCTATTGATCACATGAGGTCTGGTGACAGCTTGCTGTCAAGACAGACCTAAAAATAGAGGGGTAGTTGCTTGAGATATAGGAAAGCTCACAGGAGGAGCTTCACAACGACTGCATTGAAAACCTTCCTCGAAAGAGCCCAAAGCAGCGGCGACTGGTACAGAACAGGGGTGGTGGGAGGTTTAGGGGATGTGAAAATATAAAATAACAAGCATTGGCAAAGCCAATAGGTCTCACCTTTGGGATCTTATAATTTTTTAGCAATGTAACAGTTGTTGTTTTTGCACTAAGGATTTTGTTTTGGATAATTAAACATTTTTTTGCTTTTATTGTATATGGAAATAAGTTTTGTAGCAGTTTGGCTTATCCCTGAGTTAATGTGTAAAGCGTTTGCGCAATACGTACATAGCAACACCATACCAGGCACACCATAAAAGGAACTCGATACAAGGTTATATGGAGAATAGCCTTTGTATTTTTATAAAACATATTAGAACAGAGGGAAATGCGAAAATGAGCTTCAATTAGATAAAGTATATTACTTGTGGACGAGGCTGGCTTTGGGGAAATAGCAGTGAGTTCAAAATGCAAAAGGCCCGCGCTATATTTATTTTTTAATAACAAGCCGGAAATGTTTGTTTAAGAACGAAAAAGTTTCTAAATCGTGTACGAGGCTGGCTTTGGTGAGAGAGCACGTAAGTTGAAAATGCAAAAGGGCCGCGCTCTATTTATTTCACAATTATGACTAAAAAGTGTATCAATTATGGACGACGCTGGCTTGAAAAAGTGTATAAATCGTGTACGAGGCTGGCTTTGGTGAGAGAGCACGTCAGTTGAAAATGCCAAAGGGCCGCGCTCACACGCCACACGCCTGCTTGTAAAAGTAAAACAAAATCACACTGCTGGCACTGCAATGATGTGTTTGCTGGGGCCGCGCTCTATTTATTTAACAATTATGCGCCGTAGATGTTTGTTTAATGACTAAAAAGTGTATCAATTGTGGACGACGCTGGCTTGAAAAAGTGTATAAACCGTGTACGAGGCTGGCTTTGGTGAGAGAGCACGTAAGTTGAAAATGCAAAAGGGCCGCGCTCTATTTATTTCACAATTATGCGCCGGAGATGTTTGTTTAATGCCTAAAAAGTGTATCAATTGTGGACAAGGCTGGCTTTGAGAGAGAGCACGTGAGTTCAAAATGCTAAAGGGCTGCGCTCTATTTATTTAATAATAACGCTCCCGAAATGTTTGTTTAATAACGCAAAAGTGTACAAATTGTGTACGAGACTGGCTTTGGTGAGAGAGCACGTCAGTTGAAAATGCCAAAGGGCCGCACTCACACGCCAAACGCGTGCTTGTAAAAGTAAAACAAAATCACACTGCTGGCACTGCAATGATGTGTTTGCTGGGGCCGCGCTCTAATTATTTAACAATTATGCGCAGTAGATGTTTGTTTAATGACTAAAAAGTGTATCAATTGTGGATGACGCTGGCTTTGAGAGAGAGCACGTAAGTTCAAAATGCTAAAGGGCCGCTAATAATAACACGACGCAGGTGTGTGTTTAATAGTGAAAAAGTGTATAAATCGCAAAACAAGGAGGCACGTCTGGCGAGTGGTGTGCGATGTGTGCGCGGAGGCACGTCTGGCGAGTGGTGTGTGATGTGCGCGGGCTGTAAGGGTGCCCGCGAGCGATACGCTTAATGAGCCATGACAAGAGAGGAAAGCCAGATGGCGCCTGTGCGCGTAACTGTGTGCGTAACCGCAAGCTTTAGGCCACAAGCAAAAGCGTGTGGTCAGCTTTTTGAAGCCCCCTTACTAAAAGTCTCGCCAGAGCAGCGCATGCGCTGCCTGAGGCGAGACCTAAAAATCCCTCTTACCTCCTCTGTAGGGACACCATCTCTCTGTCTATTCTCCAGCATCATCTCTCCTCCGGAGGCAGGAAGCACCCAGGCTCCCCTAAGCCCATCACGATGCTGCTGTCACCATGACAGCAGGTTCGTGATTGGTCTGAGCGCCGCGGTTCGGAGCTCAGACGGGGACTGGGAGCCTGGGCAAGTTCTCCACCCAGGCTGCGCCCCAAAAACTGCCTCCATAAGGAAAAATAAAATGATGATAATAATGACGCGCTGTTATCATTTTATTTTTCTACCTCTGAAAAGCAGTGGGGGCGACACTCCTGTGCCTCAGCGGAGGAGCCGCCACCGGCCCAAAGCACCTGTCAAATATGGTATAGAGCAGGCCAAGGTCTAGAATGTGGTCCAGGAGGGCCAGCCCCACCCAAGGGAGCCCTCTGGCCCTCCCAAAGGCATTTCAGAAGAAGAGTGTCCTTTTGTTTTGTTTTTTTAATGTTTAGGTGTGCCTGCAACCTGTCGTCTGTGTTTATCGCCTCACTTGCATGAGAGCTGAGGTGAAAGCACTTTGTTGCTGCAACAATATGCATGCCTTCTGTAGCTGCTGACAAGGGAGTGACACTCTCAATGTCAGCAAGGGGCAAATTCTTCTGAATCGAATTTTAATCTGTACACTGCAAATCGAAAGGGTTGCCTCCTTTTTCAGAGGAAAATGGAAACCATGTCTTCCCTTTATGAAGTTCTGGAAGGACTCCTAGCTGGTGCCTGAATAAAACGTGTAAAATTCTTTACATTTTTGCAACCTGGCAACTCTCCCTTGTTTGGTTTACAGATCCTTTAGACATAGTACAGGCAACTCTAAAGCACTTTTGAAGTGATTTGTTCATGTGTGTGCTGTTTTAACTTTATGTCACGAAGTAGAGATAATAAAGGTTGCTTTTATTTTCCCATTTGCTTTCTAAGCCTAGACGTAGAAACGCATGCCAGGACCGTAAAATACTTGTAAAGTGGCAACCTAGATGTTGATGGTTAACGATGAAACATGTAGTGTTTCTGAAAGGTTCATAGGGCCGGATCTGAGTCAATCGCATGTTGGGGGGAAATAATCCATCCTAGGTTTTGCCTCCTTTCAAAGGTATGAAATTCCCTATTTCTAAGGGCACTTCAAATAATTCTATTTTGTCTGCTTTTTACCTAAAACCCTACCATTCTCTGATTACCGCTACTGCCTAAAGTGCTTTAAATGCACCATACCGATTTCGTAAGTAATTTTCTAGAGAAACTACAAGCCTCGTGTAAAACGGTGCTTAGTTTCTATTATTTAAACTGCGTTGATGGCCCAGAATGCACCTTTCGGTGGTTTACCCAAAAATGATTTAAGGAAATCCCAGTTTTCTCATAACGATAAATTATATTATGTTCTGATCAATGTTAAATGGCAGCATTTTTTTTAATAAAAACTCCCATTTTAGGCTACTCTTGTCCCACAAAAGGTGAGAAATAGATGAGTTTGATGCATGGATTTATGAACTCTGAGGTGACAGCTGAGGAACACCAGATTCCAGTGAATGTGGGAAAAGAGACCTGTCTCCCACCAGGGTCCTTGAGAGACCAAGATGACAGAAGGAACAGCAGATGTGGGTTCTAGTGATGTCTCACCACCGTAGGAATGTTGTCTTTACTGGTTTCAGCAGAGTGACACAAGAAAACGACAGGACCTACAAGGTCTGAGAGGAAGGAATATGCTCAACTGGGTGGAGAGGCAGCACTTTAATGCCCAGTAAAGGCAGGAAAGGTAAACAGTTAAGGTGATAAATTCATCTCGGAGATTACATTGTTCAGACTCATTCAATTAAAAATTGTGAGCAGGAAATATATATATATATTTCTGAGCCATAATTATTCACTTAAAAGTTTGGCAGTACTGGGCCTCACCAAAGAAGCAAAAATGAATCGCTAGCCATGGTAATCTGCAGTACATTTTAAAGAGCAAAACACATCAGCTAAATGTGCTTTGACTTCCATACTTAATAATATATACAATATATGTAATTTATTTATATATTTGTGTATAATGAAAAGGTCAGTAATTTTCACAGAACCACTTGTCAGTTGAGGGGTCTCGCCCACCTCAGTAAGTCATTACTGGGAAAGCACAGTTATTAGGCGCAGTCTAGTGAAGGGGATTTTACATTCATTTTGCAGTTTCGGCAACAAAAGATTCCATGCATTAGAAACTCCTTGATATTACTGCAGAATCTACAGCAACCTATGAGGTTTGGGTTTGTGCGAGTTATTGTTCCCACAATTAAAAATGCCCAAACTATAATCCTAATATCTCAATTTTACAAAAGATAGGAAGCAGGTCCAACAGATATCTCTGCAGCTTCTGAGAGGAGTAGGTAGTGAGCACTAGCTCAACGAGTTTTCTTTGAGCAAACACCAGTTAGTATGAGCCAGTATGACTCGCCTTTTAGGTGTTTAGTCAGTGCCCTTTGACATACATGATGTACCATTCCAATTTGCCATCACCGTTGTAATATACGATGACGTTAGCCTGTTGGTATGCAAGCCACATGAATATGGGGGAAGCCCGCGAACAAAGTTACGCCAATAAAAGCAGAGATTTTAGTATGGCTCGCTGTGAATTTCTATGTTGGTGCCAGGTCCGGACAAAGCAAGGTTTCGTCCCAGGGCTCGCTTGTTTGGGCTAAACTCATATCTAATTTGCCCTTGTGAAGAGGGGTTAATCAACCTAAATACGCTTCTGAGCAAGATACATGGTTGAGCATACAACCACTTTGAGCGTTTCTCTGGATACGCCTCTGCATCGTTGGCCAAAGTGCACAGAAATATGGTGATTCCTGCATTGCCTTTCATGGGGTGCCTCAGAGGTGATTAAATTGCTTGTGCAACGCATATATGCAAGAAGCAGTTTTCTGCTTTATCAACGCTAATTGATCATGATGACTACCTTTTCCATTGAACCAGACCAAGGTATCTATAGGCTGGTAATTTGGCAATTTCTTGAGCATTCATACACCACCCGGCTGGCAGCGGCAGCTCCTCCGTTATGGCGGAGGAGCGTCGCCCCACTGCTGGAGCCAGCAGGTGAAAACATCATGTAAAATAAAATGATAATAAAGCAATTGTATTATCATTTTATTTTTCGTGCCAGAACGGGAGTTCTAGCCGAGTCTTGGGGGTGGGGCCATCCTCTGACAGCAGCAGGCATGAAGGAGGAGTGGTGGGCACTGTAAGTGCGCATGTCGGTTTGGCAGGCTGTGTAAGGCGGCCAAACCGAAACTTAGATATCTCCAGGCTGTTGCATTGAGAACAGCTGCCACAGGCGCCCAGTCCCTGTGGGAGCGTAAAACTAGCCCACTCCACCCAATCCCTGCGCTTCTCTCATGCTGGGTAATAATATTACCAGCATGAGAGCAGTGTCTGGATTGGTGCAGGGGAGTCTGAGAGCCTGTGCATCAGGAGAAGAAGAGCACCGAGGCGGTGGGCGGCAGGTAAGTTTTCTTTTTTTTTAAATTATTGTCCCCGTGCTGCCTCACCACTTTTCCCTGTTACCAGCCACCACTGCAGGCTGGTTTCTTGACCTTTCTGCCATGTACTAAACATTTGTCTTTGTTGTATTTACTGCCAAATTCTTGGTTTCACAGTACCTAAGAAGAGCATTTCATTGCAGCTGCAGACAGATACTAATCCTCTTCAAAATGACTATGTCATTTGCGTATTGTAATATTAGTGTAAAGCTTTCACTATGTTTTGGGGTTTCAAAATCTGTAATGAGCCGAAACAGCCCCAATGTGTGCTACATAGAGGCTGAACAAGAGAGGGGTGGGCACACAGCCTTCTTCCGACTCCCAATTAGTATAGATCTAAGGGGATAAAGCAAAGGTGCAGCTAAGCTTTATTTGGACCCAGGTTATACTGTATAGCTGCTTGTAGGGGCTTGCAGCTCGCCCACTTCTTATCATTGGTTGGCTTTAATGACACTCTTTCTATTTAAGAGTTTTCCCTGTTTCAGCCTGTCTGTCTTGTGTTTGACCCTCTGATGAAGCAAAAATCTTTACCATCCCACTGACTGGCTAGCATCTATGAGTTCTCTGCTTGCTTTTAAGGAAGTACTTTTTTCTTTCTGTTTAAGCACTCCATGAGAGTGCCTGTGTTTTCAAGCTGCCTCCCTTGTGTGCTTTTCTTGTAAGTTGATCTTTCTCGCCCATGCACTTCACTACGCTTACCCACACTTGTGCTGCTCTATAATGCCCATCTGATTTACACCCCCACATCCCACATTGTTCTCTACTGCCCATGTGTTTATTGTCCCTTTGCACCTCTGTTCTCTCCATAGTGTTGCTTCCTATTCTGTCTGCCATCTTGTGCCACCCCAACCTGCAACCCACTCGTCCATTTTAATCTTATTTCTTTTCTTTACTTTTTTAAAGCGCTTTCATGCTACATTTTATAAAAGTTCTTTCACTCTACTTTTTTTATTTATTGATCCATTTTGGATCGGTAAATAAAGAAAAAAAGCCTGTGTCCTTTTGTAGGCGTGCACAGTGGCGGCTGGCACAGGTAAGCACGGTGAGGCGGGGTGCGGCGGGGGAGTCGACAGAATAGGTATTATTTATTTATTGAATTATACCTATTCCGTCGTCTGTCGACTCCCCACCCCGCCCCACCTCACCGCGCTTACCTGTGCCGGCCGCCGCTGGGCATGCATGTTCAACACGTGCACACCTATTATCTCATGTGGCAGCTGCGTTATTGCGTCTTTTTTTTTTAGCCATGCTGTACAGCATGGCTAAAATAGGCGCGACCTATTGGATTTGCCAATACTTGTTTATGTAGCAGGTGCAACATTGACCCCCCCTCCTTGTAAGCAGTCAACCTTTGCCTGCTTTTTGCCTGTTTCTCCCAAGCATCTTCATGGCCCCCTAGAGGTTTCCAGATTGAGAATCCTGAGCGGGCCTGGTGCAGAGGCTGGCACGGTGCATTATCTAGACTCTTTATGAACCAAATCACTCTGGTATCAAAACAAACAAGGTATTACTCATCGGAGTGGAATGTCGTACAAGATGCTGCTCTGCAGAGTTAAGCGCTCCCAGGAGAAGGGTTGTGAATGCCGGTAAGAGTCACGCGCTGGTAATGAGAGGAGGGGGTGGGAAGAAGAGGGTGGGGTGATAGGTGTGTTGTTGCTGTCTCTGCGCCCACACAACAGTCAGGGACAATGCTGTGTTGAAGAGTTTTGTATTTTTCGCATTCTGAGGTTTGGAATAGCGACCATTACTTTCGAGCTGACGAAAGGTCACCCGCTTCAGAATGGTGAAATTCATGCTGGGAATTCAGCTTGCTTAAAAATTGAAGTTTTAATTGCATCACTTACCGTCTTTCCTGTCTGGCATACCACCTTGCCCAACAAATGATTAAAAAAAAAAGAGCAAGGCTGGCACGTCAATGCGAGAGGCAGAGGAGAACCAATCAAGAACGTCAGCATGCAGGCCAGTTTTGACGGAGAAATTCCGTAGGGAGTGGTTCATTCTTCTTAAATTATTTACGTTGTTCTAAACACCTCTCTCTACTTTCTGCGCGTGCAGCTGCTGCTCTTTCAAAGCCCTACGACACGACTCTGTCTAAAGCCAAGGTTTACCTTTCACGTCAGCGTGGGTAATCCAGGGCTCTGTAAACGTGCCCAGGGCAAGCTGGGAGGTTTTCACACAGAAATCTGAAATGACCTTTAAGGTGCCACCGAGGGAACACGGAATGCAGTCAAGCAGCCGAAGACATGCCCCTGAGATTTTCACGCCCCTGTGAAAACTCATTTGTGCCTGGGCACATCTGTTCCCAACCTAAGTGTAACAGGTGAGTTTGAACTGGGTGTGGTGGAGCACAGAGACTGCCAAAACACCCACTCAGCATATCTAGTTTATAAGCACTGAGTCGATAAAGCAAATTTAGAAGCGTATAAAGTGAGTGGTGGCTGGTAATTTTACGGGGGGCGGGGGGGGAGGTCGCACAAATACACTCCCACTCACACCCAGGCATTGCACACCCATTCACAACACTCACTAGCAAATGCACATACATTCGTACACACACGCACCACACATACAAAAAAAAACTTACCTTCACTGTAGAGAGGGAAGCCTCTGAGGTCACTTACCTTCACTGTAGAGAGGGAAGCCTCTGAGGTCACCGGAGGATTGGAACTGCTGCCTTCTCTCATTGACTGACACCACTCCACTCTGTGACGAGGTGTCACTGATTGACACTTCGCCCTGGGAACTTTGGGGCTTAAAACTGAAGCA
This sequence comes from Calotriton arnoldi, assembly GCA_963921515.1. Classification (NCBI taxonomy): domain Eukaryota; kingdom Metazoa; phylum Chordata; class Amphibia; order Caudata; family Salamandridae; genus Calotriton; species Calotriton arnoldi. Next base: position 791,391 of record CAWUFW010001483.1, on the reverse strand, counting down.
CCCAGGTCTGTGGCAATTGGTGACTCTCCCCCTCACCATGAGGAGGAGGGCCTCAAGACACTTTTGCCAGGCTGAGGAGGTTACACTCACATGGCTGTGAAATCCTTATGGCAGCCAGGAGCATATGCATTTAGCGCATGTCTAGTTCCTGGCTGCCTGAGCTGAACAAGACGAGTGTCTATCAGACTAACTTTCATTGAGCCTGACAAACACTCTTCTTGCCTGGAAAAAGAAGGAGGGCATGGCACCTCACCCCATATGGACAGGCCGCTGCTGAATAAAGTGATGCCTATTGTAGCAAAAAGGAGGACGCTGAGTTAAGCTGATTATGTGCTGATAATATTCATGTCTCTGAGTCCAGGACTACGTAATCTCAGTCCATGTATATCGATGTCTCACCCTCATAGAGTAAGGGTTGTGACCAGTGCTTAGTTTGTAAAAGAATGAGTGCTGCTGGCAGTGCTCTTAAAAACAGGCATACCGAATACCAATGCTGTGCACTCTTGAATTCACATCAGGCCTCTTTGATCCACTACCAGACACTGCTGCACCTGTATCTCACCCTTGCCGGTCCCTGTGTTCTCCCTATTTGCCTGTTTTTCCATCTTTAGACAGTGGGTGCACACAAATTGCTTTGGCATTCAGTTTCCCTCCTTTGAAGTGCACCCCAAATATTATATGTAAGGTTCCCTGTTTTCCGTTTTTACGGATTTTTACAGATAAATACAGACAGAAAACAATGTGTTTTCTGTCTGCATTTATTTTTAGAAGTGGATCAATGCAGAAAATTGTTCTTTTAAGTGACTGTCTTTCATGAATTGTAGCCCAACAGCTGAGCAGATGGACAGCATGGGAAATTAAAAAACAGGATAACATTTCTTTAATTAATGGCATATGTCAAAATACATTTGTGTTATATTGCTAATATTTAGTGGATGTATTGTTACGTAATATTTGGCAGCCTAAATAGCTAAATCACGACAGACATCAAAGAATGAGTGTGTCTCTGTCAGTTAAATACATATGGAAATGTACAGTTTTACAACATCATTTATAAACAAAACATAAAATAAATATGGATGAATACAGATAAAATGGCCAAAAAATAAATATGGATAAATACAGACGGAAATGTTAAAAAATAAATACCATAAAACCGGGAGCCCTAATTATATGTAAACCAAGTAGACCTGTCAAAAAGGCTTTGCCTCTGTAATGTCAAAAAGAGGCCCGCTGTGATAGAAACCTGGCTGGGGGCAAAAGAAAGGCCCTGTCCAATTTTCAGCTAACAGTTGCCTTTGACAGGGGAGGACTCTTTGAAGAGCACCCCAAGTGTCAAATTAAAAATTCCAGCATGCTGTCAAGTAGGTCTTTACACTCCAGCGGGATCTGATCCTGTGATGTCAGCAAGAGGCCCACTGTGATGAAGGCTGGTCTTGCTGTAGGGTGTCAAAAGAAGGGTGCCAGCCTGGGTGTTAGCTAGTTGGGCATGTAATACATATTGCAAAAAGTCTGAAAATTACATTTTTAACTGTTTCCTAGGTGGAGATAACATTTATTAAACTTAATATTGTATCAAATTTCTTTTCTATAAAACAGACAACACTGCTAAAGTGAAAATAGCTTTTAGGGCTTCCTCACTGAAAGGACATGTTTAACAATACACTTTTACATGTCCTACTTTTAAATACCATGAACCCTGCCTCGTGTACAATAAGGCCTACTTAGGGGTGACGTATTAATATTTAAAAGGAAGGTTTAAGCCTGTTAAACAGAATTATTTTGACAGGTTGAATTTGCAGTTTTAAAACTGCACAGCCAGACTACAGTGGTAGGCGGGGAGACATGCTTTACAATGCCACTGCAGTGGATTGCACAATGAGCGCTGCATTCCATTGGTAGCATTTACTTGACAGGCCCTGGGTACACTTGACACCATATACTGGGGATGTACAGGCAAATTAAGTGAACCAATCAGGTTTATGCCACTTTTTCCATGTTGAAAGGAGGAGCACAATCACTTTACTCCAGGTTAGCAGGGGTAAAGTACACAGAGTTCTATCGCTAGCCAAAATAGAGTTCATCAAAAAGGCAAATCCTTTTAATATGGAGTGACCCTGCAGAAAGGGAACATTTCCAATAGTAGCCAATCTCAATACAGGACCAGTCGCAGCCGGCATGGCTCGCGGGTGGGGGGGCGGGAGGTCGCGCGGGGAGGTCGCAGGGAGGTTTAATTTAATATTTAAAAAAAAAAAAAATTAAACTTACCTTTCTGCTGGCCAGGTCCCGTGTCTTCTCTGCTCCTGCCATCCTGCCTCCGGCAGGAACAGGAAACAGAAGCAGGCAGCCAGGCTCCCTCCCCTAAGCCAATCTCAATGCTGCAAGCAGCATAGTGATTGGTCGGGACGCCTCCCAGCCAGGGGCTTATGGGGAGGCCATTTTCTCATTGCAGCCTGCATGGAGAAGGGCAGAGTGCGCATGACTGGTTTGGGCGGCCCCAGTGTTAGAATTGACCTGTTTTCCCTCTCGTCTTCCATGATATATGCTATGTTGTGTTAGCATTCATGTAGCTATGTCATATAATCCTGATTTCTATTGCGCATGTGCCTGGCTATTATAGAGTAGGGTAGGCCTACGTTAGCATCTGAGACGCCATTTTCTTCTTCTGTCCATGTTACGCTGTGAGCAATCCCCAGCCTCTGTGCCCCCACTCTCTGCCTGCCTCAGCAGAAGCTGCTGTTCAGAAAGGTTCTCATATCTCATCCAAGGTCGGAACCCAGATGTACGAAGACAATAGTCTATTCAGCCCTGCATTCCTATCATTGGACATAGCTATGCTCCCACACTAGAGAGGGCTGAGATCGAGTAAGACGGCCTTGGAAGTCTGATAACATGTACCCATACTGCAGGTGTTAGCTCATCCTTCAGTGCCTCCTTTGTCAGCCTTTGTGCCCAAGCAGTACTTTTCCATGAGGGGCGGGGTTTTCGAGAGGTGTTGGAAGGTTTATTCTATGATACCAAGTGTTTGGAAGGTAGTCCCTCGGTAGCATCTTAGGAGGCTGGTCAGACTGGACTCCGCTGCAGCGTAATACTAATAAAGAACTTTGGTTTGTATTCTCTACTGCGTTACCGACTCTTCATTTCTTGGAAGGCTGAGAGGAGGTCGCGAGTGACCCGGGTGGCCCTAATCGGGTCACTTCCTTCAGTTGGCGCCTGAACAGGGACTCCACCAGGTGACCCATCTCGCCCGTAGTCGGGTTGTAGAGGTCGGGGTTGCGTCCGGTCGGATGGGCGGATCGGGGTACCCCACACGATCGAGCCTAGTTCTCGCAGCTGCCCCGCCTGTCTGATCGGGCGGCTCCTCGTCTAGTGGTCATCTCGGCTGGGGTCCTGAAAAGGCGAAACTCTCGGATCTGACCGTTTGGTCCGAAGAGTCGGCAGTGGAGAATTACTTTGATCGACCTGTGTGCACCAGGTGAGTTTGTCTTGTCTCTTGGTACTTTGAATATGGTCTGAGGACCATTCTTGGCTTGTTCGAACTTGGTGGGTCTGTGGACCCTTGAGGTATAGAGTGTTGCGAACACTCTGCCAGGCCACCTGTTGAATTTGGTTTACTCTTGAAAAGGCCTGGGGCTAGAGCCTACCTTCTTGTTTTGGTACAGTCTTCGGACAGTCTTGTTTTGGTACAGTCTTCGGACTGTCTTGTTTTGGTACAGTCTTTGGACTGTCTTGTTTTGGTACAGTCTTCGGACTGTCTTGTTTTGTTACAGTCTACGGACTGTCTGGTTTTGTCTTGCCCTTGTTTGCTGTGTCGTTTAGTTTGTGCGAGTGGTGTATGTGTCTGTTATTAAGATGCCTTGTTTAAGTAAATTGTGGTGTGTGGGGTGCCGCTGTTGCTCGGCGGAGGCTCGGTTGGAAGAGAGACAACCTGCGCCTCCGGAAGGCACCCCGAATTTTGACATGTACGTGAAGCACGGCCTTGGCCCTATTATGTTTAGTACGTTATGGCACAAATATACAAGGGACAATGCTGAGCTTCAGTGGCCACCGACAGGTACTTTTGACGAGCAGAAATTGAATTATCTGCAAGATAAATTATTTGCCAGGAGAAGTAGGCAGTCGATGTTAGATTTTCTTCAGGTATGGCAAAAGGAAGCTAGGCAGCGACGTATGCGGGCGGAGAAGGAGGCCCGGAGAGGGAAAATGCAAACGATTACTCAGAAAGCGGTAGCCTATAATAGGGATAAAGTAGAAAAGGGTATCGAGAGTGCTGATAGGAAGTTCTGACTACAATGTCATAAGTCTTATGTTGCTTGGGAGGAGGGGGATACATTTGTGGATGAACTTTTGGACGCTAGGCCCCCGCCTCCCTATGCCCCGCAAAGAATATACCCTGTTGTTCCAGCTTCCCAGCCTGCTGCTCCTCTTGTTTCTCTATCTGGCTCTGCTGTCTCTGGTCCTGCTGCTACTGCTACTGCTACAGCCCCGCCTGTTTCCCCCTCGGCTTCGCAAGCTGCGAGTGCAGTAGCTGTGGGCCCTCCCGCCGTATCTGCTGTCCCCGCTCCTATTTCTCCCCTTCTCTCACACCTTCAACGCAGTCCTTACTCACATTGGTGCCTGTTCCTTCATCTATTGTGTCCATCCTATTTTTCATCCCGAGACCCCAGAACGGCGTAATGCGCAGGATATTATAGTTCAGCCACGGGTGGAGGCTCGTTTTTAGGAGCAATGGGTTTACACTCCATGGAAACGGAGTGAGGTGCTTGCCCTCAAAAACCAGCTGCCGGACCTTAGGAAAAATCCAACAGCATATTATAAGGAATTAACAGAGGCCGCTTCATCGACGGTGATGACACTTGCCGATGTTGAGATGTTTTTCGGGTTGTTGGTACCGGTGGACATATGGAGGCAGGTACATATGCAGGACCATGTTGTGGAGTTGAGTGGCACTTGGAATGCGATTAGGGCGTGGGATAATGAGCGGAAGCCTGGCGAAAAGCCTAGGGCTGAGATATTGGCTTTGCCGGGTCGTATCATTACTTACATGCATTCTCTCACCACACCCAGACGAGTAGATTGGAATAAGTTAGCGGCATGTTGACAGAAGAAGGATGAAAGTGTGTCAGATTTTTTCACTCGGTTTGAAGGGGTGTTTTTGGATTTTAGTGAACAGGATTTGTCAGTGGAGGGCGGCGTCAGGTTGTTTGTTAACAGATTTGTAACAAATTTGCTTCATGAGATAGCTGCTTGTTTGCAGGCTTCTGAGAGCACCTGGACTACATCCTCCCCAGTACTATGAGCATAGGGAGAATGAGGAGAAGGAGAAGGTAGAGAAGAAGAATAAGGAGTTGAAGACAAAAGTACTGATGCAGCAGGCAGCTAGAGGGTCCGGTAGAGGACATGGTAGTGTTCCGGCTCAGCGATCACGTGGCGCAGGCAGAGGCAGTAGTTCCGTGGGGCTGAATCAGTGCGCGTATTGTAAGAGAGAGGGGCATTGGCAGAGTGAGTGCCCGGACTTGTTGCAGAAGGTTGCCGCCCCCAGGGGTCGGGGTGCCGGTGGACGGGGCAGTGGTGAAGACGGTCGTGATGAGACACAGGGTGGGGTATCCTCGGGGCGTCGCTCAGATCAGAACTATTTGGATGATCCCCGGGGAAGGCAGTACTATCACGATGACTATGATTTGGATGCGGCGTCAGGGATGTCCTATAACTAGGTCAGCCAGGGACAGGGTGAGGGACCAGTTTCAATACCTGTAGATCAGCGTGTCACGGCGGATCTGCATGGTTCGGCTAAAAAGTTTTTGGTGGACACAGGTGCAATGAATAGCTCTGTTTCTCGATTACTGGTCCCCGGGCAGCCCTGTCTGGCCATAACAAAGTTTCGGTAGGGTTTTCAGGCATACCTGTTGTGAGCCCCATCTCTGAAACCTCTTGCTTTAACAATTGGCCCTTTTACTGTGGACTCGCCCTTTCTGTTGACTGCAAATTGTGGTGAAAATCTTATGGGACTAGATTTGCTGAAGAAGTTGCATGCAACGATTTCATGTCCTCCGGATGGTGTTTACATGACAATAGGACCCGATGTGGCCAGTACCAAACAGTGTTTTTCGAAAGACGCACCGCTTCCTGCTGAATTCATAGATGTGCCGCCCACGTTGTGGGCAACTGGAGATACGGATGTAGGGTTACTGCAGATACCACCGGTCTCTATTACGATAAAAGACAATGCTGTGCTACCTCGTATTCCCCAGTATGAAATACCGCCGGCGGGAGAATGGGCTTTGTTGCAGATTGTACAGGATTTGATCAAATCAAGGGTGGTTGAAAAGACAGTTGCGAATGTGTGTAACAGCCCTATTCTTCCCATCCTCAAAAAGACACCCTCTGACTCAGCTGCTGCGCACCCTGATGTCTATCGTTTTGTAATTGATTTGCGGGAGGTCAACAAAATTGTCGTCCCTCAGTTCCCGGTGGTCCCTGATATCACTGCCCTTTTGACCATGATTCCCTCCACGGCCAAATTCTTTTCTGTGATTGATTTGAAAAATGCTTTCTTTAGCATTCCAATTCACCCTAATAGCCGGTACCTTTTTGGATTTAATATAGTGGGCCGGAGTTTTCAATTCTGTCGTGCTCCTCAGGGGTATACTGAAAGTCCTAGCATATATAGTCAAGCCCTGAAAGGTCAGTTGGATTCCCTCTCTCTTCCTCCAGGTAATGTATTATTGCAGTATATGGATGACCTGTTGGTAGCCTCCGATACTGAAGAGGGTTGCAAAGAAGCTACAGTAAAATTGTTGTTACATTTGGCACAGCATTGACATAAAGTGTTTCCAAATTTCAATATTGTCGACAGGAAGTCACCTATCTTGGTCACCTACTGTCGAAGGAGGGTAGGAGGCTAACACCTGAACGAGTTGATGCCATTGTTAAGATGCCCGTCCCTAAGACTCAGAGGGACGTGCGTGCTTTCATAGGCATCACATTGTATTGTCGCCACTGGATTCCCGGTTACTCCTTACTAACAAAACCCCTTCTTTACCTAACCACTAAAGATGTGCATGAGCCTTTACCTTGGACGCATGAATGTCAGCAAGCTTTTGAGCAATTAAAGGTTGCGCTTTGCCCTGTGCCTGTGCTTGGTACGCCTGACTACCAGAAGCCTTTCGTGTTGTATGTACACGAGACAGCTGGGTGTGCGCTTTTGGTGTTAACACAGGCCTTTGGAGGTAAACAGAGGCCGTGTGCTTATTTCTCTGCTCTTCTTGACGCTGTCGCCAGAGCCCTCCCGAGCTGTTTAAGAGCTGCCGTGGCTGTCTGTATTCGACAATCGGCAGGGCTTGTCTTCAATACTGACCTCACAGTAATGGTACCCTATGCTGTGGACACGCTTTTGAATAAGACAAAGACGCAGCACCTCACCAGTGCTCGTCTGACTGGCTATGAATTGTCATTGTTTGCACCATACATTACAATTAAAAGATGTGCCACTCTGAACCCGGCCACGTTACTACCCCTCCCTTCGGACAATGGGGACACAGACGTCCATGATTGTCTATCCCGGACGGAAGAAGAGACGAAGGGATGGGTAGACCTGATTGACGTTCCCTTATCTGAACCACAAGGGGAACTATATGTCGATGGCTCTTGTTTCAAGTTGTCAGATGGCACCACCACTGCAGCGTATGCCATTACTACGCTGCGTACTGTAGTTGAGACATCACGTGTTCCTTACCAATCGGCACAAGCTGCGGAGCTTGTTGCCCTCTTGCGAGCGTGTGAGCTCTATGAGGGATTGGCTGTCAATATTTATACTGACAGTCAATATGCGTTCGGAGTCTCCCATAATTTTGGGCGGCTCTGGGCGGAGAGGGGATTCCTGACCTCACAAGGCGCAAGGATACAGCATGGCCCTCTGATACATAGGCTCCTGGCAGCCCTAGCGCTTCCCAAAAGACTGGCGATAGTGAAGTGTAGCGCCCATAAAGCGATTACTGATTGTTAGACCTGGCATCCTTGGCGTGGGTCTCCCTTCCATTTTTTCATAATGCCTCCACTGTTGCCGATATGTTTTTGCTGGACTAGATGCTCATGGGCACTTTGCCGCTGCTAATCAGTGCCAAAGTGCAAGTGCTCCCTATCGTTAATTGATACATGTATTAGTGACTCCATGATTGGATGATTGGTTTACTTGTCAGTCCCTAGTACAGTGCACTCAGTGTGCCCAGGGCTTGTAAATCCAATGCCGCTGGTGGGCTTGCAGCACTGGTTGTGCCACCCACAGAAGCGGCTGGTAAAATGTGTCTCAGGCCTGCCATCGCAGAGCCTGTGTGCAGCCTAGGGCTGCCATGTCGACTTGGTGAGTACACCCACTTACCAGTCCCTAAACCTTCCCTTTACTGCATGTTGGTCACCCCTAAAGTAGGCCCTAGGGCAGGGTGCATTGTAAGTATAAGGTAGGACATGCCCTGGTGTGTGTGGCATGTCCTAATAGTGAATTACAGCCATTTTCGTTTTCACTATTGCAAGGCTACCTGCTCCCCATAGGCCAGAATGGGCAGACTGACTATTACACCTTATAGTCAGAACTGACCCAGGGAACATGGTAGAAAAACGAATTTAGTATGCCTGAACTCAGGATGATAAAATACATCTTTTAGTGAAGTTGGTTTTAACATTCTGTGTTCGAAAATACCACTTTTAGAAAGTGGGTATTTTCTTGCCTAACTATCCAAGCCTGCCTCTGCTAGGTTGTGTATTCCTTGTCTGGAGATTGAGTGACAGGGGCTGGGGGTGGCTACCGGAGACAGGGTGAGTCAGCGCAGGGCTGAATAGAAAGATCTGCAGCCAGAGTGGAGGGAGGAGTTGCACCTGGGTCTGAATAGGGCTGTGCCTGCCTTCCACAATGCTGGCTCCACCTCCTGCCGGGCGGCTGAGCACTCTGCCCCACATTCTGAAAGGAAAGAAGGAGTCAGAAAAACAAAGTGCTCCAGGACTGACCAGAACTGGTTTTGGACTAGGCAGAGGCCTCTCTGCCTCCAGAGAACAAAGAGAATCAGGGTATAAGAGGGGCACCCAGACCCCAGGAAGATTAGATCACTTTTGGGAACAAGAAGAAACCTTTACTGAGGAGCGGAACCAAGAAGAAACTGAGGAGAAACTATCCCTAAGCCTGAAGTGCTGCTTGGGGGATTGGCCTGCAGTGGTTTGCCTGACTGCCAAAGAGAGGAGAAAGGAACTTTTGCTTTGCTGTGACTTTCATCAACTTGTGAAGGATCTCCAAGGGCTTGGAAGAGAGCTTGCCCCCTGACCGAAGTCCCAGGACCATTGGACTTCACCCCCTTTGTGAATTGCTGCTGGAAACTCTGTTTCAGTGGCTACAGAGGTAGGGAGCTGTGACCGACTCTCACGACCGACTCGGTGTCCTGCAAGCACCGCATCGAAGCACCGTCTCGCCCTGCAACGCACGGCCCTGGTCTCACCGACTCCGTCAACGAGCCGCTGCCTGCACCGCATCGAGGGACAACGCGTCCTGCAACGCTTCGCTACGCCGAATCGAACTGGTCCGACCGACACGGTCACTGCTGCTGAGTTCGAGTCCTGTGACCGCACCGGAGTTGGGCACCGCTCGCACGCTTTGCGACGCACCGCCCGACTCGCACCGCTGTCCGGACTGATCGACGCCAGCTCCTGAATCCGGCTCCGTCGCCGCACCGCAACCTGCCAGCACCGCATCGAAGCACCGTCTCGCCCTGCAACGCACGGCCCTGGTCTCACCGACTCCGTCTCGACGACGTCAACGAGCCGCTGCCTGCACCGCATCGAGGGACAACGCGTCCTGCAACGCTTCCATTTTTGCATCGCGACCGCGACGAACAGCCATCCGGCTCGCACGCCCGTGCCTGCCGCTTCAAGTAAAAGGTACTGTGACCGAGTCTGTCTACGCTGTGTTGGCCCGTCTCGACGCGGTCAGCTGGATTTGTTAGACTCTGTTTGTTCTCGACATCGCCGTAGCCGGAGGAGGCTACCGACTCGCACAGAACCTTGAATTAAGCCTTTTGATCAGAACTAAGTATTCTTAACAGTATTGTGGATTATTTTTGTCGTTTATGGTCTTGTGATAAATCTATATAAAGTATACCTATTTTTATAAATATATAACCTGTGTGGTGTCCATTTGTAGTGTTGTCACTTGATTACTGTATGTGTTCACAAATGCTTTACACACTGCCTCTGAACTAAGCCTGTCTGCTCGTGCCAAGCTACCAAGAGGGTGAGCAGGGGTTATTTCGAGAGTGTACCTACTCTCCCTGACTAGACGCAAGGGTCCCTATTTGGACAAGGGTACATCCCTCTGCCAACTAGAGACCCCCAAATCTAACATTGGTGGGCAGCGGTGAGGATTCTGGACTTGCATTTGTGACTCATGTACAGTGATTGGTGAACACTACTTAGTGAGTGCAGACCAAAACGCAACCACATACTTTAATAGCATTTTTTCTGGGATTTCCTATTTTTGCAAATGCCAAGTTCAGTCACTATGGAGAAACCAGCATCAGTAGCCTCTGTTGAATGTGATTGGGAAGAAGAGAGGCTAGAATGCTACACCCTTAAGCAGCTCAAGCAATTCTGCAAAAAGTTTAAAGTGTCCATGACCGGGATCTCCAGGAAGGAGGACCTCCAAAAGGCGCTGAGGGCCTGGGTCGAATCAAGGAGTGCCCCTGTGGAGGGGGCTGAGAATGCAGAAGGGCAGCTGGAGGGGCTATTGGGTCTAGGGGCTAGAAGACCACCTTCCCCAGTAGGTAGCAGTGTTTCTGCCAGAGGACTGTCTCCAGAGGAGTTGGAGGACAGGAAAGAGAGTAGGATGCACGAAATAGAGCTGACCAAACTCAAGCTGAATAAGCAGTTAGAATTCGAAATGCAAACAAGGAAATTAGCCCTAGAGGAAAAGAAAATGCAGTTTGAACATGAGAAAGTTTTGAGGAGTTGGAATTGAAGGCCAAGAGCTTAGAGATTACTCCCTCTGGTGGCAGTGTACCGCCTGTGCCTGTTGAAGCTAGGGTGTATATTCCCAAAGATGTGGTGAAGGAGTTTTTAAAAATGACGACATAGGGCAGTGGTTCAAAGCCTATGAGGTAGCCATGTCTTCCCACCGGGTCCCTGAGAAGGATTGGGGAGCGGGGTTGTGGGGACGGTTCCTCAGTGAAGGGCGGGATACCTTGTTGGATTTGCCCTCTGAAGTCTATAATTCGTACAGCCACATGAAGGATGCCTTAATGACTAGATATGGTTTGACCCCTGAGCTTTATAGGCAAAGGTTCAGGAACTGTAGTAAGATTGAAAGCAGTACCTGGGTTGAATATGTGACCTTCTTTTGCAGAGCCTTGGATGGTTGGGTAAAGGGTAGCAAAGCGACTGATTTTCAGGCGCTCTTTGATTTGATTGCCTGGGAGCACTTGTCCGGTAATTGTTTTCCTGAGCTACGCCAGCACCTGATTGATAGTAAGCTGACTAACCCTAGGCAGCTTGCTGAGGAGGCGGACCGCTGGGTGAGTACCCGGGTCCACAAGGGTCACGTGGGAGACTCCGCCAAGGGTGGGCAGGGTCCCCAGCAGAAGAGTGGGGGACAAGGGTAAACAGAAGGAGTTCCATAAAGGGCCCCAAAGTAGACCCCAAGGGAACCCAGGGAAAGGTTCCCAGCCTCCCCTGAGAAGAAGCCAGTGGCCCTGACAGGCCCCCTGTTCACCAGGGACCACTGGTATGTTACAAGTGTGGCGCCCCTGGCCACAAGGCAAACGATCCTCGTTGCCCTTTGCATGGAAAACCAGCACCCACCAGTGCAGTCCCCCGGCAGTTGGCTAGTGTAGCCCTGGGGGAGGAGTTGGGTGCCCAAGGTGGGGGATCCCACAGTGTTTTCCCTTGTCTCATTAGGAGACTCTGAGATGGTCCCTAGGACCCCGCTGCCTGAGAACACTAAGAAATACAGGCAGTGGGTGACCATCAATGGCCATAGGGTGGAGGCTCTGAGAGACACAGGAGCCAGTGTGACAGCTGTCAAGTGTCACCTGGTGTCTAAAGAGCAGGTTATCCCTGATGCATTCTATCCGGTTGTTGCCGCTGACAACACAGAGAGTCACTGCAAGGTGGCTCAGGTTCCCTTTGAGTGGGGGGTCTCGGGTACTCTTCAAGTAGCTGTGAGGCCAGCCATGCCTGTTGACTGTTTGTTAGGGAACGATTTGGAGAGCTCACCTTGGGCTAAGGTGGAGCGGAGTGCGCATTTAGAAATGTTGGGCTTGCCTGATTGGGCATGTGTGACCACCCGGTCAATGGCAGCTAAAGGTGTTCAAGAGGACCTGGAGCCTGAGAGGGAGGCCCAGGTGCCTGCCGGAGAGAGAGGAGGCAGGGGGCGCGGGAAACCGGCCCCCGAGGTTCCCACGGTCCAGGAGGAGGCAGACCCTGAGGGGGATGCCCTGGAACCTACAGGGGAACAGGTAGCTGAACTGGGGGACCTACCTGAGCTGACCCATTGGCAGCAAGAAGGAGGACCCTCCAGGGAAGAGTTCTGCAAGGAGCAGAACACATGCCCTTCTCTCGTGGGTCTGAGGCAACAGGCCACAGACCAGGCAGCAGGTGATCAGTCTGGATCACATTGGGTTTACTGGGAGAATGGTCTCCTGTATTCAGAGCCTAAGGTTGCTGAGCCTGGGTCAGCCCGTGTGCTGGTGGTACCCCAGCGCTTCAGAGCCTTCCTACTGGGGTTGGCTCATGATGTACCGTTAAGCGGGACATCTGGGGCAGGACAAGACCTTTGACAGGCTTGTTACCCATTTCTATTGGCCCCAGATGCGCAGGAGTGCCGCCACTCACTGCAGGACATGCCAGACTTGCCAGGCAAGTGGAAAAAGTGGGAGGAAGCACAAGGCTCCTCTCCAGCCATTCCCTGTGGTCAGCACCCCTTTGAACGGGTGGGTATTGACATTGTGGGGCCACTGGACCCCAAGACAGCCATGGGCAACAGGTTTATCCTGGTCTTGGTGGACCATGCCACCCGGTACCCTGAAGCCATCCCTCTGAGGACAGTGACGGCCCCCGTGGTGGGACGGGCACTGATGGGAATTTTCTCACGTGTGGGATTCCCTCAAGAGGTGGTGTCTGACAGAGGTACCAACTTCGTGTCCAAGTACATGAAGTCCCTGTGGCAGGAGTGCGGTGTAACTTACAAGTTCACCACTCCTTACCACCCTCAAGGAAATGGTCTGGTTGAGAGATTCAACCGGACCCTCAAGGGCATGATTATGGGTCTGGAAGAACCCATGAGGCGTAAATGGGACGTCCTCTTACCATGCCTGTTGTTTGCATACCGGGAGGTGCCACAGAAGTCTCTAGGGTTCAGTCCCTTTGAGCTCCTCTATGGACACCCGGTGCGAGGACCTCTGAGTTTGGTCAAGGAAGGCTGGGAGCAATCTCCCAGGAAACCTCCCCAGGATGTATACAGTTACATGCTGGCCTTCAGGAACCAGACTAGGCGTTTCAGAGAGCTTGCTGAGGCAAATCTGGAAGCCAGCCAGGAGGAGATGAAGCGGTGGTACGACCAGAATGCCACTCTGGTAGAGCTTCAGCCTGGTCAGAAAGTGTGGGTCATGGCCCCTGTGGAGCCCTGTGCGCTCCAGGACAGGTGGACCGGCCCTTTACGGTGGTGGAGCGCAAGAGTCCAGTTACCTATTTGGTGGACTTGCAGTCTCCCAGGAACCCCTTGCGGGTCCTGCATGTGAACCGCCTGAAGCCCCACTTGGAGAGGTCCCAAGTGGGCATGCTCTTAGCTACAGATGATGGAATGGAGGAGGAGACCGAGCCTCTTCCTGACCTCCTGTCAGCCCGAGAGCAAGATGGATCAGTGGAGGGAGTAAACCTCTCTACCTCCCTGACACCTGAGCAGCAGGGTGACTGTCGCCAACTGTTGGGACAGTTCCCTGACCTGTTCTCCCTGGTTCCCAGTGTCACTCATTGGTGCGTCCATGATGTGGACACTGGGGACAGTCTTCCTGTGAAGCACAAGGCTTACAGGGTGACTGACAGGGTCAGAGCCTGCATCAAGGAGGAGGTCTCCAAGATGTTTGCGCTAGGGGTGATTGAGTCCTCTAACAGCCCTTGGGCCAGCCCCGTGGTCTTGGTTCCAAAAGCTGCCGCGCCTGGTGCCACACCAGAACTCCGGTTCTGTGTGGACTACAGGGGACTCAATTCCGTCACCAGGACTGACGCCCACCCCATCCCCAGAGCTGATGAGCTCATAGATCGGTTAGGGGCTGCGCGGTACCTCAGCACGTTTGACTTAACGTCTGGGTACTGGCAGATCGCCTTGACTGATGGGGCAAAGAGAGGTCAGCATTCTCCACACCAGATGGGCACTACCAGTTCCGGGTGATGCCCTTTGGGATGAAGAATGCCCCTGCCACCTTTCAGAGGTTGGTCAACCAGGTGTTGGTTGGACTGGAGGATTTCAGTGCCGCCTACCTGGATGACATCGCAGTGTTCAGTGCCAGTTGGGAAGAACATCTGCGCCACCTCTGGGAAGTGTTGATGGCGCTGCGGAGAGCAGGCCTCACAATCAAGGCGAGTAAGTGCCAGATTGGGCAGGGTTCTGTGGTGTACTTGGGACACCAGGTTGGGAGCGGCCAGGTGGCGCCCTCCAACCGAAAATTGATACCATTCTGGCTTGGGAGCCCCCAAGACCCAGACAGAGGTGAGAGCCTTCCTAGGACTCACCGGGTATTACCGGAGATTCGTCAAGGGGTATGGCAGCATTGTTGCCCCCTTGACCGAGCTGACTTCCAAGAAGCAGCCCAGGAAAGTGATTTGGACTGACGCCTGTCAAAAAGCTTTTGACACCTTGAAGACTGCCATGTGCACGGCGCCTGTGCTCCAGGCACCCAACTTCTCCAATGAGTTCATTGTTCAAACCGACGCTTCAGAGCATGGTGTAGGGGCTGTTCTATCACAGATCAATGAGGAGGGCCTAGACCAACCTGTAGCCTTCATCAGTAGGAGGTTACTTCCCCGGGAACAGAGATGGAGTGCTATTGAGCGTGAGGCATTTGCTGTGGTCTGGGCACTGAAGAAGCTGAGACCATACCTGTTTGGGACTCACTTCCGGGTTCAGACAGACCACAGGCCCCTCAGATGGTTGATGCAGATGAGGGGTGAGAATCCAAAGCTGTTGAGGTGGTCCATTTCCCTACAGGGGATGGACTTTACGGTGGAACACCGCCCTGGTACAGAACACGCCAATGCTGATGGACTGTCCAGATTTTTCCGCCTTAGCGATGAGAACTCCCTAGGGGTAGGATAGTTCTCCCCACATTTCAGCTGGAGGGGACACGTGTTAGACCTGGCATCCTTGGCGTGGGTCTCCCTTCCATTTTTTCATAATGCCTCCACTGTTGCCGATATGTTTTTGCTGGACTAGATGCTCATGGGCACTTTGCCGCTGCTAATCAGTGCCAAAGTGCAAGTGCTCCCTATCGTTAATTGATACATGTATTAGTGACTCCATGATTGGATGATTGGTTTACTTGTCAGTCCCTAGTACAGTGCACTCAGTGTGCCCAGGGCTTGTAAATCCAATGCCGCTGGTGGGCTTGCAGCACTGGTTGTGCCACCCACAGAAGCGGCTGGTAAAATGTGTCTCAGGCCTGCCATCGCAGAGCCTGTGTGCAGCCTAGGGCTGCCATGTCGACTTGGTGAGTACACCCACTTACCAGTCCCTAAACCTTCCCTTTACTGCATGTTGGTCACCCCTAAAGTAGGCCCTAGGGCAGGGTGCATTGTAAGTATAAGGTAGGACATGCCCTGGTGTGTGTGGCATGTCCTAATAGTGAATTACAGCCATTTTCGTTTTCACTATTGCAAGGCTACCTGCTCCCCATAGGCCAGAATGGGCAGACTGACTATTACACCTTATAGTCAGAACTGACCCAGGGAACATGGTAGAAAAACGAATTTAGTATGCCTGAACTCAGGATGATAAAATACATCTTTTAGTGAAGTTGGTTTTAACATTCTGTGTTCGAAAATACCACTTTTAGAAAGTGGGTATTTTCTTGCCTAACTATCCAAGCCTGCCTCTGCTAGGTTGTGTATTCCTTGTCTGGAGATTGAGTGACAGGGGCTGGGGGTGGCTACCGGAGACAGGGTGAGTCAGCGCAGGGCTGAATAGAAAGATCTGCAGCCAGAGTGGAGGGAGGAGTTGCACCTGGGTCTGAATAGGGCTGTGCCTGCCTTCCACAATGCTGGCTCCACCTCCTGCCGGGCGGCTGAGCACTCTGCCCCACATTCTGAAAGGAAAGAAGGAGTCAGAAAAACAAAGTGCTCCAGGACTGACCAGAACTGGTTTTGGACTAGGCAGAGGCCTCTCTGCCTCCAGAGAACAAAGAGAATCAGGGTATAAGAGGGGCACCCAGACCCCAGGAAGATTAGATCACTTTTGGGAACAAGAAGAAACCTTTACTGAGGAGCGGAACCAAGAAGAAACTGAGGAGAAACTATCCCTAAGCCTGAAGTGCTGCTTGGGGGATTGGCCTGCAGTGGTTTGCCTGACTGCCAAAGAGAGGAGAAAGGAACTTTTGCTTTGCTGTGACTTTCATCAACTTGTGAAGGATCTCCAAGGGCTTGGAAGAGAGCTTGCCCCCTGACCGAAGTCCCAGGACCATTGGACTTCACCCCCTTTGTGAATTGCTGCTGGAAACTCTGTTTCAGTGGCTACAGAGGTAGGGAGCTGTGACCGACTCTCACGACCGACTCGGTGTCCTGCAAGCACCGCATCGAAGCACCGTCTCGCCCTGCAACGCACGGCCCTGGTCTCACCGACTCCGTCAACGAGCCGCTGCCTGCACCGCATCGAGGGACAACGCGTCCTGCAACGCTTCGCTACGCCGAATCGAACTGGTCCGACCGACACGGTCACTGCTGCTGAGTTCGAGTCCTGTGACCGCACCGGAGTTGGGCACCGCTCGCACGCTTTGCGACGCACCGCCCGACTCGCACCGCTGTCCGGACTGATCGACGCCAGCTCCTGAATCCGGCTCCGTCGCCGCACCGCAACCTGCCAGCACCGCATCGAAGCACCGTCTCGCCCTGCAACGCACGGCCCTGGTCTCACCGACTCCGTCTCGACGACGTCAACGAGCCGCTGCCTGCACCGCATCGAGGGACAACGCGTCCTGCAACGCTTCCATTTTTGCATCGCGACCGCGACAGAACAGCCATCCGGCTCGCACGCCCGTGCCTGCCGCTTCAAGTAAAAGGTACTGTGACCGAGTCTGTCTACGCTGTGTTGGCCCGTCTCGACGCGGTCAGCTGGATTTGTTAGACTCTGTTTGTTCTCGACATCGCCGTAGCCGGAGGAGGCTACCGACTCGCACAGAACCTTGAATTAAGCCTTTTTGATCAGAACTAAGTATTCTTAACAGTATTGTGGATTATTTTTGTCGTTTATGGTCTTGTGATAAATCTATATAAAGTATACCTATTTTTATAAATATATAACCTGTGTGGTGTCCATTTGTAGTGTTGTCACTTGATTACTGTATGTGTTCACAAATGCTTTACACACTGCCTCTGAACTAAGCCTGTCTGCTCGTGCCAAGCTACCAAGAGGGTGAGCAGGGGTTATTTCGAGAGTGTACCTACTCTCCCTGACTAGACGCAAGGGTCCCTATTTGGACAAGGGTACATCCCTCTGCCAACTAGAGACCCCCAAATCTAACACTGATGATATGGGGAGGGGAATGCGTTTGCAGACCAAACAGCTAAAGAGACAGCTAGGTCCAAGATGAAGAGGATGTTCGTGGCAGGGCCAGCTCGATGGGTACCTGAGGGCGGGATGTTTGAGGACACTTTAGAGAATGTGAAGGAGATTCAAAGTGAGGCAACAGTTGAGGAGCTGGCAACGTGGCAGGAGAGTACGGGGCACCTAGATGAGGAAGGGTGCTGGACCGATAAATCGGAAAAGCAGAGATGGATGTTACCAGATGCTTATGTACTACCTGTAGTTACGATGGCTCATGGTCCAGCTCACATTAGCGCACGGGGGATATGTAAGCTATTGGACCCTGTATGGCGCGATGATAACATCCCGAAGGTAGCGGCCAATCTAGTGAAGAATTGCATGGTTTGTCTGATACATAATCCAGGGAAGGGTACCTCTACACCTCCTGGTAATTTTGCACTCCCTTCTTTCCCTTTCGAGGTTCTCCAGATGGATTACATCGAAATGGAACGAGTTAACAACTTGAAGTACGTGCTGGTGGTCGTTTGTGCATTCAGCAAATGGATTGAGGCTTACCCCACTAAAGAGAACACAGCCATGGCGACGGTGACAGTCCTATTGAAGGAGTTTTTCCCGCGCTTTGGCTTGCCCCGTTTGATTTGGAGTGACAACGGAAGTCACTTCAACGCAAGGGTGATTCAACTGGTATACGACGGCCTGCATATCAAGCAAAAGTTCCATGCAGCAAACCACCCCCAGTCGGCTGGTTTAGTCGAGAAGTACAGTGGTACTCTCAAGTTGAAGATGGCTAAGATCAGGGAGAGCACAGGGTTGCAATGGCCAGATGCACTACCCCTTGCCCTATTATCCACTAGAGTGACAACGCATTCCAGAACGGGGTTATCCCCTCATGAGGTGGTCTTTGGCCGCCCCACAAATGTCTGGGGTGTACCCCGCCCGCACCAATTCTCTCATATTGACTACCCGTTGCTTGTGGATTACCTTTATGAGCTAACTAAAAACTTGCGTTCTATTCATCAACTGGTTCACGAGGCACTGCCACCACTACCTGAGGGGCCAGAGCACGGGATCCAGCCTGGAACATATGTGCTGGTCCATAACTTTCAGAGTAGAGGGTGCTTGGAGCCAAGGTGGAAGGGGCCCCTGCTGGTCCTCCTCGCAATAAGGACAGTGGTGAAGGTTGAGGGACGGAAGAACTGGATCCATACCTCGCATTGCAAACGGGTCCTGCTCCCTCTTCCCTATGACCAGTGGATCCCCGATGGGATCGGGGACCACGGGACGGAGAAGGTCCCTCGTTTTATCCCCTTTTCTGATGCCCGGCTGACCTGGGCACAGACGGAAGAGGAGAATGATGCTGCTCTAAATGAGGCGACGCCTCCGGAAATAAAGGCTACCCAGGTTTCTCCTCCATCTGGTCCACTGGAACAGGAGTCTCAGTCCATTGACTCCACTGAGTTTAAAGTCCTTTTCCGAGACGAGTCAGTGCCAGGAGTGGCTCGATACAATTTGCGTCCCCAGCGTAGGGACAGTGCACCCGAGGGACAGTCAGGTTCGTAGGATTGGACATCTGCAAGAAGAAATAGGGCTCGTGTACTCTGTATATGATCCCAACAACAGTGTAGGGACAGAGAGATTGGTGCACGGTCCTAGACATTGGACAGGATAAGTGGGGGGTACTTTCCAAGGAGGGAAGTCGCCCTATCCTGAGCGAAGAGACAGTAAGGGTTGTGATCGTGCAGCCCCACCGCAGCTTGCTCGTTAGCACCACCGTTGGAAGATTCAGAGAGGCCATTTTTCTTTTTTCTTATTTAGCACCACTGATAAATAGACATTAAGAGACTATTTTTCTTTTTCCATGTATACCTAGCTCTTAGTAGGCTGGTCAGACTGGACTCCGCTGCAGCGTAATACTAATAAAGAACTTTGGTTTCTATTCTCTACTGCTTTACCGACTCTTCATTTCTTGGAAGGCTGAGAGGAGGTCGCGAGTGACCTGGGTGGCCCTAATCGGGTCACTTCCTTCAACAGGGGGCCGACCAAACAGTCTTTGCGCACTCTGGAGTGGGCAGGCACACCACTCCTGCCCTGCTGGCAGAGCAGCCCCGCCCACCCGCCTGCTGGCAACCAAACATAAAAGGATAATAACTGAAAGTTATTACCATTTTATGTTTCTGCTTCTCACACTTAGTGGAGGAGCCGCCCCTCTACACAGGGCACAAGTCCTAAAAAAAGAAGTGGGGGGACTAACCTAGTTAGGCAGTATGCAAGTGACATCACGGCGCGCGACATCACGGCGCGCGATATCATGGCACGCATGACATCACGGCACATGACATCACACATGGCATCACAGGAATTGACATCATAGAAAGTGGCATCACAAGCCTCGACTTTACAGGAAGTGGCATCACAAGAAGTGACATCAGATCTAAAGCCCTCACATATATGTTTAGCAGGTCTATCATGTGTACGTTTGAGCGCATTGCGAGGATAATAGCACAGTGAGCTATGGAAGATGATATGTGACTTCTACACCTTGCAATCCCCCAGTTTTTTGTAACACATCCTGTACATTCATTTACAAACTTATATAATTTATTATACATGTAATATGCACCTGTTAATGTAAAGCGCTCTGACACCCTGCATTGGGATGAGTAGGGCTACACAAGAAAAAATAGTGGTACTTAAATTATTTCAACGCCTCCTCAGGGGAAGTAAGCTCTATATAAATGCAATTTGCTTTGTGTAAATACTGGGAAAGACCAACACATCTGACATTCTTACAGTGCATGCATATCTCTTAAACAGGGACTGAAGAAAGTGAAAAGCTGCCTCACTTAAGTATGTGTGAAGTGCTAACAAGGTGTGAGCCTTTGTTTCCCCTCCGCTTCATTTGCATCAGGTGTGAGGCTCCTGACTGCTCCCAGCCAAGAGACTCGAACAAAAGGAGGCCTGATGACCCCTCAAATTCGGCCTTTGATATGGGCCCAGCAGGAGTCTTATATAAGAAAGCCCACTTTGTTGCAGATGGAAAGCAGACAACAACGTGCAGGCGCTGCTGAAAGTGTCCCGGTGTTTGGAAATTACACCGGGACGAGTTCAGCACATTATTCAGTGGGGCCCAAATTCTTGGCAGGATGGACGGCGTTCACCCTGTAAAAAAAGTGGGTGGACGCCGTCCACCCGCGTGTACCCCCCGACTCGTGCCCTGCCTGTACAGGACTTTCTTCCATCAGATCATACTAAAACATTCCATAAGCTGCCAGCACAATTGCCCACATATATCTCAGTGATGGCACCGGTCTCTTAAGGAATCATATACCCATGCCTAAGTTTGAAAGGTACCCTTATATTTTATCAAGGTCACACCAGCTGAAGCAGAAGCAGGTGGCAACACTAGTAGGGAGTAGACCTGCATTATATGCCTTCCTTAAAGGCAACATGGCTGACTCAAACCTTTGTGTTAAATAAACAAAACAATTCATAACAGAGGTATGCCATTCATACCAGCATCTTTGTGTTCAGCTAAGAAGTGCATACCTAGGCTGTGATACAGCAGGACAACATTTAAATTGGTTGGCCCTATGTTCCAATTCCCAACACACGTTTTTGCCACCAAATATTATAATCTTTGGCTGAAATTTACCACCAATTCAAGTTACATACTCCCATAGGGCTTTCCACACACGTTGGAACCAAATATGAGTATGTCTGAATCGTCATGATGCTTTCTCTTTGGTACATCATCTGGGTCCCGCGCCCCTTGTTTTCATGCTGCGTAGGTGAGTTTTAAGTAATGACATGGATGAAAGGATAGCCTTCTTTTTTCTCAGCACTAGAGATGAGAAGGGCTGAAAGTTGCATGGTGGGAATGTGAATGACGTGGTCCATTGGTTACTTGAGGATGTGTGAACTGGGGAAAGTTGCAGGATTTGGTGGCGCAGTGGGAGTTGTGAGTCCTGGGTGTTTTGTTCTCTTGGAGGTCTTTCGCACACACCTATGCATTATGTGCTCTACCAATAACCTGCTCTTTAGCCGGCACCTCGCCTCGGGAGAGTTCCAGAGGCCTGATTCATCAAGGTGAGAGAAGTTAAAACCCTGTCCTGGTCAGGTGGATTAGAACTGGGCCTTATGAGTGAAGGGGTTAGGAAGCAGTCCTGCAAGGCCTGGTTAGTCTTGTTAGGGTGTGGAGTACTTATCACTGGTATGTTCCATAGGCTAGCATGGTGAACCGGAGACACCAGTGGCCATTGTCCTATCCAGTAGGTAGAAAGAGCCAGGTTGGAGCAGTATAGAGCAGCCTGTGTGTGAGGTCCAATCAATTGGCACCAACACTAGGAGTGATGGTGGTTGCTTGGTTACGGTGGTTTCATGCAAATCAAACTGAGAGCTGTGGCTGAGATTTTGTATGGGCATGAAAGACTCTCAGGACGGTGGTCACTGTTTCCTGCATGGATTGGAGCCTACATTATGCAAGGCTGAGGGTCAGGTTGGATCTCTACGATGTGTGGGGGTGGGTCTATCTTCAGGGGACTCTTTAGTTTTAGGACCTGGAATGGTCTTGGCCAGGGGATGATAAAGCATTTCATATGAGGGCAGGACGGACGAGGGTTTAGTGAGATACAGGGCACCTGAGCCTGTCAAATATGGGTCACAAAAGTCTTCTAAGATCTTGGCTCCCCCTTCGTACCCTGCTACTGCCACTGTGGTATTTTGGCTTTGCTGGTTCTGGCTCAGGTAGATGGCTGATGGATAGGTGGCTGTTAGAGGGCAAGTTAAGAAATTCAATAGCAGTGGAACAAGAAGAAGGAGATCAAAGCCATTGCAGTCATCAGCCACAGTCCTTCGATCGGAGGAACCGGGGATGAATCAAGTGGGTGGGAGGAAGCTCAACGGGTGTCGCAGACCTAATGGTGGACGTGCTGATTTTGTTAGAGGCAGCACTGGTTCTGGTGTGAGTTCATTGGCACCAGAAAGTTGGTTGATTTTGGGGGTATTTTAGCATGTCAGAGCCAGGAGCCTCTCAAATTGTTCATAACATTTGATTGAGTCCACTGGGGACCTAGCCAGGGCCGGACTGGCCGTAGCGGGCACCGGGCATTTCCCCGGTGGGCTGCCAGGGTGGGGGCCGGTTTTGGGCCCCTGGGGTGCCGTTTTTGTTACCGGGGGCCAGCAATATCGGCCCCCTGTAACAAAATTGGCCGAAACCGGCCCTTGCAAACAGCTCGGCCGCACCCCCTCAGCTCCCCAGGGGGGCTGGCAGAGCTCTTTGCCAGGGCCGGTTTCGGTTCCCAGTCCGGCCCTGGACCTAGCACTGAGCCCTATTGGTGGTAGTATTTATAAACAGTTTAGTACAGAAAGGCTGAGTTCCATCAAAAGTCAAATAACTGTTGGCTATCAAATAATCTGTTATCTTCTTTTTATTTCTCACCCATTGTTGCATGGTTCGGTAGTAGCACTTCATTAACTCTTTTTGGGTTTCTTCATTGTGATTGGTGATTGATGAACATTAACCCCTTCGCTGCTAGGCCTTTTCCCCTCCTGTGCTAAGCCTTTTTTTGGCTATTTGGGGTAGTTCGCGCTTAGGCCCCTGTAACTTTTTGACCACATAAGGTATCCGTGCCAAATTTGCGTCCTTTTTTTCCAACCTCATGGGGATTCTAAAGGTACCCAGGGTTTGTGGATTCCCCTGGAGGGGACCCAGAAATTTGCCAAAATACAGCTAAATTTTGTTTTTTTGGGGAAAAATGCGAAAAAGGGCTACAGATGAAAGCATCTGGTTTTTTCCGTGCAAATGGCATCAAAAAGGGGTTGTGGTGCTGAAATCACCATCTTCCCAGCTTTCAGGGACAAGCAGACTTTTGTCAGAAAACCAAAATTTTGTTTACAGTTTTGGCATTTTCCTGGGACATAGCCCATTTTTGCTATTTTTTGTGCTTTCAACCTCCTTCCAGTTAATGGTAGAAATGGGTATGAAAGCAATAATGGATCCTGGAAAGCCATACATTTCTGAAAAGTAGATAAAATTCTGAATTCAGCAAGGGGTCATTTGTGTAGATCCGTCAAGTTTTCTTTACAGAAACAAACAGTTAAATATAGGAAAATTTGAAAATTAGTTTAAAAAAACAGCCATTTGTGTCAACGTTTTCACCTGTTCTACACAAATGATGCCGCTCCCACTAAAAATGACCTAAAAAGTGCTCAGGGGTGTTATGTGGATGTGAGTGTAGACATCTCACAAAAAGTTTAGGACTGGCCTCACACACCACCTGGTGTCATGCTTCATCATCGGCCGTCCTCGCCCGCTAAAAACTTGGTTTGATAGAGGGCGGGCATACACCTGACGACAGGGATGCACTTCTAAGCTAAGTGGGGGCCCAAAGTGAGTGAGTGAAATTTAAAAACATTACAGTTACCTCACTAATTTTAATGGATTAGGTGACTGTATGGTATCTAAAAACAAGTGAATGGCACAATGGGGAAGGTTATTAACCCCTCGCCGTATAGGAATGGGTCGACATGTTTCTGCCTCGTGTCAACAGTGGTACATGGCATTCATCAGGACCTAACTTTATATTTTATAAAGGGCTCCACTCTTACCAACCATGTGGTTAAGAAATAAACTGTGGGGTGACCTTTGTCACTCTCCACTACCTGTGGGTCCTCTGTATCCCACAGCCTTCACCCTACGTGCTTCATGGGAGGGGGAATAAAGGGAAAGCCCCTGTAGTCAATCATTCATCAATGTGCGCTTTCCGCTGCATCACCTAGTTGTATCCAGCTCTCCTCCACGTTTTCACCTGTAACTTCTTCTAATTATGACAGCTATTTGAAAGCAATATACCATTACATCCGCTGGACCTTTCTGGTTGTGGTGATATATAGGACTTGTAGGTTCACCAAGAACCCGATGAACCCAGAGCCAATAACTGAGCAGCGTCTTGCAATGGTTTTTTATTATGTCCCGGGTATATAGCAATTATTCTGGGAAAATTTATACTTGGAAAAAACGGTATGAAAGACACCTATGTATTTCTGAAATGGGAACAAAATATAGAGTTTAGAAACAGTAGATATTTGCACATTTCCGAAATTGGGAGTACCCATACTAGCATGAGAATTATAGGTCATTTTTCAAAATGACTTCTTTTTTACACATTGTCTTTCATTTGGAAGGCAGAAATGCATCGAAAGTCAATAGATAATAACAGTTGCTCTACAATTTTGTGTTACCCTAAATCTCCCGATAAAAATGGTACCTCACTTGTGTGGGTAGGCCTAGTGCCCGCAACAGGAAACGGCCCAAAACGCAACGTGGACATTTTCACAGTGAAAAATTACCCTTTTTTTGCAAAGTGCCTAGCTGTAGTTTTTGAACCCTAGCTCTGCCGGCACCTAGAGAAACCTAGCAAACCTATACATTTTTGAAAACTAGACACCCAGGGGAATCCAGGATGGGGTGACTTGACTGGCTCTCACCTGGTTCTGGTACCCAGAATCCCTTGCAAACCTAAGAAATTGTCAAAAAACCCACATTTTCCTCACTTTTCTGTGGTGGAAAGTTCTGGAATCTGCGTGGATCCTCAAAATTCCACCCACCCCACGTTCCCCAAAGTCGTACGAAAAAAATGGTACCTCACTTCTGTGGGTAGGCCTAGTGCCCGCGACAGGAAACAGCGCAAAACACAACGTGGACACACCACATTTTCACAGTGAAAAATGACCCTTTTTTTGCAAAGTGCCTAGCTGTAGTTTTTGAACCCTAGCTCTGCCGGCACCTAGGGAAACATAGCAAACCTATACATTTTTGAAAACTAGACACACAGGGGAATCCAGGATGGGATGACTTGACTGGCTATCACCAGGTTCTGGTACCCAGAATCCCTTGCAAACCTAAACAATTGTCCAAAAAACACATTTTCCTCACTTTTCTGTGGTGGAAAGTTCTGGAATCTGCGTGGATCCACAAAATTCCACCCACCCCGCGTCCCCCAAAGTCTTATGAGAAAAATGGTACCTCACTTGTGTGGGTAGGCCTAGTGCCCGTGACAGGAAACAGCGCAAAACGCAACGTGGACACACCACATTTTCACAGTGAAAAATGACCCTTTTTTTGCAAAGTGCCTAGCTGTAGTTTTTGAACCCTAGCTCTGCCGGCACCTAGGGAAACCTAGCAAAACTATACATGTTTGAAAACTAGACACCCAGGGGAATCCAGGATGGGGTGACTTGACTGGCTCTCACCAGGTTCTGGTACCCAGAATCCCTTGCAAACCTAAAAAATAGTCAAAAAAACCACATTTTCCTCACTTTTCTGTGGTAGAAAGTTCTGGAATCTGCATGGATCCACAAAATTCCACCCACCCCGCATTCCCCAAAGTCTTCCGAGAAAAATGGTACCTCACTTGTGTGGGTAGGCCTAGTGCCCGCGACAGGAAACAGCGCAAAACGCAAGGTGGACACACCACATTTTCACAGTGAAAAATGACCCTTTTTTTGCAAAGTGCCTAGCTGTAGTTTTTGAACCCTAGCTCTGCCGGCACCTAGGGAAACCTAGCAAACCTATACATTTTTGAAAACTAGACACCCAGGGGAATCCAGGATGTGGTGACTTGACTGGCTCTCACCAGGTTCTGTTATCCAGAATACCTTGCAAACCTAAACAATTGTAAAAAAAAACACATTTTCCTCACTTTTTTGTGGTGGAAAGTTCTGGAATCTGTGTGGATCCACAAAATTCCACCCACCCCGCGTTCCCCAAAGTCTTCCGAGAAAAATGGTTCCTCACTTGTGTGGGTAGGCCTAGTGCCCGCGACAGGAAACAGCGCAAAACGCAACGTGGACACACCACATTTTCACAGTGAAAAATGACCCTTTTTTTGCAAAGTGCCTAGCTGTAGTTTTTGAACCCTAGCTCTGCCGGCACCTTGGGAAACCTACCAAACCCACACATTTCTGAAAAGTAGACACCCAGTGGATTCCAGTGTGTGGGAAAGTTGTGGCATCACCGGGCTGACACAAATTTCCTACCACCCAGCGTTCTCCCAGGTCTCCCGATAAAAATGGTGCCTCACTCTGGTGGGAGGCCCAAGTACCCGTGACAGGCAGGGGCCCAAAACGTATTGAGGCGACATCAAAATTGCCTATCACAATACGACCTGGTTTTGCAAGGGGGGTACCATGACTTTTTGGCCTGGGGCTCGGCGGCCACCTAGGAAAACCTACCAAACCCACACATTTCTGAAAACTAGACACCCGGGGGATTCCAGGGAGGTATGGCTTGCGTGGATCCCCCAACGTTTTCTTACCCAGAATCCCCTGCAAACCTGACATTTTGCTGAAAAAATCACTTTTTTCACACATTTGTGTGTGGGAAAGTTGTGGCATCACCGGGCTGACACAAATTTCCTACCACCGCGACAGGCAAGGGCCCAAAACATTTTGTGATAGGCAATTTTGATGTCGCCTCAATACGTTTTGGGCCTTTGCCTGTCGCGGGTTCTTGGGCCTCCCACCCGAGTGAGGCACCATTTTTATCGGGAGACCTGGGCAAATGCTGGGTGGTAGGAAATTTGTGTCAGCCCAGTGATGCCACAACTTTCCCACACACAAATGTGTGAAAAAAGTGATTTGTTCAGCAAAATTTCAGGTTTGCAGGGGATTCTGGGTAAGAAAACATTGGGAGATCCACGCAAGCCATACCTCCCTGGAATCCCCCGGGTGTCTACTTTTCAGAAATGTGTGGGTTTGGTAGGTTTCCCTAAGTGGCCGCCGAGCGCCGGGCCAAAAAGTCATGGGACCCCCCTTGCAAAACCAGGTCGTTTTGTGATAGGCAATTTTGATGTCGCCTCAATATGTTTTGGGCCCTTGCCTGTTGCGGGTACTTGGGCCTCCCACCCGACTGAGGCACCATTTTTATCGGGAGACCTGGGCGAACGCTGGGTGGTAGGAAATTTGTGTCAGCCCGGTGATGCCACAACTTTCCCACACACAAATGTGTGAAAAAAGTGATTTTTTCAGCAAAATTTCAGGTTTGCAGGGGATTCTGGGTAAGAAAACATTGGGGATCCACGCAAACCATACCTCCCTGGAATCCCCCGGGTGTCTAGTTTTCAGAAAAGTGTGGGTTTGGTAGGTTTCTCTAGGTGGCCGCCGAGCCCCGGGCCAAAAAGTCATGGGACCCCTCTTGCAAAACCAGGTCGTTTTGTGATAGGCAATTTTGATGTCGCCTCAATATGTTTTGGGCCCTTGCCTGTCGCGGGTACTTGGGCCTCCCACCCGAGTGAGGCTCCATTTTTATTGGGAGATCTGGGGGAACACTGGCTGGTAGGAAATTTGTGTCAGCCCGGTGATGCCACAACTCTCCCACACACAAATGTGTGAAAAAAGTGATTTTTTCAGCAAAATTTCAGGTTTGCAGGGGATTCTGGGTAAGAAAACGTTGGGGGATCCACGCAAGCATACCTCCCTGGAATCCCCCGGGTGTCTAGTTTTCAGAAATGTGTGGGTTTGGTAGGTTTCCCTAGGTGGCCGCCGAGCCCCGGGCCAAAAAGTCATGGGACCCCCCTTGCAAAACCAGGTCGTTTTGTGATAGGCAATTTTGATGTCGCCTCAATACGTTTTGGGTCCTTGCCTGTCGCGGGTACTTGGGCCTCCCACCCGAGTGAGGCACCATTTTTATCGGGAGACCTGGGCGAACGCTGGGTAGTAGGAAATTTGTGTCAGCCCAGTGATGCCACAACTTTCCCACACAAAAATGTGTGGAAAAAGTGATTTTTTTCAGCTAAATTTGAAGTTTGCAAGGGATTCTGGGTAAGAAAACGTTGGGGGATCCACGCAAGCCATACCTCCCTGGAATCCCCCGGGTGTCTACTTTTCAGAAATGTGTGGATTTGGTAGGTTTCCCTAGGTGGCCGCCGAGCACGGGCCAAAAACCCAGGTGACCCCCCTTGCAAAACCAGGTCGTTTTGTGATAGGCAATTTTGATGTCGCCTCAATACGTTTTTGGCCTTTGCCTGTCGCGGGTACTTGTGCCTCCCACACGAGTGAAGCACCATTTTTATCGGGAGACCTGGGGGATCGCTAAGTGGTAGGAAATTTGTGTCAGCCCAGTGATGCCACAACTTTCCCACACAAAAATGTGTGGAAAAAGTGATTTTTTTCAGCTAAATTTGAGGTTTGCAGGGGATTCTGGGTAAGAAAACGTTGGGGGATCCACGCAATCCATACCTCCCTGGAATCCCCCGGGTGTCTAGTTTTCAGAAATGTGTGGGTTTGGTAGGTTTCCCTAGATGGCCGCCGACCCCGGGGCCAAAAACCCAGGTAACCCCCGTGCAAAACCAGGTTGGTTTGTGATAGGTAATTTTGATGTCGCCTCACTAGGTTTTGGGCCCTTGCCTGTCGCGGGTACTTGACCCACCCACACAAGTGAGGTACCATTTTTCTCGGAAGACTTTGGGGAATGCGGGGTGAGTGGAATTTTGTGGATCCACACAGATTCCAGAACTTTCCACCACAGAAATGTGAGGAAAATGTGTTTTTTTTTAGATTTGCAAGGGATTTTGGGTAACAGAACATGGTGAGAGCCAGTCAAGTCACCCCATCCTGGATTCCCCTGGGTGTCTAGTTTTCAAAACTGTACAGGTTTGCTAGGTTTCCCTATGTGCCGGCTGCGCTAGGGCCCAAAATCCACAGGTAGGCATATTGCTAAAAACAAATCTGTGCCTAGTCGGCTTTCTGCCGCCCTGGGGGGGATATGGGGGGGGTGGGGTTGCCCCGATATCCCCCAAGTGGGGCAGAAACACTGTGGCTATTTTTTTGGGGGGTAGGGGCATTGGTATGCCCATTCTGGGCAGCCCCCACCCCCACACATAAAAAAGCCAGCGTAATCGTTGGCGTCTAGTGGGCTTTTTGCCCCCCGTGGGGGGCATATTTGGGGCTACTGCCCCATCTCCCCCCCCAGGGGGGGCAGAAAGGCTGTAATTGTTGCGGGTGGGGGCATTGGCATGCCCGTTTTGGGCAGCCCCCACCCTAATTAAAATTTGCCCAAAAAAATCCCTGGCATCTAGTGGGCTTTTTGCCCCCCCGGGGGGGGCAGATTGGGGGCTACTGCCCCATCTGCCCCCCAAGGGGGGGCAGGAAGGCTGTAATTTTTGCGGGGTGGGGGCATGGGCATGCCCGTTTTGGGCAGCCCCCACCCTAATTCAAATTTGCCCAAAAAAAATCCCTGGCGACTAGTGGGCTTTTTGCCCCCCCCCCGGGGGTGAGGATTGGGGGCTTATGCCCCCATCTGCCCCCCAGGGGGGCAGAAGCCTACTAGACGCTCAGGGATTTTTGAGCAAATTTTAATTAGGGTGGGGTTGCAAAACGGGCATGCCAATGCCCCCACCCTAATAAAAATTTGCCTCAAAAATCCCTGGCGTCTAGTGGGCTTTTTGCCCCCCAGGGGGCAGATTGGGGGCTACTGCCCCATCTGCCCCCCAGGGGGGGCAGGAAGGCTGTAATTTTTGCGGGGGTGGGGGCATGGACATGCCCGTTTTGGGCAGCCCCACCCTAATTCAAATTTGCCCAAAAAAAAATCCCTGGCGTCTAGTGGGCTTTTTTCCACCCCGGCGGGGCAAATTGGGGGCTAATGCCCCCATCTGCCCCCCAGGGGGGGCTGAAAGTCCACTAGACGCCAGGGAGTTTTTTGGGCAAATTTTAATTAGGGTGGGGGCTGCCCAAAACGGGCATGTCCATGCCCCCACCCTAATTAAAATTTGCCCAAAAAATCTCTGGCGTCTACTGGGCTTTTTGCCCCCCCCGGGGGGAAGATTGGGGCTAATGCCCCCATCTACCTCCAGGGGGGGCAGAAAGGCTGTAATTTTTGCGGGGGTGGGGGCATGGGCATGCCCGTTTTGGGCAGCCCCCACCCTAATTCAAATTTGCCCAAAAAAATCCCTGGCGACTAGTGGGCTTTTTGCCCCCCCCACGGGGTGCAGATTGGGGGCTAATGCCCCCATCTGCCCCCCAGGGGGGGCAGAAAGCCTACTAGACGCCAGGATTTTTTTGAGCAAATTTTAATTAGGGTGAGGGTTGCCAAAAACGGGCATGCCAATGCCCCCACCCTAATAAAAATTTGCCCCAAAAAATCCCTGGCATCTAGTGGGCTTTTTGCCCCCCCGGGGGGGCAGATTGGGGGCTACTGCCCCCATCTGCCCCCCAGGGGGGGCTGAAAGTCCACTAGACGCCAGGGAGTTTTTTGGGCAAATTTTAATTAGGGTGGGGGGGGCCAGAAAGGCTGTAATTTTTGTGGGGGAGTGGTTCCCATCCTAATTCAGATTTGCCCCAAAATATCCCTGGCGTCTAGTGGGCTTTTTGCCCCCCCCGGGGGGCAGATTGGGGGCTGCTGCCCCCATCTGCCCCCGGGGGGGTAGAAAGGCTGTAATGGTGGTGGGGGGTGGGGGCATTAGCGTGCCCGTTTCAAGCAGCCCCCACCCTAAAAAAAAGTGCACGAAAAAAAATCCCTGGCGTCAAGTGGGCTTTTTGCCCCCCGGGGGGGCAGAAAGGCGGTAATAGTGGCGGGGGTGGGGGCATTGGGGTGCCCATTTCGTGCGGCCCCCACCCTAAAAAAAATGCACCCAAAAAAATCCCTGGCGTTTAGTGAGCTTTCTGCCCCCCCCACCCCTCCCCCCCCGGGTGGGCAGAAAGACTAAATTGTGCCCATTTCTTTATGGGGGGAGCGAAGGCCCTTGCCCAAGGGGCCGCTCCCCCCTCCCTGGTGTCTAGTGGGTGGATCCCTGCTTGGGGATCGCCCTCCTGAGATTCTCCCCTTTCCAATGATACCTCTCCCGTCTTTCTACGTGCCCGGGGGGCTGAGATAGTCCCCTGAGCACATAGAAAGTGAAACTCATTTCAGTTTCGGTTTCTGTGCAATGACGAAAGCGCGACGTGCGCGCTGATCGTCATGGCACAGAAACCAGGGAGGGGGCCTCGGGAGCTGGGGAAGCTCTTCCCCAGCTCCCAAGGTCACAGGGGAGAAATAGAAATCCCTCTGCTGACTGCAGCAGAGGGATTTCGTGCCCCTGGCCTCATGACGGAATGGTTCCGTCATGAGCACGTCATGAGCACAGGGGAACCGATGCTCATGACGGAACCATTCCGTCATGAGCATCGAAGGGGTTAATAGACGGAATAAAGTACCTGCTAGCATACATTACAAGAGAACTTTACAGCAAGTCACCAAGGAGTTCAGTAACCCTATGGAGGAACAAAGGCAAAAGCAATGTTCCATTATTTAGTCAAAGAATTCTCAGATGGCTTGCAATATACTATGAACTTTGGAAAGTAGTACTTTTTAGGTCCAGCCTGGGTAGCGCATGTGCTGCTCTGCGAGGCATGCTGAATTCAGGTATGGACTTGAAGCTCCGCCCATTATCCACCCATCATTTAAATTGGCTCCTGTTACTGTCCTTTCTAAATTGTTGCTTTTGATTCATGAATAGGCTTAGTAGTCCCTCCTTAGTACCGCTTTGTCTGCATTTGTAACCTCCCATGAGGATTGGACTTTTTACTTGTGTTGTTACATGGTCTGCTTTATCTACAGTCTGTGAGCACTAGTTTCTTTAATGATTTTCCACTATTCCACCCACGACGTACCTTCCTACAACGCAGCATGCCGCCCGCTTTTATATTTTTATTAATAATGGCGGCCGGTCCGCTTTAACTATAGCGGCCGCGCTTCTTTATTTATTTATTTGCCAGCGCGGTTCACTTTAACTATAGCGGCCGCGCTCCGGAACCGTTTTTTTTGGGGTGAAAGCACCCCATACGGTGCTTTCACTTTAATGGTGGTCGCGCCCCTTTCTATAGATGCTGCTCGCAGTATTCAGCTTACAGCGAGCCGCGTCTAAAGAAAGGGGCTCGGACGACATTAAAGTGAAAGCACGGCATGGGGCGCTTTTACCAACAAAAAAAAAACATTTGTTTGTGAACCTCTTCTGAATTAAAGGTCTCTTGCTCTTACTTATAAAATAGACATTGTGGTTGCAGACATATAAAACAAAATCAGTTGTAACTATGTACTGTGGAAATAACCATGCCAATATGAAGATTAACGTAATATGTTTGAAGCAATTTAATATGTCATTTTCAAAAGTGGGTGTAGTTCAGATTGTGCGCTATCATGCTGACAGGGATTTATGTGCTTCAAATGAACGTTAGCAGCACAATAAATTAACATACTGATATAAATTTCTCCTTATCAGCTACTTCAGGTGATATTTTAAGAAAATAGTTCTGAAGAAAAGGTTAGTTTATTTTTCTATTTTTAAACAGCAGGTGCAATTCTGCTCAGGATTCTATCTTTGACACTGTCCTATATTTCTGCCCTGAGGCATTGTGAAGTCACAACTCAACCATAATAACTTATAACAGTAGAGAAATGTTCTTTTTCACATGTTCCAAGTGAGTGTGCCGTAATAAGAGAATTTGAGGCACGTATTTCTACAGGTATTACAGGCTTACAGTCTTCTGCCTCTGACACTGTCCTAAGTTTCTGTCATGAGGCATTGTGAAGTCACAACTCAGCTGTAATAACTTAGAACAGTACAGTAATTTGTGTATTACATGTGCCAAGTGAGTATACTGTAATAAGAGAATTTGTGGCATGTATTTCTAGAGGTATTTCACAGGCTTCTGTGTAATATAACTTATATAATTTAGCATTTGTGAGCCAGAGGTGTTGGCATCTCTTAAGGTGAGTGTGTTCTTGCCCCTGACTCTCTGATGGCAATCTGTATAATCCACGGGATGGGGGGGTAGCAGGTATGGGACGTGCCTCTGAGATTGGGCAGTTGCCCTAGCCTAGAGGGTCTCCGACCCAGCTTGTTGAGGAAGGGATAGAAACGAGCACAAAGTTTGCGTTTGTGTTTTTACGCCACTTTTAGTGGATGTTTTTGTCTGGTGTTTGGGTTGTTTTCAATGTCCTGAGATATGTCAGTGCTAACTTACAAAAAAATCATTACACACTTGTGTCCTTAAAAAATACAATCCAATGTATAAACAGAAATGACTAGCCTCGTATTACTTTGAGTAGTAAGGAGGAGGCGTTTGAGCCATGTTGAGAAACAGGACATATATGAAGAGCGCTGCCAACCCCTAGCACTTCCATCTAGCCACCAGCAATTATTTAGCTCCTTATTTATCTAGGCGCTATACCTTGCATAAAAAACTGTATAGGAACCCAGTTTGCATCTGATGGAGCAGGGTAAATGTAAAAATTTTAACCTCCTAATATTTTCGTACAATATTAATAAACATGTTCGTTTAAGTAAATAACCAACAATGTATGTTAAGGGTTAATGGTAACACGCAATTCTGTTTGCAAATTAATTGACTTATAATTGTTTACGTGTCTAACATAACATAATATTTGCGTACTAATTAAATAATAAATGCATGATATGTGCTTTTAAATAAAACGTGTGGTTGCAAAATAAAGCGATGGTAAGTAAGGGACAGCTTTATATGTTGCTTCTGCTAGGTAATACCTAATTGGGGTACGTAGAAAGACGGGAGGGAAACAAAAGGGTTTATATTTCTTTGTTTTAATAACATTTTGTTTATCTTTGAAAATAGTGCGCTTAGGCCTGCCGAGCAGCAATATAAAATGGCCGCGAGTTACTAGAGTGCGCATGAGCGGATGAGACCATGTGATAGAGGAGAGAGGCTGTGGAAAAGGGATGATCACGTGCTGATGCCGAGAGGCTAAGATGAAAGTATGGTCAAGGCTGTTGTGACCCTTCTGAGCAGATGTGTGCCAAGATGATCAGCAAGAAGCGTGAGAAGCCTGACTGAATAAATAGACGGAACTGTATTACACAAAATGTAACAGAAAAAGATACAATTTGGACTGATCGAAACGGATGAGCAAGTGCACGAACTGTGGGAAACGAAGCTTGCATGGACATTCCACACGGAACTGGTTAAGACCAGGAAGTTTGATTAAAATGTATATGGACCTGACTTTTTGACCAATGAGAATGAATCGCGCCATGTAAGAAGAAACATTTTATACTGTAAGCTAGAATTAGGGTATAAGAAGACCTACTCTTGGTGGGAGGGGTTAGAATGCTGTGGGATGCTGCGGGAGATGCTGGAGAAGTTAGATACTGTAGATGGGAGAAGTTGCGGTTGCTGATGCTGACGAGCTGATGCTGCTGCTGTTATTTTCCTTTTCCAGTTGAGTATAAAGATGCTGCTTTAGGAGAACTTTTATTGATAGATTTTTATTAGAATTATTAGGCTTACCCCAGAGAGATAGATTGATCTATAGAGTTCTCATTATGATAACCTCATTTTTCCGTCTAATAAAAGTGCCTTGCAATTTCAAACTATTCTTATATTGATGATAAATGCAATGATCTGAATAATAAGCTTAATCTAAATTTCCTGCTTTCAAAACTTTATATAAACTTTATTATTCTTAAAACAAATGACTCAGTGATTTTCTTTAGCTTAATGATTAATAATGAAATGGTAAAAGAGTTCATTGTGATTGAGCTGGTCTTAATCACCATCAACTGATTCCTACTAGTTGGTCCATCGACCAATGAGCGGAATACCTTAAAAGCAGATGAGAATTATTATGTCATTATAAAGAGGTATCCCGTCTCCTTCCAGCAAATCGTTTTTTCTCCTAGGTTCATGACAGAGGAAATCCAGGGAACAAATGAGTAAGTGAATGTATATGCGGTGTTATGGGCCCCACCGTCATATGGATATAGTGTGTGTGTTAGAGAAATAATTGCACCTGGATGACCAAAGCATAATAGGAGAATTATTTTTATTGTTAGCGCTGGATCAGATTTCTTGGTAGCAGAGTTATGGTTCCTATAGATTAGTTTGGTGATTATTGATTTTTGATTATAGATTATTGATAAGTTTATGTCTAACACTTTTTGTTGAGTCGCGTTATGTTATATGTAAGTTTTCACGCTTCCGGGAAGTAGGAAGTGGAACACGTGTGGCAAGAGAAGTCACATGGAATTTTACACTGTCTGAGTTCATTTTTGGTAATAACACAGGTTGTGTTATATTAGGGACATTTTGCGTATAAAAGGTGTGTAAGTGAAATAGTGATCGGTTTTCTTGTGAAACTCTGGCCTTAATTCTCAGGAGCAGTATAGTTTCCACATGTGTCTTATCCCCAGAGAAACGGGTTTACTGATTGCTTGAAAGAAGGGTAAGGTAGAGGGAAGTGCTACTTTATTGGCGAAACTGAAAATTCTGTGGTTAAGGTAGAGGTAAGCGCTGCCTACTGGAAAATACAGAATTCTTGTGTGAATGGTCAAAGCTATCTTTTCGGTTTAGCAAATCAGACAATGGAAATGTGGATAAAATGTTGTAACTAACAAGAATTGTTGAAAAAGAAATTGCCGATAAATTTTGTAAAGGAGGGGTCAAGAGTAAAAGTGACGTAGACAAGAGTCGCGCTGGGATTGGACAGTGCGCCGTAGACAGAAATCGCTGTGATTGGAGTGTTGGTGTGAGTCGCGCTAGTATTGGTTGGAAATAACGCATAGGGAACAGTGTTGAATTGCGGATTGTTTGAGGAGAAAAAGGTTGTGAATCATGTCGTACTATGAGTATGGAAAAGAGAAAACGTCTTGGATATCGAAAGTTAAGAACTTCTTTAAGAAAGACAAAAAGGTAGTGACTAGAGAGGGACAAATAATTCCTCCGCCGAAATCACCAGCTTCACATATGATGCTGAAATATGGATATCATACATGTATATGGTTAGAAAATTGGACAAAATACACCAAGAATGATGGAGCATTGGCTTTCCCTGAGAATGGTTCATTTAAAGTAGCTGTATTACCGAATTTGAGAGAAAAGATGGTAATGTTAGAACCTAGACCTAGACCGACCCAGTTTGAAGCTTTAACGGAATGGGAAGATGAGATGTATGAGCGAGAGAGATCGAGAGGATTAAAGAATCATGAGTTTTTACATGGAAGGTTGTGGGGAATAAATCATGAGGACAGAGTAAAGCGTTGGAGATACGCTAACATGGCAGGAGGTTTGTTTCCGGCTTTTGCGGTTGAGGAAGAAGCAAAGAGAAAGTGTACCGAGAAAAAGAAACATCTAGTGGTAGAAAAGTATGTGTATGGTGGTAGTGAAACAGATGACGAATTGCTGGAAGATATTTTAAACAGAAACCCACCTCCATACCAACAGACTTCTGTGGTGGTGACACCTAATGCACCGCCAATGGAAACTGGGAGGAATAAAAAACCCGAACGAAGAAATGAAATAAATAGGTCACAAGAAACATTTAAAACTTCACAAAATGAAGAGACAGAAAGTGACAATGCAACTGAATTAGCAAAAACGACAAAAGAATTGACTGAGAAAATAAGAGAATTGACAAAGAATATGGAAGCTGTAACTGTACCAGTAACAATAGGTCCAGTAATGCCAATTTTTGAGAATCAGAAAATTAATGAACATTCCTTAGTGATTCCCATGAATTCACATTTGCAAAGAAAAAGGGAAGGGATGGAACTGAATAATGAAGGGGCACACAATTTGGCTAGTACGTGTAGACCAAGCCCACCTACAAATTTGACGATAAATGAGAATGAGATTAGGAGAATGCCTATGGTGACAGAGTCCGCATCAGGAACACCAGAAAGAAGCAGTGATTGGATAGAATTAAATAGTACGCCTATAGGTCCGACTCCAGAAGAGTTAAACGAATGGATGAAAGCGCTAAAAGCAAAAGAACCAGAAGAAAAACCATTAGATGTAATTAGGTTGAAAATAGACATGGAAGAGTTGATTTTGGGAACAATTGGAACAGAAAAACTAAAAAATTATCAGGATGATGAGATTATGTTTTTGTGCAAGAGTCTGACTTGGAGAGCTAGAAATTTACATGACAAATTGGAAGAGATCGCAGGTGAACTAGGAGTAGAATTTGTGAAAGTAAGGACGTTGCAGAAACCGTACAGAGTAGATTTTTGTGAGAAAGAGATAGAGAATTTGAACACATCAGGAAGACTGACCCAAATAAAAGAGCTGATTGTATTATTGAGAAAATGGGGTGATGTGGATAGATGGAGAAATAGATGGACAAAGAGGAATGAGAAAACAACAGATAAAGCTTCTTTGGCTTTTGCAGTGACAGATAAGGAACCAGTCGCTAGGGAATACCCGATGAGAGAAACACCAGGTGGTAGTTATGTGCATGTTCCGTGGACCAGACAGGATATACTGTCATTTACAAATGACTTTCCCAAATTGAGAGAGAAACCAGTAGAATGGTACAGACAAGTGGAGAGATTTGTTAAGGTGTCAAAAGTGCTGTGGTTAGATCTAGATGGATTGTTTGATATAGTAGTGCCAGCTGATTTGTGGACAGAATGTAAGATTACCATTGATTGGCCAACTGTAGAATATCCAAGGGATGCTAAAACAGGAGCGCCAGGTCCAGAAGTGATGAGGAAGTATGACCAAGTAGTTACCTTTTTGAAAAATAAAATTCCACCAAAAGAAACAGATTGGGTAAAAATAGACAGAACAACGCAGGAAAGCAAAGAGTCAGTGCACGCGTACTATGAGAGATTGTTGTTGGTTTTCAAACAGTATAGTGGTTGTGAGACACTAAGGGGCCGATTCCGATCTCGGTCGGAGGCGCACCCAATACCATTCGGTCGGGAAAAAGCCATGCGAAAGCCTGTTTCCCGACCGAACCGTACGTGCAGTCCGGCCGAGCGAGTACGATGCGAGTCCGCCGACCGGACTCGTCCGGGCGTCCCGACAACTCCGACCGACTCGCTCGGACTCGAACCGCTCCGACCGACTCGGTCGGACCCGAGTCGCACCGCGCAATGGAGACGTTTTCCGGCCGGGTAAGTACGATGCGCACCTCGACCGCTCCGACCGACTCGCGCCGTCCGACTCGAACTCGCTGTCGGAGCCGTACTGGGGGTCCGTGTCGGACCCCCTGTACTGCGTACCCGTGCGAGGCGCACACAGAGGGGACCCATGGGTCCCCCTACCTGTGCGTGTACGCCGCGAGCGCTTCGCGGCGTACTCGCTGTAGGGAGCGCCCTTGTCCGCCTCGCACCCATTGAGGCAATGGGAGCCCGCGTCACGCGTTGTACGACCGGCTCCCGATTGAGTTCAATGGGAGTCCGACCGACTCGTGTCCGATAACATACGGACGCATCGTACTCGTTCGGTCGGACTGCACGGGTCCGATTCGGTCGGAAATCTCTCCGGGTCCGGCTCGGTCGGAGAAATTTCCGGCCCGAATCGGAATCGACCCCTAAGTGAGAAGGACATGAGTCATTTTGTATATAGGTTTGTGTATGGATTAACACCAGAGGTAAGTGAAAGGATTAAGCAGCACTTGATAGGATGGCAGAATAGCACAGTGGACGAGGTTTTGAGATATGCTAAGTATTGCAGTGATGAAATTGAGAGTAAACAGCGTAAATTGAAAGAAAAGGCCATGTGGGCACAGGTGAAAGTTGCAGAGAAGCAAGAAGCTCAATTGAGTAATACTAGTAGTGAAACAGGACAGTTTAAATCACGACCTAATATAGGTAAAGGAAAAGGACAAATGAGCATAGATGAGGCAAAGAAAAAGTGGCCATGCCACAACTGCGGAAAGCTAGGACATTGGAGAAACGAGTGTAAATTTCCTCCAAAACCTAATGTGGAAAATCAATCATTAAATTCACAGGTGCAGAGTGAGGTAGTTACTCAACAAGGTCAGGTGCCACAACCACCACTTCCCAAGAGTGTTAACCAACAGAAATACAGTGCAGAAACAGGATTCTACGGAGGAGAACAGGTAACACAGTTGTCGCGTGCAGCTGCAATTTCTCAATATTTGTTACGACAGGATGAGGATGACACGGATGAAAGTTCCTGACGGTGCCTAAGAGAGAGGGAAGAGTGCGTGCTTGGCGCAACTCTAGAGGTAGATCAGTCTGGTCCATTTGTGGATGGAGAAGTGAATGGTGCAAATGTAACATTCCTTGTTGACACTGGAGCTACCCGTTCTACTGTTAGGTCAGTGGAAATTCCAAACCTTCCTCTCTCAGGTGAACATATCCAAGTGGTTGGAGTTTCCAATCAGCAAATTAAAACACCTCTTACTAGATTAGTAAAGGTAAGAATTGGTCCATTTAGTGAAATGCACCGATTTGTGGTGTGTGATTGTAGTCCCGTGAACCTTTTAGGACGCGATTTATTGTGCAAAATGAACTGCACAATTTATTGTACCCCAGACGGAATTGCATTTCAGACCCCAGATGAGGATGTGCTGTATAAAATGACAATGGTGAATTTAGAACCAGAAGTAAATGGTTTGTTTCCTGTATTTGATGCAGAGAAAATCCCAATTGAGTTGAAAAGGACAGTGAAAGAAGAAGTGTGGGACTTTACAGGAGAAGATGTAGGATTAATGAAAGGAGTAGATCCTGTTAAAATAACAGTAAAAGAAGGAACGAGTTACCCAAATACGCCCCAGTATAAATTGACTCCAGAAATAATTGAAGGAATAACGCCAGTAATAAATAAAATGATTGAACAAGGGATTCTAAAAGAAATCATGAGCAGTCCATGCAATTCGCCAATAATGGGACTGAAAAAGCCAAACGGAACATATAGAATCGTACAGGATTTAAGGAAGGTAAACAAAATTGTTGTGCCTTGTTGCCCAATAGTACCGAACCCTGCTGTGATTCTATACCAGATTCCACGTGAAGCAGAATGGTACACAGTAATTGATTTATGTCATGCATTTTTCTCTATTCCATTGCATCCAGATAGCCAGCCAATATTTGCGTTTAGGTTTGGAGAGCGTATTTTGGCATGGTGCCGAATTCCTCAAGGGTACACAGAAAGTCCCTCAATCTTTAATCAGATCCTAAAGAAATCATTGGAAGATCTAAGAATGCCAGAAAAGTCAGTAATGGTTCAGTATATTGATGACCTACTGGTGGCATCAAAAACAAAAGAAGCATGTGTCAATGATACAATTGCTTTGCTGAATCATTTAGCAAAAAGAGGACATAAAGTGTCCCCTTCAAAATTGCAGTTTTGTCAACAAGAAGTCCAGTATTTAGGGCATAAAATTGAGAAAGGAGTGCGAAAGGTAACGACTGAAAGAATAAAAATGATTCAAGGAATGAGAGCTCCAATGACACAAAGAGAGGTAAGAATGTTTTTGGGAATGGTTGGATATTGTCGACAATGGATAAGCGGTTTTTCACTGATTGCTAAACCATTGCAGAAACTGACAAAGAAGGATGTTAAAGATCCTTTTGAAATGAATGATGAAGAAATGAAAGCATTCAGAGAGTTGAAAAAGAAATTGTGTGAGGCTCCAGCATTGGGAATGCCTGACTATGAGAAAGATTTTGAGCTGTATTGCAGTGAAAGAGATGGATGTGCATTTTCAGTTTTGGTGCAGAGACATGGAACTATGAAAAGACCAATTGCATATTTTTCAGCTGTTTTAGACCCTGTAGCGAAAGCGTTGCCTGGATGTTTGAAAGCAGTTGCTGCTACTTGTGTGAGTCTGGAACAGAGTGAAGGCATAGTGATGGGGTATCCATTGAGAGTGTATGTTCCCCATTCTGTGGAAATTCTTTTGACAAGAACGAAAACCCAATACATGACACATAGTCGGCTGACTAGGTATGAAAAGGTAATTTTGAGTGCAGATAATGTGACCATTGACAGATGTATGAATGTGAATCCTTCAACATCATTGCCAGATGAAGAGAATGTGATTGAAATGGATGAAGTAGATCACGATTGTCTGAATGTGCTCGAATACTGTACAAAACCAAGAGTCTGACATCCGAGATGAGCCTTTGAAAGAATCAGATTATATTCTGTTTGTGGATGGCTCATGTTTGAGAACGAGTGATGGAGTTCTAAGTGCAGCATATGCAGTTTGCACAGTAGCAACTGTATTGGAAGCATCTTGTCTGAAAGGTATACGGTCTGCCCAAGTTGCAGAATTAGTAGCTCTGATTCAAGCATGTAAGTTGGGAAGAAATGTACGGGTTACGATTGTGACAGATAGCCAGTACGGCTTTGGGGTCGTGCATGATTTTGGTCAGATTTAGTCACAAAGGGGTTTCTTGACGTCTGCAGGGACGCCCATCAGAAATGGAGATTTTGTGAAAAAGCTGCTTGAGGCGATACAGCTGCCTAAACAAATCGCTGTAGTGAAGTGCAATGCACATAAAAATGGGGAAGACTACATTACTGTTGGTAACAAATATGCTGACGAGATGGCACAGTACTGTGCAAAGAATGTGGTTTCTTTGAATAAATGTTGTGAAAGAGAGCATATTTCTTGTCCTTTGCTTTTTACTAACTCTATTGAAACATGGGATGAGGTGAGACAGTTACAAGAAGCTGCAGAGGATGAAGAGAAAGATACATGGATAAAAGTAGGATGTAGAAAACATGAAGAAACTGATGTTTGGGTTTACAGGGATGAGAGACCAGTTATGCCTGATAGCATGATTTCTGACATGGCACGGATGTACCATGGACAAGCCCATATTGGGAGAGATTCAATGATCAGACTGTTTAGACAAACATGGTATAATCCAAAATTCAGAGCCATAGCTGAGAGTCTTTGTCAGAGATGTCTTATTTGTCAACAGTTAAATCCAGGAAGGAAGACAGTAGTGAGTCTAGGAAGAATAGGACGAGAAGGGGTCCTTTCACTAGAATGCAAATGGATTTTATTGAAATGCCACCTTGCAGCAGATTGAGGTATGTCCTAGTGGTCGTCTGTTTGTTTTCCCGTTGGGTGGAGGCATATCCAACAAGAAGGAATGATAGTATCACGGTAGCAAAACTTTTGCTGCGAGAATTCATTCCGAGGTATGGTTTTCCAGTCACGATTGAAACAGATAGAGGAACACATTTCCAAAATGAATTAGTTAAACTGATTTGTGAAGCACTTAGTATTAAACAGAAACTGCATTGTGCATACAGACCAGAGGCTTCTGGAATAGTAGAGCAAGTGAATGGAACGATCAAGAACAGGTTAGGAAAAATGTGTCAAGCTACAGGACTAAAATGGCCAGATGCTTTGCCATTAGTTCTGATGACAATCAGAAGTATTCCGGAAAGGAAAACTGGACTCAGTCCACATGAAATAATCATGGGACGAGCAATGAGACAAGCACAAGTACCTGTCAACAAGCTACTGACTATAACTGATGATCTAGTGCTGGATTATTGCAAAGGATTGGCTGATGTGGTGCG
This sequence comes from Calotriton arnoldi, assembly GCA_963921515.1. NCBI lineage: Eukaryota > Metazoa > Chordata > Amphibia > Caudata > Salamandridae > Calotriton > Calotriton arnoldi. Next base: position 748,304 of record CAWUFW010001483.1, on the reverse strand, counting down.
TTCTGTGTTTCATCAGGTTGGACCGGATGCGACCACTCTTGAAAGAAAACCAGCTCACGACTTGAATCCAGGAGATTGGGTTCGAATAAAAGTCCACCGGAGAAGAAACTGTTTGGTTCCTCGCTGGGACGAACCACGACAAGTGATCCTGGTGACGACCACTGCAGTCAAGTGTGCAGGAGTGAAACACTGGGTACATGCCAGCCACACCATCAGAGTTCCAGAACCTAAAGATCGACATGTGAGTCGGCATCTGGAAATATCTGATAACAGTTCAGCATCAGAAAGAGAAGAAGAAACAAACAGGGTGCCAGAACCTGAAGATCGACCTGTAAGTCGACATCTGGAAGACCCAACTACAAGTGCAACGATAGAAGAAGAAGAAGAAATAGAAGAAATAGCTGAAGTTCCAGAATTTGAAGATCGACCTGTAAGTCGACATCTGGAAATATCTGACACCAGTTCAGATTCTGATACAGAACATTCGGATTGTGATGAAATTCTAAAAAGAAAGTGGAATTTTGAAAACATAAGAGAAGAAACTGAGCCAGAAGATAGTGACAGTGAGCAACCAAGTACAAGTTGTGGTAAAATTCCTTCGCAGATAATATTAATAGATGAAGAAGGGAGAGTTTCAAACCAAAAGTTAGAAAAATCGGAAAAACCCTGAGGAGCAGTAGGGACAGATAGTCAAACACAAGAACAAGGAATTTTAGAAGCAGATAGAGAGACTGACACAAATTTGGAAGAACCTCGAGGAGGGACAGAAATAGGTGAACGAAGGAAGATAAGAAAAGAACCACAAGTAGAAGAAAATGAAATTATAAGTTTCAAAATTAGAGGAAATAACGAAAGAATTGAAACAGAGTCTGAAGAAAGTGGAGAAGAAAGAAATGAAAAACTAGAGACAAGGAAAAGAAATTGGAAAACAGAAAGAGAGGAAAAAGGAAGTGAAGCAAAAAGGCCAAGAAAAGGAGACAATTGGCCCAACGAAGTAAGAAAATTAAGATACAGAATCATAAGGTTGGATGGGAAAAGTGCTGAACAAGTGAATGAAATAACAAGTCAAAAAGAGCAAGAAAAACAAGGTGGAAAACACTTGCAGAAAACGAAAAGAATAAAGAAGGTAAATCAAAAGTATAGATCGCCTGAATGGTTGTATCGTGCTTTGACTAGTCACAAGGAAGAATTGAACACTCACGATAACCCAGAACAAAGAAACCTGATGGGAGAAAGTGAAGTGCAACAAACCTGAAGCAACAAACCTGAAGAAATTTAGATAGTTTTACCGGATTTGACAAAACACTGAACTGACGAATTTACCGGATGTGACAAAGAAAGAATTCTGAGAAAGAATTAAAAGAAAGTACCAAGCAAAGACAAAACATTGGAAGTACAGAGTGGCAAGCAAGTCATTTCTGAGGTGTAGTGACACAATTTTCTAGAAAACAAATAAATAAGGTTATAAAACAAAATGGAGAATAATAGAGATAGAAAATGTAGATGTGAATTTTTAAGTAGATGGTGCAAGATGTGCTGTTTTTGTACAGGATTATTAATAACAGTATGGGTGGTTCTAGCAATCACCATTCCAATTAGTTTAGCTGTAGTAGAAATATCTAATAACACTGAGAAAGAAAAAGGAGCTAACACTCAAGAGCCAGTTATTTTAAAGAGTAGTGCAGAATTACATAAGGACAAATCAATAACAGATTTTTCTAAAAATGTTTTTACTAAATTATTATATGAGTATGTAGAAACAATGGATGTAAGAGATTGCTATGTTTGTATGCAGTTGCCTGCATCTGTAGCAGAGGGTGTGACTTATCATCACCTCCCTTTGACGTATGGAATAACATGTAGGGGCCGATTCCGATCTCGGTCGGAGGCGCACCCAATACCATTCGGTCGGGAAAAAGCCATGCGAAAGCCTGTTTCCCGACCGATCCGTACGTGCAGTCCGGCCGAGCGAGTACGATGCGAGTCGCCGACCGACTCGTCCGGGCGTCCCGACAGCTCCGACCGACTCGCTCGGACTCGAACCGCTCCGACCGACTCGCTCGGACCCGATTCGCACCGCGCAATGGAGACGTTTCCCGGCCGGGTAAGTACGATGCGCGCCGCGAGCAGTCCGACCGAGCCGCGCACTCCGGCTCGTAAGAGCTGTCGGAGCCGTACTTTGGGGGTCCGTGTCGGACCCCCTGTACGCGTACCCGTGCGAGGCGCACACAGGGGGACCCAAGGGTCCCCCTACCTGTGCGTGTACGCCGCGAGGCGCTCGCGGCGTACTCGCTGTAGGGGCGCCCTTGTCCGCCTCGCACCCATTGAGGCAATGGGAGCCCGCGTACGCGTTGTACGACCGGCTCCCATTGAGTTCAATGGGAGTCCGACCGACTCGTGTCCGATAACATACGGCCGCATCGTACTCGTTCGGTCGGACTGCACGGGTCCGATTCGGTCGGAAATCTCTCCGGGTCCGGCTCGGTCGGAGAGATTTCCGGCCCGAATCGGAATCGACCCCGTAGTGTTTTAGCAAGTTTATTTTATTAAACAGGTAGATTAGAATATTATTACACTGACATAAATAAGATTTTTGCAAAAGTTTCTGTAGTTCCCGAACTTAACAAAATAAAAGAGGGAAAGACGTTTGGTGAATATTTTTTAGAAAATAAGGTTTTAACATTAGATAGTATAATTAGGTACAACCTTACCTGTGAGTTAAAGAAGGAAGAAAAGGTATTTTTAGAGATGGTTGAAGAAAGAAGAGTGAAATTTCAAAGAAAAGTGATAGAAGAGACAAAAACACCTCTTTGGGCGTTTGAGGAAGACAATCATGACAAGAAAAAGACAAATACAGCTATGACTCTGGATTGGCCCCAACAGGGAAGGTTGTGCATTAGAAGAAATAAGACAAGATATGACAATTATTTTGTGGGTTCCAGCAATTGCCATGACAATTACCAAATTTTAGGTGGATGGGGATTCAAAGGGGAAAAGATCCAATATTTCCAGGGATTTATTATATTTGCGGAAATAGGGCTTATTATAGGTTGCCGGACCATTGGTATGGGTCATGTTACTTAGGCCTGGTCTTTCCAAAGATTTTTCATGTGGATAGAAAAGAAAAAGGAACACACAAAATGATAAATACCTTTACACGTAGAAAAAGGGAAAGTTTTTCAGAAATAGTAGGTGATATTTTTGGTGCATTGATACCAGCAGTGGGAATATCTTTGAATGCATTTAGAATTTGGAAATTATCCACAGTGGTAGATCGTTTATCTACAGATACTGCTGGAGGGTTCTTGATGGTAAATACCGAGATGATTGCCATGAGAGCTATTGTGATGCAAAATCGTCTTGCCCTTGACATTCTTTTGGCAAAAGAGGGCGGAGTCTGTGGAATGCTGAAAGTCCAACATTGTTGCACTTACATTCCAGATAAGAGCGAAAATATACAGAAGTATATAACGAATATTACAAATTTGCACAAAGAACTTGTTCCACTGGAAGTTGAAAGTGCTTGGGGAAAACTTGGTAAAGGGTTTTCTTCTGTAATAAATTGGTTGACAAGAATGAGTGGATTAATAATAGGGAAAGTTATAATAATAGCAACCATGATAATAATAATAATATTAGTACTGAAGCTTGCAATAACATGTATAAAGAGAAGAAAAAGGCAGCATAAGATAGAAAAAGAAAACATGATAAACAAGGAAAGAGAGAGAGAAATGGGTGAAATAGAGTTAGAAGAAATAAAAGAGAACATGTACAAGAAAACGAAGAAACAAGTTGAAAGGGATACAGTTGTGTAAACTAACAAAAGCAAACGGATAAAAGATATATGCTGTCTGAGAAAATTGTATAACTTGGGTTTTTGTGGTGATATTAAAAATCACCAAAGGGGGAGTTGATGGAGCAGGGTAGATGTAAAAATTTTAACCTCCTAATATTTTCGTACAATATTAATAAACATGTTCGTTTAAGTAAATAACCAACAATGTATGTTAAGGGTTAATGGTAACACGCAATTCTGTGTGCAAATTAATTGACTTATAATTGTTTACGTGTCTAACATAACATAATATTTGCGTACTAATTAAATAATAAATGCATGATATGTGCTTTTAAATAAAACGTGTGGTTGCAAAATAAAGCGATGGTAAGTAAGGGACAGCTTTATATGTTGCTTCTGCTAGGTAATACCTAATTGGGGTACGTAGAAAGACGGGAGGGAAACGAAAGGGTTTATATTTCTTTGTTTTAATAACATTTTGTTTATCTTTGAAAATAGTGTGCTTAGGCCTGCCGAGCAGCAATATAAAATGGCCGTGAGTTACTAGAGTGCGCATGAGCGGATGAGACCATGTGATAGAGGAGAGAGGCTGTGGAAAAGGGATGATCACGTGCTGATGCCGAGAGGCTAAGATGAAAGTATGGTCAAGGCTGTTGTGACCCTTCTGAGCAGATGTGTGCCAAGATGATCAGCAAGAAGCGTGAGAAGCCTGACTGAATCAATAGACGGAACTGTATTACACAAAATGTAACAGAAAAAGATACAATTTGGACTGATCGAAACGGATGAGCAAGTGCATGAACTGTGGGAAACGATGCTTGCATGGACATTCCACACGGAACTGGTTAAGACCAGGAAGTTTGATTAAAATGTATATGGACCTGACTTTTTGACCAATGAGAATGAATCGCGCCATGTAAGAAGAAACATGTTATGCTGTAAGCTAGAATTAGGGTATAAGAAGACCTACTCTTGGTGGGAGGGGTTAGAATGCTGTGGGATGCTGCGGGAGATGCTGGAGAAGTTAGATGCTGTAGATGGGAGAAGTTGCGGTTGCTGATGCTGACGAGCTGATGCTGCTGCTGTTATTTTCCTTTTCCAGTTGAGTATAAAGATGCTGCTTTAGGAGAACTTTTATTGATAGATTTTTATTAGAATTATTAGGCTTACCCCAGAGAGATAGATAGATTGATCTATAGAGTTCTTATTATGATAACCTCATTTTTCCGTCTAATAAAAGTGCCTTGCAATTTCAAACTATTCTTATATTGATGATAAATGCAATGATCTGAATAATAAGCTTAATCTAAATTTCCTGCTTTCAAAACTTTATATAAACTTTATTATTCTTAAAACAAATGACTCAGTGATTTTCTTTAGCTTAATGATTAATAATGAAATGGTAAAAGAGTTCATTGTGATTGAGCTGGTCTTAATCACCATCAACTGATTCCTACTAGTTGGTCCATCGACCAATGAGCGGAATACCTTAAAAGCAGATGAGAATTATTATGTCATTATAAAGAGGTATCCCGTCTCCTTCCAGCGAATCGTTTTTCTCCTAGGTTCATGACAGAGGAAATCCAGGGAACAAATGAGTAAGTGAATGTATATGCGGTGTTATGGGCCCCACCGTCATATGGATATAGTGTGTGTGTTAGAGAAATAATTGCACCTGGATGACCAAAGCATAATAGGAGAATTATTTTTATTGTTAGCGCTGGATCACATCCAAAGATTAGGACGTCTTGTCTAACATGCACCCTTGCTCACTTGAGCACTCCAGTTTCATTTGTGACAAATTATTCGAGTGATAGATATTTTTAATATAGCGCTAACAAGGGACCTTATGGCCACTTCAGAGCGCTCTGAGACACGGTAAGCATGCTGAAATATCACAATCGATCAAGCAGTTCTGATAGAGCGCCGTTAATCACCCCTGAGGGTATCCAGGCGCAGTGATCTCGCTGCGCTCTCTCCAAGAGCCAGGTCTCGAGCCTCCTTCTGAATTCCGCGAGAGAGGGAGATAGATGTTCCTAGGTGGAGGGCAGGTCGTTCCAGGACTTGGCAGTGACGTAGGATAAGGACCTACCTCCACACATTCAAACGGTATTCAGATACTCAGGGGTCGATTCCGATTCGGGCCGTAAAAAGCACTGACCGACTCGGAGCCGGAATTAATTCCGACCGACACGTACCTGTGGCGCCCGACACGCCAAGTACGATGCAAAGCGTGCAAAATCCGACCGACACGTACTGAACCCAAGCCGAACGACCGAGCCGCACGGAAAACAGCAATCCGGCTGGAAAAACACGCGAATCGAACTGACCGACACGCACCCGGAACAAATCCAACCGAAACGTACCCGCGAACTCCAAACCGCAAAGTACGATGCAAGGCGCGAAAACCACGACCGAGTCGTACGGAGGACAAGCCGTACGACCGACACGCATACAAAACTGCGAGCCGAAGTAACACAAAACACCGTGACCGACGCGTACGCAGCATAGAAAACTACACAAACACAGCGTGAACGAAACGGAGAAGACCGTACAAGACAACTGCAGGGTCCGACTCGGTCACAAGAACGTTTCCAACATGCACAGAAAGTACTAAGGAAAAATACACAAAAAAAGGCCAAACAAGCAATCACAAAGCCAATAAATACTGGGGGTGGTGGGGACAGAGAACAAAGACACACCCACAACTCCACCCATATAAAGGACACAAATCCCAACCATGATCCTTTGCAAATGCTATTCTACTGCCAGCACTCAACAGACAGCAACCACACACCCACAGCTCATCCCTCACACAAGCCACACACCATCAGCACACCAACAAATAGCTACCTCACATACACCCAGCAAAACACACACTCACACACCCTCACCTGCACACCAACACACACATCACTCACCATCACCACCCATCCCCATTCCCCCAAAGAAGAATCACAAGTTCCTAGATTGTGAATTGGAAGTCCTGGTAGACGAGATCCTCAGGGTAGAGCCACAGCTGTTTGGCACACTGGTCCAACAGACACCCATCTCCCAGAAAACCAAGATGTGGGAGAGGATCATCAACAGGGTGAACGCACAATCACCATGTCTGCGCACAAAGACTGACATCCAGAACAGGTGGTATGACGTGCGCAGGAGGGTACGGGAGCTGCTGAAAAAGGACTACCTCCTGAGCCAATACACCGGCAGTGGCCCTCCTGCCAAGCCAGTATACCTCAGGCCCTGGGAGGAGAAGGTGCGGGCCATCCTTCCGCCAGTGAGCGTCTATGGACTAGAGAACATCCCAGAGCCTGGTGAGTACACAACAAATGTACACAATATTCTGCCACAATACACACACACATCACTGTCAAGGGGAGAGTCAAACCATGCACTCATAGCAATTACACAGCAACCAGAACAGAATCATCCCAAAATGTGTATGTCACTCAGATAAACACAACACATGCCATCTCAAAGTTACATTTAACCGTGTCATCACATGTACAAACACAACTACAACTACAGCTAGGCAGTGGCACAAATATAACTAACAAACACATCCAGACATGTAGCCACCACTACAACACCAACACACGGTGAAGACCACTGAAAGAAAGGAATTCTGTGTATGCTGGGCAAGTCAGTGTAGCCAATAGCATCATGGGAGTCGTAGTCACAGATATTGCTCACCCCCACAACTGTCCCATCAACACCACCATGAACCATGCGCACATCACAGGGAGTGGAAAAGGACTCACAAGATGGCTGACACTGGCTACTGCTGTGGGGAGCACAAGGCCCTGCTGGCAACTGTGCAACAACCAACAGCAGGACACCACTGACTGACATCCTGAGAGACAACTTCCACTCCCTGCAATGGAAGCACGTTCCATGGTGGGATATCTGGCTGGGTGGGAAGGAGGACTCGCAGCACTGACCATAGTCACAAGCACCTCCCCTCACACACCCCCTCAACACAAACTCCACATAACCCACCTGGGAGAATGCAATGCCACACATCCTAACTCAAGATCCCACAAAGAACCTCCACCCTGGGTTATGTTGTGTGAAGCACAGGGACACTCTTGGGACTTTTAGCCAAACAACTGCCAGGACAACACTCCCAGCCATCCTGTCAGCACAGGCAGCCAACCCCACAGGGAAGCAGAGTCAAAAGGAAGGAAGCATGGGCATGCTGGGAAGGGGGGTGGAGGCAATAGCATGATGGGAGTCGTAGTCACAGCTCAACATCCCCCACCACATGGCCCAGCAAACTCACACTCACGCATGCACATTCCACAGAGAGTGGAAAGGCCCATCAAAGATGTCTGACACTGTTGCTGTGTCGTGGGGAGCACAAGGGCATGCTGGGAACTGCACACCAACCAACAGCAGGACACCACTGTCAGCCATCTTGCCATTGCTCTCACACCCACACACACTGAACTCCCCACAAAAGCAAGTAAGTATGGGAATGCTGGGAAGTGGGGTGGAGGCAATAGCATGATGGGAGTCATAGTCACAGACATAGCTCACCCCCACAACTGTCCCATCAACACCACCCTGAACCATGCTCACATCACAGGGAGTGGAAAACAATTGACAAGATGGCTGACACTGGCTACTGCTGTGGGGAGCACAAGGCCCTGCTGGCAACTGTGCAACAACCAACAGCAGGACACCACTGACTGACATCCTGAGAGACAACTTCCACTCCCTGCAATGGAAGCACGTACCATGGTGGGATATCTGGCTGGGTGGGAAGGAGGACTCGCAGCACTGACCATAGTCACAAGCACCTCCCCTCACACACCCCCTCAACACAAACTCCACATAACCCACCTGGGAGAATGCAATGCCTCACATCCTAACTCAAGATCCCACAAAGAACCACCACCCTGGGTTATGTTGTGTGAAGCACAGGGACACTCTTGGGACTTTTAGCCAAACAACTGCCAGGACAACACTCCCAGCCATCCTGTCAGCACAGGCAGCCCACCCCACAGGGAAGCAGAGTCAAAAGGAAGGAAGCATGGGCATGCTGGGAAGGGGGTGGAGGCAATAGCATGATGGGAGTAGTAGGCACAGATATTGCTCAGCCTCACAACTGGCCCATCAACACCACCCTGAACCATGCTCACATCACAGGGAGTGGATAAGGACTGACAAGATGGCTGACACTGGCTACTGCTGTGGGGAGCACAAGGCCCTGCTGGCAACTGTGCACCAACAAACAGCAGGACACCACTGACTGACATCCTGAAAGACAACTTCCACTCCCTGCAATGCAAGCACGTTCCATGGTGGGATATCTGGCTGGGTGGGAAGGAGGACTCGCAGCACTGACCATAGTCACAAGCACCTCCCCTCACACACCCCCTCAACACAAACTCCACATAACCCACCTGGGAGAATGCAAAGCCTCACATCCTAACTCAAGATCCCACAAAGAACCACCACCCTCGGTTATTTTGTGTGAAGCACAGGGACACTCTTGGGACTTTTAGCCAAACAACTGCCAGGACAACACTCCCAGCCATCCTGTCAGCACAGGCAGCCCACCCCACAGGGAAGCAGAGTCAAAAGGAAGGAAGCATGGGCATGCTGGGAAGGGGGGGTGGAGGCAATAGCATGATGGGAGTAGTAGGCACAGATATTGCTCAGCCTCACAACTGGCCCATCAACACCACCCTGAACCATGCTCACATCACAGGGAGTGGATAAGGACTGACAAGATGGCTGACACTGGCTACTGCTGTGGGGAGCACAAGGCCCTGCTGGCAACTGTGCACCAACAAACAGCAGGACACCACTGACTGACATCCTGAAAGACAACTTCCACTCCCTGCAATGCAAGCACGTTCCATGGTGGGATATCTGGCTGGGCCCCCACCACATGGCCCAGCAAGCTCACACTCACGCATGCACATCCCACAGAGAGTGGAAAGGCCCATCAAAGATGTCTGACACTGTTGCTGTGTCGTGGGGAGCACAAGGGCATGCTGGGAACTGCACACCAACCAACAGCAGGACACCACTGTCAGCCAGCTTGCCATTGCTCTCACACCCACACACACTGAACTCCCCACAAAAGCAAGTAAGTATGGGAATGCTGGGAAGTGGGGTGGAGGCAATAGCATGATGGGAGTCATAGTCACAGACATAGCTCACCCCCACAACTGTCCCATCAACACCACCCTGAACCATGCTCACATCACAGGGAGTGGAAAACAACTGACAAGATGGCTGACACTGGCTACTGCTGTGGGGAGCACAAGGCCCTGCTGGCAACTGTGCAACAACCAACAGCAGGACACCACTGACTGACATCCTGAAAGACAACTTTCACTCCCTGCAATGCAAGCACAGTCCATGGTGGGATAACTGACTGGCTGGGTGGGAAGGAGGGCCGGCTGTCAACCAAATACAACCAATGCAGACCATGTTCACACCCCAACAAATACATAGAAATGCCCAAATAATGCAGGACAATGTGCTACACCAATATCAACCACTGACTGTGACAACTTAGGACAATGCAATGTACAGGCCCGCACCCAGAGGCACAGTCACAACTGTCAGGTGTGTCAACCATTGATGCCTGCAGAAACATAACATACATTGTGTGTGTCTCCCAAAAACAGGTGATGATGGGGACACAGCAGCAGACGCTGAGGAGTCCCAGTCCCAGGCTCAAGAGGATACGGAGCTCACTGGTGTCGTACAGCCTCTGCCCTCCTCCGATGAAGAAGACCAACCTGGCACCTCCGGTGTAAGTCAACATGCAGGACCACCAGCTGCAGCACCAGCAGGACCACCAGCTGCAGCACCAGCAGGACCACCAGCTGCACCCCTGCACCCACCCCTCCAACGACTGTCACCACAAATACCATCCCTGCCGACATGGACAGAACAAGGAGCACCACCAGCACAGGGACCCTGGACCAACGTGGGGCCATGGACACCACCACCACCACCAACCCCCAAGGGGGACCAGGGTCATCTGTGCGTGCCACTGCACGCACTGCACATGTCGGCAGGGGTGGTGGGAGGGGTGGGAGACAGAGGTCGCTGCTTGCAGAGGTGTCTGGTGTGCATGATGACCCACAACTGGTACGCATAGCCGATGCGTACCAGTCCAGCACCGGAGATCTCAGCCAGGTAGTGGGGCTCCTCAGAGACATGAAACAGCAGCAGGCTGCCCATCATGCCCGCTTAGAATCACACATGTCCCGCGTGGAGTCCAAGTGGGACGCACTGCAAGAGATGACGGCGGTGCACAGGGACATTTTACAATGCCTCTGCCAGATGAACAGCAACCAGTCTACACCTCCCTGTGTGCCAACAACATCTGGTGCTGAACAAACTGCAACTGCCACAGGGAGGGAGGATGACTCTGGCGGAGAGTCCCCTGCACCGCAGCAGCCTGTACTTTGAGGGGCCCCCCCCAAAGAAGAGGGGTCGTCCGAGGAGGGGCAAGTGAGAGGCCGATGGCCAAGTGCAACCCCCAGGAAGCCTGAACCTGTTCTGGATGTTCACCTTTGTGCACAAACTGTTCACCCTGTTGACGGCAACACAACTCCCACACATGACATGGGGAGTACAAGTTGGACCAATGTCTCAGACAACTGTGGCCCCGATACTGGGGATTTTGTCTACCAGGACTTTCAATTCACCTAGGAACTTCTTATTGCAATATAAATGTACAGCACTAACCATCCTATGCACTATTCACACAAATGTATCACAATAAACACACTAATACACCATACTTGCCTCTGTTGTGATTCCAACGTGGATGCTGTCATGGGGATGATGAACTGCAAAATTACACTGTGTATGCGAACTGCAACAGCAAGTACAACACAGGCATGTGAGTAATGGCAACGTGACACATATGAGGGAGACACACCACCAGGGCTACACAACACATACACACCTAGGCCATCTGACTCATTGCCTACACTGATGTTGCCAGGAAAGACGGTGCAATGCACAGACACCACACCTATTCCCAGTTGTAGTCAAGTAGCCCACAGGTGCAGTAAGCAAATGGCAGTCAAATGTGTGACCACAGACAACGCACATCACAAAGTGAAGCACAGGTTTATTACACAGTTGCAACATGTCGTAACCACTACAGATACAAGGTAATCCCACCTGGCAGCGGGCACACAGTCAACAACTGTAGAAGGAAGGAAGTCCATGGGTGTGGCGCACATCACCTGTAGGGACACAACAGCTACCACCCTGGAAGTACAATCACGTCGTCGGTGGACACAGTTGACCAAACGAATCTGAAAGTACCCTGTGAAGGACAGAAATGACACACAGTCAAAAGCAATGGAGAACAGGACAGAACAGCAAAACTCATGCACAATACATGTTACAAGATACCCACCCAGAACCAAGTTAGCATGTCAACACTGTTGGGGAGTACAGACCACCTGTAAGCACACATCGCTACACACATCCAGTCAAGTAGCACATGGACACACTCCAACAGCACCAGAGCACCACCTACACATATCATGCCAACTCACATCATTGACATGACACCTCAGGATACTCACATTCAGCTAAAGAAGTTGGTGATGAGCTGTGTGCGGACATCACCCTCATCATCATCATCATCACTGGCATCGTGGTCCAGGCCAGGATCCTCCACAGGTGGCGGATGTTGGTCATTGTCATCCTGGATGAGAGGCAACTCCTTCCGCACTGCCAGGTTGTGGAGCATGCAGCAGACGATGATAATCTTGCACACCTTCGCTGGGGCATATGGGAGGGACCCTCCTGTCTTGTCCAGGCAGCGGAAGCGGCTCTTCAGGAGACCAAATGTCCGCTCAATCACTCTCCTGGTCCGACCATGTGCCTCATTGTAGCGCATCTGGGCTGGTGTCACAGGGTTCCTGAGGGGTGTCAGCAACCACGGCATGTTGGGGTATCCCGAGTCACCTACGGACAGACAAGTGCACATTAGCTGACTTGGAAAAGTGGGCGGAATACTACAGATCAGATCACACACAATGGCACAAAGTCAGTACACACCGACAAGCCAGGCACGCTGGTTCTGCATCTGTGCCATCATCCTGGGGATGCGACTACTCCTCATCACAAAGGCATCGTGTGCTGAACCAGGGAAACGGGCACACGTGTGTGAGATGGTCATATCTGCAAGACACACCACCAGTGCATTGACCGAGTGGTAGTGCTTGCGGTGACGGTAGGCCTGCTCCTGGGCCTGTGGTGGTACCAAAGCCACATGTGTCCCATCAGTGGAGCCAATGACATGCGGCATCCTCCCCAGGGCATAGAAGTCACTCTTCACGTCAGTGAGTCGTTGCAGTCTAGGGAAATAGATGTACTGGTTCAGGTATAGCAACATTGCCTCCAAAACATCGCGGAGCACATGGCTCAACATGGTCTGTGACATCCCACCAGCAGTCGCCACAGTATGTTGGAAGGTACCGGTGGCAAAGAAGTGTAGGGCTGCCATCACCTTCACCTTGGGGGTCAGCGCTGTAGGATACGGCCGGCCAGGCTGCAAATGTGGGGCCAACTGCACTGCCAAATCCTCAATCAGCTGCCTGGTGAAGCGGTACCGTCGGATGCTGTCCCATTCCACCATCGTTGCCAGGTCTGGGAATGGTCGATGGACATCAGGAGCCCTGCAGTGCAGAGGAGAAGAAAGCAAGATTGTCAGTCACCCCACATATGCGGCATTGAACACACTCAAAATCACATCATACATCATTATGAGGCACAACTACATGAAGTGTGCAGTTCCGTAAGGACATGTATGGTACATACATGGCCAACATCTGTCATCACGGTTCAACAAGTGGCATCAATAAGTCCCAGGTTGGCCCATTGGATATCATGAGGCCGTGTCACAGTTCCTATCTCCTGCTGCCATGTCACAATCACCCCCCACAGTGACATGTGAGGACAGATGTGCCCCAGGCATCACAGCTCAACGACAGGTACATTCCCAGGGACCCTGTACTGCCACATGGACACTGGCATTACATGGAGTATCAGGTATACACCACAGCAAAACAACCATGACCCCCACAGGTAGTGGTTCCACTTGCCTCTGCAGGACAGACATGGACGTCTGTGACACACACACGCACAACATCAAAGTCCATGCACACACAACGTGGATGTGGAGACTGTCTCCCATTGTGCACATGAAATCAGAGACATTGTAAACACTACATGCACACAGACTGTGGAGGACCATCACTATTGTGCCACTGGGACACTCTGGCTCAAACATACCGTCCCACATGGGACTCACGGGGTATGTGACATGACATACACATACACCACCGTGAAATGTGACCATGGCACATGCACAGATATGAACAGTTGCACATCACAGTGGTCATGTACACGTAACACCCAGGATCCTGTCCCCATGAACACATGCACAGCCTGGGGGTGGCTGCCCCCAGGTGACACCCACAGGACAACATGTACACCAACATACACACAATAGGAAATGCAGCCTTACATGCCTTATGATACAGTTTGGACAGGCTGTGGTGTTGTAGGTGTGCCCCTCACTCCCTGGGAGCTATCTGTGGCTGGCATATGTTCATCTGAGACAGGCATGGTGACATATGCCAGTCACTTGTACAGGGATGCGTTGAACAGCAATGGACCGATCGGTGCACCCGGCCGGCCCATTGCATTCAATGTGTGCGGGTACGCGTTGTACCCCTGTACGCGTTGTACCACAATGGACCGATCGGTGCGCCCGGCCGGCCCATTGCATTCAATGTGTGCGGGTACGCGTTGTACCCCTGTACGCGTTGAACAGCAATGGACCGATCGGTGCACCCGGCCGGCCCATTGCATTCAATGTGTGCGGGTACGCGTTGTACCCCTGTACGCGTTGAACAGCAATGGACCGATCGGTGCACCCGGCCGGCCCATTGCATTCAATGTGTGCGGGTACGCGTTGTACCCCTGTACGCGTTGAACAGCAATGGACCGATCGGTGCACCCGGCCGGCCCATTGCATTCAATGTGTGCGGGTACGCGCTGTACCCCTGTACGCGTTGTACCGCAATGGACCGATCAGTGCGCCCGGCCGGCCCATTGCATTCAATGTGTGCGGGTACGCGTTGTACCCCTGTACGCGTTGAACAGCAATGGACCGATCGGTGCGCATCCATTGACAATGGCCTAGCCTGGCAACGGACGCGTTTTCGAAATTCGAACGAGTCGGTTGCTGGAAATTCAGTTGGTCACCCACAACAATGTTGCAAAATCATGTATGTCATGAAGTTGAAGATTTGAAGGATGCTGTGGGCGTGTTTTGGTGCTGCTATTCCATGGATTGGCCAGATTCAGAAGATGCAAACGACTTGGACCTATCACTTTGGACACAAGGGACAGTATCTGCCTCTCCAGCACATATATATTGCTGGCTGTTCCCCTGAGAGCTCACTTGCCTGCACTACATGCTCCAGGACGACATCTGCCACTGCACTGCTGCTGTCTCTGCCCCTTTGGACCCTGCAATGGCACGTACTGTGGAGAGAGCCCCAGCCTTCAGCCTTGAAGAGAACCAGGCCCTGCTGGACAGCCTACTTCCACAGTACAGCAAGCTGTATGGGACACCAGGGGAGCAGGTGAGTGTTCTGTGCACTGCCTTTCTGAATGTGCATTTTGTGGGACTAGCAAGGCTGAGAGTCTGCACGCCACTGGCTAGCAGGCTCACTGAGTAGTTGTCACCCCCATAGTGTGTAGTGACTTGCACTGGACAGGTATGGTGCAGTGACAGTGCATTTGAACATGGTTTTACTTCCCATGCAATGATACCATGTAGTGACGTCTGGCAAACTGTCCATGGTCAGCTTTGCACTGCCTGTGTACATCATGTGCCCCTGTGATTGAGACATGTATATACAACTGTGTCATGCTCGGATATGTTGCATGTGTAGTAATGGCCTTTTCACTTTGTCATCCTGACAGGTTAATGCCCATCAGAAGCAGGAGATCTGGAAGGACATCGTCCGGGCTGTCCGGTCCGTGGGGGTCTACAAGCGCCGGATCCGCAACTGCCAGAAGAGGTGGCAGGACCTTCGGGGCTGGACCCGGAGGATTGCACGGGTCCAGCTGAAGCTGTCGCCTCCTCGCAGGAGGGGCGGAACACGGACCCTGACCCCCACATGCTCCAGATCCTGGCGGTGGTGTTTCCAGACCTGGATGGGCAGCTGAAGGCCAGACAGCAGCAAGGAGGGGGTGAGTCAAAGACTGCACTGTGAACTCTTCATTACATGCTATGTGCCCTCCTCTGGCCTGGTTAAACTGCCACAGTACAGTAGTCATGTTGTCCAGGAGCCATGTCCCTCCATTGTGCACTGCCCACTCCTCATCTGATACCCAGGTGTGGCCCTTACATTCAGGGAATTGTGTCACTTGGGACTGTGTCCTTGCAGTTTGCTTCACTCAAGGTGGGGGACAGCATCTGTTTCCCTAACTCTGTTGTGGGCATCATGGGTGGGTCCATTGTTCACACAACGCCTGTGTTCGGACATGTACTCTGCGTGTTGCTTTGATATGCGGTCCACTTGCTGAGCTGAGCCACCACATGTGCCTGGGGTATCTGGCACACACCCATGCAGCGGGTGGGAACAATGTTTGGGCCCCAGGAGTGTGCAGATTACGTGTGTCACACATACATAGCCAGCTATCCACTGTCCAGGGCTCATCCCTCATTCATGTGGGGCAGGACAGTCATGCCTACTCCAGCCCATCCAATACACCTGTACTCCCACTCCCGTGTATCAGCTGACACGTTGTGCGCAGTGATTTGACCCCTCAGGTGTCTGCCTCTGTGTCAGTGTGCTGTGGATTTGTTGCCAGGACTGCTGGGGTGTTTCTCGGTAGGGGCTCAGCATGCCACTGGAGATGTGACCATAGGAGACGATACTTGTGTGTCACATAGGTGTTTGATCAGCTGCCCGTGCAGACTGGGGTATGCAAATGTGAAGTTCAGGCAGCTGTTTCCCATTCACAGCAGATTGTGAGGGGCTCAGGTTCAGAGGGTAGTGTCACAGGTCTCCCATATGTCCAATCGGTATGACCTGGACAGATGAGGGTTAAGATGATGTGTTGTGTGGGGGATGTACATGTGCACTTGTGCAGCTCCAGGACTTGCATTCCCCATGACCTACTATTGTGACACAGTGCAGAGTGTTGTTGTCTGGCTGCCAAGTCATACATCACTGAGACAGTGATGTATGACTTAGCAGTCATGCCTCCGCCATGGCATGTGTCTACTTATTGGTGATCCTGCAGGGGAGTGACATGTGCTACATGCACACCATTGTGGCGATGGCTATCAGGACATGGGTGCATCATGGTGTCTGTCGCTGGTATGCATCACCTGCATTTCCTATTTGACTCTGGGCATCCCTTTCATCCGGAAACCTGTACTGACTCAGTGGCAAGAGTTGTGATGTGTACATGTCCACATGCTACACCGTGTCCTCTGCACTGTCCAACTACTGTGTAGGTGGTGCATGTGTCCACACTGGGGTGTTGCTATCCAACAGACACCAGACAGATGGGTGCAAGGCCATGTGGGATGTGAGTGCCATGGTTGGCATCAGACTGACAATTGGCTTCTCCTGTTCAGTTAGGGCACTTTTAGCAATGTTCAACTAATGATGCCAGGGCTTGCTCTGTAATGTGCTGTGCTCACAGTGGTGTGTGCGTTTGGTGCAGGTGACTGATGTCTGTCTGTTTCCCCATTGTTTGCAGATACATCCACGGCCACGGAAGGGGACAGCTCCACGGACCAGGAGGAGCCGGAGAGCCAGACTGGGTCAGCAGCCGAGGAGTGGTCGGAGGGACCCAGTGGCACAGAGGGCGAGGGGAGCCACACCGAGGAGTCCTCAGCAGCATCCACCTCAGCTGAGGACCATAGCGGCTCGGAGGATGACTCACTTATGGAGGCGGGTGTCAGCAGCCACCACACCCCAGCTAGTGTTGCTGTCCCCGCCACCACCAGCACCACCACCGCCCTCCCATCGGCTCCCATTCCCCAGGTCCGTGGAGGCTCCCATGTTCGGGAGCGTGTCTCCTTTGGGCCAGGCACAGCACCCCCTGCCCCTGTGTCCCCTGCTGCCCTGAGTGAGGAGTCTGTGTACCTCCTTCGCCAGCTCCATGTAGGGCAGACAGCCATGCTGAGTGTCCTCCATGCGCACACCGCTCTGTTGACTCAGCTGGTGTCGTTCATGGAGGGCATCTCATCGGGCATGTCTGACCTACAGAGGTGCAATAGGTCCATGGACTCCTCCCTGACGGCAGCAGTGTCCCTCCTCAGACAGTCCCTCACCCCTCCTGCCTCTGCTCCATCCACACTCCCCAGCACCTTACCCGTCCCAAGCACACACACACCGGCACAGGCACAGACCAGCACACACACGTCCAGCACACAGACACACACGCCACAAACAAAACGCACACGCACGCACAGTCAGGGGACTGAAACCAGACTCACAGGGGATGGGGCCCTGGAACACACACACGCATCCACGAGCACTGCGCAGTCCTCAGTTGCCTCTCCCTCCAAAGCACCCTCCCTTGCCTCACCTGCAACCCCAAAGACCCAGCGGCTCTTCCTCAGTGACCTCGGCCTCTTCCCCTCCGATCCAGCTGATACAGCATTCAGGGGGAAGAGGAAGCCCACCCACACGGAGCAGAGTGCCCCTCGCCCCCGGACACCCTCCCCCAGGCGCAGACAGACTGAGGCCCCCACCCGCAAGTCCCCCGGAGTCGTAAGAGCAAGACCACGCCGCCGCCCCTGCAGCTCAGGCACCAGGTCTCCTTCCTCCATCCCTCAGGCCCCCACTCCACAGGTGCCCCCACCACACCCTGCCCCAGGTTCCCCCACCCACAGATATACCATCCCCAAGAGGATCCGGCCTTCTCCCCCTGCCACTTGCTCTCCCGGCACCACACCCCCGCTGCGCTTGTCTGTGCCACTGATGTGGTGAGGGTGTCCTCCCCCTCTGTCCAGCCCACCTTGCCTGTTCCCCATTCTCCTCCCCTGGTGGTAGGCACTGCAGTGGAGTCCACTACCACCCTGTCTGACTTGGGCACTGCAGTGGCGGACCTGTCCACTCCATCTGCAGGGTCCACTGCAGTGGTGCCGGCACCCACAACATCTGAGTCATGCCCCCCAGTTGTGCCGGCACACACCATGTCAGACACCTCCACTGCAGTTGTCAGTGGCTCTCCAGCACCCACCACCCCTTCCCTGCCTCCTCCTGGTGAGCCCTGATCCTGTTCCTGCGGTGCCTGGCCTGTCCCCCGGTTGCCCCTCCTAGTGGATTGTCCCTGGTTTTGTGCAGTGCAGGCATGCGTAGGGTGACATCTGCCACTGTCACCCTGTTTGGACTTTGACAATGGACTGGCCATTGGCCTTTGTGTCTTTTCTGGACTTTCACTTTTAAACACACATATGCTGAATAAAGCAACTTTCTGTTCTCTAGTGCTTATGCTTCTGATGTACATGTTGTTGATGATGCTAACCATGCCCTTGCTGCAGTGATGGTGATATTTGGTCTCAGGATAATGAAGTGTTACTGTGCAGGAACACATGTGGTCCAGGGGGAATGTGTCCTATCCTGTGGTGTATCCATGTCATCCATAGCAGCATCTGAGGGTGTCATGTGTTCAGTATTTGGCAATGGGATTTCCTACTTACATTAGCGATTTCACATCTGTGGCTTCCACCCCTGCACATCTGTTGTGCCTGCCATTGTTCAATTCGTCTACTTCCCTGACCGTGTGGCCATCTCCACTGGACATGCAGGTTTGGGCATCAATGGGGAAGGACTCATCTGTGTTGTCAGTGCAACATTGCTATACAAGTGTGTTGGATCTGTGCTGATGATTTCGTTGGCACTTCCATGACCAGGCTGATGTGACAGGAGCCTTCATTTGGTGCTAATTGTTGATTGTGTGACCAAGTGCTCAGCTGACATGATGGGGCCCTACTGAGGCAACATATGGCACAGCTTTCCTCACACAGGAGTGGAGTCCCCTCATGGCAGTGTGTACTCCTGTGACATTGCCTGCGCCCAAGGTGTGTGTTGTATGAGCATGTCTGTGTGTTCACTTCCGTTTTGCTGTGCATGCTGTGATCCCTAGTGTTGTACCTGTTTGTGATGCTTGCTGAGTTGACCTATGTTCCCCCCAAGTCTTCTCCCTGGGTTCTCTGTGATGTGGGTGCATGGCACATTACTGGTCATCAGGGTGTCACCCATAGGTGTGTTTGCTGTCAGGGCTGAGTTTGTGTGCAGACGCAGATGGGTCACAGTCAGGTTTCCCCTTGGCACTTGTTGTTTGCACCTGTCATGTGATTTCCAGTTTGTGTTATCTTTCAGTGATTGTGACACGTTGTGTGTGTGACTGCTGGCACTCCTCAGGGTCCGGGCTGCAATGTTGGTTGTTGTCTATGTGTGTTCTTTGTGGGTGACCTTGGCTTCTTCATTGGTGTGTGACTGTGGCTGGGATCCCATTGGTTGGTGTGGTATTGCCGTCATGTCCATGTACAGCGTAGTGTGCAGTGTGTCAGACATTCAGGAGTCTTGTTGAGTGGCCATGTGTGATGTGTTTCTGCACCTTGGTTCCCACCCACCACCCTGGAATTGTCATGGGTGCATGTGCAATGTCACCAGTGCATGTGTGCTTCACTGCTGCACATTGTTGGAGGTCGAGGTGTGTGGTGTTGAGTGTGTGCAGATGAGAGTTGTTGCCCGGCTAGACCCCTGCCTCCATGTTGGCCTTGGCTTACTGGCCGTGCTGATTGATTTGTGCTTGTGTAGGTGTGATGGTAGTTTGTTGCTCAGGACACATGACTGTGGTTCACAGTGTGAACGACATTTAGCTTTGTCATCACAGTGGGATTGTAATGCAGCCCAGGGTCACCACATTGTGGGGGCCCTGGGGGTAGTGCTGTGGTGTGTCTGTGTCTTGCTGTGTCAGTTGCTGTTCCTACGTGCCTGTGTGACATGTGTGATTTGTGCTCCCTCTCATCTGACAATGCCTGATTGCCCACATAGGGGATTTGGATCCATGAGTTACCTTTGTGTGGCACTGTATGCACATCTGTATGATTGGTATTTAGGCCTCCTCATGTGTTGTGTGGTTGCCTGGGGACACTGGCACCCCCCCTCACCTGTTGTGTTTGATGTGCAGTGTGGGTCTGCCTGTTTGTGTTTGTGCATCTGCACCACTGCATTGGCATATCTTAGGTGTGCCATTGGCTGTATGTAGTTTGGTGGGTTTCCCCTGCTGTCCCTGGGACTCCTCGGTCATCAGTCAGCACAATGATCATGGTTTGTGTGTCCCATTGCTGCCATGGTATGGTATCTGTTCACCTCACATCTACAGTCTCCACAGGGTATCTGCATTTGTGTGCCCATTGGTGCAAATATGTGGGTCTGCATTCTGATGGTCACTTCTGTCATTGTGTCATTGATGAATGTTGACTGTGTCAGCCCCCATGGGTGTTGTTTGTCTGCACATGGCCAAAGGTATGTCTTATTTGCACTGCAGTATTTGCCTCCCCCAATCTATGTTGCAATGGGACACATGCACTACTTTGCCACTGATGTGTTTTATGTTCTGTGACCAGGAATCATCCATGCAGTTTGGCAGTTGCAGCTTTTTCTTTGTCAACACTTACATTTTGGTCACTGTGATGATGGGGGTTTGGACCCCATTGCCACAGTGTTCAAAATGTGCTTCAGCTATGGACCCCACACTTACATTTTGGTCACTGTGATGATGGGGGTTTGGACCGCATTGCCACAATGTTCAAAATGTGCTTCAGATATGGACCCCACACTTACATTTTGGTCACTGTGATGATGGGGGTTTGGACCCCATTGCCACAATGTTCAAAATGTGCTTCAGATATGGACCCCACACTTACATTTTGGTCACTGTGATGATGGGGGTTTGGACCCCATTGCCACAATGTTCAAAATGTGCTTCAGCTATGGACCCCACACTTACATTTTGGTCACTGTGATGATGGGGGTTTGGACCCCATTGCCACATTGTTCAAAATGTGCTTCAGCTATGGACCCCACACTTACCTTTTGGTCACTGTGATGATGGAGGTTTGGACCCCATTGCCACAATGTTCAAAATGTGCTTCAGATATGGACCCCACACTTACCTTTTAGTCACTGTGATTATGGGGGTTTGGACCCCATTGCCACAATGTTCAAAATGTGATTCAGCTATGGACCCCACACTTACCTTTTGGTCACTGTGATGATGGGGGTTTGGACCCCATTGCCACAATGTTCATAATGTGCTTCAGCTATGGACCCCACACTTACATTTTGGTCACTGTGATGATGGGGGTTTGGACCCCATTGCCACAATGTTCAAAATGTGCTTCAGCTATGGACCCCACACTTACCTTTTGGTCACTGTGATGATGGGGGTTTGGACCCCATTGCCACAATGGTCATGGCCTGCTTGCTTTGTGGGGGCCACACACATATATGTGTGGCACATGTGATAGGGGGTCACATTGTATGTTCAAAGTCATGTTCAGTGTTGTAGGCATTTGACACAGTCTACACACGCTTGTCATGGTGTTGGGGGATGTCTTTTTCTTGCATTCCCTAGGTTGTGGTGTGCTGGTTGTGTCATGCATTGTCCATCCTATGAGTGGGGGTGGTGTTGGTGGTAGGCATCCAGCCCCCCATGGGTAGAGGTGGTAGTTGTGGTAGGCATCCAGCCCCCTGGGTAAGGGTGGTAGTAGTGGTGGGCATCCAGCCCCCTGGCTTAGGGTGATAGTAGTGGTAGGCATCCAGCCCCCTGGGTAAGGGTGGTAGTAGTGGTAGGCATCCAGCCCCCCTGGCTAAGGGTGGTAGTGGTGGTAGGCATCCAGCCCCCCTGGGTAAGGGTGGTAGTAGTGGTGGGCATCCAGCCCCCCTGGCTTAGGTGATAGTAATCCAGCCCCCCCTGGGTAAGGGTGGTAGTAGTGGTAGGCATCCAGCCCCCTGGGTAAGGGTGGTAGTGGTGGTGGGCATCTGGCACCCCCTGGGTAAGGGTGGTAGTAGTGGTAGGCATCCAGCCCCCCTGGCTAAGGGTGGTAGTGGTGGTAGGCATCCAGCCCCCTGGGTAAGGGTGGTAGTAGTGGTGGGCATCCAGCCCCCCTGGCTTAGGGTGATAGTAGTGGTAGGCATCAAGCCCCCCCTGGGTAAGGGTGGTAGTAGTGGTAGGCATCCAGCCCCCCTGGGTAAGGGTGGTAGAGGTGGTGGGCATCTGGCACCCCCTGGCTAAGGGTGGTAGTAGTGGTAGGCATCCAGCCCCCCTGGGTAAGGGTGGTAGTTGTGGTAGGCATCCAGCCCCCTGGGTAAGGGTGGTAGTAGTGGTGGGCATCCAGCCCCCTGGCTTAGGGTGATAGTAGTGGTAGGCATCCAGCCCCCCTGGGTAAGGGTGGTAGTAGTGGTAGGCATCCAGCCCCCCTGGCTAAGGGTGGTAGTAGTGGTGGGCATCCAGCCCCCTGGCTTAGGGTGATAGTAGTGGTAGGCATCCAGCCCCCTGGGTAAGGGTGATAGTAGTGGTAGGCATCCAGCCCCCTGGGTAAGGGTGGTAGTGGTGGTGGGCATCTGGCACCCCCTGGGTAAGGGTGGTAGTAGTGGTAGGCATCCAGCCCCCCTGGCTAAGGGTGGTAGTGGTGGTAGGCATCCAGCCCCCTGGGTAAGGGTGGTAGTAGTGGTGGGCATCCAGCCCCCTGGCTTAGGGTGATAGTAGTGGTAGGCATCAAGCCCCCTGGGTAAGGGTGGTAGTAGTGGTAGGCATCCAGCCCCCTGGGTAAGGGTGGTAGTGGTGGTGGGCATCTGGCACCCCCTGGCTAAGGGTGGTAGTAGTGGTAGGCATCCAGCCCCCCTGGGTAAGGGTGGTAGTTGTGGTAGGCATCCAGCCCCCTGGGTAAGGGTGGTAGTAGTGGTGGGCATCCAGCCCCCTGGCTTAGGGTGATAGTAGTGGTAGGCATCCAGCCCCCTGGGTAAGGGTGGTAGTGGTGGTGGGCATCTGGCACCCCCTGGGTAAGGGTGGTAGTGGTGGTGGGCATCTGGCACCCCCTGGGTAAGGGTGGTAGTTGTGGTAGGCATCCAGCACCCCTGGGTAAGGGTGGTAGTGGTGGTGGGCATCTGGCACCCCCTGGCTAAGGGTGGTAGTAGTGGTAGGCATCCAGCCCCCCTGGGTAAGGGTGGTAGTGGTGGTGGGCATCTGGCTCCCCCTGGCTAAGGGTGGTAGTAGTGGTAGGCATCCAGCCCCCTGGGTAAGGGTGGTAGTGGTGGTGGGCATCTGGCACCCCCTGGCTAAGGGTGGTAGTAGTGGTAGGCATCCAGCCCCCCTGGGTAAGGGTGGTAGTGGTGGTGGGCATCTGGCACCCCCTGGCTAAGGGTGGTAGTAGTGGTAGGCATCCAGCCCCCTGGGTAAGGGTGGTAGTAGTGGTAGGCATCTGGCACCCCCTGGCTAAGGGTGGTAGTAGTGGTGGACATCCAGCCCCCCCTGGGTAAGGGTGGTAGTAGTGGTTGGCATCCGGCCCCCCCTGGGTAGGGGTGGTGGTGCGCATCCAGGCCCCTGTGTGCATATGTGGCATTGGTGATGGGCATCCCGCCCCTATGGTGCTGCTGTTGCTGGTGTAAGTAAATTCTGCATCCCTCTGTGTGTGTGTGATGTGTCGTGTACGTGTTGTATGTGTTTTGTGGTTGGTGTCTGACTTACCTTCTGCGCCGTACGCGTCCGTGCCTGTTCCGGTAGTAAATGTAGAATATTGGTAGGATCGGGACGAAGGGATTCATTGTTGGTTCGTGTCGTTCGTCTTTCTCGTTGCTTCGCGTCATCCTCGTCGCTGGCGTGTTCGCCTCGTAGCCGTGGATCGTGTTGTGGTGCGAATCGGAGCTTATGTGCGCCTCTCCCGGATGCTTTGACGTGCCGTGCGTAGCGACGGGTTCGGCGCGTACGGAAAGCGCATCGTACTTGTTCGGCCGGACGGGGCTGCATTTTCCCTTCCGTGCGACTCGATTCTGCGTTTCCGGATTCGCCTCGGTCGGAGTACAGGACCTGGATTGGGTGAGTACGACTCGGCCGGATTCTGTGCTGTTGTGCGCATCGTACTTACTCGTTCGGTATGATGTACGGATCGGTCGGGAAACAGGCATTCGCATGGCTTTTTTCCCGACCGAATGGTATTGGGTGCGCCTCCGACCGAGATCGGAATCGGCCCCTCAGTGTGGTGCATCAAGCATAGCATGAAGGTGGTGTGAATAAATGAATGGCCCGATTGACTGCGGCACCTTATTTAAGATACGCTTTTAGCCTTTGCAATTACTACGCCCATTTACTACCAAGTGCTAATATTAGCCACTTTAATGGTTTTCAGTTTACGGACCTTTGGGAGACTGAATAGGCCTTGCCAGGATTCGAACTGGTGAACACGTCACCGCATGTTTCAGTGGCGCGGATTCACTCACCGAGTCGTCCTACCGGCAGACATAAAAGGGAGGCTGGCGATTGGCCAACACAGTCGGATGCAAGGGAGACTTTTGTAAAATATCAAAGGGGCGGCTTGGCCCTCGTTAGCAAGAGCAGAATAATGTCTGCAAAAAATACACTTCGAGTGGAAGCTCGTGTGCCAGAGAAAAGATTACTGCACCCTTTGATCCTAGCTGCTATAATGTGATCTAAGCACTATGATGTTACTGCATATTCCTAGCAGTTGATTGTGACTCAGCAGTCCCGGGCTCAAAGGCAGAGCGGGAAGCACAGAACTTGGGC
Source organism: Calotriton arnoldi (assembly GCA_963921515.1). Lineage (NCBI taxonomy): Eukaryota > Metazoa > Chordata > Amphibia > Caudata > Salamandridae > Calotriton > Calotriton arnoldi. The sequence continues at coordinate 722,656 of CAWUFW010001483.1, read as the reverse complement.
TGAAATGTAAACTTTCATCAGAGCCATGAATTTGGGAGCCGCACCCCTGAGGGCAGGGGCTCCTGTTTGAAAAGAAATGCACAAAGGAACGACTGCTCTGCTGGAGAAGCCTTGAAGTCACTACGTCGAGGCACATGCAGGGGGTATTGGACTCTTGCAGTCCCGGCTCAACCCATACTCATTGTGTACTCCTGGCCCGGATTTGGACCACTGTCTCTGGGTTTGGCTAGTTGCCAAGGAATGTTTCCCAAACTGTTGTGCTTACAAGGGTGTTTGGGAAACGTTCCTCATCACCCAGCAAGGGTCACGAAGGCATAAGAAAGCAGGGAGAGGATATGGCTTAAGAGCTGCCACTTTGAAACTGGGGAACCAGGTTTGAATCTCGGCGTCGGTTTAACATCCTGTGATTCTGGGCATATCACTTAATCTCCCTGTGCCTTAAAAAAAATTGAAGTTGAGTAATGTAACTGCTGCTCATGTAGAGCGCTCCAATACGTTCGAGTCGAGTTCGTGCTATATAAAACTGCAATAAATAAATAAAAAGTGGCTGACAAGGGCAGCTCCTCCACTAGGGCAGAGGAGCGTCGCACCACTGCTTTCTCGCAGTGTGAGAAAGCCAAAACATAAAATGTTAATTACTTTTAGATATTACCATTTTATGTTTGCTTTGCGCATTGCAGGCGGGTGGGGGGGGGCTGCTCTGCTCTTTGAGCAGGGTTGGGGAGGAGTGGTTTGCCCACACCTGTGTGCGCAAAGACTGTTTGGTCGGCCCTCTCAGGCCGCCCAAACCAGTCATGCGCACTCTGCCCTTCTCCATGCAGGCTGCATTGCATCCTGCATGGAGAACATGCCTACCCCATTAGCCCCTGGCTGGGCGCCATCCCGACCAATCACAACGCAGCAATTGCAGCGTTGTGATTGGCTTAGGGGAGGGAGCCTGGTTGCCTGCTTCCTGTTCCTGTCGGAGGCAGGAGAGCAGGAGCAGAGAAGACACAGGACCTGGCGGAAAGGTAAGTTTAATTCTATTTCTTTTTTTTCCCCCGGCGACACTCCCCCGCGATCCCACCCCCAGCGACACCCCCCAAAAATCCCTCCCCCGCGACCCGCCCCACCACGCCGGCTGCTACTGGTGGCTGAACGGACAAGATAGCTCAAGCTGGGTTTAGGACAGATCCGACCACAGAGAAAATACATGTTCCCTCTCTATGGGGCAGGTGGTGAGCAGTTGAGGAAAGAATTCCAAGGTAGTGCAACCGGGGTCTGACTTTCCATTTCGCCAGTGAGCTGAGGCTTGAAGGCTGCTTTCAGAGCGGTGTGGGCTGCCATGACCCACCCATCCTCCTGTGGCCCCATTATATTCGCAGCTTCCTGCAGCGTGGCGATGGTTTGAACAGTTTTACTATGTCTGATTTTGGTTTCCAGACTCCCCTGAGTGAACTCTTTCTTGCTGGTAGTTTTGCTGTGAGTGAGGTGCAATTCTGAAGCTCACAGCAGTTTTTGAGGCAGAAGTTTGTAAGGTGTGATGAGGAATCGGGGACTAGGGGGTGTTCCCTTAGGTCATTTTCAAGGAGACTTGTTCTGAGCACAGACTAGACTTGAAGGAAGGTTGGCTTTAGTATGAATAGAGATGGGAGGCAGTTCCAAAGTCTTGATGCTGTGGGGGTGCTGGACATGTGCAACCATGGATAGGCAGGCAGGCCTGGTAGGCCTACAGGCCTTTGGTGTGATCTATAGAAGGACACCTGGGCTTCTTGGAGGTTCAGCCAGGAACTCACAATGCGAGCATCTTGGCATGAAGATTCGCACTAGTACTCTTGCAGCATATCAAAGTGTGTTCAGTAATCACAAGGAGCTTTTAAGTCGAAAACTCTCCTCGACTATAGGAAAAGGCTTTATCCCATAATAAAACGAGTTAGCATGCACTGGCGTCAATTCACCAAAATGCCCGGGGTAGCGGAAGTGACATCACATGCCCCTCGGCCTTCACTTTCATTCACATACATGCTTACACATACACCCGCATTCAGACATACACACAATTTCTCATATAAACCCAATCTTACCCGCAGGCCTGCACTCATCATACATTTAAAATATTTTTTTACTTTCCTAAGCTGCCAGAGAAGGTCATATTCCAACTAATCCTGCTTCTTTTTTTTTTACACTATTAGTGAATAATCAATATTTTTTACTATCAGTGTAATGAAAAAATGATAGAAAACAAGGCGAGCGTAGCCCCAGGAGATGTCCATAAAAGCTGCAGCTGTGTTCCAGGCACTGACTTTCGTACTTCTGAGGCCAGGGGTCGCAAGGGGCAAGCCAGGAGTCGCAGCTGCAACCCCTGGCGACCACTAAATGATGTCACTTTTAGCATAGTTTTCAGCGGGTTCACTTAGGGAAATTGCAGAACCTTAGTCTAACTGTACAAGCATGAAGCGGAGGCCTGGTATAGAGGAGACGCAACATGTGCATATTGGTGAACGGAAATAGTCTGCATTGCCTAGAGAACAGCCATCTGCACCATGTTGAGGTAGAAGGTTACAGAGTTACAATTGAGCCGTACTAGCGCACGGGATAGCAGTGGGTCAAGGGAACCCAACTGGACTGGGGTAAGCTGGAGTTGACTTGTAGCAGGCGGTTGATCTAGAATTGAGGCTGTAGCACAGATTTCAGGGATTCCACAGTGGGCAAGAATCTTTTTGCTGGTCTTGGTGAGCTAGTGGAGCGGCCTTACGTCTTTGCTTTGGGATATGACATTTTGCGAATGTATTGTGGCCCTTTCGTCTGTGCTGCTGGAGTTTATGAAGTAAGATGTTTACGTCATTTGAGTCAAAGTGGGATTATGGGATGTTGGACACAGTTCTCTCTATTGCCTTGTCCAGGAGAGAATCAGTGAAGACCCATAGTGCAGAAAATTATTAAGGATGGAGTCAGATGCCCTGCGGTGAACAGAAGCATTCCTTAACCGCAAAAGAGTTGGACAAGTGCCGAGATATAGTCAGTACTTTCAACTATAAGATGAAACAGGCAACGGAAGATTGGTCTCATCTGTGTTTGTTTGATAATGTGTTGAGAAGGATGGGGACCATTTTACTGGGGTATAGGTTGGATGGAACGGGGGTGATTTGGGGCTTTGCGGCAGGGCAAGCTATTTCCCTGCTATTGGTCCACGTCATAGTTTATTAGAGTCTCCTTATGTGCACCCTCTCCAAGTTTCTGTGCTGCTCATTTAAAGCAATGTGTACACCCTCCCAGAGTTACTTACAACACGTTTTCCAGTCATGACTTTTGTGGTAGTCCTGCTGTGTACCTGTGTGGTGCGCTCTTTTATTTGCTCTAGAGATTATTTTTGGTTCACTTGTGTTTGGTTAATCGTATTACTGTTCTATTTATATCAAGCTTTTGGAGAAATAATAATAAAAGTATGTTGCTGTGCTACCATGCCACTTTCAAGATAAAACAGAGAAAAAGGAGGAACGTAGATAAGAATGCAGAGTTCTTATAAGAGTGACTTGAGAACAGAGGTAAAAGGCTATTTATTTATAGCCGAGTTCTCGTGAAGTGTGGGCCACACCCGGGCTGGATGCCTACGCGTCCTACGGGGAATGTGAAAAGTGAATGCAAGGTCAGTTCAATTCTCACTTAAGAAAGTGACTCAGCATTTAATGTATAAAAGAATAAATGCTGGGCCCAGGCTTGTGCTCAGGAGCCGGCAGCAGGCACTACGGGAGGCTAGGATGCTGAATACCAAGGCTGATTTCCCCTCACGCATCGAATTCTCAAGCAGACAGCCCCAGCCCCTTTATCTCACACTTGCAGGTTCTTTTTCATTACTGCTTGCTCCCTTTGTCACTGGTTTCTGTACTTTTCTTCCTCCTTTTGTATTTTTCTCTCCCTTACTCTGGGTCATAGACTTTTAAGGAAAAATAAGTTCATGTCCCAAGAAATGAATGCTGGTGGGCCCCACCTGTAACCACTAGTTCAAATTAGGCAATGAACAGATACACCTGCACATTGTGGTCTCTGGTTGAGGCCCATCTGGAGTCCACCGCCTGGGCTCGCTTCATAGGTGCAAGGCCTGTCATTGCATTGTGTCCCAGTCACCGGACACACCACTCATCACATTATTATCAAGAGTTGGGAGAATCTTGTGCTAACCTTGTGTTGCTAACTGAGGCTGCCAGACTCCCTTAGCCGGGGCTACCACATAGGTGGAATTCGGAATCTGAAAGTTAATGTGGGTTAGGGATATGTGTGAATAACACGCATACCATAGGAGCATGTGTGACCATTGGGAAATATTGTGGGGAGTGAGAAAAGAAAAAGAATGCATAGCCAGACTCTGGGAGCGCTAGGCATTGGGTTATACCAGAACCGAAGCACTTGCCTTGAACACCCCCCTCCCTCCATCCATGCCTAGCCTTGCCATCAATCAGATTAAGTTGCAGCCCACCTGTCGACCACTGACTCTCCATACTCATAGCTGCCACAAACCCCACAATCTACCATTGTTTACACCCCAGACTGCAAAGAACATCTACTTTCACAATTTGAAGTTCATTCATAGTATAGAAATAACAGAGCACACATGCTTGTGACGACATTGGATTCTGTGCCTTGGTGCATGCATAAATGCGGTTATGGGCATGGCGATGGGTCATACATGGGACTCTGAGGTGGCAGTCCCTGCCCTGTGTTGTGTGCACCTGAGACGCAGCAGCCTTGGGTGCTATCCGTTTGCAGTGCAGTATGGTTGACTGTAGCCCCTCATGGAGGCAGCCACCATTAATGCAGCAGGTGTAGCGGCAATACCTGCCTTGTATCCCAATAATGTGGTTTACAGCCCAGCTAGGGGTCTTATGGGGGTATTCTTGCTTGTATTACAGACATGGTGCCCTTGCTACACCGCTGCCACCCATGCTCTGCTACCAATGGTCACTTGGCGGTAGTTGGAGGTCGAGCTTGGTTATGTGGCAAATCTCTTGTCCTTGTAAAAGGGCTCACGTGGCACGAGGTAATACTTATTGGCATGCCTCGCTGGCAGCACAAGGGCCTGTTTTATAACAGTCACAGCCCGAGTCGCATCCTTTCCATGCCTTACTCAGACCGGTCCCTTGGAATGCTGCTCTAAAAGGGACACGGCGTGAGTCAAGGGCAGGCCGCGCTCCACGTGCCCTCGGCACCCGGGCATGCATGCCGGCAGGGGCCTGGCACGTTGCAGCAACCCTCCGACAATAAAACTTTTTTTTACCAATATGAGGGGCGAGGAACAGTTTTCCTTCGAATACAACAGAACGCAGTGCTGGCATGCTTCCTGGAACACCGGCAGTTACGTTTTCTGCTGAACAGGTTTAACCTAGAAAGAGGGGGTGTCCGGACTTTCCTCCCTTCATATCTGCTGCGCCGCCTCGGCGGCCCCACGCTTGCATTCCTTGTTGCAGGAGGCCGCCTCTAAGTACAGGCGCTCGGTGTTTCTGTTCCAGGAACAGGCGCTGATTAAGTCCAGCACAAAGGCTGCAAAGTAGCAGTTCCTGGAAACCCCTCCGAAACGGAGCCGCGTGTTGAATTTAAGGGAGTGTCGGTTTGTAGTGAATTTAACCATTCACAGGCTGCTCGGCACCAGCCCCTCGCTAGGGGGACTACCGGGCCGTGGTGGAAGGTTTTGGGAAAGAGGACTACCCATGGCACGTTTCTACCTCTGTGCACTAAGGCGAGGTCCAGTGTTAATGTATTGTAAGCCTTTTTATCAACACATTCCGATCACAGAGGCGCTTCCTCTCGCCGAGGCACATGCACCTTCGGTATGCGCTCGGGTATGTCCGGTATGCATTCATTAATTGGAATGAACAGTGCTTGGGAGGTTGACTCATGGCGACACTTGGCCCCGGTGAGGCGAGCGCGCGCCCCGCCCGGAACGGTGGCTCATCCGCGAGGAACTCTCGAGACGGCCCCCGCTCGGACATCGAGACAAGCGTGTGACTCCGGTGCAGGGCAGGTCACCACAGAGTGCCTAGAGCCACAGCACCGCGTGATAGTGTGCTTAACACAGCTCGGACTCCCCCCTCAATGCATGTCATACACCATAGGGCGCCCTGACGCCCTCAGCCTGGGCCTCCAAGCGGGGAAACGCAGTCTGTCTATTTAAAGACCAAGGACAGGGTCTGGCGAGTGCTGGTTGTGGTCGTCAGGTCTAACCGTGTGCATCGTTATGGTGGCTTGGAAGACGCTTTCTATGGTTAAAGTGAGCGAATGGAGCGCAAACCATCTTTAAAAAAAAAAAGTGTAACCTGGTTAAACGAAGGGCAGATCTGGGATTTGAGAGCTGCGACGCATAGACACTTCTGTGCAGATCTCACCACAAGCCTGTTAATCCTACACTGCCCATGTTAACTAAATGCAGGCTTTCCATTACTGGGCTATACATAAGAGAGCCTGGCATGTGCCCGAGGCCCTGGTGGGGGGACGGGGGAGATGAGTGGCAGGAGCTGCAGCCATGTGCTCCTTTCTCTTGGAAGTGACGAGGCCTGCCCCGCTACCCCCTCACCCTGCAAGCACTTTGTTGGGAGACCCCTCTATTCACGCTCAATATTCAGATTGGGTTGCAGGCAAGCAGCTGCCAGCGTGACCACGGAGGGTGACTCGAATTAACACTGCCTGCCAGTAAGGACTCGGTTAGGGTTGGGCAAAACACCAGTTTCAGGTTTAATATGTGCAAATGCATGCAGGCAGGCCAGCGAGTGCACTGGGTGTGCTGCAGGAAACAGCTGCCTGCGACAGCCAAGAAACAGCAAGCCGCCTCCTGCAGGCCAAACAAAGGGCGGCCGCACAATGGCAGCTCATTATGCATGCAACTCCACGGGCCGCAAGCTGTTGCGATAAGCAGCTGTTGCCAAGGAGGTCAGGGGTCACGTCAGGGGGGATGAATGGAAAGGCCCAACTGCCGCCCATGCGGGGCCATGGTTTGTGTTTTGGGGGGCCTCTCGGCTCCCCTGCACCCGCCTGGGCAGACACCGTGCAGGGCCATGAGCTCAGTCGAGTCTCGGTTTATAAATAATCCAGCGCTGTAACCTTATCTGCCCCAGACAGCAGCGTTTAGCCAAATGTGCGTGAGGTGCAAGTCGCAGCTCCCTGCTCCAGCCCTCCTCCCGCCGCCACCCCGACAGTAAGGCGAGGATTCGAAAATGAGCTTCAAACATTTATTTTTTTCAAAGACGTTAAAAAAAAAAAAAACAGTAAGTGCTGAATGCATGTACTTTTTAACATTTAATTTGCAAGCTTGTTGGCGTTCAGCTTCCCCATGTCAGTCAGTTGCCATGGGTAACCACTTCAAAATAAACGACATTGATTTTGCAAGTATGTCCTTAAAGTTCAGGTTGCACAAAGTCTCTGCATGTGTGGCAATGATAGCATGTCCTTGCTGCCCACAACAGTTTCCAAAGTTCAGTTCGCTGGTACGGAACAGCTCTGCCCGTTCCGTACGCACTTCCTCCTCCGTCCGTCATTCCACTGAACAAGTTTCTGTTTCTCCTTCTCACTGCACCAGTCCCATCGGGCTTGGAAACATACACGGTACTCCTTCCAACTCCCAATCCGGTGCCATCCTGCCCCCACCGCGGTCGGCGGGGGGCTTGTACCGCACCCCCTGCGGGTGGGTCAGTCCTCCGTACTCCTCGTTACTCTGTGCTCCACAAGAGCCAACAGCTGCCGGTCTCCACGACTCCGACCAGCCTCTCCTCAGAAGCAGGAACCAGGCGGTTCTCCTTGGGTGCGTTGCCAAAGCAACAAGATTCAGATGCGAAGGCCTCGGGTGGGCTTTCACTCGGGCAGCGCGATGGAGGGCACCCAGTCGTTGAAGTTTCGACTTTCCTCGCAGAACAGGCTGAGCTTGTCCAAGGCGGGGTCTTTGAATGCATCTTCACCGGGATTCTGGAAAACAAAAGATCAAAGAGTCATGAGTACACTGTTGCCACCGCAGGGCTTTGGCATATGTTATCGCGTTTCAATGCACAGGCCTAGCCGAGAGTCCCACGGTGCCCCAAAGTCCTGGAATGACTACAAAAGTACGTTTCTACATCCTGGGAACTAGCCCAGACCTCCCCGCAGTGCCCCAAAGACCCGGAGTGACTTCAAAAACACGTTTCCACATGCTGGGGCCACACGCTGCGCTGCTGGGTGGTCTACAAACAGAAGCCCAGCAGTGTTTGTGTAACACAAACATGCCTGTAGACATGTCGCCAAGAGGCCTGGGAATACAGGTTTTTTATTTTTACATAAACCCGTCCATGTGCATGGTATAAGGTCGCAGACGGGATAAACATTGGCAAACAGATATGTTAAAATAGGCCACATGGAAAAGGGCACTACTTGGCAAGTGGGCACAGTAAAGTTCGCCATGCGTAAATAACCAAAGTGGCACAATCCATGATTAACCCGACCCCAGGCCCACCCGAGGTGCCCCGTGCCACCCCCACGCCGCGCGCTGCCTCGGAGAGGGAACCCACCGTGATGAGGATGCAGTGCAGGTCCCTGGGCTCGTCGGCTTCGTCCCCGGAGCCCAGGATGGCGGCCAGCTTCTGGGTGTCATTGAGCCGCACAATGTTGATGTCGTTCTCGCAGCAGAAGGCTTGGATGAGAGTGAAGTGGATCTGCAGGGCGATGTCACCCTCGTCCTCCTCGTCGGCCGCCAGCACACAGAATGTGACGTTGTCTGGGTCACTGTGGAGAGAAAGGGGGAGACGGACGTTAGGAACACTGCGCAGGAGACTGCAGAATGAAATACATAAATATGGTTTGAGAGTGCGGGGTATTACAAGGGGGTGCATGCATGATATACGAGTGAGTGCCACTATCTCCTTATGGGACACTGATATGCAGCAAAGCTGTAAGTGGCTGGGTAACAAGCCCAGGCAAAGCAAGAGTACCACACGTTCAAATGCTGCTCCAATAATTCAAAATTGCATATAACGGCATTGTGATGCAAAAATGCTTTTCGGTTCTTATACACCAGGGGGAATCGGCAATAGGAAGCCGTGCAGCAAATAGTGCCGGGTCCGTGGGTTAAGCCAATGCCGGTTCAGAGGAACATGCTTGGACAGAGCCGGGAGTTGGGGCATGCAGGGCTCTTCAGGGGCATGCAGTAAGGGGTGAGATGTACTACAGTTAAAGGGGCATGCAAACGGGAGTATGTGGTGAAAGGGTTGCATGCACACACAGGCGGCTGATACTTACACATTCATGACTTTGGCCGACTCGTAGACACCAACGGTCAGGCAGGTCTGCCTCTGAGCGGAGACCAGCAGCTCGTGCAGCGCTTTACCGGCGATCTGCATCCTGAGAAGAAAGGAGGAAAGTGCGGTGAGACCAGTGCAGAGAGCGCAGAGAGCCGCGGGCATAGAGCGCGGGCAGAGCGGCGCCTTCCCAGCTGCAACCCCCGCCCACACCAGCCCGGAGGCGACTGGAGTCTTCTGGACTCCCCCTCAACAGACAGCCTGTAGTGCTGCACGACACACGTCGGCAGCGCTATAACCCCGCACCTAGAAATTACTGGATCCCAGCGCCCCCACCTCCCTGGCCCCCGCACACCCATCAGGCTATGACGAATTACCAGATACTAACTCCAACCCGCAGTAACAGGGGAGTACTGCGCGCTCCCGCACCCGTCCCCCCGCAGCCACTGAATCCGAGAGCGGGCGACGATGCATACCTGTCAGCGGTGCTCTCCACGGGGGTTTCCTGTCCGTGAATCTCTTCCAGAGTCATGACAATCCGTGAGCAACCAAAAAACAAAATCCACAAGTATCCACAAAGCCAACAAGTCCAGGCAAAGTTCCTCTCGAGTGTGTCTAGCGAACGCAAGTGACAGTCCGTAACAAGGTGCTAGTCCTCAGTTGTATCCGTGCTTTGTAAATCCAAAGGGAAGTGTGAGAGGCAGAGCGCCGGCGCCTGCTTTTATAGCCGCGCGGCTCAGCTTCTCAGAAGGGGCGGAGCCTTCCCGCAGCCCAGCCGCTGATTGGCCAGGGCGCCTGGGAGCATTGTGATGCTAATGTGGTGCCCGGGGGAGCGGGTCGGCTCGTGCCATAAGGACACGTGTGGGGGGAAGGGATGGGGGGCAGGTGGCGCGGGGTGAAGCGGGGGTAAGGGCGCCCACAATGCCCGGGTCTTGCAGCTTTTGTGTCCAGTGTTACCAGGCAGACGGCAGGCTGCACATTTTAATGCAAAGCGGGGGATGGGCACACAAAGGCATCGTTCCTCTCTCTGATGTGGGCTGTCTCTTTCATACTGCCTGTCTAAGCCTTCAAAAGGACTTTATTTTATGCCTCTATATGCAAAGACCACCGAGTTCAGCAGGCTGCCCCCTTTATCTCCTAAACACTAATTGCATGCACAGAAAATAGCCATGGCATATTTCAACCACAAATCTGTCCTCCTGCAAGAAGCAAGGGGGGTGTTGGGAGGACCACTGTTTGAAAACGCGTGCCAGAGTCAGGAGATAGAGAAAAGCACCCCCAAAGAACACTTTCTGAACACGCCTGGATCTCACTTTGATTGCAGGGTGCACAGCAGAATAAAATGTGAGCATAGCTTTAAATTCCTGCATCAGACCCAGTACAGTCACAATCAGCCGCCGAGCCCATTGGTTCTGCTGCGGATACCATATTTGGAGAAACACACAAACATGACCGCCTTGAGGGACTCTCAACAGGGATGCAGAATCAGCTTCTAAAGTGCACACGCCAACATGAGACGGGGAGGCACATGCCTCGGGGGGGTTCATGTGCTCTGCTGCTGAAGAAAGCCCCTGGCACCGGTGCGATGTGCCAGGCGCTTCTCGAAGTTGCTCAACTCTGCACTGACCACCCCTCCCACACACACTGCCCTTTAAACTAGCGTGCTGTTTGTGTGTAGCTCAACAGATGAGCGAAATGCCCCGAACGCGTACATGTATGCTTTACACGGGAGAGAAGGGTGCGTTTTTTCTTGCATATCATGAGTAGGTGCGTTGCGGGATGCTCTTTTATGCTTTTCTGCGCCGACATAAGGGTACCAGGGGTCATGATGCACACATGATATATGACCCATCCCTCTCCCGGCTGGGTACGAAAATACAGCCATGATTAGGGTGCACTAGGCTCCGATAGCTCTGGCCCCGGTGCCACTGCACCTGCTGCACGAATGATAGATGCGCCCTTGAATTGTGGTGTTTGTAACAGGGGCACATGCAGCAACAGGCGAGGGGGCATGCCCAGGCCACGTGCATGGCAGCGGTGCAAGCATGTGCCTTACAGTGTGGCTGGCTCCACCAGCAGCAGATCAGGGGGTGGTATGAACGTAGAAATTCACACAGAATGGAACCTTACATATAACTAGCACATGATGTAATGACTCCCCACGACGCGTGTACCGTATAGTGCTTCATACTTCTTTGTGACTTAAAGCACTTTATTATCTCGGTAGCCCGTTAGAAGGAGCACGCGCCAACCCGGGCGCCTCTACGAGAGATGCCGCACAGCATGAGCACTGCTCACAGGAGGCAGAAGGTACTGCGAGAGACGAGCCCAGAGGCGGCACCTGCACCCACCAGTGCCACCGATCAGCATGGTGCAGAACAGTCCGTGCCTGCAAGAGTTCAGCACAGCACTGGCACGGACATGTTGCACATTAAAAAGTTACTGTGCAATGAAACAAGTCTGCAGCATGTAGAGGCCGGGCAGGGGCGGCGCGGACCCTGCTGGCCAGATGCTGGAGCGGCTTGTGCCAGGAGGGGAGGGGGCTGGGTGCCCGGCACACGCTACAGCCGCTGCTTTGCATCTCTATAGAGGGGGCACACAATGGCTGGGGGCTGTGCCTGGCGTGTGGCAGCCCTCAGACAATAGGCCCTTTCTCTGCCCGGCAGCAGCACTGTCCACCTGCCACTGGCCCGGGGTGGGGGCCCGGGCGAGCGAGGGGCGAGGGCAGCCCGCCCCCTGCAATCTGTTCCAGAGCTGGAGGTCTCTGCCTGGCGCACGCTCCTGAAGGGGGTGGTGGTGGGGGGGCATGGGGGGGGGGCTTCTTCGTATGAGGCACGCGAGCGCCCTAACCCCCCTCCTTTTATTCCCCCTCAGCCCGTGCCTAATATTCGTGTTTTGTTTCCTAAGCCTTCCTGGATGGCCAGGACGTGGCTGTGTGCAGTGATTTGCACCGCAGGCGCGTGCCCTGCCTCTGGACAGCTGTTCAGCGGAGTGTGCCATGTGCCTTGTGGGCACCGGCCCCTCCTGTTATTGAAGGCCTGTGGGCCAGGACCTCACTCCGTATGTGCGAGGTGCGCCCCCACAAGAGATCGTGCCCTCCTCTCTCCAACCATAATGCCCCCTTCATAACGTACCTGTATGTGACATGGAAGTGTGGGAGTAAACATTGTGCATTGTGAAAAATCAAGTAAAAACTTTAAAGGTCGTCCCCTACCTAGCGCATCCATTTATTGGAACATGCTGATGTCTTCGAGGGGACAGTGTTGCTAATGCGGTTACTGTTTCACCAAAAACGAGGCACCATTTTTGTAAGTGCATGACTCCGGATGACTCATCACAGCCACCTCAGCTCTCACTTTGTAGGTGAGTCTCACATCCTAGGAGAGGTCCCGTTCATGGGGTGTAACAGTCCTACCCTGGAGCATGTTTATTTGAATCATAATACACCCCCCCCCCCCCCACACACACACACGCACACACCTCCTTGAAGCGCAGTCAATCATGGGGTGAGAGGGTCTCACCTAAGGGTATAATGTATTTAATTAGGTCTGAATATTTGGTCTGGGAGCACAGTCACTCATTAAGTGTGAGTCTCACACTTTGGAGAACCGTCTCACTCACAGGGTGAAAGTCTCACACATCGCGGCACACATTTTTTGCCTATTGTGTTAAATAATTCATTGTTTTGTAAATCAAGGCCTTCAAAACTCTCCCCCGTGGCCTCCCGTGATCTCTTGGTCGCTGAAATGTGCTCAGTACCCTAACACCCTTTAAAACATCGTCGTGGATATGTTGGGGCAAGCATGGACGTCGTTGGGGCAAGTCTAAACGTCGCCGGGCTAGTTATGACGCAGTGCAGAAAAGATGCAAAAACATAGACATTGCACATTGTACTCATGAAGAGTTTACAGGGTGACATGAGGAAATTAGTACATTTTTGACTAATAATGAGGGTAAATGAGGGTATGGCCCAAGAAATGCCAGTCCCTTCCAGCTTAAAAAAAAGAGCCACAAAGGTGTTCTGCAGCAGGCCGCTCTGTAGGGGGCGCCTCCTTCCTGCAGAGCGGCCCGGGTGCAGATGGACGCCTCGACACTTCCTGCAGGCCCCTCCTCGCGCCAGAGGCCTGCCGAGCTTCTGCAGAACTGGGCCAGGCCTGCAAGCCTGGAACCGGCCTGACGTGTGTGCTTCCTTGACTGGCGCACGGCAGCGCTTTCCTGGTAGCTTATCAGCGCTGGAGGGGGCCGAGGCGAGCAGCTGCTGATGTCTGGCGCCATCTGCAGTAATAACCGCGCGCCAGATGCCCTGCACAGCAGCAGCCCTGCACTGTACATACAGTGCGGTGGGTGGGCACCGCGGCCGCGTGTCCCGAGGCCACCCACTGCACCGAAGAGTGGTAACCCCACCCTCCCCTCAACCACCGGGGCAAATTCAGGACACAGTAACCGACGAACTCATGTTTCTGTAAACAGGCCTCCGAAAGTTTTCAGAGTGACCTGATTTGCTTCCTAAAAATAGGATAAGGTCGCTCTTTCAAAAAGTTAATTTTAGTAATATTGCCGTGCACATTAAGAAAGCGCTTTTATATGAAGCACTTTGCCTAGAACACGGTCGTGAACAACTATCGTTAAGCTATTGAAACTCGTTTCATCCATCAAGGAAGGTGAAAGGCTTGATACACAGATCCAGCAACAAGCAGTTAACCCACCAAGTTGTCTTACAGGCGCAGACCGCCAATTACATGCATGTATGCCCATTCCAGGCGAATCTGGAATCAAATCGCCTTTGTTCCATCACGTCCTAAAACAACCGAATTTCAGCTAATTGGAAACATATATGTTTCGTCCTGTGACGTCAGTGATAATTAAATCAGTTTTCTGTATGCTACAAATTACAAACCTAAATAAAGCAATAAAATAAGAAACGTATTTTTTTATTTGTGCGTAATGTCATTCTGTAGACCTTGCAGTGCATTCAGAGTTTTGAGCTTGGTAGTATTTTAAATCCTTTAAATGAAGCTCGTTGCAGTTATTCAATGTCGCGAGGATTAAGCAACCGGCCTTGTGTGGAATGTGTGTAACCCAGCAGAACGGGTTATCTGGGTATAAATAAACACGATGTGCCGGATAGTGGATGCATGCGCTGCTCACCGCCACCTGTTTACCAGGGACCAACAGAGGACACGCGCGCCATCTTGTGGCTACACAGAGCGAAGCAACGAAAAACATCCAATGGCATGCTTAGTGGCTATCAACAACAGAACTTGGCTTGCACCCAGGGCTTCCCAGTAACAACACACAAACAACACGACGGAGGCTGGGGGTGTCTCTATTTTGACTGGGAAAGCAATTGATTCAAAACACTCACCTGCTCTTGATGTTTTGCCATCAGAAATTATTCTGCATATACTCTAAACTCTCCAACCCAAACAACAACAAAAAACAGACAGGACAGCACCACAACAATAATAGAGAAGTTAACATGCATACATATGTACAGCAGTCGTGCATGCCTTCCACGGAGACAGATGTTCAGGAGTTTATTGAAATACTGCCTCTTTATTCCCTTTCTGCACCTTTCATTTTCTTGACTTTGTGAATTGTCCTTTCTTTTCTTGCTAGAGCATATCTCCCACAAGTTTGGGTAAGAGAGGGTGTACATTGTCGAAGGTAATTGTAGTAACTCTTTCATTTCTATTTATGAAACATCAAACCTGGTTCAATGCATTATGGGTACGTTTTACTCGCTATTGTCACGCATTTACGTGAAGAAGAAAATATGATTTTTCAGATGTTATTCTTGTGCACATTTTAGTTGTTTATTACAATTAAACATGCGCTGTATTGGATTAAATGACGAATAACAGCTTTCTTGCCACTCCTGTGATGTCGCTCTAAACTCTGCAGTGAAAGGTCTTCGGATTAGCTGAGAACCTCTTTCAGATCCGTGACCATTACTAACTATATTCTCTGCCGTAACCAGGTCCAAAAATGATTGTTTTCTACCTAACAAATCCTTCTCCTCTCAGATCTAATGTTAAATCGGATGTGATCGAACCCCATGTGAGCTAATCTGATGTAATATTATGCACTGTAATCTGTTCTAATTTGATCTAGTGTAATCTCCTGTCTCTATGTATTCGCATAAAGCCTTTCAGACGCGTACATCAGCAGAGAATGTCTTTTAGGCCACAAAGAATGCCTTACACATTAGGGGAGAATGCACGCCTCATAACATAAAATCAAATCTTACATACTCTGCTGCAGTCTAACGCCATGTCATGTAAACCAATCTAATGGATTCTGATCTAATCTAAACTACGCTGATCTGAGCTAACAACATAACCAAAGCCACCCAACCCAGACCAACTCAGTCCAACCCATTAAACTCAAACCAATCCAATCCAGTCATACGCAATCCAATCCAACCTAGTCTAAAGCCAGCCAAGATAATCTGATCGAATCTATTAGCAATGATTTCCAGAGGATCAGAGAACCCCTGTCCAATCAGAACAGTGGAAAACGACTTTCGGATTAGCATAGAATTCTATTCAGATCAATGTACGCTGATTCGCTCATCAGAAGAGAAATCCATTCAGAACAACGGAGACTGACTCGCCCAGTGAGGGGAAATAGCTTATCCAGCTAAGCAAGGGCCTCCTCAGAGGCCAGATGTGGGGCTCTATCCGGTTCAGATTCTACGCCATATCTTGCGCAGAGTGTAAACATGCAAGAGGCTCACACTCCATCCTGTATCCTTCATTACTAGGAGGCTTCACTTCCAATCACTGCTTACTGTTCACAAGTCACATCATGCACCATGTGTATCAGATTCCAGGCTGCATGTGAACAGCATGACTATTTATTTATTTATAACGTTTTATATAGCGCTAGCTTGACCCGTGGGTATCAGAGCGCTTTACATACACAAAGGAAAAGAACAATTTGCATTGCATCGCAGGATAAGAGGGAGCATAAAGATATAAGCAAAAACATAATACTTATGAATACAGTGAAGGGGAGAAAAACGCAGGTGGTTGGAACAGTCAGATAACCACCCATCCTTGAAGGTCAAGTGAGAGGGGAGTCCACTAAGTTAATGAAGCCTAGGTTAGTTGGCTTGGACGGTAAAGTAATTGTTGAGGAGATGGAGTTTCAGGTCACTTTTGAAGCAGGAGAAGGAGGGGTTGCATCTGAGGTCTATAGGTAATGAATTCCACATCCTGGGTACGTTACCAGAAAAGGCTCGGACCTGGGTCGTTTTCCTTTTCAATTTCTAAGTGCGCTTCCTTCACTCTTCCGGCTCTTGGCTGCTCTGTGCCACTGAGTGTGTGAAAGTGGGCTAGTTTGTCACATCACTCTCCAGTTGGCACCTTTCTTCATAAATGTGTTTGCCTAAAGATCAACCCCATCAATGACTATTCGCGGGTTGAAACAGCCAGCAACACCTGACAGTTTTTCTGGCTGAGTGAAGATTTTTGGTTTGTCCAAGTCGATTATTAGAGGCTTGGTGGTCAGAGTCCTTGGGGCACTATTCGCTCTACAAATCTCACCAATCAATCAATTTTCTCATGCTCATACCTGTCCGATGTGAAGAATCACTTATGATGCCAGTCTCCAACAGTTGGCACAATCCACAGGCCATCTATTAAGGATTGAACTCCAGAAGAATTGCCCCTGAGGATAGATCTCGTCCATTGACTAATCTCCAGGAACATCACAGAAGAAGAAGCCACTCGAGACGCTCAGATGGAAAACGCCCCTCCCCTCCCTCTTGTATTTTCTGAACAGGCTTCTGCATCACCCTCCAATTCTCCTTTCCTATGTGCCGTCTCCACGTGATGGAGCAGGGCCATATCATCATAACAACTTTGTGTAAGGCCGGCTAACTTACCTGTGACCCCTGCAAAGTCAGACAGCCCCGGCAGAGACCAGCAGATTACTACTGTAGGCATGTGAGGCCATAGTGCCTACCACCTACCTTTGAGGGTAGAGGGCTCTCGCTCATGTCCATAAGCTGGCCACTGATTTGCTCCTTTGGGCCTCTTCAACCCAAGAGTCTGCTGTGCTGCTATGCAGGGCCTCGGGAAAGCATGAAGATAGGGAGAGAGCGTGATCGAGGGAAACACTCAAATGGAGGTGAAAGAAAAGTCTCCTTTCTGTTACTCTGCTTTTGGTGGGAGCTGGAAAAACTGTGAATCACCAAGCAAAGGGTTGATAGGAATCAGGCATGTTCCTGCCACACAACACCTGGGCTCCTATATTCCTTTATGCTTATCCTTTGTGTGCCTCTACCGCTTCCTACACAGGGCACCAGTAAACATCCTTCCGGTGTGAGGTTTGAATCTATGTCCCTAAACCAGTGCTTGTCCATAAATACATGGAACCATTGCACCCCCCACCCATCCACCTCATCAGTGCTCTGGGCAGTGGACAGAGGTAGGCTTAGCTGTACAGGGCACCATGCCGGTGTTTGCACTCAGTTAATCATTGGTGCCCCACAGAGGCCCAAGAGGGACTGATCCATGCCAGTCTAAGAAGATCCCGAAGATCTGGCCTAGATCCAGTCCTCATAGACCACAAATGGGCACACCTGCATAAATGAATGAATGTGCAAATGAATGAATTCTTGAACAAAAGAGTAAATGTCCGAACTAGAAAACAAATTGATGAATGACTGAAGGAACACACATACTGCACACTTAACAGCCCATGTGGAGGCCAGGGATGGGACCGGCCACCCTTTAGGAGTAAACCCCAGTCAGACTGCTGCAGGGAAGGCTTGCGTGCTTCTTGATCAGTCTGCAGCTGCACTGTTCAGCGGGTTGAGGCAGATCAAGGATGTGGTGGTTAAAAGAGCGAAGGCTTCATTTGTCTTCAGAAGATAACACTGGCGGGACAGCCAGTCACAGGTTTGAGGGATTCAAGTCCGACTGGAGGGGGCATGTTCGGCCTTCGGTGGCAAGACAGATGTGGGGAGCAGCGGGCAGGTACTACAGCCACCAAGGAGGTTGCTTTTCTCTTTCTTCACGTTTATTTTAGAACATTTTACCCTCAGTGGGTGGAATTATGCATTATGGCCCTTACGGCGGGCTATAACGTCCGTTAAAGACCATCTTTTTTGTTATAGGCCCTTGCATGTGGCTCAGGTCTAAAACTCGGAAAGAGGGCTTTTAACAACCTTTATGGCCCTTGGAATAGGTCTATAGTGCTATATTAGTAATAATGTAATGCTGGGGTAGCACTTCTATGGGCTTGCAGCTTCCAAGAGCTGCAAATAAAGCTGCTATTATTGTCCAATTGGCAGTGTAGGAGGCTGCAAGAATTTATTCCTGTGACCTGAAGGTTGCACAAATATCTCCGGAGCCACGCTTGATGCACAAGTCTATCTGATGGCCTGATCATAGAAGACAACCTGCCCCTCCCCACCATATGTGTTTTTTTTCTTTTTAATCACCCTGCCATGCCCTGCTCAGTCTCCTTTTCAGAAGGCTAAACATATTAAACCGTAATTCACCCGTAATGTGTGTTCGAGACAGCCAGTGATTAATTTGTAATGGAATGGGTGCCGGTGCCCAAAGGTGCAATTGAATATCGGCGCATCGAATATCGAAGCTGTCATGTCTTGAATCCACTTCATGCCTCTTTATCCCGCTACGAGGCACTGCCTGTCCCTTTATCCCACTCTTACAGGCTCATGCTTTCTCCCTTTCTGATGGTTTTCCATCTTTCTCTTCTTCCTACTTTGTTTGCTCTAACGTTCGTTGCTATTGGTAAATATCTGGTTCAGAAAAGTAAGTGCCTGTCCCCAAAAATAAGTGGCGGAGGGCCCTACCGGCAACCACCGCCTCAAATTAAGCACTGGAGACAGCCTGCTTCACTATCCTATTTTTCTGTAGGACACGGTGTCTTGTTTTTAGTACTGCCCATACAGAGTGGCATGTAGGCCTCAAGCCGTCAGCTGACCACCGTGATCTCACAGCCTGGGCTGAGGGGAACCGAGGACCCCCAGAGAGGACAGGGTGCCTGAATGAATGCCGGTGCTCGGCATGAACAGTGAAAACATAATTCAGGATTGAAAAGTAACTATAAATGATAACATGCCTTAGAGAAGAGCAGTAATATTGGCAATGGCCTTTCTGAATGAAGCTGGTTCCTCAGTGTCTTGGTAAGCCAGACCCATGCATTCACCACAGAAATCTGTGTTTGATCTCTTTGTCACAGGATCAAACGCCAGCTGGGTCACTCAGCCTTTCATTCTTATGAAGTCGATAAAAAGAGTACCATCCAGTTGGGAAACTCTAAACACCTGTTATTCAGCGCCAAGATGCCCATTAGGGTGGATGTGTGCTTTTACAAATACAGGTTGGCGTGATTCAAGGGGGTTAGCCCCGTGTGGAGAGACGTGCATTTTAGAGAATGGAGTTTTCTTGCTAAGAGCATTTCCATAGATATTAATTTCTGCTGAGTCAGCATGAAATAGCTCCTGTTTGAGAGACTATACTTTGCAGGGATTGAAGACATTCTTGTAGCTATTTGAGTCTCCATTTTAAGTGGAGTAAATTCGAGCCAAAAAAACCAACACATGAGTTCACCATTCCAGGTATTACAAAGTAATACAGCTTTGGACTAGCGATGCATCACCCGAACCAACCTGGGATAAGTAAAAGCCATGCCTGACACGTGCAGCCCGGGCGTCGCTGGTCGCCTGAGCTCTTCCTCTGGGAATGCGATCCACCCGAACTGGGAGTCTCCCAGAACTCTCAGCGTGCCATGTCTGTTTCACATATTTTGTACAACGCGTCACCAGTAGCTTCCCAGTGTTTTGGTTTCACTTTACTAGGAGTGACCTTCACACAGGCTTCGGTGTTTTCTGGGACTCGTTGGCTTATTACTCATTTTTAAATGGATCTCTGTGGGGGTGGCAGGGCCGAAATTTACCGAGGTGCTACTTGAGGTAGCTTTAGGGGTTGGGGAAGAAAACTGGAGTGGGGAGGGTGTCATATGTTGAGGGCAAATTGCTAACTTGGTGGTCCCCTGTTGAACGATGGCGGTAGAGTTATCTAAGGAAAAATAAGGACGGGGGGGGGGGGTTTGAAATATTTTATTTCTTTTTTTTAAGGAACTTAGACCATGCTTTCATTTCACATTGTTGTAAACTGCATTTATTGTTTTCAATAATTTAGCTGCAGTGAGATGTGTGAGGAACTTGTGATTCTTAAACTCATCACTTTGCTTTTCTGATGTTAAAGTATATTTTAGGTGGATTTGTAGTCATTGAAATTGCCTCCACACAAATGTACCTCCATGGAAACAGACTTCTCAAAATATACATCTTATTTTGGGGTAAGCAATTACAAGTTGGAAAATAATTTAAAAAACATAATTGAGCAAGCGAGAAAAAACAACAAAAAGAGAGTATTACTGCAAAGTGTTCCATTAAACCCTTTAATTATTTGATTTACATAGTTATGTCCAACTCAGTCATGAATTCTGACATCTTTCTTTGCCTTTTTCCCTATTCTGGTGGGCAGTGTGCTTTTGTCAAAAATTCTGCTCTACCTTATTCAGTATTCTAAAGGTGGCCATCCATGCATCACTAAGTACAACTCTCTCCTCACCAGCCCAGGACTTCAGGCACATTTGTAAAGTGGTCTAGTACTGCACTGACCTTCTCACAAGGGCATCATGCTATCAGTTCATATCTAGTATGTGCTGAAGCCGGTAAGTTAGTTCAGTGGGTTGAGCACTCGATATAGGTATGCATTCTGCAGCGCAGTGTCAAATCCTGGAAGGGCCAACTCACTATTTCATCTTTGCAGGTGGTACTATAAATGAGCTAAAACAAACATTTTATACTTATGACAAATCAACAATTTAGTTAGTGGTATGAGCTACATGAATGGTCCAGATTATTGCGGCAAGGTCTCCATTCTGCAACAGTTTGGACAGGACTGTCTCTTGTGAGGTGGGGCCAGGTCTAATTTCCAAATGGTTGCTCTCTGCGATGAATAGACAAGCTCCAAAAGTGATGGAATGTTCCCGGTGCAATAACCAGTGGTTTAGGGTAATCCAACCTTTTCGGCCATCATTTGTTTGCAACTTCATTTCATAACAGTGTGCTGTTCAGTTTAACCATAACACCCTTTTCTGCGTTGCTTTTCTCTGCCTGCCTGATACTCATTTGTCGTACACAGCCCTTGCACCTCCCAGCAAAGGAGACTCTCAAAAACTGGGGTACTTTATCTCTGTGCACTATGGGGATATACACCATCCCCAATACTACAATTTCACTATGTTAACATGATGGTTTCTGTGAAATACTTTATATGTACGATTAATAAAAAAACATTGCAATGACCTACAACAAGGAATAAAAAAGCATAGTCAATACATTAGGTACATAATGACCTGTAAAAATAATAACAAGGAGAAGATACAAAGAGTTTAAAATCAACATAGTGGCTAAAAAAGGCCCTGGCCAAAAACCAACAAAAGTAAAGTGCTGCAGTGCCATGTTTCCGCTTGAGATGGTATGTGGCCGAGGGCTGTATGCTGCCGAGTCCAAGCGAGTCCTAGCGGTATACATTCTGAAATCGTCCCTTTGTTTTGTTGCTAGTCCCAAGTGCATTATATCTGGGGCCGTATTACACATGACTGCGCTGGCGCTAGTTGTCGCTGTGCGCCAGAGTATGCGCCCGATGGAATTACACAGGATCGGTTTGTAATGCGCCGTGATGTTGGCGCAGACTTTGAGCTCTGTGTTTATGTGCGTTTGCGTCTGTGCACATATTGTATTAGCGCACAGACGCAAACACACACAAACACAAACATACTATGGCGCACAGCGACAACTAGCGCCGGCGCAGTCATGTGTAATACGGCCCCTGGTGTGCTTAGTGCTCGAAGAGTTGCTAAGGTGCTGTGCATTTGGCCTTTGTAAAGTGCTGATCCAGTAATAAATAGAGTGGGCGGCCAGTCATGAAAGTGAGTTATATGCGTGCTCCGTTCTGGTTTCCGCAGGTGTAGTTGTGGACTGTTTGATGAGCGAATCCGCCTTTAAAAGAAATTTGGAAAGCATGCCATGGTTTGTGGAGTCGAACCCTTCAGGCATAACAGAAGTGCTTGGCGGCAAGATCTGATGCCCTCTGAATTGAAGATGTTTCAAAGATAGATTTTGCGTCAAGGAAATAGAATAGGGCATATGAATAGTATGTGCAGAAAACCTTCCCGAGGATATAGGCAAAGCCTGCACTTGATGTCCTCTTTACGTTGGTGCCATTTTGGAATGGCGTCGAGTGGAGGGAGAAGCCAGAGTGTGGACTGGAGCACTTTTATGTGCTTTCTTAAGTAGGCATCCAGGTAGGACTGCGCGGTCGGTGCTTTCTATGTATTGATGGTCGTCCATGCATGGCTGCGTTGTCTGAATTTTGCTTTCTCTCCGCACCAGGAGAGCTGCTTGATGTGTTTG